>CM053789.1:820263072-821488072 GCA_028749045.1 Cupressus sempervirens | reverse complement strand
GAAGGAGATCATTTGGATGGATGGGTGTTTGGATTTGAGTTATAATTAAGTGAATAGAAATTATTTAGTATTGGGTGTGATTTCATGAACCCATTTCCCTACATTTTCTTCGTAAACCAATCCTAATTAAGCCTATTATGAATGAGTTGCACTGTAAAGGAAAGGGAGTGTTGGAGTGGAGTTGAGACCTATAGCTTTTAGACTGGACATAACTTTGAAAAGGGTATTTGGAATGCTGAAGTTTTTTTAGACTTTTTTAGGACTTTAGAAAGTGAGACCCCTAAAACCTTTTAAGGAGACCTAATAGGGGCTACTAGGTGAAATTAGGTTCGATGCATTGTAGAAGTCTGGGGATCGAACCAGTGACCTATTTTGTGTTATGTGAGTTCCCTAAGTCCACCTTGGAAGCATTGAAGTAAACCATTATTGATATTTCTCATGTTGTCTTGATTGTGGGAAGTAGGTCCTAAGCCCATATTTTGGATGAACTTGGTCCATAGACCATGAAAGCATGAAGGAGTTGGTATCCTTGTTTTCTATAGCATTTGGAGGATCTAAACTTGTTGTGACCTTGTATTTAGGTTGGAGGTTTGAAAATTTTTTGATTTATTGATAGAATGGGAGAGCCTATTTCCACATTTCTAGTTGTGTACTCTACATCAGGTGGTATCAAAGCACAAGAGATCTAGAGTTTGATAATATGTCAAGAGGAGAAGAAAGGAGGAGATCCCCTCAAGGGTCCTTGATGTTGAATTAGCCAGACTCTTAAGGGACCACTTGGTAAAGACAAATAAAATGGAAGGAGAGATTTCCAAGTTGAAAGAAAAATGCAAGAGGGTGATTGTTGAAGACTTTGAAGATGAAGAGGATGAAGAGAACCCAAGCCAGGAGATACCTATAGATCAAAGGCAAATCCTAGCAACTCTTGAGAAGGTAGGGAAGAGAGATAGTAAGGTATATTTACCTATTTTGATAGGTAAAATGGATTTGGATGGCATGGTTGACTAGATAGAAGCCTTAGACAATTACTTTGACTATGAAGAAACCCCTGAAGATTATGTTGAAAATTGCCAAGTTGAAGATGAAAGGTTTTTACCTTACTTGGTGGAATTACTTTTAGAATGAGAGGCTATACAATAACAAGAGTGTAAGAATTTGGTATAGCTCTGATACCATGTAAGAATTTGGTATAGCTCTAATACCATGTAAGAATTTTCCTAAGGGAAAATTTCACCCAAGAACTAAGAACTCAAACACAAGCACAACTGTAGACCAAAAATGGATATGATCAATTAATTAGAGTATGTCCTAATACATTTCTTTGTTAAGTATATGATGAAAAAATACACTACGAGTGCCTATATATAAAGACCTCTCAGGAAGCACCTAGAATGTCTCTAGAAAGAACCAGGAGATAAGATAGGCATCATGACAACTAAGCACGTGCCTTATCCATCATTCTAGATGAGTGGAGAAGAATGACAAGGTTGTAGACACTATGTGCTTAATTAGTGTGCTAACTCCTATGCTATAGACACCATGTGCATAAAAGAGGTGTGAACTCATGTGTTGTCAACATGACAACTCACAAGAGTACACAATCTCCTAGGTGGCTAAC
Source organism: Cupressus sempervirens (assembly GCA_028749045.1). Classification (NCBI taxonomy): domain Eukaryota; kingdom Viridiplantae; phylum Streptophyta; class Pinopsida; order Cupressales; family Cupressaceae; genus Cupressus; species Cupressus sempervirens. The sequence goes on along the minus strand of CM053789.1, from coordinate 821,486,454 downwards.
AAATAAAGTAATAAAAAATATGCATTAGCCTAAGTAAAGTTAAGTAAGTGTAAATAGTAAATACTTATTTACACCAACACCCCCCCTTAAGTGCAACTTAGGGGAATGCCCTTAAGCTTACAAAAACTAGAATGAAGTGCAGAATGGGTCGCAGCTACTAGGCCATGTTAGGTACCCATGTACATAATGAAAATGAAAATCTCCCATTAAGCAAGGAAAGAGGGAAAACCTCATAGGAAAAACCCTCCCCCAAAAAGAGAGATGAAAGGGGATGCATGGATGGATGGAGTAATCAAGACCCCCCCACCCCCATTATGACATACATCTAGTATATACAAGAGAGAAATGGGAGAAGGACAAAACCCCTTAAGAGGAAAAAGTCCCCACCAAAAAGGAGAAGGAGATGAGGTAGTCCCCCCCCCTTTAAAAGTGGTGTACCAATCAGTGAGAAATGCTCTAATGTAGAAGTTGATCCATGACCGTAGAATGATCTTCCCCTTTCGAAGAAACAAATGCAAAGGTACCAAGGAGATGTATCCCATGGATGGAGAAGGAATCTCTATGATGACCAGTGTCTCTGAAACGTGTTTAAAAGTCCCTGTGTTGATATTGATGATGGCTTCCTCCAAAACTACTGAAGAGAAGTGTAGATCAAACAAGGAGTGTGGTAGAACCTGCTTTAGCAAACCAACAGTCTTCTCAAATGTGAAAGAGACCTCCTGCAGATGTTGTGAAGAAGAATCCACAATGACACCAACCTAGAAAGATTGATTGTGTAGAGAAAGGATTTGAGGGTCAGAGTGGGACCTCGCAACAACTATAGAAGAATCCTTAGCAAAGAGAAGTGATAGATCATCAAAGAAGTCTTCCAAATCTGTTGTGTGAGACTCCAAGAATAGAGTTGAAATGTCTAGCCAAAAGCCATCACCTAGAAGACCTTGTGTACCCTGTAGTGCTGAAGTACATGAATTTGTCACTGTGGCAAAAGATGAAGTATCCACCTTAAAAAGAAGATGGATGTCATCAATAATGTCTCCCAAATCTTCAATGTGAGACTTCATGAATAGGCCTACAAGAGCGGGAAGGAAGTCTTCACATGAAGGTAGAGTAGGAAGACATATATTGTTCTGCTACACTGAATCTAAAGCATTTGTGGCTGGAGTAGGATCAGTAGGAGCAACAAGTGTGATCTCATCTAGAGTTGAAGAAACCATAGCTGGAGTGACTGGATGGAGAATGTCACCTAGAGATGAAAGAACACATGGATCTCCATATGCTTCCCAAATAGACATCCAAATATCAAAAGGAAAATGTGTCATTCTAAGAGGAGCAAAAGATTCCTTAGTCATACTGTTATACAGAAAGCGACAAAGTTTTACAAGATGTGTCCAATTAAAATGTGGTGGCATTGAATAGAGATAGGGAATCAATTATGGATGGTTTATTAGATGATCAACTATCAAAGTACTCCATTTATGATAGTTCCTTGTTCTCAACTGTGGTCTAATACTAGACTGACAAATCTAACAACACTCCATGAGATCAATCAATGAACCCCCAAAGAATCAAAGAACCCCACCTAATGAATGATTTAGGCACTTGGTAGCCACTTGCCAATTTAGGGCCTATTTCTGAAAGCAGCATTTATATCCATAGAACCTATAATCTAATTTTAGATCTGGAAAGTAGACAAAAATATATGCACTTTCAAAAAAAATAGAACCTGATTTGGAGTCCAGATAAGCCAGTACTAAGCATTTTAAGTGGCAAAAATCAAGATTTGTGAGTTGCAGAAAAATTCAAGAATAGAGATGTCAAACCACTTGCACAAAATAGATCATGAAATTCTACCCCAAAACAAAAAACAATTGCTCGCAAAGAGGAGTCCGTATGTGGAAGATATCATTTCTTTAAAATCACAGTTGTTCTTATTTTTTTTGTATCGCCGCCACACCTCCAACAATCAAATAGCTTTAGATTTTGCCTCAGATGTCTGATTTACATGAAACAAAATCTAATTTGAGGGTTTTGGACCTTTTGAATGTGATGCAAATATCTAATTTGCGCCAGCAAGCACCAATCTTTGCCTACAAAAAATCTCTCCTATGGCTCGATGGCCAAAAAAATTCTGAAAAATAATGTAAATCTGAAAAAAAATAGCAAAGATGCAGATGAAAAAAAATGCAAATCTGAAAATTAAATGTATAGATCTGAAATGATCATACCAATGCTACAAATCGGTCCTTCGGGTGCCAATTTGCAAAAAAATTGCCTCACAGTTGACTTTGGGCTAGGGTAGGCGATTTTATAGTCGATCTTCACCAAATCAGTGTTCTGGATGCAATGTCGAGGTCATCTCTGGCTCTAGACACTCCCAATGATAGCGATACTCTAGATTCAAGCTGCAGTGATGAAGCAAGATGATGGTCTCAAAATGGATATGTGATGAGAAAATCTCCAAGAGTTCTAATACCATGTAAGAATTTTATATAGCTCTAATACCATGTAAGAATTTGGTATAGCTCTGATACCATGTTAGAATTTTCCTAAGGGCAAAATTCACCTAGGAACTAAGAACTCAAACACAAGCACAACTGTAGACCAAAAATGGATATGATCAATTAATTAAAGTATGTCCTAATACATTTCTCTATCTAGTATATGATGAAAAAATACACTACGAGTGCCTGTATATAAAGGCCTCTCAAGAAGCACCTAGAATGTCTCTAGAAAGAACTAGAAGATAAGATTAGCATCATTTCTAGATGAGTGGAGAAGAATGACAAGGTTGTAGACACCACGTGCTTAATTAGTGTGCTAACTCCTGTGTTGTAGACAACATGTGCATAAAAGAGGTGCAGACTCTTGTGTTGTCAACATGACAACTCACAAGAGTGCACAAACTCCTAGGTGGCTAATAAATAAAATAATAAAAAATATGCATTAACCTAAGTAAACTTAAGTAAGTGTAAATAGTAAATACTTATTTACACCAACAAAGAGGCACATAAGTAGTTGGAAGAGAATGATTGTAGAAGTGAAAAGGCAATTTGTACTAGAGAATTATGAGATGATGGTACACAAGAAGTTTTAGAACTTGAGGCAAAAGGACCTTGATGTGGCTACCTATACAAAGAAATTCCACAAGTTCACTTTGAAATCCAAGGTGACTAAAAGTGAGACTCAAAAATTGGCAAGGTATCTCAATGGGGTTAGATACAACTTCGAAGATGAAGTGAACTTGTTTGAACTTGATAGTGTGCATAAGTGTTACAAGTTAGCACTCAAAGTGGAGGAAAGAGATAATAGAAAAGGTGATCGAGAAGGTAAGAATATGGGAGGAAGTTCTAGGGGCAAAGGAAGATTTACAGGCTGGGGTACTCCATTCAAACCTCAAGGAGAGATAAGAGAACTTGAGCAAGAAGTTGATGTAGAAAATAGAGGAGACTTTAGAGGAAGAAGGCCTAATGGAAGAGGAAGGTTCAGTTTAGAGGTCCTGGTATCTTCACATGAAGGTGTTGCAACTACAACCAAGTGGGTCACCAATCTTCTAGGTGTCCAGAGAAACAAGGATCTGTCATCCATACAAGTGAAAGATGGATCAATTTTTTGCAGGATGAAGATGTACAAAGCACTAGATCTCATGCCAAGACTGCAAATCTAGAGCAAGGAGAGTGCCTCATGCCAAAGACATTTCTTTTGAAGGTAACAACTGAGGAGAAGCCACCATAAAAGAGGTCATTGTTTAGAACCACATGCAAGGTAAATTGTAAAGTCTGCAGGGTTATTGTTGATTAAGGATCTACTAATAATTTGACCTCCAAGGAGATGGTAGATAAATTAGGATTGAAAATGATTCCTCACCCTTACCCTGTAGAGTGTATTGGTTAAATAAGGAGCAACATGTTTTTATTTGTGAGTAAGTACAGATCGAGTTTAATATAGGGGATTATAAAGATAAAATTTTGTGTGATGTGATTGAGATGGATGCATGTTCTTTTCTCTTAGGAAGGCCTTGGCAGTATGATGTAAATGTTAGGCATGATGGGAAACAAAATTCTATCATATAACTAAGGATGGATAAAATTTTACTACGAGGCCCCTCCCTGATGATGGAAAACATAGGGTGACCAGTGTTTTGATGGTAGGAGGAAAAGAGTTTCTACAAACTATTAATGAAGAGAAAAAAGTATGTTTGCCATCATAGTTAGACCAAAGAAGGAGGTCAAAAGAATCTCCCAAACCAAGAAAGTAGAACACCAAGTAGGGCCTAGAGAGGTCAGAGAGTTGCTAGAAAAGTATAGGGTGTTGTTGCAGGTAGTGAACCAAAAGGTCTACCACCACAAAGGGAGATGAGCCATTGCATAGACCTAATACCAAGTGATAAATTACCCAATAAAGTAGCCTACAATCTAACCCCTAAATAGAATGAAGAGTTATCCAGGAAGATTGAGGAGTTTCTATCCAAAGGCTTCATAAGGAAAAGTGCTAGTCCTTGTGTTGTACCAGTAGTACTAGCCCCTAAAAAAGAAGGCACATGGAGGCTATGTATTGATTCTAGGGCCATCAATAAGATAACTATAAGATACAAGTTTTCCATGCCAAGGATAGAAGATCTATTAGATTGTTTAGCAAGTGCAAGTTATTATTCCAAGATGGACCTAAAGAGTGGTTACCATCATATCAAGATAAGGGAAGGTGATGAATGGAAGATAGCTTCAAGACAAATGAGGGACTATATGAATGGCTTGTGATGTCATTTGTCTGTCAAATGCACCTAGCACATTTTGAGACTCGTGAATGAAGTTTTAAAACCATTTATTAACAAATTTTGTGTTTTTTATTTGGATGGAATTCTTTTTTTTAGAAGGAGTAGGCAGGAGCACCTAAAGCACTTGGATTCAGTCCTTTAAAGGTTACATGAAGAAAAATTAAGGATAAATTTTGAGAAGTGCTCATTTTTGCAAGAAGATTCAGTGTTCCTTAGGTTCATAATTTCAAAAAACTAGTTGAAGATGGATCCAACCAAGGTGGAAGCAATCTTGAATTGGCCTACACCTAAGATAGCCACAGAGGTAAAAAGATTTCATGGCCTTGCAATTTTCTATAGAAATTTTGTGAGAAATTTTAGTGGTGTTTGTACCCCTATGATTGATACTATAAAAGGGGGAAGAAAATGTAATTTCATGTGGAATAGTGAGGAAGATAAGTCATTTGAGTAGCTCAAGAAAAGAGTTGAAGAGCAACCTGGCCTAGAATTACTAGATTTCCACAAGGTGTTCACAGTGAAATGTGATACTAGCAACAGGGTCATAGGAGGTGTGATGAGTCAAGAAGGGAGGCCTATAGCCTTATTTAGTGAAAAACTAATTGAAGCTAAGAAAAATTTCTCTACATGTGATTTGGAGATGTATGATTTCATACAATCTTTGAGAAAATGGAGGCATTATCTATTGCCTAAAGAGTTCATTTCTTTTACTAACAATCAGGATCTTAGCTTCTTGAATAGGCAATAAAATATGAACCATGGGAATATGAAGTGGATGGAGTTCATCCAAGCATACACTTTATCAATAAAGCACAAGAATGGGGTAGCCAAAAAAGTTGTAGATGCCCTTAGTAGGAGGAACTTGACTATCAAAGAAATCCAGTTGAGTAGCACAGACCCTATATGGATGCCATAAAAGACATGTATGAAATATATGAAGATTTCAAGGAGGCTTATGAGGTTTTTAAAACCATCACTAAAAGATATCACACTAATTTTTCTAAATTTATCTTACAAGATGGGCTATTGTTTAAAGGTAACCAGCTTTCTATTCCTAAGGGATTAGTCAAAGAAAATATTGTCAAGGAAAAATATTATGGGAGTTGTGTAGGTCATTTTTGCATTGAAAAAAAATTGGAGTAGGTTAGAAGGTTCTTTTATTGACCAAAGATGCAAGCAAATGTGAGGAGATTTGTGGAATATTGCTTAGTCTGTCAGAAAGCCAAGTGGAAGACATCTAATGCAGGACTATATACACCATTACCTATACCCACTAAGCCAAGGGATTCCATTATCATGGATCTTGTAATCATGTTACCTAGGACTAAAAATAGTTTTGATAGCATAGTTGTTGTTGTTGATAGGTTCTCTAAAATGGCTCATTTTTTACCTTGCAAGAAAACTCATGATGCTTCCCATATAGCTAGATTTTTTTTCAAAGAAGTAATTAGACTTCATGGATTTCCATTGAACATTGTATTTGACAAGGACTATAGATTCCTTGGGCATTTTTGGAAAACTTTAGGGAAAAGACTAGGCACAAAGTTTTCCTTTTCATCAACATATCATCTCCAATTAGATGGTTAGACTGAGGTAATTAATAGATCATTGGGAAACTTATTAAGATGTCTAACTAATGAGCATGGAGTTGCATGGGATGTTATACTTCCATTAGAAAAATTCTCCTATAATGGTTTGGTTAATAAGAGTACAGGTTTAACACCTTTTCAAATTGTGTATGGAAGTCATCCAAGAGGAATCTTGAAGTTGAGAGATCTAAGAGACAGTAACAAGAGGAGTGCCCAAGCTAAGGATGTGTCAAAAGTGGTGAAGGAGATACACCAATAGGTAAAGGATAGATTGGACCTTACAATAGGTAAATATAAGGCATGTGCTAATAAAAAGAGGAGAGATTTACAATTTCAAGTAGGGGATCTAGTCATGATTCACCTCAAGAAAGAGAGGATGTGTAGGGAGAAATATACCTAACTGATGATGAAAAAGAGAGGCTCATTCATAATCTTGAAGAAGTGTAGCAACGATGCTTACCAGATTGATTTTTCTAGTGACTTAGGAATTTCTCCTATTTTTAATGTTGCAGATATCTATGCTTTTAAAGGTCCAATGGAGACTGAAGAAGTTGCATCAATACAACAACAAGAATAGGTTGACTTGTTGCAGGAATTACCACAAGTGCCCAAACCCACCATTGAAGCCATTTTGGGAAAAAGGAAAACACACAAGACAAGGAGGAAGGGGTGTTTTGATTACTTGGTCAAATGCAAGAACAAACCACCTGAGGATGCAAGCTAGCTGTCATAGAAAGACATCATCAAACTTGAGAGCAGACTTGAAGATATCCCAACTCAAGGGACTTGAGTTCCTTTTCACCTGGGTAGTATGGTGCAGAACACCAAGGTGCTATTATGGCATTTTTGTTTAATGTTTAGTTTTCTAACCTAATCATGCTAGCAAAAATAATTCTTGGATAAACATCCATGTTTGTAATGAAAAGGCACCTACATGTATGCCTAGATCACTATTGGCATGTTATAAGCCAAAGTTGATATTTTGGAAAAATTGTGTCTTTTTGGGTTTATGTAGCCTAGGATTAGGTTTTTAAGTTTTTTTTAATATTTTTGAATAATTTGGGACCTTTTGCAAGTCCTAGAAATTCAAAATTTTGAAAATTGCAAAAGTTGCACTTTTTGTTCAAAATTGGTAAATTGCAATATTGTAAAAGTTGCTTTAAAATATAACTTAGTTGAAAAGGGGTTGTAACTATTCAAAAATAGATATAACCATTGGGGTGGATGTAGGAAGTATATATACCTCATTTGTAAGGTCACAAAGGGAAAATTGTATGGATTGGGAAAAGTTGCAATAAGAAATTTATAGTTTTGAAGCAAATTTAGTGGTTTTCTATACTTTGTTCATATTGTACAAATTAGCAAGAATGATTTAATGATTTATTGAGTAGGATTTTTTTCTTATCTTTACATTTATTTTGGTTTCATCTCTTTCTGTTGAGTGTTTTTCAAGTTATGTTACTTCTTGTACATGAGGGTTTATAGTTCAGCAAGTTTGAACAAGTTACAAAGATGGACCTCTAATTGTGACTGTCGTAGTTGGTTTTCAATGACCTCTTGGGGAATGACAACTAGATGGGTCCTCTTAGTGATTCTAGGGTTTCAAGGCTAGACATTGTGTTTTTCTATTTTTCCTAACCAACCCTAGGTGAAGTACCTATGTGAATTTGACCTTGTAAACGTGTTGTTTGGATTATAATAGGAGAAGGAGATCAGTTGGAGGGTTAAGTTTTTGGATTTGAGTTAGAATAAGGTGAATATAAATTCCTAAGTATTGGGTGTGATTCCATTAACCCATTTCCCCATAGTTTCTTTGTAAACCAAGCCTAATTAGGCCTATTAGGACTGAGTTGTATTGTAAAGGAAAGGGAGTGCTAGAGTGGATTTAAGACCTATAGCTTTGGGATTGGATACAACTTTGAAATTGGTATCTAGAACACTAAATTTTTTAATACTTTTTTGGGACTTGGAAAGTTAGACCCCTAAAACCTCTTAAGGAGACCTAATAGGGGATACTAGAAGAAATTAGGTTTGATGCATTGTAGAAGTGTGGGGATCATACCAATGACCTATTTTATGTTATGTGAGTGCCCTAAGTCCATTTCATGTCTTGTAACCACTGAAGTAAACCATTATTGAGATTTTATCATGTTGGCCTAGTTGTGGGAATTAGGTCCTAAACCTATATTTTGGATGAACTTGATCCATAGAGTGGGAGAGGTCATTTTTAGATTTCTAGTTGTGTACACTACATTAGGAAAAACCTAAAGATTGCATCTCATTTATCTATGTGAATGATGATTCTCCAAGCACTCCTACTAAACAAGAAAGAGAAGCTATAGTTTACTAGCAAATAGGGAATGCCAAGGTGCAACAATGGCTTGTCAAGCAGCAGATAATGGGTGTCGAGAAATAGGTTGAAGATGATGAGTCAAAGACAAGCATTGTCAAACATCAGATAGTCAATGTCGAGCATGTTGAACTTGGACCAGAACTTGAACAAGAAAGAGTTAATGAGCTTGAGACTTTCTTTCAAGATGAACCTATTGAAGAATAGAGAAGAAAACCTCTGCTAGCTAGGTTTGTAAGAAGACATCACAAACTTAAACAAATCATTGCTGATGTTGAATCAAGTGTTATGACAAGGAAAATATTGAAAGATGATACATTCTTACTATGTGAATTTGAGCCCAAATCAGTGAAGGGTTCTCTAGATAATGAAGACTAGATTCAAGAAATGAATAGAGAAATTGAATAGGTTGAAAAGAAAAATACTTGGACACTAATACCAATACCATAAGACAAAAATATTATTGGAACAAAATGGGTTTTAAGGAATAAGCTGAATGAAAATGGTGAAGTAAAAAGGAACAAGGTAAGACTAGTATGCAAATGATATGCTCAAGAAGGAGTTGACTATGAAGAAACTTTTTCTCCTATGGCAAGACCTAAAGGATTCTTAACTCTGCTTGCATACTCAATCTACAAGAATTTCAAGGTATATCAAATGGATGTCAAATCTACATTTCTAAATGTTATACTTGAGGAAGAAGTGTACATTGAACAACTTGAAGGATTTGTAGATCCAAACAAGAAGAATATGGTATGTAAACTGAACAAAGATTTATATGGATTTAAATAAGCCCCAAGAGCATTGCATAGAATATTGCATAATTACTTAGTAAAGATTGGTTTTGAAAGAACAAATGATAACAGTAATCTGTATTTGAAGACTAGTAAGAACAATGAAGTATTGCTAGCTGAAATATTTGTTGATGACATTATATTTGGAGGTAAATAAGCATTATGCAAATTGTTTTTTGATGAAATGAAAAAGTAATTTTAAATGTCTATGTTTGGTGAAATTAAATTCTTTGTTGGATTGCAAGTATATTAAATGAAGTTTGGTACTTTTATTACTTAGCCCAAATATATCAAGGAGATACTAAAAAAAATTGGAATGGAAGAGTCAAGACCAATGACCACACCTATGTCTACAAGACATAAATTATCTAAGAATATTGAATCTTTTGATGTAAACCAACCACTATACTAACCAATTATTGGAAAATGAAAATATTTTGTTCACAGTAGACCTTATATTGTATTAGTAGTTGGGATAGTTGCTAGATTTTCAGAAAATCCTAAAGAGAATCACATGATGGCAATGAAAAGGAGATTAAGATATCTAAAAGGTACAGAAGATTATGGATTGTATTACAAGAGAAGTGATATACTTGAACTAAAGGTATTCACTGACTCTAATTGGGCAGGAAATATTGATGATAGAAAAAGTACTAGTGGAGGTGCATTCTTTCTAGGAAATTAATTGGTTTCATGAAAAAGCAAGAAACAATATTGTATTTCCCAATCAACAGCTGAAGTTGAATATGTGGTTGTTGTAGTAAACTGCTCAAACATTATAAGGATCAAGCAATTACTGAAAGGAATGAAGGAATAAATTATAGATCCAGTGGTTATCTATTGTGAGAACACAAGTGTTATCAACACCTCAAAGAATTCAATGATGCACACTAAGACCTACAAGCACATTGCTATGAAGTATCACTACTTGAGAGAACTAGTTCAAGATAAAGAAGTGAAGTTGGAATTTGCACACACCAAAGAAAAAATTTCTGACATATTCACTAAAGCCTTACCTAAGGATGCTCATGAATATCTTAGAGGTAAATTAGGGGTGATTCCCCTAAACAAAGAAACTTGATGAGAAAAGGTGCATTGCATCAAATGTGCTAATCAGAATATCATACACATTGATGCAAGTAGTTCTACTTTAGGGGATGTCTAAGGTAATAAAGTTAAGAAGAAGACCAACATAATAGACTAGTCATAAATAGATGACAAAAATTAGCCAGAAATGTAAATATCTACATGATCAAGATTCATGAAGTATATGAAGCCAAGAAGCGCTTGTGTCTTTGGCATTTTTGTCAAAGAGGGAGAGATGTATCAAGAGAATGAATAATCAAAGAGGGAGAGAATAATAATAGAGGAAGAGCTTCTAAAATTGTAGCGATGAGAATCAAAATGAAACTAAGGATATTGTTTACTCATGTTAGTGAAATCTTTTTAATTGCATGGTAACAAAGAGGGAGATTGTATTCATGTAATGCAACATATTTGATGTATTAAAAGTAATATTGTAAGATATATTGAGGTGTTTCCATAAATGCCAAAGAGGGAGATTGTTAGAAACTATAATTGGAAAAAAAATTTGTTTTGTCATTGATGTCAAATCTACTAATGAAACATATTGTTATCTGATCTAAATGTCATATCTATTTTGATTGATGAAGAGGATTTGAAAAGTTACTCATAAAAATAACACCTAGAGCAAAGATTGAGTTATGAAAAGGAAGCTTCAATGGACATTTGATTAGTTAGACTTTGATAAGACAAAGTGATTGTTTATATCATATTGATGTTTAAGTCTTTATAGTACAAATCAAGATATATCACTTATGTAAAGCATGACTGAGAAATAGAGTAAAAGACTAAGGAATGATGAGTGATGCTAGTGTCAACCGAGCCTCGGTACAAATCAAAAAAATTAGTGTTGACTAAGCATCGATATCTACCAAGTGATAGTGTTGATGCAAAGCTCTATAGTGATTGTGCAATGATGACTAAGTGCCAAAACTTAGTTATGGTCGAGTAACAGTATTGTGAATGCATTTAAAGTCGTGATTTCTAGCTGACTTAGTTGATTTATTGGGATATGGAAACCATGTTGAAGATAAGATTGATGAGTTGGATCATTTAATTCAAGGAGAGGATTAGGTATAATATCTAATGAAAGAATTTGAAGAGAAGTTTCTAGAAAAGAATAAGATGGAGAGATGCAATGAACCTAATGAATAATATCATAAATCCTAAGATCTACGATGATCATAAAAAATGGAAAATCTAGAATTACCTATTTAAGGAGGCATAGAGTCAATAAGTAAAAGTGTATGTGAGTGAAGCAAGAGAAAACAAGTGCTTGTGAAAATGATACTAAAGTTGATAAGTGAAACTAAGAAGAAGGCTTAATTTTGTTGGAAGGAGAAGATTGACTACTTGAATGGTTTCCAAGTGAGTTAAGAGATAGAGTTGACAAGGGGGACTTATCAGTGAATTGGCACATGAGTCGAATAGTGAGATAAACCCTCAAAAGTGAGTTGTAAATCATACAGATCAAAACCCTACTATTTTGTTTCTAATCTTTTTAAATAGTTTGTATTGAAATCTTATTAATCAAAGGTTGACCTAACAGTCATTGAAGGACTTAACAGTCTATGTAAATCCTTTAGTAAAGTGACATTCTAAATGGAATGATCAATGTCCTCTGACAAGGTCACTCTTAATAGGGTTATTAAATCCTCTAACCAAGTCACATTTAACAGTGTGTATTGTAACCTTTAATAGGGTTGGCTCCTAATAGAGGTCACTTTGAAAGAGTGAAAAAGTGGTGACATGTTGCTAGTGGTTTTTCCCAAATTGAGTTTCCACATAAAATCTTAGTGTCAAACTTTTGTTGAATGACTTATGATGTTTAGTATTAAATATTTTACATTCAACAAAGCCTTTTATAATAGGATAGTGAACTACTAGTACTTTTGTTTATTAGTATTCAGTAAAGACCGAGCTATAGCAGAATAAGTAGAACAGTGAATGTTTAATGATTTGATTGTTCAAATGGTACTTATGGATCTTGAGTAACTTAATTTCCATTCTAAACATTTTAATACTTATGACTACAATTTTTAGATGACTTATTCATCATGATAATTTCCAAAACTATATATTATGTTAAAGATGAGAGAATAGGAAATATATCTTTTTAAAATTTCACCTATGGTGATGAGATTTTTTTGAAACATTTATCATTTTATACAAAACTCACTTGTAAATTATTTGTACCTAAAACAAAATTGTGAAATTTTCAAGCAAATTCTTGATGGTAATTTGAAGTTTTTATAAGAATTAGTAGTCTTGTATTTTCTCCCTCTTTAGCCTCTATTAATAATAATTCTCAAGTATGTTGAATTTTTCAATATGTATATTTCTTTAGGATTGATGAAAACTAATGTTAAAGGCAAAACAAAATTATTAAGTTCTAATTTGTAAGTAATCTTGATGTAGGTTATAAAAAAAATTCTCATAATATGGCCATTAGTTACTATAAATTTTTAATAGATCACTTTAAAATGTATTATTCCTCGCACTTCTACTAATAGTTGCATAATAAATGTAATTTTGGAGTTGTTAATTGGAACCATACTAGAAGGGACAAAAATCAACATCCTCATTTGTGACTTTAAAGTTTTGAAATGGAGCCAAACTAAAAGAAAATACAATCATGTTGTTAGTTTCTTGGCTAAATCGGCTTCCAACTAGAATGAAATGAATGATAAAACTAGAGATAGTCAGGATTACCCTTCTTAAATAGAATAAAATATTTTATTGTTCTTGTGAATGTTGAGTCTATATTACCTCTTTTTTTTCTCTCTTTTTTTTAAATTGTTTTTAGATTATAATACTACTATCTTATTATTAATATTACTATTATTCTTCGTTCTACTCATTTCTGTCCATTTTCTCTCATTAACATAAAGATAAACTTGTTACTTATAATACAATTTTGATCGTACACATGTTTATGTCCTAATATAAAAATATAAGAATTAGAAAGTTCCTTCTCTATTGTTAACTATCCATTTTTAATTTTTTCTAGCATTAATTTACAAACTTGTTTTATGATATATTATTATTTTAATGATATATTTTTTCTTCGTATTAAAAGAATTCAAATTCATTTCCATAGTTAAACAAAAGAAACAATATTAAAATCATCTGATCTCCCTCCGTCTATTAATAACAAAGTTGAGGTCTTGGCCTTGCTTTTTGGTTTGGAACTTGCAAAATCACTATCTATATCTAAGTTACATGTTGAAGGGGATTCATCCATTGTTATTAATGCATGTATTAAATGGCATATATATAATTGGTCTATATAGTATATATTGCATCAAGTATGGTCTCTTCTTGATTCAATCTCTCAATGCTACATCATACATACTTATAGAGAAAGCAATCTTTTAGTTGATTGTCTAGCTAATTTGGGTATTGATGGGGTTTATATTAACTCTTTATTTTCTCCACTTAACCTCCTTGTTTTCTCCAACTTGATTAATATTATGACAAAAGAATATATTTAAAATAATGTTAAATTCATCTCATATATTATTTGATAGTAAATCGTGGCTTCTCCGTGATTTCACATGTTTTTACTTTTATGGATCTCATTTTTCTTTTGAGATATTATATGAGTTCAAGGTCTTAGATTGCACTTGCATCAGATGGCTTTCTAATATCACAATCTCAATTGGAGTTTTGGATGAAGATCAATGATGGAAACTTTAATGATAGTTTTTGGCTTAGCTCTTGATTTTGTCTCTGACACCAAACAATGAATTGTATTCATATGAATTTTCATTAGTGTTGATAGATAGTCTCTCTTGATGCAGTATTTCTTCTTTTGCATTCTTTGGATATTAGGCAATGAGAGTTTTTCTTCAATTGTTGACAACTAGCAAAGCATTTTTTTCAATTGGAGATTGAAATCATTAGCATTACCCCACGATCTTTGTCACGAAAAACAAAATGTGTTTGATTCCAGTTTACTGCGGTTTACATAATGACATATAAAAAATATTGTTTGTACGAAACAAAATTTTGGAGATACATGATGATGATGTCATAGACATCCGGCATTTACAATCAAAGAGAAACTCTCGAGAAAATGAAATAATATCGAAATGCATATGAAAACATGAATACTCTCCCAGCTAAGCTAATGTACTTCACAGCTATTGACAAAAATGAATTAGATAAAACAGATGCTCATCAGGCACCTCTCGCAAGCATCTCCTCGTACTCTAACAAAGAGATCTGGCGTTCAAATTTTATCTGTTTGTGAAATCTTGCAATGAAATCCTCCACTTCTCTATCAATTCTAACGTCAATTGACCGAGACACAGGTGTACCCAATTCTTCTCCATCCCCCAAATCATATGTCTGAGTGGCACTCTCTTCAACTGCAGGAAAATTGCAATGCACTCTCATTTTGAGCTCCTCCTCGTCCTCTAAAGAATTAGAACGTTGGTATGAAAAACAACTACGTTGCCTTGATCTTGTGAGAGGCCTGTTTGTGAATGCAGGAGTGTTGAAGCATGAGAATTCGTATTCTCTGATACCAACTTGCTCACTCGATCTGCTCTGAAGTATCATAGTCCGCCAGTTATTTGCCAACAGCTTTCCCATCTTCGTCAATTCTTCGTGCAAATACCTGCGCTTCACCATACATTTTCTAACCAGGACAATTATAACTTTCGCCATTTTCCAGAAACGCCTCTTAATCAAAGGCTTCTCTGTCGCTCCAACTCCCATGACTTGAGATCTATAGACGATATAAGCAGTGAATTTGTTTGCTTGATGTGCGATATGTTATGAATGTTGAAATGGAATCTGTGTGCTCTCTATTTATATAGAGAACGCAAAAATATAGAGTGTGTGGATGCTTCAAGATGAAGCTTCAATCATAAATTGAAGTGCCTCCTAAGTGGAACTACTCGGTTCAGTCAAACCAATCAAGTAGGGTGTTTTAAACGTAATTAAAAATAGACGATTGTTGCCGCGTACGAAAATTAAAGGATTCTTTTACGCGGACTCTCCGCTTGATCTCCGCGTTGCGCTGTCAGCTGCAGGCTGCCGTACCAAATCCAATGTACCCTTTATACAATTTTCTTTAATGAAAAAAGATTAATTTGTCGTTAGAGTTGTAGGCGAGACAGGGTACTACCAAGAGATTTTAATATTTTCACACTTGAGGCATTAGAGCTTTTGAGTACTCTTCAAACGTCATACTGCTTACGTAATCATTATGACATTGTTTTATTTTTATGTTTTTTAATTTAATTGTTCAGTGCTTTTTAATTCAAGTTTGGGGTCTTATCATTGTCGGTGTTAACTAATTCTAACACAAAGTTCACCATTGTTTTTATGCCATAATTGGCAGATGATGAGAAATTGCTCAACTTCAGCTTAAATGGCGGATATTCACCTCTATGTATATGTGTAATTAGTTAATAACGACATATTAATCATGTTGTTATCTCAGAGTTCTTCACCGTGATTTCTTAATTGGTACGTTGATTGTTATTCTATATATTATGCATTTATATGCAGATTAATGTGATCAATGAATAAACAAATTTTATTCTTGGAAACTTTGTTTTCCTATGTTTTATTTCTACAAATTTTATTTGTCTTTATTTAGCTAGATCTAATCGTTCTATAGCTTAAACTATAGAAAACTCTACATGGTATCAGAGCTTATAAGGCTATTAGGAAAAGAAATGCATTTTTTTGTCTACATGGTATCAGAACATTTGAGAACTGGAAGAAGAAACATTGATTTTATTTGCAGGTATTACAGATCAAAGCTTGTCTAGAATGAAATATTTTCACTAGATTGGGGGTTGTTAATGTGTTTTTTTTTTTGTAGTCATGAACTGAGATAAAGTTCCATTTTTGTGGGAGATCAATGATGTATAGTATGTATTTTCATCCTTATGTTGTCAAGCTAACTGTTCCATTTTTGTGGGAGATCAATGATGTCTACTATGTATTTTCATCCTTATGTTGTCAAGCTAACCTCAGTTCATTATCTGTCCTGGAAAGAAGAGATAGAGGATCACTGCCTTGAGCAAGATCTAATGCTCTATCTCCTTGAACACATTTCTAAGCGAACGATTATAAACAGAAAATTACATGGTTTAATAGTAATGATATTGTATATGGACTAATATGTCTTACTATTTCTGAGGATATTTTATATCATCCAGAGCACACAGAGTGCCTTTTCATTGCTTGGACCATCATCTGGCTATTGTATGGAGACATTGATTCTTCATCTAAAAATGATGATTCCTTGGACAACTAGGCTTCTATTGGTGATTCTAAGATTTCAATTGCCTCATCTTGTGTAAACACATCCTTTGTTGATGATCAATTTATTGATAATCCTAGTGCTCCTATTGTTTCTTTAGAGATTAGAGTTGCTTCATCAAAAGCTTCCAGTTTTTCTTTGCAACAAGTTCATTTGTGTCTTTCGAATTCAATTCATTGGGATCAATTTCTATCAGGCATATCCTTTTTGTTTGTAGAATCTCTCATTTCAGATCTAGATGACAGTATTGATTTCATATATTTTCTCTTCGATGAAGGTGATTCTTCTTTAGTTGTTGAGAGGGAACTTTCTAACCATCCTCTTCCTTCTCTACATGGTCATTCTTTAGAGATTGACATGAGATTGGATACATTTGCACAACATTTTGAGGAGATAAATTTTCCTTCTAACATGATAGATGTGTCTTTTGATTGTGTTCTACATCACTTTCTAAAAGATTCTAGCCATTTGAAGATCTACAGAGAAACCATGGAGAAGTTGTCAAAGACATCATACATTTTGAGATTTATGCCTACATATTCCTTTCAGGATTGGGGAGATGTCATTCATACATCTTCAATTTTGTTTCTTCCTAAAGGGAAGAACATTTTTTGAAGATCATGGACCACCTTCTACACATAGTGTTGAGCATCTACCATTCACTACACACAGTGGAGGGATCTATCTTCTCTTCCAATTCACTTGCTTGGAGATCTTCTTGGGGTGAAAAAAATTGTAGTATGGTGGTTTTATTGCTTTATTAGCATCTATTTTGTGGTGGGGTGAGGGGGTTTCTCAATGGGTTTTCCCTCTTTTCTCCTTCATTTCTTTAGATTTTTCTTTTCTTCTTAATTAGAATTAAGGAAGGGTGTTGGTGTTAACTAATTCTAACACAAAGTTCACCATTTATTTGATGCGATAATTCACAGATGATGAGATGTTGTTCAACTTCAGCTTTAATGGTGGATGTTCACTTGCATGCATATGTCTAATTAGTTAATAACGTCATATTAATCATGTTTTTATTTCATAGCTCTTCATCGTGATTTCTTAATTGGTACGGTGATTGCTATTTAATATAATATGTATTCATATGCAGATTAATGTGATCAATGAATAAACAAATTTTATTTTTGGTAATTATGTTTTCCTCTACTTTTTTCTACAACTTTTGCTTGTCTTTATTCAGCTAAATCTAATCATTCTATAGCTTAGACTATAGAAAATTATACAACCAACTGACAATGTAGATAAAGATAGAAATCAAGATACTAAAAAGAAGAGAGTAGGAGGGGGAGATTGTAGATGGTTCAAGAATTACAAAGGGAAAAAGTGAAAAGTAGCAAACTATTAAGAGAAGAATTTGTTTTTTAAGAATGAGAATTATAAAAATTATTTTAGTGAATTGGTAAAAATTATATGATTATTTGTTTTTTTTAATTTTTAATATATTTTTAAATAAAAATATTTCAAATTAATATCTAACTTATAAGTACTATGTGTGAAGTATTGTCACTATATTATCATATTTTGAAAAAAAAAATTATGAATGTAAATATATTTATTTTTGAAATTTAAAATTTATTTTAATTACTGTATAGTAGATTTGTGCTCTCAGTCCTCTATTTGTGCTCTTAGTCCTCTATTTGTGTACTTAGTTATTTTATTTTAAATGCTTCTTTACATAAGAGAAGAATTTATAGATCAAAATCTCAAGGCAAAAGAAAAAATTACATTCTTATAATGATTTCATGATTGTTTGCTCTGTTTGCTTTGTGCAGTCATAATTGAAAAGCCAGACTATTAGAATTTTGATTAAGAGAACTCAACCCTCATAATACCAATGCATGTCAATAACAACATAGTTGTTTACCTATCAATAACAATACATCTCAAGTTTTTCCCTTCCTCTATCATATGATATCAGAGCATGATGTAAAACCATGTGCATGGGTGTTAATGAAAAGAAGCGTGTAGTTGATGAAGGTGCCAAAATTAGGAGTATGTGAGAACATTGAAAATACTACAACGTGAATGGCATGGCATTTGCATGAGGAAAGAAAATTCGAGTCCATAGATTTTTTTTTTGCATTCTCTGTCATGTGTAGAGGTGATCATATGAAGGTGATTGTAGAAAGCAATCCATGAGGTATCGGATTTCTTTATCATTGAATGAATTGCTGACTTTTTCCAAAAGCCTTACTAGGGTGATGAATATAAAATTGTATGTTCTTATCCTGTTACTAGAATCTCTATATAGTGTTGAGAGCTTGAGGGGACTCTTGTTCCTTGCACATTAAAAGAATATGAGGTCCTAATACAGCGTTAAAATTGTATGATGCTTTCAAGAGACAAAATTGAAAGAGCTAAAATATAAAATACTGATTTTATTGACTCAAATTTTTTGGATACATTCAGATACAAACTGAATTGGTTGCGTGATTGTCCTTGTATGGAGTGAGGGGGGCAGGATTTGAAGAATGGTGTTAGAGACACTCGGAGGAGATGTCGACTTTCAGAGGAAAGGTGTCCATGACATATTAGTGGTGATTGTTTCTATGGCACTTGAGGAGGCGTTAGACACACTCAGAGGAGATGTGGACTCTCAGAGGAAAGGTGTCTCATGTGCAACACCAGAGGAGGAATTAGGCACACTCCATGGAGATGTGAAATTTTGGAGGAACTATGTCTCATTGTGTAAGGGAAGTGGAAACAATGCTATTATGAAGACAACTTTAGGATTTGCAGTCTAAAGTTAGGAAATGAGGGCAACTTCAGGATTAGGATTTGCAATCTGAAGCAAAGAGAAAATCTACTTTCAAAGGTTGGTGAAGGAGCTTCATTAAATTTTCCAAAGGAATAATATTGGTGAAGGCTTTCACTTTTATTGGATTAATGTAATAAGGGGGGAATGTTGGACTTATTACATTAATTAGGTTAGTTTCTAATAAGGGGGAATGTTAGATCTGTTGGATTAATGTAATAAGGGGAGAAATGTTAGATTTATTACATTAATTAGGTTAGTTTCTATCATGGACTCCTTTCCTCTGAAAGTCAACATCTCCTTCGAGTGTCTCTAATGCCATTCTTCAAATCCTACCCCCCTCACTCCAAAGAAGGACAATCACACAGCCAAGCCCCCTCTTTTCTTTAGGGACACAAATCTATTATCTTCAGGGATGAGTTTGCCAAGCCCTGACTTTACAGGGACAAAAATAGGTGCTTCTTGTGCAGAATCATCTCTAAGCGAAAAGCTAGCTCAAGATGATAAAAATCCTCCAACCTCCATTGCCTCCAGCCTCCTATTTTTTTAGACTCAGATCATCCAAAATCCATCAAAAGAACTCTTCTCCCCATCAATCAACCGGCTCTGATACTAAATGAAATGGCTAAAATATAAATTGCTATTTTTATTGACTCAAATTTTTTGGATACATTCGGATACAAACAGAATTGATGCTAGAATGATACTTAATATTATATACATTGACGTCTAAGCATCTTTATATAGCCTTATTTTCCCTTACAACAACTACTTATGGGAATAACTTTCCAGAAACTATATGTTGCACTAATTTATTTATCTAATCTAAACATAGAAACTAACCTAATTAATGTAATAAATCTAACAAAGACATCAGTATGTGGAATTGTTCGTGTAAGTGTGCAGTTCCAAATTGGCAATCGGTCGGATAGAATATCATTGTGGAGATGGACTTGATATAATCTGAAAAATGTGAGAAAGATCAATTTTGACTTTGGAAAATTGAGATTTTCAGTTACGAATTTGTGTATGAAATCTATTACTCAATTAAAATTTTGTTTTTATTATGCTAATGATCTATGTAACTATTGCTATTATTACATTTCATGTTTAAGAACAGCTTCTATTATTAGTTCTAGCATGATTGGATATGTTTATTATGTAATGATAGAAGAATGAAAGATGGGGTTGTATGGTGTCAGAATTAGGATGTATCATTTGTTTTCCTTCATGTGAGCTCATGTAGGATGGATATTCAAGCAAGGAGGTTTTTTTGAAGTTTATATTATTTACCTCGAGGAAAGGACCATTAAGATATGAAGAGGACATATTTTGGGTCAACATCTCACTTTTCAATGGTATTTTACTAAATAAGAAGATTTTTAACTTTTTTGGTTTATGATTTTTTTTGGTTTTGTTTTCTTGACAAATGTGAAGAGTGTAAGTCTTTGTGAAGATTCATTTTGGAGACAGGTTTTGGATTTGTGTTTATCTATATGAATTATTGTCTAGAGTAAACTTCAAAGTATATGATTAAGAATTATATCATTTCATATGATCATTAGTCAATGATAGAGCTATGTCTCATTTTTTATGGGTCACCATTCAATAATTCAAAACTTGGTGATTCAAAAGTTTAGAATTAAGAGCTTATGAACAAATCTTAAAGTTGTGCCTTTCCTAGGGTTAAAAGATAGTTTGATAGAGCCCCACTTGGTTTATTATTTATATTTTTAGAAGAATATTCTCTCAAAATAAGTATTCATAATATGTAATCAACATTTTTTTCTATGTAAGCTTCAAGGAAGGATCTGTAGTGCAAGGTGAAGTTTGTATCTTTTTAGGATGAATATATCAATGGAGTAATGTTGGTGTTGTAATACATGATAAAAATATGTCATTGTTGTTCTTCCATTGGTCATAAAGATTCAATGTAACTATTCAGGATAGTATAAATTATTTACCTATCAATAACAACATGTCAAGTTTTTTTCCCTTCTCTATTAGCACCTACATGAATTATTCAAATTTGTAAGAACTTTCCTAGTATTTTTATAAGAGTAAGCTTAAATGTTAGAGGAATTTAGTATACCAACATTTTACATTTTTCATAGCACATGTCCTCATCATCATATTTTAAAATATCACATCTAGAGTAGTATTATTAATTTAATGTGAACTGATTCCATCTAATTTTATTATTATTTATTTAAAATAAGTCAAGGAGGGTTTGATGCATTAAAAATTTGGAAATAATTTAACTGTTTAAAAAATTATTTTACAAAGATAAAATAATAGAGTTAGTGGAAGGACCAAAAAACAAAAAGACCCATCACTTGCAATGTGCATCTGTATCAAAGCTACAAACCAACTAGATCTATTACATGAAACAACAAAACCAAATAGAAATGTTGACCAGATAATAACACATTAGGGAAGAGTAGCCTTAAAATCCAACATAAGTATTTTATTGTTGTTGGGTAATTGTGTTCATTTAATCATTATCTTTGATAAGTCTATGTGATCTTTTATTTTCTTTACATTTGATTATTTTGTATACTCTTATAGATTCTAATTGACATTAAGGCTTTTCCTTCTTCAAAATGGGTTAAACTTGATCTATTTATTAAATTATTAAATCTTATTTTTAAAATTAAAAAAAATCTTTGGGGTTGGTTGATCCCATAATAGATTGGGTAACCCTAAACTTTGTCAAAGTCCATTGATAGTGTTGGGTTTCCACTAGCCATGAAATGTGAGAATTTACCATAGTCAAATACATGATAACCATGAGACCTACGGTGTCATGTTGCTTTCCTATTATCCATAGTAAATACGGTGGAGCCCTATATCCTATTTGCTCATAATTTAGACAACATCAACCAAATATTTCTATTTTTGCATATTTATATGATGGTCTAGAGTGCTTGGAGTGTGATGATGATTTCTTGTTTCATCTATTAGGCCTCTTCAATAAAATTGATATCATCCCTCCTTTGATTCTTAATTAAATATTTCAATCCATTTTGTATCATTGAGTATAGGCACACATGGTTTAATTTGTGCCCCCAACCTATTAATCTATAAGTATGATGTCATGATTTGTTTGAGTTATCTTTTAATGTTATAATGTGAATGATCTAGTGATTAGAAAGTCTCTTGATGGATTATTTATGATATTTCAATGCTAGGTTACATAAGTCATTCATACATTTGAGATGAATGATCCTCACACTACTCAATCTCGTTTAATGTTTGTAATTAGTTAGAAGTATGTAATTCATTAAGTCTTGGTTTTAATTAATCAGCATATCAAATCAAATGTGGAATGCCATATGCCTATTTTTTTATCAATACAATGGTTGGTGGTTTTTGTCACCAAAATATCTACTATGCTCAATAATTCTTATTATTGATTGAAATATAATATTTTATTCACAGTTGCTCAAATGATGAGTAAGACGGTTCCCTATGGTTGGCATGTGATATATATGAACTGATGAAATGTCTAACAAGAGCAATTATTTATCATAAGATATATATATATATATATATATATATATATATATATATATATATATATATATATATATATATATATATATATATATATATATATATATATATATATATATATATATAATTGAGTCATTGTGTACCCTTGAATTCTCAAGAGAGAAGTAACATGAGTAGAGAAAATATGTTTTAAAGTGAAATTGAAATATTAAATAGAAAACATGATGAGTATCTTCTACACTGATATCAATTCTCCAATTCTCAACTGGTACTATACATACAAAGTTTATGATTGTTTGAATCATAATCAAAACATGATGTAACTCTTCATAGTTTTTTTAATTAAAAAACAGCTTCTAGAGTGCAGTTTTCTCTTATATTGCGTAAACTCGTATCCTTTTTTTTGAAATAATTACATTTTTTATTTAATAAATCATGGGTGAGATTTGTAATCTAATTTTTCCCAAACTATTTGATGTTGTGTGCTTATGTGAATCTTGAATATTAACTCCTATATGTTGATGGTGTGGACATCCATGTACATTGAGATAATAAGCTCCAAATGCATTTGGAAATGGGACAGGCTAATCACCAAACAAAATGTACTAGAGAAATAACAATGTCAAACTTCTTTTTTTTCTAGATTCATGAAAACATATTGATTTTTCAAATTTTTTGTTGTTTTCATCTACGAACTATGTAAATTATAAAGATCAGATGCTGAAATTTTCAGAAAAAATCATGATGTTTTTGGTTTTTTGAAAATTGGTCAACTATACAGCTTGTAAGAAGGATAGCAGGTCCTTCAAAAACATACTCTCTCAGCTAAGCTAATATACATCACGACTACTGACAAAAATGAATTGAATGGAACAGATCCTCATCAGGTACCTCTAGCAAGCATCTCCTCATACTCTAACAAAGAGATCTGGCGTTCATATTTGATTTGGCTACGAAATCTTGCAATGAAATCATCCGCTTCTTTATCAACTCTAACCTCAATTGAACGAGACACGGGTGTACCCAATTCTTCTCCATCGCCCATATCGTATGTCTGCGTAGCACTCTCTTGGACTGCTGGAAAATTGCAAGGCTGCAGAATGTCTACTCTTGTATTAATGTTGTACTGCTCGTGCTCAAAATAAGTCGCCGGACGTATGCAAGAGAAATAATTGTGTTGCCTTGATCCTGAGAATGCAGGGCTGTTAGAACACGAGAATTCGTATTCTCTGAGCCCAAATGGCTGAACTGATCCGCTCTGAAACATCATACCCCGCCAGTTAGTTGCTAACAGCTTCCCCATCTTCGTAAATTCTTCCTGCAAATATTTCCGCTTCACCATACATTTTCTACTATGGAAAATTATAACTTTCGCCTTTTTCCAGAAACGTCTCTTAGCAAGGGGTTTCTCAGCAGATCTAACTCCCATGATTTGAAATCCGTAGTCGATAATAGCAGTTAATATTTACTTGATGCGTGGTATGTAATGAATTGAGGAATGGAATCAGTATGTGTGCATATAAAAAGAGCGGAAAAGCATAGAGTAACTAGATGCTTCGAAATGAAGTTTCAATCAATTATATAGTATAGTCACTCGTAACCTGAGCTACACGCTTAAAACAACTTTTACGCGGACTTCTACGCTTGATCTCCGCGTTGTGTCCGCGTTGTGTCTGTCAGCCCCGCGGCCAAATCCAAAGTCTCCTTTATTTAATTTTCTTAAAATAACGAGTAATAGAAACAAGAGCTCTCTTTGAGCTTTAGTCCTTGCCTTGTGTGGGGGAGCAAAGGATGTGTTGGTCTGATTTTTTACGTATTAATTTTTTATTAGAATCATGGTGAAAAAATCAGATGTGGGTTCTTTTGTTAGGTCCTAAGGTTTTAGGTTTTGGTCTCATATTTTTGACATCTTTTAAAATCTGTGTAAAACCCTAAGTCTTGCCTTTTAAATTTTACTCTGGCATGAAAGTTTTAAAAAAAGGTGAAGCAAATATTCTTTTTCCGCCTGCTTTGAGGTCATTGTTGAGTCCTTTTGAAAGGGTTTTATCCTGCCGTTGGATCTTATTTGAATCTACGATTGTCGCATACTCGCTATAGCAAGATGCTCAAAGATTACGCATAGCGAGGTAGCGACCATCGGAGAATTATGTTGTGATATTGAAAAATGAAGTTCGGTGCCGAAAATTGTGTGTTAATATGAAGGCATTCTTATCACGTGCTATGTCCCAGGCTTGTCAGTATTAAGAAGAACGCACGTGGAAAAACTCACAAATGATGTCACTGGAGTTCAAGTTTCTTCGGCAATTCACTAAGTCGCTATCGAAAAATCCATGCGAATTGCTGGTGGCGACGTGGCGAGTACCCGGATTTTGCAAAAGGCAGTAACTTGTTTAAGGTTGATGTGACCGCGAAAATTCCCATGCAGTCTTATAAATATGCACGACTACCTTCTCTGTCACCAGTTTTAATTGGTGAAGTCTCAATCAATGTGTCTTTATTTTTCATCACCAAAATTGTGAATTCGTCAGAGATTGCTACATCACTAGCCGAAATAACATCAATTTTTCGGTAGCGACATAGTGAGGGCCCGATCATTGCAAAAGACAGCGTTCTTTTAAAATAAGAAATGATTTTGAGGATCCCGAGGAAAATATTGTGCAAGCTTTGCTTTTATTTCTATGAAATTTGTGTCACTCATAGTTTTATTTCTCGACGTCAGTTTTGATGGTTACCAAAAAGTCACTATATCGCTAGCCGAATAGTTGGTAATTTTGCCAGTAGCGATGTAGCGATGGGCCAGAAGGTAGTGATGTAACAGAAAATCCTCAAAGGTGGGCCCTGAACGAGTGACTTGACAAAGCTGAGCTATGCAAAGCAAACAACACGATGGCATCCTATTGAGCATCTATAAGCCGAAAATCCTAAATTCGTCGGAACTCGCTATATCGCTAGCCAGATAGTTAATAATTTTGCCAATAGCGATGTAGCGACCCACCTGAAAGTAACAAACACAGCAAGGCCAAGGACATGAGCTATCACAAAAGGTTTAAAATAATATATACATGTGATTACATATTAAACCAGCTCAGTGCCAGTGGTAACCTGGACCCACTCCCCATGTATAAAACATATAAAGAATTTTGATCGTCAGATCAAGCATGGATCAATGATACTCGTCAACTCGCTATGAAAAGATGTGCAAAGATTATGCATAGCGAGTTAGCGAACGAGGGACCCACCATTGTTCTCTTAAAAGTTGTTTCAAATATCTGCCACACAATCAAAGCAAAATCAGTGGTTGTCACATACTCGCTATAGCAAGATGCTTGAAAGTTATGCATAGCAAGGTAGCGACTTGATGACACATGTCCCCAGTCATCAATGGGCCCAGATTGAAACACCAGCATTGAAGGAAAGATATAGATGGAGGCAGTCTAGCTAAGAAGAAAAGTGAGTCAACCTAGTTTTCATTCCTGGATCATAGGATTTTTCAAGGATCAACGGCGCAAATTTAAAAGGAAGTGCTATGCCAATCTATTTTTCTATTCTGTGCATTTATGATGAATGAAAGCTTCGTGTGTTGGAGAAACAAAGTATAATACATTAGATTTTCATTAGTTCCAGTCCCATGCAAACAAAGATTTCACGTTTTCTGAGCACAAGAGCCTGTTCATCATATTGTGTTTAGCTTAGTATGAACGTGAACTAATTCCTCATCTATTCAAGAGCAATTGTAGAGGTTCAAAGAAGAATAAGTCTAGCAAGTCAAGTAAGTACTCATATATAACCTCTGTAACATTCCAATTCCTATTATTACGATCAAGATGCCTCCTAAGAAAGCATTTTCTGGGCAAGTTAATTATATGGATAGGAATGTTCATGACGATTTGATAGAATTGCTCCTAGAATCCACCATTGAACCTGCACAAGTTAAAAAATTGAGTCCCTTAAACCCTGGGCTTAAAATTGCTGATGGCTTATATGACAAGGGGAACTGGGTTAGGGATGCAATAACTACTCAAACTGGTCTTGTCTTGTTTAAAAAATGGTTTTCAAAAAGGAATTTGTATGCCCCGCATGCTAATGTCTAGAATTTTGATTTGGGAAAGCTAGTAGTTCCAAGTGTTTTCATGGATTATGATTTGCTTGAGCTTAAAATTGTTGATGGCTTATATGACAAGGGGAACTGGGTTAAGGATGCAATAACTACTCAAACTGGTCTTGTCTTGTTTAAAAAATGGTTTTCAAAAAGGAATTTGTATGCCCCGCATGCTAATGTCTAGAATTTTGATTTGGGAAAGCTAGTAGTTCCAAGTGTTTTCATGGATTATGATTTGCTTGAAGCCATTGCCAAGAATTATGACCAAGCTATTAGGGTGGTGAGAGGAAATGGTGGCGTGCCTCTGATCTCAATTAGTCCTGAAGAAATTACTATCTAAGACTTGTGTCCTTTAGACATATTAACATGCGAACCTTCTTGTTCAAAAAGAATATGGAAAATTATTATGCCACCAATGTGGGATAATTCCTTTTGAAAATCTCTATGTTTGTTGCCATGCCTTAGCCAAGGGTGCTCTACTCCAGTATTTTTGACTTGTTGCGATCATGCCTTCTTCCTTTAAACTTGTTGCAATCATAGAAACAGAAAGAAAGCCTTTAAATCAACATAAGAAACTTGTTCATCACTCCAACTTTGGTTTTTTCGACATGAATTCTCCATCCCCAATTACCCACTGGCCAATTAATTATAGCCATACCCTTGATAACCCTTCATAGAATAATTAATCATGGAAACCCACATTGCAAGGGTCATAAGATCTTAGAACGAGCCTGTCATGTCCCCTTTTCAAATAATTAAAAAAAGAAAATCTTTGCTAAGGCAGGCAGGCCCAAGAAAGTGAAGTTTCAGAAAAAGGGGGTTAATCTTTGGAAACCGTTGGACTAATAAATGAAAATTATTATTAAAATATATTTCATTAACCTCTCTTGGACGTGATTTACGGTTATGCCCTCTTTTAAGGGGTTTTGGAGGCATTTTGGTGCTGATTCCAAAACTTGATTTTTGCTCATTCTTTGTTATTCTTCAGAGGCTGCCAAACCTGTGGAGAAGGAGACCCAAGAACGGGAGTTTGCAGGTTTCCAGGGAGACCCAAGAACGGGAGTTTGCAGGTTTCCAAGAAGGCTAAGGACAGGAGTTTGAAGCCATTCCATGTGCATGCTCATACAGAGTTTGCCTTTGTGCCGAACAGTGCAGATTTGTGGGTTTTCGGGTGTGTGTTTTGTATGAGTTTGGTGTTTTCAGTTGAGTATTTCATATCAGTTTGGGTTGCTGCTGTATTTCAGACTTTAAGGTGTTAAAATAGAGCTTAATATATGTATTGGGATGTGATTAAACTTCTGAGATAGGTTATTAGTGTTTTTGTGGTGTTTTCGGGCATTTTTGTGTTAATTTCAAGAGCCCGATGAGCATAGTTTTTGTCCTACATTTGAGAACTGTTGTGTAAAGGCTATACGGATCTGGAAATGTCATTTTGTAGGCTATTATGCTGCTGAAATTTCTGTAAAAATGTCCACTTTCAGATTTATTAATAATAGGTGAAGCTGTGAAGCTTTTGGCACAATTTCTGGCATACTCGATTTAGGGTTTCTTGAGAAATTTGGTGGATCTTTGTGATATTAGTTGTTTGATCTTGAAAATCTGATTAGAGGTTGGAAATATCATTAAAAAAATTAGAAAAGGGATATTTCAGTGGTATCAGAGCCATGATCTTGCCAGCCTGAGGGTTTGTAGAAGTTGCATGTCAGTTTTGACAACTACCCAGATCTTGCATTTTAGTTTTGAGAACTACCCAAATCTTGCATGTCATAATTTATGATTGCATGTTGCTTCTAATCAACTGCATGTCAAAATTTATGGTTTCATGCTACTTCTAATCATTTTCATGTTAGTTCTTAGTGAATTTGGTGGTTGTAGAAGTTTGCATGACAGTTTTGACAACTACCCAAATCTTGCATGTTAGTTTTGACAACTACCCAGATCTTGCATGTCAGTTTTGACAACTATCCAGATCTTGCATGTCATAATTTATGATTGCATGTTGCTTCTAATCAGCTGCATGTCAAAATTTATGGTTGCATGCTACTTCTAATCATTTGCATGTTAGTTCTTGGTGAACTTGGTGGTTGCATGTTGCTTCTAATCAGTTGCATGTCAAAATTTATGGTTGCATGCAATTAAGTGAAAGAGAAAAAAGATATTTGCAGCGAAAAAAGAATAAAGAAATTTTGATCAAACCTCTAGTTGAAAGTAAAAGTACAAAATCCAAGGAAGGGAAAAGTATGGCTGATCCAGATGAGATGGCAAAGAAATTCTTCCAAGACATCCAAAATACTCAGAAGCAAACAGTGGATAGTTTGGCAGAAACTAGAGAGGCTTTGCGAATATTGACAGAAAAACTACAAGGAGTTGCATCTATTAATGAGAAAGGGATCACTTCAGAGGAGCCAAGAAATCTGAAATCCACACCATCTAAATCAACCAAAACTATTTTCTTGCCTGCAGATGAGCCACCAGTACCAAATCCAGCCATTAATCCTATGGAAGAGGTTACAGGTAACTTGATTACATTAAGAGCTACTTATAATGGCTTAGATGATGACTTTCGTATTTCGGTTCCTTTTAGAGAATATGTGGATATGATGAACACTTTGATGCCCAAGAAAGAGTACAGAAGGGAGCATGACATAAGTGGAAGAGAGCTCAAAAATAAAATAAGCAAGTTTATAGCACCTACTTTTGATGGAACAAATAAAATTTCAGCTAGAGCATGGCTACAAAAATTACAGACCTTCTTCACACTTAACCCCATGAAGGAGAGTGATGTTGTTCAAATTGCAAGTCTACACTTGGAAGATGCAGCCTATGATTGGTGGTATCATGGAATGACTACTCAAGGTCATGATCAGGTAACTACATTTGATGATTTTAGTCAAAGAGTGATAGATAGATTTGACCTCAAGGATGATGATTATGAGGATGTTGTTGTGCATGATGGTGAGATACCTGGTGGAGATGAGCAGAGATTGAGCATTCATGACTTTTCTAAGAGAGAGCACCAGGCACAGTTAGATGCTTCGTCACATGAGGTTGAGGCTAGTAGTACTTCACATGATTTATCCCGCCAGCTGAAGGTGAGTGAAAACAGTATTGTGTCTACATTATCTCATCATGACAGGTATGTGGAGTTAGTTGGTATTGGTCATATTACTCAAGTGAGGATTTTGCTTGAGTTACCAGATGATTCTAGTTTACAGATATCGACTCGAGATTATTATATTGGCATTTGGGGTTCAGTTGACTGTAAATCTTTAACACTTTTTGGTAGCAATGATTGTTTGGGTCCTATCATGGATTTGATTAGCAGATTGCACGGTGTTGTCTTTTCTTGTGCTAGCAGCTTGTCCGATGTCGGTATTAGTTTTTATACACCAGTGTTGGGCTTTGTTCATATATCCAGTCGACCATACTTGCTGGAATGTGTTGATGATCTTTCATATTTGGCAGTGTGTACAGATGAGTCCCAGGATCATATTGGCATTGATGACATCCAGGAGGATGCAGTGGGCAATTTTGAAGACTTAGTTTCTTTGGGTACAGAGCAGTTGGACAATAGTGCTACAGTTTTTGATACTTCATATGTTGATATGAGCTTTAGAGTTGATTCACATGACATGGATGATAATACTCTAGAGACTAGTAACTTTGAGGATACTCCTTTAGACAGTGCATCAGAGGAGGTTTGTAGGAGACAGTCAAGCCAGTGCCATCATGTGTCTAATCAGTTGAGAGTTAGTGACCGAGACATTGCTATCACTTGCCAACATTTTGATGTTGCTCATCAGTTGTTAGCAGTTTATGGATGGGGTTCTCCTACTAGTGATGAGCAGGAAGGAAGTTATCTTTCCTTGACAGAGATCCACTCTTTATGGGAGGCTATTCAGATTTTGAGACAGAATTATATGCAGTTGGTAGCTAACAGAGATTATCTTATGGAGTGGGGTAGTACAGCATATGATGCATTGTTGGCCAAGGAAGATGAGGTGAGTGAGCTTACTGAGCAGCTTGAGGTGACTTCTGAGATTCTTGAGAGTACACAGTTGGCTTTCAAGGAGTCACAGTTTCATTTGGCTAAGGTGACCATGGAGTTAGAGCGAGTACAGTCTTTACCTGATTCTATACAGTCACAAGCTAGGGTGTTTGGTGATCCGAGGATGTCCATGGCCGAGATTGTCAGAGAAAATGGAGATGGGGATGCATCCATCCTTGATACTAACATTGGCATATCAGGTTCATTCCCACTAGAGTCAGGTTCAATTGAGTTGGGTGTTGTAGCAGATTTTTGTGGTGTGCCTGACATGGTGGTGACCTTTAGTACTAATGGCATGAAGACTTGAGATGTTGTATCAAAGACCATGTGTGATGTTGGTGAACTAATAGTTGGCATGGTTCCTGCTAGTAATACTACTCCCTTGGCAATGTCTTCAGAGGTAGTAGTCACTTCCAACTTGGTTAATGATCGATTGTAGTTAGTTACCTCTGGATTGCAGTCTGAGCCACTGACTGAGATTGGTGCATTCTATCAGCATTACACTATGAGGTATGCTCATCAATCTATCTTTGATGACCATGTTGATGAGATGATGATACAAAGATGTACTTTGGTTCCTAGTGCTTATCATCAGTTATGGGATAGTTTGATGCCTCGGGATGAGAGTTGTGATGGGCATGACATGGCGATAGGTCCTACAGTTGACAGGTTGATAATACATGACTTAGAGCAGGATTTTTGGAGTGATGCTTCAGTAGGTGTTGTTATTGATTCTACTCCTTTGGCTATGACATCTCCTAACTTAGCTGGTGATCAGTCATAGTGGGTTGTATCACTTCTTCATGGTGAGCTGTTGACTGAGGTTGGTTCTTTTTATCAACATTATATTTCAGGGTATGTACATCAGTTAGCATTTGATCCTTGTGCTGAGGAGTTGATGGTAGACAAATTGGGTTTGGATTCCATTTCTTACTCTTTATCTTGTAATGTCTTTTCACCATCAGCAGTGCATGGGAGTTATGGTTATGAGATAGTGGCCGATGATTTGCAGAGTTGTGTTGACTGCAGGAGTTGTACAATGTGTAGATTCTCCATACTTGGTACAGTTTCATTCGAGAGGGTTCACCATTGTTGCAGAGTTGGATTGTACATTCCATATAGGCCAGTGGGATGCGTTGATGGTATTTACTGTGTTGGTAGTTTGATTTGTCCACTTTACTTGGGTTCTGATGTTCTAAGAGTTTGTGTCTCATGGGTTTTTGATTGTGGTAGTGGTGATTTTGGAGTTTGGTTGAGCTATAATTGTCAGTTTGATTATGGATTCCTCTTGGTCATATTGCAGAGGATATTGCAGGAGCCTGTGTTAATTGGTAGTAGTATAGTTCATGACTACATTTGGGATCCAGCTGGATTGATTGGTTTATTGTTCAACCATTGCTTGAGGACAAGCAATGTTTGCGAGGGGAGGACTTTTCATGTCCCCTTTTCAAATAATTAAAAAAAGAAAATCTTTGCTAAGGCAGGCAGGCCCAAGAAAGTGAAGTTTCAGAAAAAGGGGGTTAATCTTTGGAAACCGTTGGACTAATAAATGAAAATTATTATTAAAATATGTTTCATTAACCTCTCTTGGACGTGAGTTACGGTTATGCCCTCTTTTAAGGGGTTTTGGAGGCATTTTGGGGTTGATTCCAAAACTTGATTTTTGCTCATTCTTTGTTATTCTTCAGAGGCTGCCAAACCTGTGGAGAAGGAGACCCAAGAACGGGAGTTTGCAGGCTTCCAGGGAGACCCAAGAACAGGAGTTTGTAGGTTTCCAAGAAGGCTAAGGATGGGAGTTTGAAGCCATTCCATGTGCATGCTCATACAGAGTTTTCCTTTGTGCCGAACAGTGCAGATTTGTGGGTTTTCGGGTGTGTTTTTTGTATGAGTTTGGTGTTTTCAGTTGAGTATTTCATATCAGTTTGGGTTGCTGCTGTATTTCAGACTTTAAGGTGTTAAAATAGAGCTGAATATATGTATTGGGACGTGATTAAACTTTTGAGATAGATTATTAGTATTTTTGTGGTGTTTCCGGGCATTTTTGTGTTAATTTCAGGAGCCCGATGAGCATAGTTTTTGTCCTACATTTGAGAACTGTTGTGTAAAGGCTATACGGATCTGGAAATTTCATTTTGTAGGCTGTTATGCTGCTGAAATTTCTGTAAAAATGTCCACTTTCAGATTTATTAATAATAGGTGAAGCTGTGAAGCTTTTGGCACAATTTCTGGCATACCCGATTTGGGGTTTCTTGAGAAATTTGGTGGATCTTTGTGATATTAGTTGTTTGATCTTGAAAATCTGATTAGAGGTTGGAAATATCATTAAAAAAATCAGAAAAGGAACATTTCAGAGCCTTTTTTTTGTCTCAGCGACTTTGATAGCAGTCCTAGGTCCACTGGAAAATGTTTTTAGATGAGTTAGCTACATTTGAATTACTCTACTTCCAAAAGACCCTCTCCATCAAGCCTCCACATGTATTTTTCCTACTCTAGCCATAGACGTGGGTGCTATGTTTGTTTACACCATGGGTGCTTTGCACTTTTCATGGAGTTTTGTTCTGCAACTTCATCTCGCTTTTGCATGGAGTATAGCTTCATCATCATGCTTAGTGATTTGGATCCTTGGCAAGATCTTTTAAATAGCTCAAGCTACTTCCCAAATGGAGGCCCGAACAAGTTTACTCATGAAAAAATCTTGGAATCGAAGGTAGGTAGCATATGATATAGCTTCTGCTCTTCTTTATCATCATAAAGATTGGTATGAGAATGTTCCTATATAAAGATGTCATGGCGAGCTATGTGATGTCGGCTTCAAATTTCAAAGTGAAGGTCAATAAGTTTGGGCATTCTTCAATCAAGATGGGCTCATAATAAAAAATTATAGCAATTTAAAACATCGCAATCTTATCTTCAAAATATCATCAAAATACATTCAACTTCGCAACAGTACCTATACGGTAGCCCATTCAATCTCCATATTGGATTTTAACTTAAAATTCATCTTTAATCACTTTTAACCAAATCAACATGTTTGCAAAAGATATGAATCTCACTTGGCTACATATTGAATCCTTGGATTGAGAATTATATGCATAATGATGAACGTTGCATGGTGATTGAACATAACTCACCTCGAACCACATTCTTAAACCTTTTATTCCTTTTTAAAAAAATGTTCAGGATTATTTGTACTGCTTTAATTACTATCACTACTTGGAAAATCTTCACCCTTCAAAACACTCAATCAAATTTGATGGACATAGTCGGGCCCGAAAGTGGGTCTAGCCAAAAAAAAATTGAACTGAAATAACTAACACCTTGAATCAATCCACTGATCTTCTCAAACTGGTTGAATTCAAATTCGAGAACTGAATCACCATTTAAAACTCGTTTACCTTGTTTTAACAAATTGTGATTTTCTAATAAGAGAGCCTATGGGCATGCTTTAAAAACTAACCCAAACAAATAATTGGGCTTTGAAAATTGACATGTTGATACTTTGTTCGATATCCTTTTTCCCTATCAGATTTTGTGTCATGACGACTTCGAGGTCAAAAGATATTGACCGTCAAAGTTTCTTAGTTAAAACTATCTGTAAATAAACATGTTAGAAAATAGGAAAGTGCATTTGGATTTGGCTCCAAAAATAGGGAAAATGGATACTTGAGGGTACAAAAACTGGGGTGTTAGTTCACTGTCATGAAGGGAATATAATTTTGTGATTTTTTCTCATGATGAATAACAGGGTGCATTTGGAAAGCTTGCAAAGTTAGGTATTCAGAATTGCAGAACAGGGAACATCAACAGACCTATGGTTTTTGCAAATGAAATAGACCTAGGAAAGTGTGCAGATTGGATTTTTCAAGATTCAAAAACTGGCACACTTGAAGTAATTTCAGAGTAGAACACAGTGGTACAAACCATTTTATCTCATCTATTATGGATTCAGAGTTATGAAAACCCAAACAGGATTACTAATTAATCTGCACTTCTTGACACCAGTAAAACTTCACAAATTGCATTTGGAATCACATTTGAAAACTGATCAAACGGATTTGTCATAGGCTCAAAGCTAAAACATGGAAAGTGTGTGACCTCTAGAATGCAATGAAAAGGGAATTTTCTCAATATGGTCAAATGGGTCAAAGATATAATTGGTCAAACAAAGCTTCTCAGGATTTAGGGCAATTTGTATCAGCATGACAATGGTAAATAGCCAACTTCAAGGGATTCAAAACCTAGACAAAACATATTGAAATGACATGAAAATTGAAACATAGGTTCATTGATATGCATACTAAACACTCCCAAAGAAGAGAGTCATGAAACATAATCGAGTGCAAGATATTCAAATGCAAACTAGAAGGAAAAATGTAGAATTGAACACTGCTCAAAACAAAACTTCACAGAATGACTCAAAATGACAGTTTATTATTTTAGGATGTATAGACATACTGAATGCAAGGTGTTAGAAACATTAAACACCTCTTAGACCTTAAAATGACAATCAGGTACATAAGCAAGAAAATGTGCTTATAGGGCTCAAAATGACCAAAATTTTGGAATGGTATTCAAAATAGCAATGCAATTTTGAGTCCCATCAAGGACCACACTAGTGCAATGACCACATTATTTGGATCACATTTTCTACCACTTGAACATACAAGATTTCTCAAATAAGGCCAAACATAACTTTTGTATGTTTTTTTTTTAATTAAACAATAGATATTTAATACATAGATCAACTCTTGAGCAACTTGACTCCAATTTCTTTGCTTCATTCAACTTGCGAGCAACCTGAATGGAAAAGATAAGTACAAGTTACAAACCTAAGAGATCACAAGCAATTTCAACTTTATAAAATGCTAAACAGAAAGGAAAATAAAATGTACTTATATAAGATATTCCTAGATTACGTAATCATGCTCTGCATGGATGGTTGTCATACTAGCTTCTGTACTGAATGTTACGAAGATCTACTACATTGAAGCCCTGACAAAATTTTAAATAATCTCAGCTATACAGTTATTAATCAACCAACAATTACCAATTTTTGAACATATCGGTGTAGTATAGGATAAAAACTCAAGTATTTTGGATAAATTTCAAATTAGTAAAGAAATAGAACAAGACCTTGGCAAGCTTTACAACAACTTCATAATCTATGTCTCTATGTTTTGCAATCACTGCAGCATGTATTTTCAGTAATTCAATTCTTACTTCTTCATTTGGAAGTGGAATCTCAATCTTTCTATCCAAACGGCTAGGTCTAAGTAGGGTTGGGTCCAGAACATCGGGACGATTTGTTGCCATGATTATTTTTACCTGCATTTAATGTTAAAATTAACAAGATTTTCAGGTCACAATGAAAAATACACTACCTTGAAGAATCTTAAATAAGTTAAATAAAATAATTTCTTCTTTAATTTAGTTGATAGATAATTACAGCATCTTGAGCACCTTAAAACACAATATCTTTCCTAATTGATCAAAACCATCTAGTTGGTTAAGCAATTCCATTAAAGTTCTTTGAATTTCTCAATCAGCACTTGTTCCTTCACTAAAATGGCATCCATTGATTGCATTAATTTCATCCATAAATATGATGCATGGTTGCAACAAAGCCCCACTATAACATTAAGCATTTCATTTATATTAATCAGAATACTTGTTAGTAGATTTTAGTACAATTACTAAGAGGAATAGGGTTGCAGGCATATAGAGAAATACTTTTTAGTGTCAATTACCTTCAAATTCTTAGATGTGATGAGCTAATAATTCAACATACACAATGTTTTGAAATTTTAAAAAACTATATATATATATATATATATATATATTTATTTATTTATTTATTTATTTATTTATATTAGCATTTGTAATTATATTAAAAAACACCAAAAATTAGTCTTTTGATGTTCAAATGAATAAGAAGTCATGCCTCGTAATCCCATGCATAACCAAACGTTTCCCTGATAAACCTTTCACTTTCACCAATATATTTATCTATTATAGAACTTGAAACCACCTGAAAAATAGTATTACAAAAAGAAGGCATAAATTTATCTATTATAGAACTTGAAACCACCTGAAAAATAGTATTAAAAAAAGAAGGCATAAATCAAACCTCGGGTACAATAAATAAGAAAGTTGGATTACATAAAAGTAAGATGGATATCAAAAAAGCTAAGCTACAACCTTAAGGAAATTGGCATCATTGTTACTAGCAATAGCTCTTGCTAATAGTGTCTTTCCCATTCCAAGAGAGCCATATATAAGTACTCCCTGAAATTGGATAAAAAAGAATCAACCTCTATGAAATAATTCCAACAAGAATAAATAAAACATGCAAGTTGAACTTTACATAAACAAGTAATTACAACAATTAATTTGCACCCCAGACAAATTTTACCTTAGGAGATTTGATTCCAACCCTAAGAAAGAGTTCAAGATTAATTAAAGGAAGTTCAATAGACTCTCTCAACTCCCTAATTTGATCTGCTAACCCTCCTACTACTGAGTAGCTCACATTGCCAAGATCCTCATGTAGCATATTATAAACAACAGGGTCCACCTGCATCCAATATACACAAACAAAATTATTAGCCTTTTTCCAAAAAATCCCTTCAAAGATTCTGATATACTTTGTGCTTATTAACAAGTTGATGATGCAAGATTCTAATGCTAGGTACCTCACGAGGAAGAGCCCTCATTATTGTAAGTGTTGTCAGGTCAAGAACAACACGTGTATCTGTGGTGAGCTTATCTTTATCTACCTTATTCCAACACCCAACAACATATCTTGGCCCACTACCAGCTTTTACAATTATTGCACAAAGAAAAATTCATAATCCCAAAATTAGAAAAACTAATTTACTTGAATAGTACAAGCATGAATAGATAAATATTAGTTTTTTCAAAATCAACCATCGACTGAAGATAGAATCATAGATTCATAGGTGATACATATATTAGAATGACAGTGAAATTAATTATGACCCTACCACATCCACATTCCCCTCTTGGGAAAATCCGAGAAATGTAAGAATGTTTGGAGGGGATTTATAAGTACCCTAAAAATTATGGGAACAATATTTCAAAATGGAAATAACAAGGATCAAGGATAGGAACAAGAGATGAGGATGCATCCAAGTGGGGGATAAGGAACCTGGAAAATAAATATGAGCATATTTATTAAATTATATCTTTTCATCACCTTTCAAACTACATTTATGCATTTGATTGCATGTTGAACATGTAAATATCATATAGAAGAATGTATGATATTGATGCAAAGTAATTTAAAAAAATCTAATGGTCCTTGATTAATTTTCCAACTGTAGCCATGTCAATACATGTCATTTTTACAATATTATATGAATTAGTCACCTTTCCAACAATATTTGTGCATTTGATTGCATGTCAAATATGTAAATAACATTGATACTGAATGTGTGATATTGATATTAAGCAATCAAGGAAAAACTATCTAGTGGACCTTAATTACTTTTTTTATTTTATCCATGTTAAAACATGTCATACTTTTCTAATTGTACCCATATTAAAACCAACACAAATTTAAGGAAACTATTAAGTACAAATTTAAGGAAACTGCTAAGTAATAAACCAATATACTAGAATGTTTTTTTATGAACTTTGTCACCTTCAAAGGAAGATAAACTACCCATACACACTAGTACATAAAATAAAAGGAAATATTAAGCATGAAATTATATATTGCTCTATTATGTAAAAAAAATGTATATCTATAGGACATAATTACACTTCAGTTGTTATTTGGAAGTGATAATAAATGGGAAAGGTTACATGGCAAAGCTAAAAATTTAAAAGATTGATTGAACCATTTTATTTTTCTTCAACTATTTATTTTTCCTTCAAAACTTCATTTTTTCTATTCTCTTTCGTATGACTACTTGTGCAATGTCAATGGCAAGGCCTATTCCAGCGGACCTACTAATGAAGCTTCTTGACTCACCTAAAGCAACTGTAATAACTCCTTTTACCTGATGGGTTGTCCTCAGTTCAAAAAAAATCATTCCTATGATTCTGAAACTACTATGTCACTCATAACATGAGAATCTGCAAGACAATACATAATTACAATGCAAGACAAGA
This sequence comes from Cupressus sempervirens, assembly GCA_028749045.1. Classification (NCBI taxonomy): domain Eukaryota; kingdom Viridiplantae; phylum Streptophyta; class Pinopsida; order Cupressales; family Cupressaceae; genus Cupressus; species Cupressus sempervirens. The sequence goes on along the minus strand of CM053789.1, from coordinate 821,447,021 downwards.
CATGAGAAATTTCCAATACAAAAGTGAAGATATGTAGTCCTCTAGGTGCTATTGTTACCTCATTTGATCAAATCCTCTTCATCAATCAAAAAAATGATAGTACTCAAACCATATAAGCAATTATCTTACCAACAACTAGCAGGTTTGACATCAGTGACAAAATGATGATTGAAACATATTTATCATACTTTACCAACAAGTAGAAGGTTTGACATCAGTGACAAAACAATGATTGAAACATATTTATCATACTTGTATCAATTTGTTTTCAACATTTGCACCAAGTAGAAAAATTGTCATTATATGTGGAAGTTTAGACAATTTTTGTCTTTGTCTTTATCTTTTCAAGATAGCGAAGAAGTAGATCAAATTCACCAATTTTAGCTATGAGGATTCTTTACGTCCTTGTATTTTTACTTATTTGATTTTGTATTTGAAGGCATTAAAGGAATATTTTTATACAATCATGAGATATTCTACAAATAATTCTCATCTACCATGCATTTCATTTTTTTGAACATGAAAAGTTATCTAAATTTTAATTGCTTGAGAAATATCATTTTGATGGTGCCCATGAGCTCTTGCAACTTTTTGATTATAAATAGTTTAATTCTCTTGTTTAAGCTATGGAGGTTGTGCATATGTACCCAGATTGTTTTAAGGTTTGAATTTATAAAAGAATTTTATTTAGTCACAAGGTTTATATTATAAATATTCTACATCTGACATGTATTTGATTATTGTCATTGAGATTGAATTTTTGATTTTGGTCATTCAAGATCTTGGAGTAATGTTGAGTGGAGAAATGATGATAAAAGAAATATGAATTCTATCACTGATAAAGTCATGGTTTGAAATATTTTAGGATTTGTTTAAGATGAACATATATTTGATGGTAAATGAGATATTCATGCTAATTTATAGTTTGAAAATTTAGATACCACAATTCATGACTTTCTAGGGTTCTTATTTTAGATTAAGGGTTAAAACATATTTTTTATGTAAGGGACTCGAGACCCTAAAATGTTTTACAAAAAAATAGACAATAAAGTTCCATAGGAAAATTTAGTGTTGTAGAACACTCAGCACCCCCAGAGCAAAAACAACCAACAAGAAGTAACCATTAGCAAAACAAATGTAGGCCTAACAAGCTAAAATAGTAAACAAGGCACTAAAAACCCAAAAATTGCCAGACACAAAAAAAAAAAAACACTTGCACTAAAAGAATTATGTTAGTTCCATGACTATCTCTTATTTGATTTTGTTGATTTTTTCAATGGATTCCTAGATGTCCTCCTTGCTTGGCTTCCTACTGTTAGTTTCATCTTCCTTATGCTTTCTTGGCTTTTTTTAGTACTCCCAGGGGATTCCTCGATGTACTTTGGGTCTTCTAAGTCTAGAACTAGCATATTATTAGTATTTTGATCCACTTTACCCAACAATTGTTAATACATTCAGTGGTAGCTTACAAAAACCCCTGACAACTATTAATCCTCTCATTCAAATTATTTTCTAGTTTCTCAATTCTTTTTGTCAGCACCAAGATAACACTGTCCTCTTTAGTGGGCTCTCGAAAATTCTCTTTCTCTATACAATCTTGCATTTTACCTAGTATTTCATCCGTCTTGGAATTTAGGGATTTGTAATTGATATTCAAAAGTTTTATTGCATTAATGGACCAATTCTCCATACAGAAAGTGTAAAAGGAAATGGACTTCACAATCTGTAATACACCCAGGACAAATTCAACACTAACATTCTTGAGGTCATCTTCCAAGAGTTTCCTATTAAAGACAAGGAATCTCTTTGTCAAAATCATCTTCATTCTTCTCTGGATTGATCACTTTTTCCTCCTTTTCCATGTTATTATGAGGAAGGTCTTGGTTATCCTGAGAATGAGACGAAATAGGAGAAGGATAATTACTCAAGAGGTCAATACATTTTTTCACCTAGCTACTAGAATACTCACTATCCCCATCATTCATCATCTCCAAGCTCTTTCCTTCATCCACACTCTCACCTTCCTCCTCTATTTCCATATCTTTTTAATTGACATTTTTCTTCTTCCTTTTACTTGTTCTTAACATCACCTAGCTCAGTATTCTTTCTTTTTCCCTTGCCTTTACTGCTCATAAGGCTTTTAGGGCTCTTATCCTTATCAAAATCCAAGGATGTCTAAAGGGTTTTTTCACATTTTCCACCATGTAATCATAAATTAAAACCATCAAACCTTGGTAGAAAATGGTTTTATGCATATTCTCTCTCTGAGCCTTGATATTATGAGTCAAACAATAGAGCAAGTAGAAAGGAAAGAAAACCCTTTTCTTATACCTGCAATTATTCAAATGGAAATAATGGTAGTTGTAGGATTCATTAAAAAGACCATCTAGGATAATATAATGCACTACAACATTTAGAATCTTCTTCCATAAGGTTTTAATGGAAAAATTGGCATAAACCCTCCCTTTTTCTTTAACTAAATCCCCATCTTCTTTATTAGGATATTTAATTTAGCGTCTTCAAAGATTTATGCATTATGATAGAAATGCATACCTTTGTTTTCAAATTGGTAATCACCACCATGATGTCAATGTAAAGTTTGAGGCTTCTTCCCACTAGTTTTACAGTCCCTGGCTCTTAGCCATGGAGAAATTCCTCCATAATTTTTGGTTTGTATTATTTCATTTTCTCCATAAATGGGACCAAACCACCATTTTCAAGTTTCTCCAAAACCTCCATCTCCTTTCTTCATTTCTCACAATTCCTAGGTTCACTCCTTTTCAAAGATCCTCCCAAAATATTTCCACTGTTAAAAAACCTTCTTGGAAAACTACCAATTTCATAAGAATTTTCACATAGAAGAGAGCTGAGGTAAACCATAAACAAATAAGTTACCCAAAAAACATGATTAAAGCTTTGATTCATATGCGTCTTACTTATGGGATTACTGTAATAATTAAAAATCATGCCCCTTAAACTATCTTTCATAATTAGAAATATTTAATACATCACATTTTTTACTAAATGTCTTATCATGATTAATGATAGCTTTTAAATTTATGAACCCCTTTGTGTCATCATTCTAATGAATGGACAAAGTATTTTCAACTAAGTGCCACATTATCTAATACATCAATGACCCTATTGGCTTCTATGTACAAGTGTCTAATGTAAGCCTTCTCCATCTTATTAATAGTAACTCTCTCTTATTGAATAATATTATCTATGATCCATGAAGGGGTTACCTTTTGTAACATTCAATTAAGAATATTCTAGGAATCTCGCTCAATCCATAAATATTCAGTCCAGTGTATTTCTTTGCTAGTTTTAACCCTTGGAGTAACCTCATTTCCTCAGCTAGATTTTTAGTCTATATCCCAAGAGAGAATGCAATATCTTTCATTTAGTCACCTTTTTCATTTCTAACTATCGTCCCACAACTAGCAACCCCGAGGTTCCCCTTAGCTACCTTGTCAAAATTCATCTCATTCCATCCCAGGGCTGGGTACATCCATTTTTCCTTATCACAATTTTGTTTAGTAAGATATGTTTTATTCCCCTATTTCCTTATGGTTTCCCTTCAAAATTGGTTTTACCTTGAATATTGTTGGAAATATTCAAGATATGATAAGTTACTAAGAGGGGAGGGGTGAATCAGTAACTTTGATATTCTTCTTTTAAATTCACCATAAATCCTATTAGCTTAAAGAATAAATTTGACAACTGAGTGTCAATACACTTAACCAAGATCAAAAGTAAGTGCCAAGTGATAACAAGTGCCGAGTGATAACAAGTGTCGAGTACAATAGGTTTTGAGTGTTAACAAGTGCTAAGTACAACATGTGTCAAGTGATATAGTTTTGTTCAGGTGCCAAGCTATCTAGGAAATAACATGTGTCGAGTATCAGAAATACTTCAAGAGCCGAGTAACTCAGTAAGATCAGCATAAAAGTTTGAAATTGCACAAACTATGATGCAAACAGTTTTTGCAGCCGACAGAAGGTAAACTTCGAGGGATTTAATGATAAAATCAAATCTTTATTTTTCCCGTGCAACTCACATGCAACCAATAAGAAAAATAATAAAGGCATGCAGCCAATCAGTAAAAGACAAGTATTGAGCGGGAAATTGAGAATTAATATGGATCGTAGATCCAAAACAAACCCTAAGGCTTTGAAGTCTTTATAAGGAAGACAAAATTTCATTGTAAACACACATATGGAAGGACATACAAGGGTGCATAAGCAAATCTATTTTCAGAAGCAAGAGTTATCAGATCACAAAGGATCAAGATCAGGAGAAGGTGGAAAAGGAGCTTGTATTCAGCAATCAAGGATTGTAATCTATCAGGTTTATTGTATCTAATACTCTTTAGCAATTGTATTAGAATGAAAATCCTATGATGATAGGTTAGCTTTATAGCTATTTTGTAAGATCCTTTTGATTAGGTGATTAAAATCCTTTAATCGGTTGACACTTCATGTTAAGTGTTTGTAAATCCTCTAACCAAGTCACTATTAACACAGTGTAAAGCCTTTAACAGGGTAGGCCTTTAATAGGGAAAACCATCAGAATTAGTTGAACAATATTGCTGTAGTAAATTTTTGTGGGTATCATCCCCACCCTAGTTTTACCTTCTTATTCCTCGAGGGTTTCTGGGTTACCAAATTCCAGTGTTATGAGTGATTGATGCATGAGTTTTGTTACATGTTTACTTGATGTATTTACATGCATGCAATTTACTTTAAGTTAGAAGTTTTATTGACTAAAGTGTGGTACTTATGATTCACCCCCCCTCTCATAAGTACTCTTTCCATATTTGAATATTCCAACAAAATCCATCTATGCTACTACATACATTAGTACTTAAAGATAAAACATTCATCACACAAGAGAACACAAAGTTTTGGTAACCCAAAAACCTTCCAAATAGCAAGTAAAACTAGGGTGGGAATGATACCCACAAAACTTCACTACTGCAGCACAAAGTTGGCCTGTTAGGGCTTACATTGACCACTTCTAGTGATCTTATCTGTTAGGAGCATAAAGGACTGCTAGGTCCACTTTGTTAGAGGATTTACAAACATACAATGAAGTATGCACTCTATTAAGATATTTACACAAAGACTATTAAGTCCACCTTGTTAAAGGATTTAGAAATTGATTCACCTATTAGGATGAAGCAGTGGATCTACATACAATTGATTTCTGATAAGATCCTTTATGCATTGATCACCTTATGTGATAGATATGACTTTTCTACTTCTGTATTGACCTTGCTACATTCCTTAAACTGTTCTTGATAATTCTTTGCATGTACTTCTCAAAATTACATCATAATACTTCAATACAACATGATATCTTACAATACATCTTACATATATACCTTTCTAATTTAAAAAATTACAAGGTTGGCCAAAACAAAAGTGAACAACACATTACAAAGTCGACCCAATAGTAAATAACTTGGGTTCACTGAACTGACTCAGTGACCTTCTGATACTCAGTGTCCACTGCATTACATGGCATCGTCATGCACTTAGTAGAAGTGAAGGCTTGGTCCATACTAATCACTCAATGTAGTTCTAAACTTGGTGACCACTGGTGACTCAGTAGATGTAGTGTTACTTGGTAGATACTACACACTGAGTTTACCTTGCTTCACTTAGTAAACACTACTTCTTCCAATGCTTGGTTTACACTGAATCTCGATGACACAAACTTACTACTCAGTAGACACTGAAGAGCTTGGTAGACACTAAGAAGCTTGGTAGATACTATTGATCTTCACATTGCATGAATTCACTTAGTAGCCATTGCTCTACTCGCTGCTCGGTGTAAACTATTAAATACTTTGAAGCTTGGTTAACACTAGAACGCTCGGTGAGTGTAGGAAACTAAGTGTTGAGCTTGGTAACAATACAGATATAGATAAGTGTTGTCACTAATGGCAATACTAACTTAATGTCAACAATCTCACCCTTTGGCATTAGTGACAAAATACTTATAAGCCAAGATATATGTACATAATCTAACTCACTGAATTTTGATTTTTCAAAAATTTGATCTTTGTAAAGCTACTACATATACATTCCTACATATATCTCCTTGATGACACATAATGTATATACAAAGATACTTATGTACATAGCTATACACATATACATGCTGACTCTATTGAGTGTTATCTCCCCCTTTCACTTATACTGATATCTCTCCTTATATACAGTGATTCCCCCTTTTCGTTTATAATGATATCTCTCCTTATATACAGTGATTCTGCCTTTTTGTTTATACTAATATCTCTCCCCCTTTTTGACAGTAATGCCAAAGGGCTATATATACTATCTAGATAGTTACACCAAAATGAGATAGAAATTCTTGATGTACCTTGAGGATGAGGGCGAAAGATTTATCCCAATTCTCTTGCAAAATTTGGCAAGTGGAGAGAGAAATCTAAACTTGTGCTGATAATTTGATCATGATCAACCACTGAGAAATTCAGATCTTGGACCAATGTTTTGCAATGAGCAATATGTGTTTGCATTGTATCCATTATTGGCAAGACCATGTTCTAAATATCAATCAAGTTTGCTCTTATTCTTGCTTCTTCTCTTAGAAGTTCTGTCTGCATGTTTTTCAGATATTTCACCTTGGTGTGATGAGAGGAGCTGGAGGAGGGGTCAATCTACAACTTTGATGCACTTGATTGCATGTCAACATCAATCTTATTTAGCTTCTCCTTTATTCCTTTGGTAAAACTCGAGATATCACAAAGTTTGGAAAAAAGTGATGTTGTATTATTAAAAGAATTTTCAAAATTTCCTAAAAATGTGGACAACTCAACTTGTTTGATTGCAATTTGCTGAGCAATATGCTCTAGCACCTTGTTATCAAACTTCCTTTAATCTTTTTCAATTAGTTTCTCTTGTCTACAAGAGTCCTCATTATATTTTTGTACAGCCTCTTTTAACTGAATCAAAATGTGTTGAGTGGAATCCACTTCAACACCTATAGCATCTGTAATTATATTCTTGGAATTTTCAATTATTTTATACTCCTTGTCCCTTTCAGACCTTAACTACTTCTATGTAGCTTTCTTCTCTATAAGTTGACTTGCTAATCTCATCTCTTCAATGGTAGCAGTGTCAAAGTCAATATCTTCTTCAATTCCCTTTCCAATGATCAGAAGTTTCAATGGTTGCCTTTGTTCTACTTCTGTAATTAATGGTTTGACCTTTGGAATAGACACAATAGTGGAGATAGAAGAGCTAGCAATGAAAAATGAGATAGGGCTTAAGGATTGAATGCCAATAGGAGTACTAACTAAATCAAAAACTGAAACACTTCCCAAAGATGGTTCCACACTTGTAGAATACCCATAGAAATATATGAACTAACTAGAATCAAAGTGGATGCTAAAAATGCTGATGAAAACAAAACTGTAGAGCTAACTGGAATTGATGAAGACAAAATTGTAGAACTTTTTATTGCACTTGTTGATGATGCAAGAGGAGCTAACTTGATAGCCAAAGAAGTAACAAGCAGCTCGGTGGATGAGGTGCTTGACACTTCCATTGCAAATATCTAGAGCTGGGAGGTGGTTGGTGAAAATTGAGCAATTGATGTTACTGTTGTGCTCACAATCTTACTAATAGAAGTTGTCTCCATAGATGTGATAGTATGTGGTGGAGTGTGAGGAAGAGATGCAATTGCTTCAGCAGCTATTCTGACTGGATCATCTTCATCCTTTTCTTCCTCTTCTACTTCTTCCTTATCTTCTTCTTCCTTCTCCTCCATTAAAGCATGCAATTCTCCTGCTGTAACAGTGATTGAAGGAGTATTGTCATCATCATCATCATCATTGTTGTTGTTGTCACTAATGTCATCATCTTTAATTTCAATAGTTTCTTCTGATGGCTTGTTGAGATGATATATATCTCTCCAAATGTCCAAGGCATGCTTAACCATTGATTCTATATTCTTCGTTAATATTAAGCATGTGTTAAGCTTTAGAATCATTCTATCTTCATGCTCTTTTAATGCCTTCTTCACTTCTACATCAATTAGATTTGGTACCAACTATCTTAGCTATTGTTCAAAAATGTCCTTTACAGTTTGCACCATCCTCTCCCACCTAAATTTGATTTTAGCAAAAAGATCTGCATGGATTTGAGGTTGCATTTGTGCAAGAGAGTATTTCCAAATACCCATCTTTTCCACAACTAAGTCCTCACTCTCTTTTTGCTCGGCTGGAGTCTGAGTCTCATATTTGAGAACTTTGAAGTTTCAAATTCTTGCTCCAACTCTTAACTATTTCATCCTTTCCTCAAATGTAGGTGCAAAGCGGATAAATACTGGTTCAATTTTACCTTTCCTAGATCTCCTGGAGAAAATTGCAATTGGTTGCTTCTAAGGTTTGGTGATAATTACTCTACCTTTCTTCCTCACTAGTTCCTCTTTCTCTAATTCTTCTTCTTCTTCTTCATATTCCTCCTCTTCCTCCTCACCCTTGCCCTCGGCAAGCATTAAAGGACCTTTAGTTGTCTTCAATTTTGAAATTCTCTTCTTGCCTCTGTTGAGAGCTTGAGGAATCTTAATACTAAGCTCTATCCTCTTCTTGGCATCCTCATATGTGCCAAATGCAGGAAGATTAGGATTGGTTGGCTCATTCACTAATGCCTCAATGATGTCTCTAGCTTCATCAATGTTAATTTCATAAGGCAATGGTTTTACCCATGCCACTCTTGGTATGACTGCTTGAATGTACACTTTGTCATAGTCCACCATGAAACATATATCATCCTTGTAGTCTTCTACAAGCTTGGGTGGGATTCAAAATTTGTTGTTCATTTTCTCCTTGAATGCCTCAAAATAGCTATCCAACACCTTTTCAAAATTTTCACCCATTTCTTCAATAAATTCATTTATCTGATAATGAATAGGGGTGTCTTTACTCCACATGACTATGCCCTTAGATGGAAAGAATTTTTGAACATAAAAGAATAAGAAAACAAGAAATGAACTGAACTTGAAGGAATTGTTCTTGGAAGTCTTCACACTTTCAATGTTTTTGTTCAATTTCTTTAGTAACACATCTGACAGATCAAATTCGAGATTCTTCTTTATAACCTTATATGCAAGGTCAACTGCCTCACAAGGAATTTTGTTCGACCGACTTGAGCTGTAGATCTTATGTGCAATGATGTGGATGCCAAACCTAAGCTTTATGTCAGTGACATTGTTTATTTTCAAACCTCTACCATCCCACTCGGCTAGGGTTTTCTTTTGCAGTTCCTCCAAACCTAGGGTTTTGGTTGACTTAGATTTGCTTAGTATTGGAAAACTTGTAACCTTTTGTATCATCTTCTTTGTAATCAGAATGGGTTGCTCCAACCATAATTGTCCACTATGGAACTGACTCAATATCTACCTTATCCATTTTACTTGGAAATTTTGCGACATGTGAGGGATATGAGTTAATCCTCTTTTTTTTCAAATGCTTATGTTCGGGTTTCAAAACTCTATCAATACACATTTTAGCTAGGGAATTATCCATTTCTAATGTCCCTAATGCTTGAACAATACATTTAAAATGAGTTCTTATGTCATTGATTAGGAGTACCTTTGGTGGGATTTGCGACTAAGCACCGTAGAGATCAAGTGATTCAACAATGGTTGGAACAAGCTTGAAGTTTGGTGCTTTCCATTTGACACCCTTAACTAGCATTTTGGAACCCTTCTTTGGTTTAGTGTGACTTCCACTGGTAGATGCCATCGTTGCTTGGTAGATGATAAAATTTGTGAAGATCTCGTTGCTAAATCGCTCAAAAACACTACAATGCACTTTCAAATCTCTATGCTCTTCGAATGTTGTGAATGTAGTGAAAAATGAAGTCAAAATTGCCCCTTTTGTTGAGAAATTTTCATAAATGCTCGGCGCCATTATGACACAGTGCGTGACAAACTATCATCCACTAACCTAACTCAACAAGAGTATCAACTCAGCAAACAAACCAAATTTCCTTTATTCTTGACCTTTCCCGGTAAGGTCTTCAACCAAATTTCCTTGGTGAAATCTAATGCAACTCGGCAAAAGATATCCTTTTTGTGATCATTGTGTATCTGGAATACTGATTGGATCATTTGCATTCCTCATATTTGTTGGAACTGGTTATGATTTTCTTGCTGAGTATAGCTCCAACACATTCTTAAGAATTTAGTTTGAGGGGATAGAGTCACCCACTTCTTGAGTGACTTCACTTCCATGATTTGAGCTTGTATCCTCAGTAGATTTAGGAATCCATTGCTGCCTCATTTGTTTCCTTATGTTGTCATCCCTTGCTTTCTTTTGTCTTCAACTTTGTCTATATTCATGCAGTTTTTAGCTATATGACCAATTTCAGTGCATGTGTAACACCTTATAGTAGTATCTTTCTTTCTTAGGTGATGCCTTGCACAATTTATTGCAGTGTGTCCATATTCTCCACAATAATGACATCCGCACCAGATATTGTAGTCTCATCCAAATATTGCCTTTACAAGTTGTTCAGCTGGATTGAAATATTTGGATCTGCATTGAGATTCCTTGTGACCATGTTTTTTGCATTTGTGACATTTATCTTCAAATTTTGGTTTCTCCTTGCATTCATTAGCTTTGTGACATTTTGCTTTTCCATTGCTCCAATATTTGTTTGATGTATGACCAATTTTCCCACAATGATCACATGAGGGTTTTTTATTCCTTTTTGCACCTTGCTTGGAAGATTAACCTTCTTCTTCATTGTATCCAAGTCCTACTTTACCTTTTTGCCTATGAAGATTCTGCTCATTTTGCTGATTCAATTAATTCATGTCTTCTTGTGATTTCATCATTCTCTCATTGATTTGTTTTTCAGTATTTAGGTCATTCTTCAAATTTTCAATGATTTTCTTTTCAGATCTTAGTTCTCTCATTATTCTTTCATTAATTTCCCTTTCATAATTTAGATCACTTCTTATTCTTTCATTCTATGCTTTGAGAATCTTGATTTCTTTATTTGCTTCAGTGATTTGATCAATGAGGTCTTCATGTTGATTGGATTGATTTTGTTCTTCATTGTTTCTTGCCTCCAAGTCTTCATTTGCCTTATTCCTTTGCTCCAAAATCTCACATAGCCTAATTGATTGAATTTCTTGTTCTCTTTTGAGTTTCCTTACTTCTTCTTACAGAGAGCCATTCTTTGCTAAGAGTTCTTTGATTGCCTCATTAGCTTCATCTGAACTGCTTGATGGGAAAAGGTCTTCAATCTTTTCTTCAACATATTGATGGTCATCCATTTGTCTTGCATATTCCTTCCTTCTTTTTAGGAATTGGAAAAGATTCTCCTTTGCTTCCTTGAGTTGAGCTATGGTCATCTCTAGATCTAGCTTTTCATTTTCAATTTCCTTGTCAAGTCTGAATATCTTCATTTATCCTTAGATCTTTTCTAAGCTGTCAAACTTTATCCTTAGAACCACAAAGCTCTGATACCAATTGTTGGAAATATTCAAGATATGATAAGTTACTGAGAGGGGAGGGGTGAATCAGTAACTTTTAAATTCTTCTTTTAAATTCACCATAAATCCATCTACGCTACTGCATACATTAGTACTTAAAGATAAAGCATTCATCACACAAGAGAACACAATGTTTTAGTAACCTAGAAACCTTCCAAATAGAAAGTAAAACTGGGGTGGGGATGATACCCACAAAAATTCACTATTGTAGCACAAAGTTGGCCTGTTAAGGCTTACATCGACCACTTCTGGTGATCTAGCCTATTAGGAGCACAAAGGACTGCTAGGTCCACCTTGTTAGAGGATTTACAAACATGCAATGAAGTATGCACTCTGTTAAGATATTTATACAAAGACTGTTAAGTTCACCTTGTTAAAAGATTTAGAAACTGATTCACCTGTTAGGATGAAGCAATAGATCTACATACAACTGATTTCTGATAAGATCCTTTATGCACTAATCACCTTATGTGATAGATATGACTTTTCTACTTCTGTATTGACCTTGTTGCATTCCTTAAACTGCGACTGATAATTCTTCCCCTACACTTCTCAAAATTACATCATAATACTTCAATACAACATGATATCTTACAATACATCTTACATATATACCTTTCCAATTTACAAAATTAGAAGGTTGGCCAAAACACAAGTGAACAACACATTACAAAGTCAGCCCAATAGTGAATAACTCGGGTTCATTGAACTAACTCAGTGTCCTTCTGATACTCGTTGTCCACTGCACTCAGTAGAAGTGAAGGCTTGGTCCATACTAATCACTCGATGTAGTTCTGAACTCGGTGACCACTGCTGACTCGGTAGATGTAGTGTCACTCGGTAGATACTGCACGTTGAGCTTTCCTTGCTTCACTCGATAAACACTACTTCTTCCAACGCTCAATTTACACTAAATCTCCATGACACAAACTTACTACTCGATAGACACTGAAGAGCTTGGTAGACACTGAGAAGCTTGGTAGATATTGTTGATCTTCACATTGCCTGAATTCACTCGATAGCCACTGTTCTGCTCAGTGTAAACTCTTGAATACTTCAAAGCTTGGTTAGCACTAGAATGCTCGGTGAGTGTAGGAAACTAAGTGCTGAGCTCGGTAGCAATTATGATATAGATAAGTGTTGTCACTAATGGAAATACTAACTTAATGCCAACAAAGACTAATTTGGAAATCCTCCATGATATTGAATTTGATTCTTTCATACAACACCATAAACGAGAAGGTTGCATGCTTAAACACCCTATTTTATATTCCTTCCAAAGACTTCACATAACATGAGGTGCAAGAAGAAACCAAAGGTTCCTATCCACTACATATTTATAACCTTTCCTCATAACGCATAAATTTGTAAGCTTCTCTGATAACATCTAGCACATATTCCACCTAATAAGCCCATGCATCCAATTTTTCCACACAAAAGGGCATTGTAGGAAAATATGGTCCACCAATTTAAAATCCTCTTCACAAAGGAAACACCTATTACATTACACATAGCTATTATTTCCATATTATCCAAGGTTAGGATTGTTAGAACTACAATTGGAACAATTGTTATCTTGTCATTGATGTCAAACCTTATTGGTGAGATAGTTGCTACATGAGTAGAGTGTCATATATCAATATGATTGATGAAGAGGATTTGAGAAGAAGAGATAACAAGAGGACCTAGTGGAAAGGTTGAGCTCTGTGGAATTACAATGGGCACTTGATTATTTTGACTTTGGAAAGATAATGTGTTATTTAATCATAGCACTAAGTGGAGAAGATAGTTGTATTAAAGTCTGGAAGAGATGATCAATAAAGAAAAAATATTTTGGCTTAATCGAGCTTCAAAGAAGAAGATTAAGGAAATTTTGAAGCTGAGTTATGATGGTACCAACTGAGTAAACAAAAGAAGCCAAGAAAATTCAATGTCGATCAAGTGCCAGTAAAAGACAGAGTACTAGAGAAGTTGGACTAAGCACCAGTAAATGAACCAATTGAAAATAGTAGAAGTTGAGTAAGTCAGTAGAGTGATGACAAAGTTATCTAGTGATGACCAAGGCTGAGGAACACAATGTTGGCTAAGTGAAATTATTTTATTGTTTGTGAAGGAATCTCATTTCCTAACTGACATAGTTAAATTCTTGGAAAATGGAAAGTGTGTTGAAGATAAGAATTGATGAGTTGGATCATTCAATGCAAGGGAAACTATGTTTTAGCATTTCGATGCATGAATTTAAAGAGAATCTTGGAGAAGTTTCTAGAAGAGGAAGGAGGAAATGAAAAGATGGAAGGATACGATGAATCTTACCTAAGGGCTAATCTTAAAATGTTGGCAAAGTTGATGTAAACATTAACAAGGTTGGAGCAGTTGTTGATTTTTTTGATTGCTGAATTTGAGCAAAAGGATGAATAGTGAAGAATTGAAGTGAAGAGTGATTTCTTGAAAGATTGCCAAGCAAACCAATGATGGAAATGATAATGAAGGCCAGTCAATGAGTCAGATATTAAACTGAATTAAGTGAGTTGTATTTATTTAGATCAACTTGTTGTTACTTTCCAGCCATTGTATTAGTTTGAAATCCTCTAATTAAGGTTGACCTAACAATGATTTATAAATATTTTAATCAAGGTGATATTCTAACAGAATTTTCTTAAGGCCACTCCTAACAAAGTGATTAAATCCTTTAACAGGGTCACACCTAACACTGTGTATTATAACTGTAAGAATTTGGCTTAGGCCAAAATTCACCCAAGACCAAGGATCTCAAACACAAGCACAATTGTAGACCAAAGAGAGAGTATGATCAGAATTATTCATTCAATATGCCCTATAGTCATATGCAAGTACACTAGGAGTGCCTATATATAAAGGCCTCAGGAGAGCTTCTAAAATGCATAGAAGTTAGCATCATGATAAGTTATACAACTAGGCACATGTCCACCAGATATGGGTTATCCTTCACTAAGCACGAAATTAAGTGCGATGATGTTAGGATAAGCCTACAATGGTGTACCATGCAAATCAGTGGTGTAGACAACATGTGCTAAATTAGGAGTGCAAATAACTGTGTTGTCTACATGAAAACTCAGTAAATGATGCAAACTCCAGTGTTGTAGACACCATGTGCTTAATTAAAGTTGTATACTTCTATGAGATTACATAAACTCCTAAGTGTCTCACCTAAATAAATAATAAAATAATACAAAATAATTAAATAATGCATTAACCTAAGTAAACTTAAGTAAGTGTAATAAGTAAATACTTATTTACACCAACACCCCTTCTTAAGTGCAACTTAGGGGAATGCCCTTAAGCTTACCAAATCTAGGATGATATGCATGATGGGTCCTGGCTACTAGGCCATGTTAGGTACCCATGTACATAATGATATGCAATCTATCATAAAGCAGAGAAAGAGGGAAAACCTCATGGGGAAAAACCCTCCCCCAAAAAGAGAGATAAAATGATGTATGGATAGATGGAGTAATCAGGACCCCCCATTATGACATACATCTAGTATATACATAAGAGAATGATAAGAAGAGGAAGAGAGATAGGATAGGCTCCCCCCCCCCCCCCCCACAAAGAAGAATGCCTTCCACTGACTGCTTTGATGAAGAAGCTGATCCAAGACCGCAAAATGGTATTCCTCTCCTTAGGAAGAAACAATGCCAAGGGTACAAATGAGATGCTTCTATTGTATGTGGAAATAATCCCATGGATAAGTGATGTCTCTAAAACCTACTCAACTAGCTAAAGAACCTATCTCAAAGAACAGTCTGTCTCTACAATGATGAAGAACCCTACTGCAACTACTAATCATAAGTATCCATAATCACTTCAACTTGTGACAATTGATCATGTAGAGAATGAACAAGAGAGTTGGATGGAACCCTTGTGACAACTAAAGAAGGTACTTCTGCATCAAGAAGAAGAGGCAAATCATCAATACTATCCCCCAAATCTATCATTGAACCTATACTTGGAAGACTGGATGTACCCTATTGTTCTAGACCTATCACTATGGCTATGTATGCATGTGGACTGAACTAATGTAGTGACCTCTCATTGCAATTGTCGATAGAACCCCACGTGTCTAAATCTATTAAAGCACTATCATTGGTGCCACTATTAGTTTCCCCATGGTATGATTTAGGAAGAGGAGTAGAGGACAAGTTGGGTGAACTTTCCTCAAAGTATACCCTTCTTCACAAAAATTTGATGTGTCTCAAGATCCAATAGTCTATATGCCTTCACACTATCTTCATAACCAATGAAGGTACAAGGCTGAGGTGATTGTACCTTGCATCCCCTGGAAGATAGCTTTGCCCATGCAAGATAATTGAAGACTCTAAAGTGTGTCACAATAGGTTTTATGCTGCACCATGCCTCAAAAGGAGTTTTTCCATCTAAGGCTAGATGAGGAGATCGATTAAGAATGTGAGTGGCACTACTAATTTCTTTGACTTCTAATGATGGATATAGAGACTTGGCTTGAATCATGCAACTTTCCATAGACTTTAGAGTTTGGATCCTCAACGCTGCAACATTTGTCTTATGCGGACTGAATTTTGGTAGAGTCTAAAGATCAATTCCCTCAAGTCTGCAAAAGTCCTTAAGTCTTTTGTTCACATACATGCTTCCATTGTCCATTCTTAAAACTTTGATGGCTTTCCTAGATTTCCATTCTACATGAGTCTTGAAGGCTAGAAACTTGTCCAACACTTCATTCTTGTTATGAAGAAAATAGACCCAAGTGTATCTTAAAAAGTCATCAACGAAAGTCAATATGTAGTGACCCAAGCTGATTGCAAAAGGGCCTGCTAATACCATGTGAACCATCTATAGAACACCTGGTGCTCTTAAAGAATTCCCTCTTTGTAACTTCCCCTTCGGATGCATATCCATTGAATCTATTGAACATTCACCCTTAGAAAAGTTAATTTGAGGTAGACCTTTGACCATTCTATTTGTACAAAGTTGTTGAAGGTAGCGGAAGTCGAGATGACCATACCATTCATGCCATAATTACATGTTTTAATTTGATTGTGTTAACAAAGCCTTTGAAGGAGACTTGGGCACAAAATGGGAGAAAGAGTACAACCTTTTGTTATGATTCACTTTCCCCACTACAACCAAGGAATCATCTTTAAGACTATTTACTTTTACTAAGTCTAGAAGGAACTCAACTCTATGTCCATCTTAGAGGTGAGTGATTTGGTAGATTGATAGGAGATTTGAACTTAAATTTGGAACATAGAAAATATCTTGAAACTCTCCATTTTCCATCTCCGCATTTCCTTTCCCTTCGACTTCCATTTTGCTCTCATTTCCCATGAATATGTGTGGTACCTTTGATTGCTTCATTGAAGAAAAATCCTCCTTTGAAGAACCCATGTGATAAGAGGCACCTGAGTCAAATATCCATTCCTTTGAAGAATTTGAATTAGCCATGAGTGCTTGCCCTTTGCCCTTTGAATCTGAAGAAGACCCTTTATCCTTGTAAGTATTAGGCAATGGAACATTATGTTTCTTCATGATGTTGGTCAACTCATCAATCTTTTTAAGAAAACACTCATGTTCTTCATGACCCAATTTCTTGCAATAAGCACACTTCTTCTTCTATTTATTGTTGTCCCCCTTCTTATTGGAATTCGAGGACTTGCCTTGTTGATTAGATTGTGGTGTTGTCTTTTCTGCATCCTCTAATTTGTTCTTCCACTTCTTCTTACCCTTTCCTTTGTTTGAAGATTGTCCAGCTAAATTTTGAGAACCCTCATTGTTGGCCACCAATGCTTTAGACTGAGGTGATTTGAGAATCCCCATTGATTTCAACTTCTTTTCTTCAGTATCCAACAAATCATCATATTCATCAAAAGTTACTTTCTTGTAGGTAGACCCTAAGGTAGTCTTTGAGGTGTTAAAAGAAGATACAAATGTGAAATATTCCAATGGAAGCTTGTTGTGTATGAGATAGATCAATCTATCACCTTTGATAGAACTCGCACAATCAATCAGCTTTGTCCTTAGTTCATTCACCTTGATGATGAAATCCTGTATTAGATCATATGACTTAGGATCTAAGGAGACAAGCTCATTTTTGATTTTGAACACATCCTCTTCAAACACTTTACCATAGAGGTTTTCGAGGGTATCCCAAGCTTCCTTGGATGTACAACACTTCTTAATTTGATGCATGATCTTGTCATCAACCCCCAAACATATATCACCTAGGGCTTTCCTATCCATTGCTACCCAAGCTAAAATATCACTTTCTAATACTTTATCACTTGCTGGCTTAGGAAGAGTACCATCTACATATTGTGAAACTCCATTATGCATTAAGTGATACCACATTTTTATGGACCATGTAGCATAGTTATGAGGAGTTAATTTAGGAAACTTAAAGTTTTCCATAATGTAGAAAATGAAAAAAAAGTGTAGAAAAGAGAGAACACAACACCAATAACACCCCCCCTTTTCACTAAATCAAGAAACCCCCCCAAAAGAGATGCTTTTGGCACTTTATCAGTAGTGCGATTACAATGGGCCACTTGCCAATTTTTGCCTTTGTGGACTTCTAATGTTGCTTGTTACAACCTCTAAATAGATTACAAATTTGGAACTTTACAATGTGCTACAATTCTGAAGCAATACAAAGAAAGGAAAGGCCTTATTACTAAAAGTGACACAGTTTTCCACACAACACTACAATTTGACTACAGATCTAGAAAGTAGACAAAAAATAATGCACCTTAAGAAAAAATAAAACTTGTTTTTGACTCCAAATGTGCCCGTACAGAGCGTTTGAAGTTGTAAAATGTAAGATTATGTAGGTACAGTCATCAAAAAATACAATTTCTGAATAATCCGTGCACCAAAACCAGAAAAAGGTTACACCACTAAAAATATTAGGAAATTCTACCCAATTTCAAAAAAAATACACCTATTTTGGAGTCCAAATGTCTGAATTATGGCCTCCCAAAGTCAAATTGCAAAATCAAAAATCAATCTGGAGAGGGGTTGCATTAGCAAAAGATGGGGTTAAATTTGGCGATCATATGCTCATTGCAGTAGTCCAAATTTAGCCAAGAATGATGATCATATAGTCATCAATTTCAAGCTCGTGAACTGGATGACATTAGCAACATTCTACCTTTGATGACATCAGCGTATGAAATGGTGATGTCAGCATACAAATTTGTATGACCATACTATACGAACTATATGGAAAATTCATTTGTCTTTTGCATAGGCATACGGTCTGCTAAGGTGTATGTTTGACATGTTAGACAACTAACATGAACCCTATTGTCAGCTGACTCGGCTACGACAGTCCATGTGTTAAGAAGAATCTACGTGGCAGGTACGAACCTACGCAAGTGGCTAAATCACTGTATGAACTACTGAGTGTGCTACCACATGTACTGTATAGTCAAATTGTTGCATGTGTAGGCAGGAGCGAATGAAAATACATCGCATGACATCATCAGAGACTGCAGAGTTGTCACCAGAATCTTTAACTTGCTAGCTAGATTTGATTTACAATGACCAGAAACCTCAATTTAAATCCCGCATTGGTGGGTTGTTCGAATGTGGGGCTATATAAATGAAAATTTCTACAAGAATAAAGAAAATGGAACCCATTGTGAGGTGTGACTAGGGGTCTAAAGATTGCCGATCGCCTGATTCGATGATGCTTTAACCAAAATTTCTGAGGAATATGCTTGTACATTATTGAATTGAGCCGAATTTAGTGTGCAGTATGGCCAATGGAAAATTTAGCCTATGAAGTTAATATGGAGGATTCCCTATGAAAATAATTCCTCCAAAATTGCAGAGCTGAGATTTGACAGCCCGGTTCTGCAAAAAAAAAATTCTTTCACTGGGCAAAATAATTCTGAAAAATTTCCAACAAAAAAATTCAAAAAAAAAATTGCAAAGAAGAAATTAAATGCAGATCCAAAAATAAATAATCAAATCAATTGAAATGACCATACCCAATTGCAAATTGGGGCCTCCAGGTTTTGATTTGCAAAAAAAATTTGCCTCACGATCAACTTTCACCTAGCATAGGAAAATTTATAGTTGATCTTCACCAAATTGATGCTCCAAACGCAATAGTGAGGTCAGATTTGGCTCTAGATGCTCCCAATTTCTACAAATTCTCTGGATTTGGGTCAAGGTGTTGAAGCATGAATAGTCTTGAATGGTTATGTGTAGAGAATCTCTCTCAGCTCTGATACCATGTAAGAATTTGGCTTAGACCAAAATTCACCCAAGACCAAGGAACTCAAACACAAGCACAACTGTAGACCAAAGAGAGAGTATGATCAGAATGACAATATATTCATTCAATATGCCCTATAGCCATATGCAAGTACACTAGCAGTGCATGTATATAAAGGCCGCAGGAGAGCTTCTAGAATGCATAGAAGTTAGCATCATGATAAGTCATACAACTAGGTACATGTCCACTAGATATGGGTTATCCTCCATTAAGTGCAATGATGTGAGGATAAGCCTACAATGGTGTATCATGCAAATCAATGGTGTAGACAACATGTGCTAAATTAGGAGTGCAAATAACTATGTTGTCTACATGACAACTCAGTGAATGATGCAAACTCCTGTGTTGTAGACATCATGTGCTTAGTTAGAGTTGCATACTTTTGTGAAAGTACACAAACTCCTAAGTGTCTCACCTAAATAAATAATAAAATTATGCAAAATAATTAAATAATGCATTAACCTAAGTAAACTTAAGTAAGTGTAATAAGTAGATACTTATTTACACCAACAATAAGCTTTAACAAGGTTGGCTCCTAATAGAGTTAACTTCAGAAGAGTGAAAATATTGGTGAGATGTTGTTGGTGTCTTTTCCCAAATTGGGTTTCCACATTAAATCCTAGTGCTATACTTTCTTGGATATTATTTGATATTTTTTATTGTTAATGTTTTACATTTTGCAAGTTTTTTATTATTGTGACAGTGGACTACGAGTTTATGTTATTGATAAGTTTCTATAGAGACTGAGCTACTTAATGTTTGGATCTAAGTTGGTTGAAGTGTTTAAAAGAAACATTTGGTACATCTGGACTTAAGGATTATTGATTCCACCACCCCCCCCCCCCGAGTTATTCTAAATCATTATAACAATTGTTATTAGAGCTTTGGTTCTTGTAGAAGAATAGTTTGAATGGACTTAAAGATCAAGATCAAGATGTATAGAAAGGATACACCCAAGTTGAACAAGGAGAACTTTCCTGTGGGCAAAGTCTAATGAAGCTACACATTGCTAGAATTGGAGATTCAGCAGTGTTCTACTTGGATAATGAGTATGTGGTCATACCTGCACCTATGATAGCCAAGTAGATAAAGGAAAAACAAGAACACAATCATGAAATGGGTGACATTGCATCTTCCCTAAGCTACTCAAAATTTGATGATATTAAGGATTGCAACTCCACAAATAAGATGTGGGATAAGTTAGTAAAGATCCATGGAGGAGATAAGAATGTACTCATAGCCAAATTAGAAAGTTTGAAAGGAAATTTTGATGACATGAAATGATAGGGGTGAGAACATTTCTCAATATGTTGGAAGAATCAAAGAATTTGTGAATACTATTAGAGGAGCTGATAAAAAGATTAGTGATGAGACTATGATCAGTAAGGTATTGAGAACTTTACTTCATATTTAAGCTATTAGGGTTTTTGCAATTCAAGAACTAAGATGTAGTCTTGGTGATGACCTGACCTTAGATAGTCTAGTTGGTAGACTCACTGCTTTTAAATTGTTAAATTTTGATAATTTTAATGCTCCTACTATTGAATATGCTTTCAAGTCACAATTGGTTTTGCGTAAGTTTAAGAAAAAGAAAGGAAAGTATAGAGGCTAGTCAAAGAGAATCTTCTTATGATGGTCTTAAGGATCTTAAAGGATTAATGACTGGGAGACTTCCAAGAGATAGAGGAAAGTATGAAGGTAAACTTCCTATAATCGATTTATCATGCAATAAAGTTGGTCACATTGCTGCAAGATGTCCTGACAGGGATGACAAGGGTGAAAGGAAAGAGGACAAGTTCAAAGGAAGAAGAGATGGAAAAGACAACAAAGGATATAAAGACTACAAAGGAAAAGATAAGAAGTCTTGTTATATTGTTGAAGAGGAAAGTGATAGTGAATCAGATAGTAATGATGAAGAAGTTGTTTATGTTGCTATCAAAGATGATTCTGATGAAGATGAGAAAATTACACTTATTTCATTTGTGAGTAAAGGTGATAGATCACTAATTGATAGTGGTTTTTCACATCACATGGTTATTGATAAATTTAATATTGGAAACCTAGAACATTATAAAGGAGGTAGTGTTAAGTTTGGTGATCATGCACAATATTTTGTGAAAGGCAAAGGACCAATAAAATTAACTGATAAGATCATATGTGAAAATGCTTATTGGGTTGAAGGACTTCACTAAAATTTGTTAAGTGTGGCATAGTTGAATAGGTTAGGCTAAAAATTTTAATTTGAGATTAGAAGGCCAAGA
Source organism: Cupressus sempervirens (assembly GCA_028749045.1). Taxonomy (NCBI): domain Eukaryota; kingdom Viridiplantae; phylum Streptophyta; class Pinopsida; order Cupressales; family Cupressaceae; genus Cupressus; species Cupressus sempervirens. Next base: position 821,424,926 of record CM053789.1, on the reverse strand, counting down.
TCTACAATGAAAATGGTTTAAGAGAATTTATTATAAGTATAGGCTGACCAAGGGTAATTTTTCTATCTAGACCTATCTAATGACACTTGTTTGATTGCACAATGTGAAGATATATGGTTATGGCATAAGAGGCTATGTCATGTGAACTTTGAGAATTTGGTAAGCATTGGTAAGATGAAGAACATAAGAGGGATACCAAAATTGAAGAAGCTTGATAATGTGATGTGTAAACAATGTTAGTTGGGAAAAATGATAAAGTTGAATTTCAAGAGAAAAACCTATACTTCTAATTTTATTTTTGAATTGGTTCATACTAACTTTTGTGAACCTATTGGTGTACAAAGCCATTGTAGTGAAAAATACTTTATTCTATTTGTTGATGACTATTCTAGGATGATGATTGTGATGTTTCTTAAAGAAAAGTCTATTGCATTTCATATTTTTAAGTGGTATTTGGCTAGAGTTGAGAAAGAAATAGATAAAATCTTGAAGTGTCTAAGATCTTACGAAGGAGGTGAATTCATATCTGGGGATTTTAACACATTTTGTAATGATAGAGGAATCAAAAGACATATGTCTCCACCTAGGACCCCTCCACAGAATGGTATAGCTGAAAGGAGGAATAGATTAATCATGGGTTGTGCTAGGACATTAAAGATCGAGAAGAATGTTGCACCTAAGTACTGGAGAGAAGTTCCAAGTATAGTTTTTTATGCCATTCATAGAGTGTACAAGTCAAGTAATGTACAAACCTTACACCTATTGAGCTATGATATGAACATGCACCTAATGTGAAATATTTCAAAGTTTTTGAAAGAAAATGTTATATATTGAAAGATAATAGAAATGGAAAACTTGATGATAAAAGTGATGGAGGTATATTCTTAGGCTATTCCACTAAAAGAAAAGCGTATAAGTGTTTTAACTCTAACATTAACAAATTTGTGGAAAGTACAAATGTGAAAGTTGATGAGTATGCAGAAAAGAATGAGATTGAATGTAAAAAAGATCCTGAATATTATAGAAGCTTTATATATATTGATGAAGGTGAGCCCAGCACCTTACTCGAACCTAAGAAGAAAGATTTTGAGCAACAACAATAGCAGCCAATACATGTCAAGTTGCAAAAATAGTGTATCGAGCATCAAGCAGTTGGTGTCAAGCATTAGGAAGTTAGTGCCAAGCATCAAGAAGTACATGTCAAGCATTAGGCAGACCTTGCCAGGCAATAGTAAGTGGTTACCAAACAGCCAAAAGAGCAAGAAAAAATACATGAAGTGTGACCTAAAGTTAATATGCAAGATGAACCTTAAGTAGAAGAAAGAAGAAGAGAACCTACATTAGTAAAGTAAGGAAGAAGACATCATGCACCTAATTAAATCATTGGATACAAAGACCCTAGAGTTATGAAAAGAAAAAGACTAAGAAGTGCAACATGTTTACTATGTGAACTTGAGACTAAATCAATGAAAGATGCTTTAGATAATGAACATTGGATCCAAGAAATGAATGAAGAGATTGAGAAGATAGAGAAGAACAAAACCTAGTCACTTGTGCCTAGACCAAAAGATAGGAATATTATTGGAACAAAGTGGGTATTCAGAAACAAGTTGAATGAGAAAGATGGAGTAATAAGAAACAAAGTAAGGCTAGTTTGTAAGGGATGTGCACAAGAAGAAGGAATTTTCTATGGGGAGAAAGTTTCCCACATTGCAATATTGGAAAGAGTGAGAACAATTCTTGCATGTGTTGCTTACAAAGATTCAAAGTATACCAGGTTGATGTCAAATATGCATTTCTAAATGGAATTCTGGAAGAAGAAGTCTACATTAAACAACTTGAAGGATTTGATTGATCCAAACAATAGAGATATGGTATCTAGGTTGCACAAATATTTGTATTGATTGAAACAAGCCCCTCAAGCATGGTATGAAAGATTGCATACATATTTGGTGAAGATTGGTTTTGCAAGGACAAATGATAATGGAATTCTACATTTGAAGGCTGAGTCTGAAAAAGAGATAGTATTAGCTAAGATATTTGTTGATGATATCACATTTGGAGGAAAAGATGCATCATCTAAGTCATTTTTAGATCAAATGAAACAAGATTTTGAGATGTCTATGTTTGGAGAAATCAATTTTGTTGTTCACTTTCAAGTGTATCAAATGAAGAAAGGTATCTACATCACACAATCCAAATATATCAAGGAGATACTAATAATTTTTGGTATGAAAGATGCAAGACTAGTTGGAACACCCATGGCTACTACACATAAACTTTCAAAGAATGATGATTCTACTGATGTGAACCAAACCTTGAATAGATCAATGATTGGCAAATTGCAATATGTTGTTCATAGCAAACCAAATATTACACTAGCAGTTGAGATTGTTTCTAGATTTTTTGAAAATCCTAAGGAGGATCATATGATGGTTGTGAAAATAATATTGAGATATCTAAAAGGAACAATGGATTATAGATTGTATTACAAGAAGAATAACAAGTTTGAGTTAAAAGTGTATACCAATGCAAATTGGGCTGGTAATGTTGAGAATAGAAAGAGTACAAGCGATGGAGCTTTCTTTCTAAGAAAGAGACTAGTTTCATGGACAAGAAAGAAAAAAATTGCATATCCCAATACATATTGGAAGTTGAATATGTGGATGTAGCAGGTAATTATTCTAGCATAATGTAGATCAAGAAATTGTTGAAAGGAATGAAGGAAGAGATCAATGAACCTATTGTCATATTTTGTGATAACACAAGTACTATAAACATATCTAAAAATCTTGTGATGCACACTAAGACCAAGCATATTACTATCAAGTATCATTACTTGAGAGAGTTGGTACAAGATAAAGAAGTAAGATTGGAGTATGTGAATACAAAAGAACAAATTGTTGATATACTCACAAAAGCTTTACCTAAGGATGCACATGAATATCTAAGAGGTAAATTGGGGTGATTCCCCTAACTGGGGCTACTTAAGCTAAGTTTGAGCTTTGCATCAAGTGTGTTGATTAGAGTATCTTGAAAGTTGATGCAAAAGGTCACACTTTAGGACTTGCCTAAAGCTATGAAGTAAGAAGCATAAGATGTTGAATCAATCATAAGCAAGATGACAGAAGACCATAGTTCAAAGAACCGACCAAGATATATCTACATGTTGAAGATGAAAGAATGAGAGGTAACTGAAGAATATGTTATGAAAGTATGCTGCTACTACTTGAGTATGGAAGTACTCTTTGGATGATATGAAAGTGTCTTTGGCATTGTTGCATGGAAGCATGAGTAAAAGAGGGAAAAGTGTGGTAGAGGTCTTACCATCAAGAGATAGTGAAATTTTAGATGATGTCTATCAAAGAGGGAGTTGATTGTTCTCATGTTCTAATATGATAGTGATAGAGGGAGTCTATGTGTTTTTATACCTAGATGTGTTTCATATCAGAGCTGCATGGATGAGAATTAGAATGAAACTAAAAAGAAAGATTGTTGGACATTGATATGAGAATTAGAATGAAACTAGGATATTAATGAAGATATGATATTGCACACAAAGGGAGCTTCCTGAAGAAAGTACATTTTTTGGATTGCATGGTAACTAGAGGTGTTACCATCAACACCAAAGAGGGAGATTGTGGGAACTACAATTGGAACAATTGTTATGTTGTCATTGATATCAAACCTTATTAGTGAGATAGTTTCTACCTGAGTAGAGTGTCATATCAATATGATTATGAAGAGGAATTGAGAAAAAGAGATACCAAGAGGGCCTAGTAGAAAGGTTGAGTTATGTGGAATTATAATGGGTACTTGATCAGTTGAATTTTGGCAAGATAATGTGGTTTTTAATCATAACAATAAGTGGAGAAGATAGTTGTGTTAAATCCTAGAAGAGATGATCAATAAATAAAAAGTACTTAGGCTTAACTAGGCTTCAAAGTGGAAGATTAAGGAACTTATAGTTGAATTTGAGCTATGCTAGTGTCGACCAAGTAAATAGTAGAAGCCAAGCAAAGTCAGTGTCAACTGAGTGCCGGTAAAAGATAGAGTAGCAAATAAGTTGGATCGAGTGCCAGTAAATGAGCCAAGCAAAAACAATGTAAGCTAAGTAATTCAATATAGCAATGACCAAGTTATGTAGTGATGATCGAGGCTGAGGAACACAATGTTGGTCGAGTGACAACTTTTACAATTTGTGAAGGAATCTTATTTCTTGGCTAACATAGTTGAATTCTTGGAATATGGAAAGCATGTTGAAGATAATAATTGATGAGCTAAATAATTTAATTCAAGAAAAACTATGTTTAAGTGTTTTTATGCATGGATTCAAAGAGAGATTTGGAGAAGGTTCTAGAAGAGGAAGGAGGAAACAAAAAGATGGAAGGATTCGATGAATTTGACTTAACCCTAAGATCAATGGTGATGTTTAAGAGGAAAAAGATCAAGATGCTTATTTAAGGAGGCATAAGGGATAATCTAAAGAGGTAAGCAGAGTTGATGTAAACCTTAACAAGGTTGGAACAATTATTGATTTTATTGATTAGTGAATATTGGTGACACTGGTGGTTTGTTTCCAAATTAGGTTTCCACATTAAATCATGGTATCATACTTGTGTAGATGTTATTTGAAATGTTTTATTATTAATTTTTAGATCTAAATAGGTTGAAGTGTTTAAAAGTAACGTTTGGTACATCTAGACCTGAGGATAATTGATTCACCTCCCGCCCCACCTCCTAGTTATTCTAAATCATTGTAACATAGATTTTATTTTGAAGAGACATCTAATAGAAGATATTTATTTTTGGGATAAGAAACTTATTCCAAATAGGGGAGATTAAGTTAGGACCTTGGAGAGCCACTATTGTTGAAGCCACCAAGAAATTACCACTTGCATTACCATTACAAATGATTTGGTCAAATTGAGTAATTCTGATCACTAGTGAATTAAGAGATAACATCACCTAGGAGAGCATTGGATCAACTTCTTTTAGAGTAAACCAGCTCTCATCCAGCCAATAGTCAAGCACCAAATATCCAAAAGATCAAATGTTTCTCTCCTTAAAAGGGGCATAATCAACACAATAATAGATAGGATCCCCAAAAGCCATTTATCCTCTCCGAAATCAATATTCCAACCATTTCCAAATTTCCATTAATTTGATAGTTTCATTTTTCTATTGGATGCTATTCTGAAAACTCGACCCCTTAAAGACTATAGTTGAATCCAAAAAATCCCCTAAATTTTGGTTTATTATAAAGATATTTATGCTTTATAATCCTGTTCTAGTCTTTGTTATCCTCTGAATATATATGTCATATTTGTTTAGCTAGGAGAATGGCATTGATAAATGTAATGGAACAAACACTTAGTGCTCCATTGGATTTAGCATAACAGACTTTATCATAGGCCACTGACACCGGTCCTTTTTTAACTTCCACTCCAGATCAAAGGAAATTCCTTTGTATTTTTTATGGCTTCCAAAAACTTATAAGGCATCCTTAACAAACTAAAAGCATGAATGAGAGATTTTGAAGAGTATAATTGTCAAGTTGTAATTTATTAGCCTAGTTGAATAAAGCCCCTTTCCAACTAGCAAATTTATGGTCAAATATGTCCACCAAAGCTGACCTAAGGGTAATCCAAAATAGGAAGCTAGAAAATTATTAATTTTTCAATCTAGAATACTTGCAATCCTTACTTGTATGTGGACCAAGGTATTGATGAAGTAAAGAGAGATATTGTCGCAATTAATGAGTTGGCCCATAGCTTTAACTTATAGACCTAGAGACAAGCTTTGAAAGCCTTGGCTTCCTTAATGGAGGATTCTCCCATCATCATTGTGTCATGAATAAATTTCTTATGTAAGAAGAACAAGTTATCCAAGGGTAATTTTAGGCCCACAATTTTACCATTAGTCACCCCTGCACCCAAGTATGCACCAAGAGTCTCATCCATAATGGAAAATAAAATAAGAGATATTGGATATCCTTGTCTTAAACCCCTAGAGGGTTTTAAAAAATTTGAGGAAGAATCGTTGACAATGACCATGGCAAAGGAAACTTGCCAACTAGTTGGTTGACTAACTGGATGAAGCAATTCCCAAAACCAAATTCCTCAAAACTTGAGATGTTGCATGTATATTCTTTATAATTTTAAAAAGAATAATATGTATGGCTACTAATCTTGGTTGAATGTTTTATATGAATTATGTCTCATAGAAATTATAAAATATTTTTAGACATATATAGAAAATATAAATTGATTACCATCAATCCATGTACAAGACTACATCATTTATATGATACACATATGATGCAATAATTCAAGGGAGAAACATTTGGAGAGTTAAATCCTAACCTTTTTGAAGTGGCAAGTGCTTCTAAGTAAGGTGTTGGTGTAAATAAGTATTTACTATTTACACTTTACTTAAGTTTACTTAGGTTAATGCATATTCATATTAGTTGTCATATAGACACCTAGGAGTTTGCATATTCATATGAGTTGTCATGTTGACAAAACAGTAGTTTGCACTCCAATTGAGAACATGTTGTCTACTACATATCTTTATGAGATACACCTTTACATTCTTATCCTCTCATTGTTGCATGTACATTCATGCATAATGGAGGATAATCCACTCTTGGTGGACATGTGCTTAGTTAGTATGTTTATCTCTTTGCTAACTCCTAGTCATATTAGTTGCCTTTATATACAAGGCACTTCTATGATGTATTCATCCAATTATCTGATTAACCCATTCTCCTTTGATCAAAGCTTGTCTCTCTTGTGCTATCTCTTGAGCTTCCAGATCTTGGAATTTCATTCTTGCCTCAGGCATATTCTTACATGGTATTAGAGCTATACCAAATTTGTAAATGGTATTAGAGCCATAGGAGTTTCATTGCATAGCCATTGGAGAGAATTGTTTTTGCAGGTCAAGATTGGAGCTTGCTGGTGCAAATCAGATGTTGGCATCACATTCAGAAGGTTAAAAAAAGCCTAAATCAACTTTTGCTTCATCAAAATTAGACATATAAGGTGAAATCTAGAGTCAGTTGATTTTTGGAGTTGCAACGATGGCGATTGAGGAAAAATAATTATAGAGCTGAGTTTCAAACAACGATATCTCCCTCATCCGGACTCTTTTTTTCGAGAAATTATTTTTTATTTTGGGGTAGAATTTCACGATCCACACATTGTTGCAGGTTGTTTGTAATCATTGTTCCTAATTTTTTCTGAAATTTGTAAATCTCAATTTTTTCAACTTCAAAGGCTTAGTTCAAGCTCATCTGAACACATATTCAAGTGATATATTTTTTGAAAGTGCATTTTTTTGTCTACTTTCTAGATTTGGTATTAGTTTGGAGTAATTCTAAGTAGACATAGTACTTTTAGTATTTGGTCATTTTTTGCCTATTTTGGCACTTGTAATTAATTAGATCCTTGAGAGTTCTTGTGTCTTATCTTGTTGAATCTGATATAGATTCATATTTTTTATTGTAACCATCAAAATCAGAAGTCCACTTTGGTTCATTTTGACAAGTGGAAATTGTATACGCACTAAGTATAAAGTGCCAAAATAATCTATTTTGGGGGGTTCTTTGATTGAGCGATTTGGGTGGGGTGTCTTGAGTGTTTGTACTTCTCTTTATTTTGTGTTCTTTTATTTTGCATCATGGATTCTCCTAGGTTTCCACTTTTAACTCCACATAATTATGCTACATGGAAAATGATGGAAAAAGGTTTAATTAATTATGTTGATGGAACCATGGTTGCACCATCTGTTCCTGATAAACTAAATGAATAGAATCATAAAAATAAGGTTTCTATTGGTACTTTGAGGAAGTATGTACATGAAGATCTTATCTTCTATATTGATCACTATAAAATAGTAAAGGAAACATGGGATAAGTTTGCTAGCTTGTATGCAAAAGTAGACAAAGCTAGGGGTTTTGAACTTGATGAAAATCTCATGTCATTAGATCCTAAGGAGTTTGACACAATTCAAGACTATATCACCAAGGCACATGAGCTAAGGTTGATGGTTAAGGATTATGGAATTACCATAAAGGATGAAAAATTGATCTATAATTTGATGAGAAACTTCCTCCAGAGTATGCATCATTTGTTTAGAGCTTCAACAATCATAAGTTGACCTTAGGTTATTCCTACACCATGCCTTCATTTGATTTATACACAGAGATGTTGATGGTACAACAATAAAATCTGATGAGCATGGGGATTCTCAAGTCTTCAAAGTCCAAAGCATTGGTGACTGGTAAAGGGAATCAAGGAAAAGGGTCTAACAAGAAGCAAAAATAATTGCAACAAAACTCACAAGAAGAGAAAGAACACTCAACCTCCTCACCACAAGACAACTCCAACAATAAGGGAAAGTCATCCAAGAAAGAATTTCTTACTTGTGCATATTGCAAAAAGAATAAACATGAAGAACATCATTGTTATAAGGACATAGATGAAATCAGGAATCTTTTTAAGAAGAGTCAAATTGGTCTACCATCAAGAATGACTACTTCATCATCTTCTTCACATTTAGATTTTGATAAAGGAAAGGATCACATGGGAAAAGGTCAAGCCTTAGTAGCTACTTCAAGTCAAGATTCAGGGAGATGGCTTCTAGATTCAAGGGCTTCTCATCATATGGCATAGACTATGTTTTCATCATTTGATCCTTGTCATACTCCACCTATCTTTATGGGAAATCATACTTACATGAATGTTGTTGGGAAAGGAAATATGGATAAAGGGGAGGGATACTTCAAAGATGTGTTGTGTGTACCTCACCTAAGTCATAATCTTCTTTCCATCTATCAGCTCACTCATGGAGATAGAAGAAGGACTATGGAATTCACACCTGATTTAGTTTTTATCAAAGACTTGGAGACTATCATTGCTATAGGGGTGGTTTATCACACATCTAGGCTATAATACTTCTCATATTTTGCTCATGATGATGACAGTGATTTCTCAACAAATTTTGATCACACTTCTACTATTGATTTAGAATTTGAGGAGAACTTTGGCTACTTGAACTTAGGTGTTCTCACATATGATCAAGTTCTTCAGCCTTCCATTTCTTCTCCTCCTACTGATATTCCATCTACTATTGTTCCTGATGATAGTTGTATTCACATAGCCATCGATTCAAGTTATTTAGTGCAACAGGATATTCATTGTCTTTTAGATTTAGTTCCATGGGATGACTACTTGACAAACATTTCTAGTTTGTTTGTGGAGTCCTACATTGCAAATTTGGGAGACACTATTGATGACATTCATCTTCTCTTTGGTGAAGATGATACTTCTTCAGTTGTTGCGAGGGAACACTCTAACCCTCATCTTCATTCTCTACTTGATCATTCTTTTGAGGTTGACATGATGGTAGATCCTTTGATACAACAGTTAGAGGAGGTCACTTTATTTTTAGAGGAGATATTTCAGTCTTTAATACATGTTCTACATTCATCTTCAGTTGATCTTGATTTTTATTCTTCAGTAGAGTGGCATAGTACACATGATTTGGAGGAGGCACCTTTCAGTATTGACATGGGGAGTTTTCTTCCTAGAGATGGGAAAGGCTTCATTGGTACACCTTTGGTTATGTTTCTTCCTAAGGGGAGGAATGTTGTTCTACACTCATGGAGGAGTTTCTACATTGATCCTAGAGCATCTTCTATTGGTGTACGTTCTACATTGAGGGGAGGCTACTTGGTCTATCTTCTTCTTATTCTCTCTTATAGGGGATATATTTTCCTCACATGAGGTCTTCTTCTCTCTCATTTTATTTTATTGTACTTATCTCTCTTTTTGGAGGAGGGTTTTTCCCATGTGGTTTTTCCTCTTTCTCCACTTTATGAGATATTGCATTGCATATCTATTGCACTTGCATATTGTACATGGGTACCTAACATGGCCTAGTAGTCAAGACCCATCTTAAATTATTATATAGCTTTTGTGAGCTTAAGTATATTTCCCTAAGTTGCACTTAAGGGGGGGTGTTGGTGTAAATAAGTATTTACTATTATAAGAATTTTGCTTAGGCCAGAATTCATCTGAGACCAAGGAACTCAAACACAAGCACAACTATTGACCAATAGAGATAGTATGAACAAAATGACAATATATTCATTCAATATGTCATATACAAGTACACTAGGAGTGTCTGTATATAAGGGCCTCGGGAGAGCTTCTAGAATGCATAGAAGTTAGCATCATGATAAGTCATACAACCAGGCACATGTCCACCAGATATGGGTTATCCTCCATTAAGCATGAAATTAAGTGTGATGATGACAGGATAAGCCTACAATAGTGTATCACACAAATCAGTGGTAAGACAACATGTGCTAAATTAGGAGTGCAAATAACTATGTTGTCTACATGACAACTCAGTGAATGATGCAAACTCTAGTGTTGTAGACACCATGTGCATAATTAGAGTTGTGTACTTCTATGAGAGTACACAAACTCCTAAGTGTCTCATGTAAATAAATAATAAAATAAAGCAAAATAATTAAATAATGCATTAACCTAAGTAAACTTAAGTAAAGTGTAAATAGTAAATACATATTTACACCAACACCCCCCCTTAAGTGCAACTTAGGGGAATGCCCTTAAGCTTACGAAAACTAGGATGAAGTGCATGATGGGTCCCGACTACTAAGCCATGTTAGGTACCCATTTTACATAATGATATGCAATCTCTCATAAAGCGGAAAAAGAGGGAAAAACTCATGGGAAAAACCCTCCCCCAAAAAGAGAGATGAATAGGGATGTATGGATGGATGGAGTAATCAAGACCCCCCCATTATGACATACATCCAATATATACATAAGAGAATGATGAGAAGAGGAACAGAGATAGGATAGGCTCCACCCCCCTAAAGAAGAATGCATGCTAGTGACTACTCTAATGAAGAAAGTGATCCAAGATTGCAGAATGGTGTTCCTCCCCTTAGGAAGAAACAATGCCAAAGGTACAAATGAGGCGCTTTCACTATATGCAGAAAGAATCCCATAAATAAATGATGTCTTTGAAACCTGCTTAACAGAGTGAAGAACTTGTCTCAAAGAACTGTCTATCTCTGCAACTGATGAGGAACCCCTCTGCAACTGCTGATCATAAGTATCCACAATCACTTCAACCTATAAGGATCAATCATGTAGATAATGAACAAGAGGGTCAGATGGAGCCCTCGTGACAACTAAAAAAGGTGTTTTTGCATCAAGAAGAAGAGATAAATCATCAATACTATCCCCCAAATCTATTAGTGAAGCTGGACCTAGAAGACTGGATGTACCCTGTTGTGCTAGACCTATCCCTATGGCTATGTATGCATGTGGACTGTACTAATGTAGTGACCTCTTACTAGAACTATCGATAGAACTCCATGTGTCTGAATCTGTTGAAGCACTATTGATGGTGTCACTATCAATTTCCACATGATATGATGGGTGGAGAGGATTAGAGAACAAGCTTGGTGAACTTTCCTCAAAATGCACATCTTTCTCCACAAAAATCTGATGTTTCTCTGTATCCAATAGTCTGTATGCCTTCACACAGTCTTCATAACCAATGAAAGTACAAGGTCGGGGTGACTGTGCCTTGCATCCCCTAGAAGATATTTTTGCCCATGCAAAACAACCAAAGACTCTAAAGTGTGTCACAATAGGTTTTCTGCCGCACCATGCCTCAAAAGGATTTTTTCCATCTAAGGCTAGATGAGGAGACTGATTAAGAATGTGAGTGCCACTATCAATTTCTTTGACTTCAAATGATGGATCTAGAGACTTGGCCTATATCATGCAACTTGCCATAGACTTAAGAGTGCAGATCCTCAAAGATACAACATCTGTCTTATGTGGACTGAATGTTGCTGGAGTCTGAAGATCAATTCCCTCATGTCTACAAAAGTCTTTTAGTCTTTTGTTCATATACATGCTTCCATTGTACATTCTTACAAGTTTGATGGCTTTCCTAGATTTTCGTTCTACATGAGTCTTGAAGGCTAGAAGCTTGTCCAACACTTCATTCTTGTTATGAAGAAAATAGACCCAAGTGAACCCTGAAAATTCATCAACGAAGGTAACTATATAGTGACCCTGGCTAACTGCAAAAGGACCTACTAATACCATGTGAACCATCTGTAGAACACCTAGTGCTCTTGAAGACTTCCCTCTCTGTAACTTCCCCTCTAGATGCATGTCCACTGAATCTGTTGAACATTCACCCTTAGAAAAGTTGATTTGAGGTAGACCTTTAACCATTTTGTATGTGCAAAGTTTCTGAAGGTAGTGGCAGTCAAGATGACCATACCGCTCATGTCATAATTGCATTTTTGAATTTGATTGAGATTGTGTTAACAAGGTCTTTGAAGGAGACTTGGGCACAAAATGGGAGAAAGAGTACAACCTTTTGTTATGATTCACTTTCCCCAATACAACGAAGAAATCATCTTCAAGACTGTGCACTTTTACTGAGTCTGCAAGAAACTCAACTCTATGTCCATCTCCGAGGTGAGTGATTCGGTAGATTGATAGGATATTTGAACTTACATTTAGAACATAGAGAACATCTTGAAACTCTGCATTTTTTATCTCCACATTTCCTTTCCCTTCAACTTCCATTTTAGTATCATTTCCCACAAAGATGTGTGGTACCTTGGACTACTTCATTGAAGAAAAATCCTCCTTTGAAGAACCCATGTGATAAGAGGCACCTGAGTCAAATATCCATTCCTTTGAAGAATTTGAATTAGCCATGAGTGCTTGCCCTTTGCCCTTTGAATCTAAAGAAGACCCTTTATCCTTGTAAGTATTAGGCAATGGAACATTACGTTTCTTCATGATGTTGGTCAACTCATCAATATTTTTAAGATAACACTCATGTTCTTCATGACCTAATTTTTTGCAATAAGCACACTTCTTCTTCTCCTTATTGTTGTCCCCCTTCTTATTGGAATTCAAGGACTTGCCTTGTTGATTGGATTGTGGTGTTATCTTATATGCATCCTCTAATTTGTTCTTCCATTTCTTCTTCTTACCCTTTCCTTGATTTGAAGACTGTCCAGCTGAATTTTGAGAACCCTCATTGTTGGCCACCAATGCTTTAGACTGAGGTGATTTGAGAATCCCCATTGATTTCAACTTCCTTTCTTCAGTATCCAACAGATCAGCATACTCATCAAAAGTGACTTTCTTATAGGCAGACCCTAAGGTAGTCTTAGAGGTATTAAAAGAAGATACAAATGTGGAATACTCCGATGGCAGCTTGTTATGTATGAGATAGATCAATCTATCATCTTTGATAGAACTCCCACTATCAGTAAGCTTTGTCCTTAGTTGATTCACCTTGATGATGAAATCCTATATAGAATCATATGACTTAGGATCTAAGGAGACAAGCTCATCTTCAATTTTGAAAACATCCTCTTCATACACTTTACCATAAAGGTTTTTGAGGGTATCCCAAGCTTCCTTGGATGTAGAAAACTTCTTAATTTGATACATGACCTTATCATCAACCCCCAAACATATATCACCTAGGGCTTTCCTACCCAAGCTAAAATATCACTTTCTAATACTTTATCACCTGCTGGTTTAGGAAGAGTACCATATACATATTGAGAAACTCCATTATGCATTAAGTAATACCACATTTTGATGGACCATGGAGCATAGTTATGTGGAGTTAATTTTGGAAACTTGAAATTTCCCATAATGCAAAAAATGAAAGAAAATTGTAGAAAAGAGGGAACACAACTCCAAGAACACCACCCCCCTCCCCCCCCTTCACTAAATTAAGAAAACCCCCCCCCAAAATAGATGCTTTGGGCACTTTATCAGTAGTGTGATTACAATAGGCCACTTTCCAATTTTGGCTTTCATGGACTTCCAATTTTTCTTGTTACAACTTCTTAATGGATTACAAATCTGGAACATTACAATGTGCTACAATTCTGATGCAATACAAAGCAAAGAATGGCCCTATTTCTGAAAGTGACACTTTTGTCCAAACAACCCTACAATCTGACTAAGGATCTAGAAAGTAGACAAGAAATAATGCACTTTCAAAAAAAATAGAACCTATTTTCGACTCCATATGTACCCATACAGAGCGTTTGAAGTCACAAAATGTAGGATTATGTAGGTACAATCACCAAAAAATACAAATTTTGAACAATCCTTGTACCAAAACTGGAAAATAGTTGAACCACTAAAATATTTAGGAGATTCTACCCAATTTTTAAAAAAATTGCACCTGATTTAGAGTCTGGATGTCTGAGTTATGGCATCCTGAAGTTGGACTACAAATTTGTAAATCAATCTAGAGAGGGGTTGCATCAGTGAATGATGAAGTTAAATTTGACATTCATACGGTTGTCGTAGTAGTTTTAATTTTGCCTAGATGATGTCAATGTACCCCAGGCCTATGATGACATCATCATATAAATTTGTGTGTTCGTACTATACGGAATGTATGGACAATTCACATGCCCGCTAACTATATGTTGACATGTCAGCTAATTTGGCAAGTACAGAATGTTGACTATGTTGTCATGTGTTGTTGATTGGTCATACAGCTAGATGTTGATTGACTGTACTATGCTAACTGTACAAGCTCTTTCATGTGATGACGTGTGAGTTGTCCAACGTGGCTGTTGGATGCATGGCTCAATGAGAAAATTCCACATGTACACGGGTTGGGGTTGCGCTATCTGTGTGGAAGTTCTTGCTATCAATGCAGGAGAATGAAATGGCATCATGTGGTGCGGGCCCAATTGAACATGTTGTTTCCAGAAACCAGATCGAAAACGGAGGTTGAAAAACAGCGAGAGTAGGATTTATTTGCCAAGCCAAAAATTGATAGCATAGGGTTGCAAAATGCCTTTAGCGACGAGCAGGAACTAGATTCCCATTGCCAGTTTTTGGACTTGGGAATGCCAATTTTTGAATGGTTAATCCACATGTGTGGGTTTACATACTCCAATACACTTTAAATACAAAAGGTCGCAGTCGCTTAGCAAAGAAGCCCGCTGGGGTTTGAAATAAGTGTGTCACCAGTTTGTTGGGACTTGGTCGCTCTAGTGGATTTAATCATCCAAAAATTACAGTGCCTACCCCCAAATTATATATGGTATGCCCCAATTTGGGCAGAGGTGCCTACAGAATAAATGATATGATTCCCTATGAAAATAAATACAATTTCAAAATTGTAGAGCCGAGATTTGACAACTCGGTTCTGCAAAAAAAAATTCAACTAGGCAACTGTTCTGAAAATTAAAAAAATTGAAAATAACCCAAAATTGCAGAGATCAAATTTAATCAGATTTGAAAAAAAAATTAATTAGATCCAAAAATGATCATACCCAATCTGCAAATCAAGGCCTCCAAGTTCTGATTTGCAAAAAGATTTTACCTCACGGTCGACTTTCACCTAGCATAGGCAAATTTATAGTCAATCTTCATCGAATCGACATTCTAGATGCAACAACCAAGTCAGATCTAGCTCTAGATGCTCCCAATTTCTGTGGATTCTCTAGATTCAAGTCGAGATACTGAAGCATGAACGGTCTTGAATGGCTATGTGTAGAGAATCTCCCTCAGCTCTGATACCATGTAAGAATTTGGCTTAGGCCAGAATTCACCCAAGACCAAGAAACTCAAACACAAGCACAACAGTAGACCAATAAAGAGAGTATGATCAGAAAGATGATATATTCATTCAATATGTCATATACAAGTACACTAGGAGTGCCTGTATATAAAGGTCTCAAGAGAGCTTCTAGAATGCATAGAAGTCAGCATCATGATAAGTCATACAACCAGGCACATGTCCACCAGATATGGGTTATCCTCCATTAAGCATGGAATTAAGTGTAATGATGAGAGGATAAGCCTACAATGGTGTAGCATGCAAATCAGTGGTGTAGACAACATGTGCTAAATTAGGAGTGCAAAATATTGTGTTGTCTACATGACAACTCAGTGAATGATCCAAACTCCAGTGTTGTAGACACCATGTGCATAATTAGATTTGCATACTTTTATGAGAGTACACAAACTCCTAAGTGTCTTACCTAAATAAATAATAAAATAATGCAAAATAATTAAATAATGAATTAACCTAAATAAACTTAAGTAAAGTGTAAATAGTGAATACTTATTTACACCAACAACTATTTACACTTTACATAAGTTTACTTAGGTTAATGCATATTCATATTAGTTGTAATGTAAACACCTAGAAGTTTGCATATTCATATGAGTTGTCATGTTGACAACACAGTAGTTTGCACTCCAATTGAGCACATGTTGTTTGGGTGATCCCACAATAATGGGTTTCACTTTTTGACCAATTTTGACACTGAAATCAATACTTTTGAAACAAACCTCACATTCGAGTGACTATATCTCTAAAACTATGAATAATTTCAAGATGATGTAAACTAGTGATTTCTAGTACTCTGTTCCTACTTTGTAATTATATTTTTTAATTTAAAATAAATAAATTATTTAAGTCAATTTTTTCTTCTCCTCCGAAAAGTGGTACATATGAAAAATCAATATTTTTAAAGAGTGATAGTTTGTTTGACACACATAACTTTTTTTTTTTCTAGAAATGATAATGAGGCAATTCTTTTGGTGTTGGATTTGTAACATCAATATCTAGATGATGCATTTGGTTTGATTCAGTTTGGTTGAATATTGTATAGTTTATGAAGTTTTGAAGTGACGTCAATTGTAATTCAGACATACATTCGTTTTGACACAGATAATTTGAACTCAATTTATCATAAATCTAATTTTCTTTTTTTTAATAGAAAGCTATCTCAACAACTTATTTCCTATATATTTTGCAAAAAAAAATGGACCTAATTTACAAATTTTCTCGAAGGGTCGAAGTCAGTTGATGTTCAATTGGTAATGAACCTATAATGAGTTAAACTCATATTTGAAAGTCTTATTAAATATAATATGTATTATAATTATAGTCATTGGAAAGCTTGCACTGAGTAGCAAAAATTGGCATTTTTAATTTTATTGTGGGAGAATATTCAATCTCAATTTTGGAGGTCAAAAGAGCCAATTTCATTGTTTTTAGAGAAAAGCACCAAAATTTTATAAATTAACATGTTCCCACGAACACTATGTTCACACGAACATATGTTCGCATGAACATACAAGCCTAATGGAAAATGGAAAAATGGCTCAAATTTATCGTAAAAATACATTCGCACAAACATATTAATATTTGTGCGAACATACAAGCCTAATGGAAAATGGCAAAAAGGTTCAAAATCATCGTAAAAATATGTTCACGTGAACATATTAATAAGGGATGCTTGCACAAACATCCCTTATTTAAACAAAATTTGTTTGCGCGAACATGCAATTCTTTTATGTTCTCACAAACATCATTAATGAGTTTCTAATTCCCCACTTTAGCAGTTAAATTAATTTCTCATAAAGTCATTAAACAAATTAAATATTAAAAGGTGACTTTATATTTAATTAATTTAATTAATTAATGTATTACAAGGGAGAAGCTTCTAGAGTGTGTATTAATTATTGGAAAGGGGGAAGCCTCTAGTAATTTAATTTTCTAAAAGCACAATTAATTATTGTATTGCAAGGGAGGAGTTTCTAGAGAGTGCATTAATTATTGGAAGGGGGAAGCTTCTAGTACTTGCAATTAATTAATATTTGATTTCCTTCTAGAAGGGTGTAGGAAAAGTATAAATAGAGGTGGGAGAGTCATTGTTGAGCATCGGATGATTGTGAATTGCATTTGATAAGAGCTTGGATGTGTGAGTCACATATCTTTCTTGGCATTAGAGGACATTCATCCTCTCTTGTAACATTCTAGACATCATTCCCTTGGGATTTGGCCTTTGGAATACACTACTATGTATTTGATTTTATCATTTTCAAAATTAATATTATTTCACTAGTGGTTCAATCTTCAATTTGCATAAATTCCTTCTTGCTCATGTTATGTGGATTGAAATCTATGCAAAGACATTAAAATCATTTTCAACCATTGGTTCAATTTTTTGGGCATTTCTAGGGTGCCCATTACAGTGGTATCAAAGCTTACTTGCAAAGTGTTTCACAAACTTATAATCAGTAGGTGCCCATTACAGTGGTATCAAAGCTATAAGTCCTACCATCCTGTGGAGATCTTAAGCATTTATGTTTGAGCATGCGACAAGGGCTTTATAATTTCTACAATAACGGAGCAAGAAAAAGTAGGAGTTCAAATTTGCAAAATGAACAGAGTAGTTCATCTATGTAGAGGAACATACAATCTAGTCATATAGACATAGAGGAGATATCCTTTGAACAAGACAGCAACATGGGTGACCAAGATGATAGGAATATAGGATTAGATGGAGGCAGGAATATTGGTCTAGATCAGGAAAATGTAATGTTCAAGTTACTCGGTACATTAGAGGAGGGGCAACGTATGCAACAGAAGCAGAATAGGCGAATGGATATGATGCAATAAGAGCAGAATAGACAAATGGATATGATGTTGGAGCTTATGGCTAGACATATGGGCATCAATATTGATGATTTGTATGTTGCTCTAGTGTAGGAGGTAGTTGATTCCTCAGATGGGATCAAGAAACGTATAGAGCCACCTAGCTATGATGTTGGTGATGTGGGCATTTCAGCGGAGTCAGTAGATGTGGGTTTACACTCTAGTATTATTGATTCAGAATTTGGTGTTGACTCATGTATGCAGAGTCAGGAGTCCACATATGAAGTTTTGTCAGGGGATGGCGATGCAACAATAGTGAGATTAGGAGAATGCAAGGATATTGTCATATCAATAGCCACTTCTATGTCAATTGAACCATCCAATGAGGAGGTTAGCAGTATGCATGCAGTGGTTGATGTGTGTTCTAATGATGGCACACATGTTGATTATGAGTTTTCATCAACCATAGACTTGGTTCAGTTTTCTGTTGCAGCAGTTAGTGTTGTTCCTATGTCCACATATTTCGATGCGGCTACACCTATTGTTGATACAGTTAGTATGAGTACATATGGCTTGCTTGTCATTTCATCTTCTTCAATGCATGTTGGTGATGATGGCGATTCCAGTCCAATATATATTAATATGGGTGGATACAAAGAAGAAAAGGTTACAAAGATCTTCTACAAAGTTACCTTCTGGTGACATTCTGACTTCTACAT
This sequence comes from Cupressus sempervirens, assembly GCA_028749045.1. Lineage (NCBI taxonomy): Eukaryota > Viridiplantae > Streptophyta > Pinopsida > Cupressales > Cupressaceae > Cupressus > Cupressus sempervirens. Next base: position 821,405,691 of record CM053789.1, on the reverse strand, counting down.
CATCAACACAAGTTTTGGGTGCTAGGCTGCAGGACATATGGTTGGTCCTGATGATGCTAGTTTGCAGTTGGTTTAATGTCCATAGGGATGTCGCATACTATTTCAATTGGGATGCAGGTGGAGGTTGGAGTTCATTGTGCTGTTGGATTGCTTGAGGAAAAGCAATTTCAAGGAGGGTGGACTGTAATGTCCCCACTTTAGTAGTTAAATTGATTTTTTATAAAGTCATTAAATAAATTAAAAATTAAAAGGTGAATTTTCATTTAATTAATTTAATTAATTTTTGTATTACAAGGGAGAAGCTTCTAGAGTGTGTATTAATCATTGGAAAGGGGGAAGCATCTAGTAATTTAATTTTCTAAAAGCACAATTAATTATTGTATTGCAAGGGAGGAGTTTCTAGAGAGTGCATTAATTATTAGAAGGGGGAAGCTTCTAGTACTTGCAATTAATTAATATTTGATTTCCTTCTAGAAAAGTGTAGGAAAAGTATAAATAGAGGTGGGAAATTCATTGTTGAGCATCAGATGATTGTGAATTGCATTTGATAAGAGCTTGGATGTGTGAGTCACATATCTTTCTTGGCATTAGAGGACATTCATCCTCTCTTGTAACATTCTAAATGTCATTCCCTTGGGGTTTGGCCTTTGGAATACACTACTATATATTTGATTTTATCATTTTGAGAATTAATATTATTTCAGCAACGGTTCAATCTTCAATTTGCATAAATTCCTTCTTGTTCATGTTATGTGGATTGAAATCTATCCAAAGACATTAAAATTTCTTTTAATTGTTTGTTCAGTTTTTTGGGCATTTCTAGGGTGCCCATTACAATGGTATCAAAGCTTACTTGCAAAGTGTTTCACAAACGTATAACTAGTAGGTGCCCATTATAGAGTTCACGCGAACATACGTAAAATTGAATATGGGAATTTTGCATAATTCTAGGATTTCTTTCATGCCACAAAAGTGGTACTAAGTATTGTGGATTCACCCCTCTACTACATCTCTTTATGAGATACACCTTTACATTCTTATCCTCTCATTTTTGCACATGCATTCATGCACAATTGAGGATAATCCACTCTTGGTGGACATGTGCTTAGTTGGTATGCTTATCTCTTTGTTGACTCCTAGTCATATCAGTTGCCTTTGTATACAAGGCACTTATATGATGTATTCATCCAATTATCTGATTAATCCATTCTCCTTTGATCAAAGCTTATCTCTCTTGAGCTTCTTGATCTTGGCATTTCATTCTTGCCTTAGGTATATTCTTGCATGGTATCAGAGCTATACCAAATTCTTACATAAGGCAACTAATCCTAAATGGTGCTTCCACAACTCAATTTTTCAATTAAGTACAACTATATGGTTGAAATTTATTTTTATTTTAAATGTCTCAAAATTCAAGGTTATGATTAACTAAGGAAACAATAGAAACTACAAAAATGCTCATGCATAATTTAATAGCCAACTGCACTAGAAGGAAGGACGGTTGAGCAACAATTTCTTGAAGTAAGATAAATGTCATTTATGTAATTATTAGGTGAGGATAGAAAAGTTCTTTATGTGGTAAAACCTAGTTTATATTATTATAGTAATCTAGTATGGCAATTAATTACATAATTTTTTTCTTAGTTCTATGTCTGTTTTTTAGTGAAATGTCATGTCCCCTTTTCAAATAATTAAAAATAATAATCTTTACTAAGGCAAGCAGGCCCAAAAAGGTGAAGTTTCGGAAAAAGGGGATAATCTTTGGAAGCTAATGGACTAATAAATGAAAATTATTATTAAAATATGTTTTATTAACCCCTCTTGGACGTGAGTTAGGGTTATGCCCTCTTTTAAGGGGTTTGGAGGCATTTTGGGCTCATTCCAGAACTTGATTTTGCTCATTTCTTTGTTGTTCTTCAGAGGCTGCCAAACTTGTGGAGAAAGAGACCCAAGAATGGGAGTTTGCAAGTTTTTAGGAAGGCTAAGGATGGGATTTTAAATTCATTCCATGTGCATGTTCATGCAGAGCTTGCCTTTGTGCTGAACAGTGCAGATTTGTGGGTTTTCGGGTGTGTTTTTTGTAAGAGTTTGGTGTTTTTGGTTGAGTATTTCATATCAGTTTGGGTTGCTGCTATATTTCAGACTTTTAGATGTTAAAATAGAGCTTAATATATGTACTTCGTCATGATTATACTTTTGTGATAGATTATTAGTGTTTTTGTGGTGTTTCTGGGCTATTCTGTGTTGTTTTCGGGAGCCTGATGAGCATTGTTTTTATCCTCTATTTGGGAGCTGTTGTGTAAATGTTATACAGATCTGGAAATTTCATTTTGTAGACTTTTATGCTGCTGAAATTTCTATAAAAATGTCCACTTTCAGATTTATTAATAATATGTGAAGCTGTGAAGTTTTTGGCACTATTTCGGGCATACCCGATTTGGGGTTTATTGAGAAATTGGTGGATCTTTGAAATATTGGTTGTTTGATTTTAAAGATCTGATTAGAGGTTTGAAATATCATATAAAATCAGTAAAGGGACATTTCAATGGTATCAGAGCTATGATCTTGCCAGCCTGAGCATTTGTAGAAGTTTGCATGTCAGTTTTGACAACTACCCAAATCTTGCATATCATAATTTATGGTTGCATGTTACTTCTAATCATTTGCATGTTAGTTCTTGGTGAATTTGGTGGTTGCATGTTGCTTCTAATCAGCTGTATGTCAAAATCTATGGTTGCATGCTACTTCTAATCATTTGCATGTTAGTTCTTTGTGAATTTGGTGGTTGCATGTCGCTTCTAATTAGCTGCATGTCAAAATTTATGGTTGCATGCAACTAAGTGAAAGAGAAAAGGGATATTTGCAGCGAGAAAAGAATTAAAAAAATTTGATCAAACCTCCAATTGAAAGTAAAAGTACAAAATTCAAGGAAGGAAAAAGTATGGCTGATCCAGATGAGATTGCAAAGAAATTCTTCCAAGACATCCAAGGTATTTGTCATAATTACTAGTTGTTGTAGCTACATATTGCAAGTAGTTTAAGTCTCATATTTGTATTGAATATTGCCAAATTAGTTGCACATTCATGTTAGGTCATTTTTTAGACAATCTTGAGTCTTTTTGTAAGCATTCTCTTTGATGCAAATCGAAACAAGAGTCCTTGCAGCAATCTGAAAAGTTATATCAATCATACGACCCCTTGCTTGCAAAGTGTTTAATGAAATGTCAAACAACTGAAGCATAAAGATTCTTGGTGTTTGAAGAAGTTATAACCTATTGGGGTTACACTCTACTTTATCTAGAATGGATAGGTATAGTATAGAGTCTCAGAGGACATGATCTTGGACAATTGATATCCAGAGTCGGAACAGTAGAAAGGATGGTTATTTAGACATTCGAGATAAACTTAAGAAAATAAGCCATGACATGTCTGAACAGTTGGTTAAGCACCACCGTATGATGAATGACATGATGTTCGACCTAGCTAAGGTGGATAAGTTGACTGGATTTCTATTTGGCAGTTTTTCTCACAGGGCAGATAGCCAGGCAAAGGTCTCAGATTCTACCCTGCCACATGAGGTAGTGAGAAAGGATATTATGCAGATTGATAGTAATGGTCAACTTGATACTCAAATTGAGACAATTGTATACAGGTCGTCAAAGGGTGATGTCACAGGTATTCAAGATGGTATAGTTACAACAGGCAGTGACTACAACGTAGTGGGTTCAGATGATGATTATGAGGATTTTGTTGTGCATGATGGTGAGATACCTGGTAGAGATGAGCAGATATTGAGCAATCATGACTTTTCTAAGAAAGAGTACCAGGCACAATTAAATGCTTCGTCACATGAGGTTGAGGCTGGTAGTACTTCACATGATTTTTCCAACCAGCTGAAAGTGAACAAAGACAGTATTGTGACTTCATTATCTCATCATGATAGGTATGTGGAGTTAGTTGGTATTGGTCATATGACTCAAGTGAAGAGTTTGCTTGAGTTACCAACTGATTCTAGTTTATGGATATGGACTCGAGATTGTTATATTGGTATTTGGGATTCAGTTGACTGGAGATCTTTAACACTTTTTGGTAGCAGTGTTTGTTTGGGTGCTATCATGGATTTGATTAGCAGATTGCATGGTGTTGTCTTTTCTTGTGCCAGCAACTTGTCCGATGTTGGTATTAGTTTTTATACACTGGTGTTGGGCTTTGTTCATATATCCAGTTGACCATTTTTGCTAGAATGTGTTGATGATCTTTCATAATTGGCAGTGTGTACAGATGAGTCTCAAGATCATATTGGCATTGATGACATCCAAGAGGATGCAGTGGGCAATTTTGAAGACTTAGTTTCCTTGGTGGTTTCTTTTGGTACAGAGGAGTTGGATAGCAGTGCTATAGTTTTTGATACTTTGTATGTTGATATGAGCTTTGGAGTTGATTCATGTGATATGGATGGTAATACTCTAGAGACCAATAACCTTGAGGATACTCCTTTAGATAGTGCGTCAGAGGAGGTTTGTAGGATACAGTCTAGCCAGTGCCATCATGTGTCTAGTCAATTGAGAGTTAGTGAACGAGACATTGGTGTTGCTTGCCAACATTTCGATGTTGTTCGTCAATTGTTAGTAGTTTATGGATGGGGTTCTCCTACTAGTGATGAGCAGGGAGGCAGTTATCTTTCCTTGACAGAGTTCCACTCTTTATGGGAGGCTATTCGGATTCTGAGATAGGATTATATGCAGTTGGTAGCCGATAGAGATTATCTTATGGAGTGGGGCAGTACAGCATACGATGCATTGTTGGCCAAGGAAGATGAGGTGAGTGAGCTTACTCAGCAGCTTGAGGTGACTTCTGAGATTCTTGAGAGTACACAGTTGGCTTTCAAGGAGTCATAGTTTCATTTGGCTAAGGTGACCATGGAGTTAGAGAAACTACAGTCTTTACCAAATTCTGTACAATCACAAGTTGTGGTGTCTGGTGATCTGAGGATGTCCATGGTCAAGATTGCCAAAGATAGTGGAGATGGGGATGCATCCATCCTTGATACTAACATTGGCATATCGGGTTCATCCCCACTAGAGTTAGGTTCAGATGAGTTGGGTGCTGCAGCAGATTGTTGTGGTATGCCTGACATGGTGGTGACTTGTAGTACTAATGGCATGAAGACTAGAGATGTTGTATCAAAGATCATGTGTGATGTTGGTGAGCCAACAGTTGGCATGGTTCCTGCTAGTAATACTACTCCCTTGGTGATTTCTTCAGAGGTAGTAGTCAGTTCCAACTTGGTTAGTGCTCGATTGCAGTTAGTTACATCTGGATTGCAGTCTGAGCCACTGACTGAGATTGGCACATTCTATCGACATTACATTGTGAGGTATGCTCATCAATTCACCTTTGATGACTATGTTGATGAGATGATGATACAGAGATGTACTTTGGTTCCTAGTGCTTATCATCAGATATGGGATAGTTTGATGCCTCAAGATGAGAGTTGTGATGGGCACAACATGGCGATAGGTTCTGCAATTAACAGCTTGATAATACATGACTTAGAGCAAGAGTTTTGGAGTGATGCTTTAGCAAGTGTTGTTATTGATTCTACTCCTTTGGCTATGACATCTCCTGACTTATCTGGTGATCAGTCACAGTGGGTTGTATCACTTGTTCATGGTGAGTTGTTGACTGAGGTTGGTTTTTTTTATCAACATTATACTGCAGGGTATGTACATCAGTTAGCATTTGATCCTTGTGCTGAGGAGTTGATGGCAGGAAAATTTGGTTTGGGTTCCATTTCTTGTTGTTTATCTTGTGATGGCTTTTCACCATTAGGGGTGCATGGGTGTTATGGTTATGAGACAGTGGCCAGTGATCTGCAGAGTTGTGTTGACTGCAGGAGTTGTACAGTGTGTGGATTCTCCATACTTGGTACAGTTTCATTCGGGAGCATTCACCATTGTTGCAGAGTTGGATTGTACATTTCATATAGGCCAGTGGGATGCGTTGATGGTATTTACTGTGTTGGCAGTTTGATTTGTCCACTTTACTTGGGTTTTGATGTTCTAAGATTTTGTGTCTCATGGGTTTCTAACTATGGAAGTTGTGACTTTGGAGTTTGGTTGAGCAGTAATTGTCAGTTTGATTATGGATTCCTCTTGGTTATATTGCAAAGGATATTGCAGGAGCCTGTGTTAATTGACAATAGTATAGTTCATGACTACATTTGGGATCCAGGTGGATTGATTGGTTTATTGTTTAGCCATTGCTTGAGGACAAGCAATATTTGGAAGGGGAGGACTTGTCATGTCCCCTTTTCAAATAATTAAAAATAATAATCTTTACTAAGGCAAGCAGGCCCAAAAAGGTGAAGTTTCAAAAAAAGGGGATAATCTTTGGAAGCTAATGGAATAATAAATCAAAATTATTATTAAAATATGTTTTATTAACCCCTCTTGGACGTGAGTTAGGGCTATGCCCTCTTTTAAGGGGTTTGGAGGCATTTTGGGCTCATTCTAGAACTTGATTTTGCTCATTTCTTTGTTGTTCTTCAGAGGCTGCCAAACCTGTGGAGAAGGAGACCCAAGAATGGGAGTTTGCAAGTTTCCAAGAAGGCTAAGGAAGGGATTTTAAAGCCATTCCATGTGCATGCTCATGCAGAGCTTGCCTTTGTGCTAAACAGTGCAGATTTGTGGGTTTTCGGGTGTGTTTTTTGTAAGAGTTTGGTGTTTTTGGTTGAGTATTTCATATCAGTTTGGCTTGCTGCTATATTTCAAACTTTTAGATGTTAAAATAGAGCTTAATATATGTATTTGGTCATGATTATACTTCTGTGATAGATTATTAGTGTTTTTGTGGTGTTTCCAGGCTATTCTATGTTGTTTTCGGGAGCCTGATGAGCATTATTTTTATCCTCCGTTTGGGAGATATTGTGTAAATGTTACACAGATCTGGAAATGTCATTTTGTAGGCTGTTATTCTGCTGAAATTTTTATAAAAATTTCCACTTTCAGATTTATTAATAATATGTGAAGCTGTGAAGTTTTTGGCACTATTTCGGGCATACCCGATTTGGGGTTTATTGAGAAATTGGTGGATCTTTGAAATATTGGTTGTTTGATTTTAAAGATCTGATTAGAGGTTTGAAATATCATATAAAATCAGTAAAGGGGCATTTCATGAAATCATTTCTTTAAGCATGTGGCCATGCCAAAAAAGTTTGAAATAGCAATTTCAGCTTGAGGCATTTGATCATCAAATATGTTATTGCAAAATTTGTATGTTTAATTAGTGGTGTAATTTTGCAACTTCACAATGGCAATATATCTTTTAATTAGAAAATCAATATCATTATTAGTAGTGCAATGTCATATTGAAATTGTCTAATGGTTTTTTACATAGCTTATATTAGATTGAGATGAAAACAATTTTCAAGGTTACAATTGATATGGAGAATTCATGGAGCTTTAGTTAAACCTACATGGAAGGATTTTAGAGGGTGCTTTAACGACATAGCTTCTTGGAGGGTTCTAAGTTTTGTCATTATTTCTCCCTACTTTGTGTTGCTTCATAGGATGTATGTTATAGTGTTTGTGATAATTTTTAGTGAAACTAAATATATTATACTACTAATGATGTTATGGCATATACTTGAATTATTTATTATTGTGTAATAACCATTAATTGATTTGAACAAGAGATTATATTTAATGAATTCAAAATTTTATGCTTGATACATTTAGGATATTGAAAAGTGCAAGCTATGTGGCCCAAGATCCTTTCACTGAACTAATCAATATACTTGCTATAAAATTGGATGGGTCGAGAACTAGTAATGTTTAGGAGAAACTTGCAACTAGAAGGGTAATGGATTTTGCGGATCTTGGTCTAGAAGAAAAAGTGCATTTTTGGTCATTAAAAAATGGTGTTTTTCAATTACAACACTACTCACCTTACTAAAGTAATGGCTTTGTTTGTAGGATATGACTCCTTTCTTTCTAAAAATTTATAGTCTTACAAAGGGCCTTTCACTGAAAAATCTTAGAAAGTGAACCATCTTTGTCTTTGCCAAATCTATTTTTTATAATTATTCAAACTTAAAATTCACTGATAACCAAAGGGTGGTTTGAGACCTAACATTTGAAATGATACAATAATATTTTGTAAGAGTATTAGCTCAATGAAATATCACTTGCTTTTGAGGTACAATGAATGGTTCAATTCTATTATCACATAATTATCTAACTTATATATAATAATATTATAAAAAGATTGAGATATTTATTTTTATAGACGCAATATATTTTTACAATAATTTAGCCTTTAATGACACAAAAATATTGTATTTCAGATAGCTAATAATTTTAATAGACATTTTAAAACAATAATTTAAAACGCTATATTACTTTTATATTGTCTCAAGTTAAAATATTTTTTACTCGTAAATTACTTCAAATATTACTTAAAACCCCTTTCTATGATACGTACTCAAGAAGAGTTTACACTCCCAGATTTGCCACATGTTTTACATGTTTTGCTACATCGATCTTAGATTTCTTGTAAAAAAGGCAACTAGAATGAATCCGTGGAACTTGTTTCCAGCTCGCCATATATCCCACAACATGCACAACTAGAGATTTATATGGAATTCCTTAAAACACCTTGACAACAGGTATTTGGAATTAGGCCTGGAATTTGACGGTCACCCCTATCTATTATGTCTTATTTTTATGACGGTTTGGTCATGTTAATGTCTTTCATTTTATGTTTTAAAACTTTCAAAAATCAGTATAATAGAAATATAAATTAGTAATATTTATTAAAATCTATATCACAGATTTCTAAATTCATATTTTTTTTTAAATAATATTCAATTTTAGAAACTAATTATAATTTTGTAATATATGTCAACTTAATAAAGTTTCTAAGTTCTACTTTGTATACGTATATTTTAAATTTTATATATACACACTATGATTTAAAATTATTATCTCTAATAAATTTTGACGGTTATATTGACAGTTTTATAAAATAAATAACCTGTCACCAATACAATCCAACAAATATACCACTCAAAAGTGAAAAACGGCCAATACGTCGATCAAATTCCAGACGGCCATTACGTCCATCAAATTCCAGACTTGTTGGGAACAACGCTCAAAAACTACAGCAGGTCTGTCTGCGCGGTTGGTCCTTGGTGATTTCCGTCTGGCAGATTAGAGGGACTAGATAAAGTAAAGATATGAAATCTGATCTTTTTCTTGGGAATTTTACCAGGCCTGCCTTCGCAAAATACGTGTTACTCTAAATTTGGGGACACGTTGAAATACGTGGTATATGGTGATTGGAGTGAGCGTAGGTAAAAGCCTATCGGCTAATATTTCAATTCAAAACAACCTTACCAAAACCAAAGGCATCTTTTTTATTCGTTTCCCAATCAATCTACTGTGGAAGACAGACACGACACATCACAATCAATCTACTGTGGAAGACAGACACAACACATCAAATCGATACGACTGATATTTTATGAATCGAGATTTGTTTTTAGTTTCTTTCGACCGAATAAGCAATGTAATTTTTACATTAAAAAAGAAGTCGAATAAGCAATGTGTTACTGTCAAACGCGGTCGCAAATTTGTAATTATTTCACAGGGTTGTCCAAATCATTAGATATAATTAAATAGTTGTAATTGAATTGCTTGATTGATTATGACGAGTTAGTGATGAGAGTGATGGTATGTTTTGTTTTTATCATACCAATCCACCAAAATTCAATTCTGGTATGAAATAGATACCAACAGCTATAAATTTTTATCGGCATAGAAGTATACTCCCATTTTGAAAAACAAACCATGTACAATCAATGAGAAACTGATCCGCTGGAAATGAAAAATAAAAATCTCGGGTGCACATCAAAACATATTTACCCCTACAGCTAAACTAATGTGGATCAGAGCTATAGCAAAAAAATCCGTCGAATCGGACAGATCACAATCAAGTACCTCGAGCAAGCATCTCCTCATACTGTAACAAAGATATCTGCCGTTGATATTTAATTTGGCTGTGAAATCTTGCAATGAAATCCTCTGCTTCTCTATCAACTCTAACCTCAATCGATCGAGACATTGGTGTACCCAGTTCTTCTCCATCGCCCAAATCGCACGTCTTTGTTTCAGAATCTTCAATTGCAAGAAAATTGCAAGGCTGCAAAATGTCTACTCTCATATCGCGCTCCTCCTCGTCCCCAAAAGAAGTGGGACGTATGCACGAGAAATAATTGTGCTCATGCCTTTGTTTTGTGAACGCAGGGCTGTTGGAGCATGAGAATTCGTATTCTCTGACCCCAAATGGCCCACTCGATCCGCTACGAGACATTATATTCCGCACATTATTTGCCAACAGCTTTCCCCTCTTTGTAAATCCTTCTTGCAAATACCTGCGCTTCAACATACATTTTCTGGTGAGGAAAACGACAACGGTCACCATATTCCACAAACGCCTCTTGATCAGGGGCTTCTCTGCAGATACAATTCCCATGACTTTGAAATCTATTAATAGCAATGTTAGCAGTGAATGCTTGCTTTAGTTTGCGAAATGCAATATACTGAGAAATGAAATCTGTGCGTATATATAGTGATGGAGTCCAGTATTGTGAGTGAAGTTTTAATCAACCATTTTGATCCGTGCTAGCTGGAACTACTCGGTTTAGTGATAAAAGTGAGGCGGATGCCGCAAACGTAATGATTAAAAATTACAGCTGTTTTTTCACGCGGACTTCGCTTAATATGCGGGTTTGTCTTTTACAGAACACGATGTCCCCGTCGGACAAGTTTCTTTAAAATACAAAACTCGTCGCTTCATTGGTGAAGTAGTTGTGCTCGACTGAGGCTATTGGAAATTTAATATCTTAAAAAGTATAGAGTAACATTATCATTTTTAAAGTAATATATATGTTATTCAATTCAAAAAAGAAGATTCTCTAAATAAATACTAATAACGGCTGCGCACATAGTATACATGGATACCAAGCTCCCTGAAATGAGCCTACGGTTTCAACCCAGTTTTCACACTGGTGCATTTTTCTCGATTCTCAATTATTTGAGCATCGATATGACAAGTCTTCCATGAAAAAACAATTAAAAGGCTCGTACACAAATGTGAAAAGGATTCCGTCAAATTTAATAACACACTATTTGGTAGGAGTCTTCATTACAACAAATTTCAAATAAAATGGAGATTCAATTTCGATTTTCTACACATGAATTTTGAGAAACAAATATGGCTGTATTCGCATGGGACATGTAGCCAAAATGTTCCCGGACAAGGCACATGCAATGTTCTTGACTGCCACCTCCCACCTCCCTCATGTATGAAAAGTTTTGAAGAAAAGATTAAGCATGTCTAATCATATTTTCAGCGTGTTTCTTAAATCTAAATAAGAAAGTAAAAATTTTAAGATCAATGAGAAAAAACAAAGAAGAGTGAATATTCTTTTATAGTTCAAAACATTAGCTTTGAGTTTATATATGGTGACAATGATATAAAATTACATTGTACTTTTGGTTATGAATATCACACACTAATGATTGACTCGTATACTAAAAGTGTTAAATAGTCAAAGTTGACTTACTTTTTACTTAATTGTTTCCTTAGTCTGTGGTGTTTAAGGGTGGCCATGTTGTAGAAAGGCACCTAACTATGCCAAAAATGAGACTCACATACCATAATTTAAGGGTGACCCTGTTGAGAAAGGCACCTAACTATGCCTAAAATGGACTTGCATACCCCAACCCCTTGTGAGATTTGAACATTTGACCTTTCTTTCAAGAGTACAAGTTCACCACTAGGCTAGCTTAGGGTGTAGGATATGGTTGTTGGCATGGTTTCCAAAAGGGCAATTAATTACTAATCGGTGATGTAAAAAGATTAGTCTTTAGTATAATGGCAGGAATTAATAAAAGTTGTTAAAAGTCCAATTTATAATTATTTAAATTCTTTTATTAAAGCATAATATTTTGTAGTATAATTATATTTTAAACATAATGATATGTTGGATATTTGTTCACTCTAAAACACAACACGTGTCTAACAATGGAGGTGCAAAATAATAGCTAGTAGCTCTAGAAACACTTAAGATTTCTAATAAGTCACATTACTAAACATGGTTTGCATTTGTTCTATCAATGTTATAAGATAATATCATCATAGATAATTCATAACTACTAATTCCTATGAGAAAGACTAATTGTTATTCTCTTACATTAATAGGACTACATGTACTTTCTTTCAACTCATTTTGAAATTTGCATTCTATGTTCTCCTTCCAAATATATTCAATGTACCACATTGATTCAAAATATGTCTCTTTAGAATAAAGAACCATTTTTCCCTTATGGAGATGCATCTATTATAAATATCCCCTTCCTTGGGTAGAGTCGTATGTCCTTCATTAGGCTCTCCTCCTTGCTTGGAGGTGTCATCTCTATTTATTATCTTTAAATGAAAGTGCATATCTTTTATGATGATCTCTCATTAGTGTAGAAATTATACATCCTTCATCAATAAATCTCATTTCTTAGCTCTTGGAAAGGTAAGTATTCTAGATAAGGATCTCCTTCCTCTTTTGGTGTAGACAAATCTATCATTATCTGAGGATCTCCTTTATTAATGGAGGTATATATATCCTTCAAAAAAAATCCATGTTCTCCCTCTTTTCCTTTTCTACAATTATAATATATTCTAATAAAGATCCCTTTCCTCCAATTCCAAGATATTTACTTTTTAAAATATCCTCCTTTATTGAATATTTGTAGTATTTGAAAGGAACTCATTTCTAGCTTATAAGCATGCATTATTTACAAAGATATATCCTTGGACATGAAGGTATTTATCCTTGAAATTGATCTTTATTTTTCTTAAGATATCAACATAGAAATATGTTGACATCTTAAGGGGGTATAATAAGGCTCCTTATTACATGTATTTATTCATTGATGTGCCCCTAGAATGATAGTGAAAATGTGTTTCATAATTCCTCTAAGACATGCTTATTAATCTATATCTAGATATTTAACCTTTGATCTGATCATCTAGTACAATGTGGCATTCTATTTTTCTCCTTTGTTGTTCTCCCTAAAGTGTTTCAAAATAGTCTATGAGTCACCTATCATAACAAAACTTGCTAGCCAATAACATACATATGAAAAATATGAATCATCTAGCATTGCACAACTTTCTAGAGTTTGATCTTTTTATTGAGAATTATATACACTCCTTGAGTCAATAGTCATCTAACATAAATAACTTATTTAATTAGTTTTTTAACACTCCCCAATATGTTGTTCATCTAACATAACACAACATGTTATTATGATTTGGCTCAGAATGGTTTTGCTACTATGGAAGGAATAATTAGGGATGATAAAGGTAATCTAGTAATGGCTTACACTAGCAACTATGGTAAGAATACAAACAACTTTGTAGCATCCATGAGACTGTCAAGTATGCCAGTTCAATCAAAAATCAAAACTTGATTATTGAGGGTGACTCCGAGCTCATTATTGAGGTAGTTAAGTGACAAAGTAAAATAAATTAGAAATTTTTCTTACTAACCAATGACACCCATGCCCTCATATCGAGATTTCGAGAAGTGTCCATTCAACATACTTACAAAAGAGGCAACCAGGTGAATGATGTGATGGTGGTGATTGGTCATGAGATTGTTGACATGTGTAATTGGGTTAGTATTGACAGCATGCTAGCTAACAAACAAGCCCTTGTGACAAAATAAACTAGCTTATATATACCTCTATATATATTACGCCGAGAGTAATCGTTCTCCAGGCACCTATTTTTATTTAATCCCAAAGTTATTTTAATCAAAGTTGGGATTTATGAAAATAAAAATAGGCGCCTCGAGAATGATTACTCTCGGCGTAATATATATAGAGATATATATAAGCTAGTGGCAGTCGCGACGCAATAGGAAAAATATTTATTTTTTATTTTTTATTTTGATAAGGTTACTATAAAATTGTTAATTAATTTTTAATTAGAGTTGTAAGGAGTTACTATAAAATTATGCTTCAAAATGTTTTTTTGAATTTAATATAAGGAGTTTAATTTAGATAAAAATATATATTTTTTATTTTTGGGATATTGTAATGTAAAATGTTATAGTCATATGTAGATATATGGTTAGGGACAAAGTTACCATTATAGTTATTGTTAACCTTAGGGATAGAATTAGGGTTAGGGTTAGCATTAGGGTTAGGCTTGGAGTTAGGGTTAGGGTTTGAGCTATGGTTAAGGTTAGGGATAGAGTTATGGTTATGGTTATTGTTAGAGTTATGGTTAAGGTTCAGATTAGAGTTATGTTTATGGTTAAGGTTAGGGTTAGAGTTATGGTCATGGTTAAGGTTAGGGTTAGAGTTATGGTTATAGTTATGGTTATGATTAGGGTTAGTGTTAGGGTTATAGTAAGGCTAATGTTAGGGTTAGGGTTAAGGTTTGAGTGAAGGTTAAGGTCAGAGTTAGGGTTACGGTTTGAGTCATCATTAAAATTAAGGTTAGGGTTAGAATTAGAGTCCAATTATGGTAGAGTCAGATCTAGGGTTAGAGTTATGCTCATGGTTAAGGTTGGGGTTAGAGTTATGCTTATAGTTAGGGTTAGAGTTAGAGTTTAATTATGATAGAGTTAGAATTCGGGTTAGAGTTAGGGGTAGAGTTATGTTTATGGTTAAGGTTAGGGTTAGAGTAATGCTCATGGTTAAGGTTAGGGTTAGAGTTATCATTATGGTTATGGTTAGGGTTATAGTGGGGATGGGGATAGGGTTAGGGTTAGTGTTAGGGTTTGAGTAAAAAAAAAAATTTAATTTAATATAAGGAGTTTAATTTAGATTTTTTTTTAAATAAAAATTTTGGGATATTGTAATGTAAAATGTTATAGTCATATGTAGATATATGGTTAGGGAGAAAGTTATCATTACATTTAATGTTAACCTTAGGGATAGAATTAGGGTTAGGGTTAGCATTAGGGTTAAAGTTGGAGTTAGGGTTAGGATTTGAACTATGGTTAAGGTCAGGGATAGAGTTATGGTTATGGTTATTGTTAGAGTTATGGTTAAGGTTCGGATTAGAGTTATGTTTATGGTTAAGGTTAGGGTTAGAGTTATGGTCATGGTTAAGGTTAGGGTTAGAGTTATGGTTATGGATATGATTAGGGTTAGAGTTACAGTAAGGCTAGGGTTAGGGTTAGGGTTAAGGTTTGAATCAAGGTTAAGGTTAGAGTTAGGGTTAGGGTTTGAGTTAGGATCAAAATTAAGGTTAGTGTTAGGGTTAGGGTTAGAGTCCAATTATGGTGGAGTCAAATCTAGAGTTAGAGTTATGCTCATGGTTAAGGCTAGGGTTAGAGTTATGCTTATAGTTAGGGTTAGGGATAGGGTTAGAGTCCAATTATGGTAGAGTTAGAATTAGGGTTAGAGTTAGGGGTAGAGTTATGTTTATGGTTAAGGTTAGGGTTAGAGTAATGCTCATGGTTAAGGTTAGGGTTAGAGTTATCATTATGGTTATGGTTAGGGTTATAGTGGGGATAGGGTTAGGTTAGGGTTAGGGTTTGAGTCAAATATTTTTTAAAATTTAATATAAGGAATTTAATTTAGATTAAAAAAATATTATATTTTTGGGATATTGTAATGTAAAATGTTATAGTCATAGGTAGATATATGGTTAGGGACAAAGTTACCATTACATTTAATGTTAACCTTAGGGATAGAATTAGGGTTAAGGTTAGCATTAGGGTTAGGGTTGAAGTTAGGGCTAGGGTTTGAGCTATGGTTAAGGTTAGGGATAGAGTTATGGTTATGGTTACTGTTAGAGTTTTCGTTAAGGTTCGGATTGGAGTTATGTTTATGGTTAAGGTTAGGGTTAGAGTTATGGTCATGGTTAACGTTAGGGTTAGAGTTATGATTAGAGTTAGGGGTATAGTAAGGCTAGGGTTAGGGTTGGGGTTAGGGTTTGATTCAAGGTTAAGGTCAGAGTTAGGGTTAGGGTTTGAGTCAGGATTAAAATTAAGGTTAGGGTTAGGGTTAGGGTTAGAGTCCAATTATGGTAGCGTTAGAATTAGGGTTAGAGTTAGGAATAGAGTTATGTTTATGGTCAACGTTAGGGTTAGAGTAATGCTCATGGTTAAGGTTAGGGTTAGAGTTATCGTTATGGTTAGGGTTGTAGTGGGGATAGGGTTAGGGTTTGAGTCAAGGTTAAGGTTAGAGTTATGGTTAGGGTTAAGGTTTGAGATAGGATTAAAATTAGAGTTAGGGTTATGGTTAGAGTCCAATTATGGTAGAGTTAGATTTAGGGTTAGAGTTAGGGGTAGAGTTATGTTTATGGTTAAGGTTAGTGTTAGGGTTAGGGTTAGGGTTAGGGTTAGGTTTAGGGTTAGACTTAGAGTTAAGGTCAAGGTTAAGGTTAGAATTAGGGTTAGGGATAGTGTAAAGGTAAGGGTTAGGGTTAGAGTTAGAGTTAGGATTAAAATTAGGGGGAGGGATAGGGTTTGAATTAGAGTTAGGATTAGATTTAGGGTTATTGTTAGGGTTAAGGTTACAATTAGAGCTAGAGTTAGGGTGAGGGCTAGACTTAGGGTTAGGGTTAGAGTTAGGGTTAGGTTTAGAATTAGAGTTAGAATTAGGATTAGGGTTAGGGTTAGAATTAGGGTTACCGATATAGTTAGGATTAGAGATAGAGTTAGGGTTAGGGTAAGGGTAAGAAGTAGGGCAAGGGTTATAAATATAGTTAGGGTTAGGGTTAGGGTTAGGGTTATAAAAACACTTAGGGTTAGAGCTAGAGTTAGAGTTAGGGTTAGGGTTATATTTAGGGTTAGAAATAAGGTTAGGGTTAGAATTAGGGTTAGAGTTAGGGTTAGGGTTAATGTTAGGGTTATGGTTAGCATTAGGGTTAGGGTTACAATTAGAGTTAGAGTTAAAATTACATGTAGTGATAGTGTTAGTGTTAGTTTAAGAGTTAGAGTTAGAGTTAGATTTAGGGTTAGAATTGGGGACAAGATTAGGGTTAGGGTTAGAATTAGAGTTAGAGTTCCAATTCAAGTTAGAGTTAAAGTTAGAGATAGAGTTGGAGCTAGGGTTAGGGTTAGAGTTACCTAGTTAGATTTAGGGTTAGGGTTATAGTTAGGGTTGGGATTAGGATTTAATTAGGGTCAGGGTTGGAGTTAGAGTTATATATATTGTTAAGGTTAGGATCAGGGGTAGGTTTAGAGTTAGAGTCAGGGTTAAGGTTAATGCTAGGATTAGGGATATAGTTAGAGTTAGAGTTAGAGGTATAGTTAGGGTTAGAATTAGGGATAGGGTTAGAATTAGAGATAAAGTTAGAGTTAGAGTTAGGGTAAGAGATAGAGATAGATTTAGGGTTAAAATTAGGGTTAGGATTATAATAAGCATTAGAGCTAGAGTTAGAGTTAGGGTTAGAATTAGTGTTAGGGTTAGAGTTAGGGTTAGGGTTAGGGTGAGAATTAGAGTTATTGTTAGAGTTAGAGTTAGGATTAGAGTTATAATTAGGCTTAGAATTAGGTTAGGGTTAGGGCTAGAATTGGGATTAGGGTTAGAATTAGGATTAGAGTTAGGGATATATAGGTTAGGGATAGAGGTAGAATTAGAGCTACAGTTAGAGTTAGAGTTAGGATTAGGGTTAGGGTTAGAATTAGGGTTACAAATATAATTAGGGTTAGAGATTGAGTTAGAGTTAGGGTTAGGGTAAGGGTAAGAATTAGTGTTAGGGCTACAACTAAAGTACAAATAAAGCTAGGGTTAGAATTAGGGTTAGGTTAGGGTTAGATTTAGATTTAGGGTTTGAGCTAGAGTTAAAGTTAGAATTAGAGTTAGATGAAGGGTTAGAGATAGAGTTAGGGTCATAATTAGGGTTAGGGTTAGCACAAGGGTTACAATTAGAGTTAGGGTTGGCATTAGGGTTAGCGTTATAATTAATGTTAGTGTTAGTATTAGTGTTAGTATTAGAATTAGGGCTAGAATTGAGGCTAGAGTTAGGGTTAGAGTTAGGGTTAGAATTAGAGTTAGAGTTAGAGTTAAGGATCAAGTTAGAGTTACAATTAAAATTGGAGATAGAGTTGGAGTTAAGGTTAGCATTGGGGTTAGAATTAGGGTTGGGGTTAGGATTAGAATTAGTGTTAAGGTCAGAGTTAGAGTTACATATAGTGTTATGGTTAGGATTAGCATTATATATAGTGTTAGGGTTAGGATGAGGGGTAGGGTTAGGGTTAGGATTAGGGTTGGGTTTATGGTTAGTGTTAGGGTTAGGGTTACAATTAGAGTTAGAGTTATAGTTATAGTTAGGGTTAGAGTTAGAGTTAGTGTTCGGGTTAGAATTAGGGGTAGGGTTAGGATTAGAGATAGAGTTGGAGTTAGAGTTAGGGTTAGAGTTTGAATATGGGTTAAAATTAGGGTTAGATTTAGGGTTAGAATTAGTGTTAGAGTTAGAATAACAGTTAGGATTAGGGTTATAGTAAGGCTTAGGGTTAGGGTTAGAATTAGGTATAGAGTTAGGGTTATATAGAGTTAAGGTTAGGGTCAAGGGTAGAATTAGAGTTAGAGTTAGAGTCAGGGTTAGGGTTAGGGTTAGGGTTAAGGTTAGGGTTAGGGTTAGAGTTAGAGTCAAAGTTAGAGTTAGAGTTAGAATTAGAGTTAGAGTTAGGATTTGTGTCATTATTGTGGTTAAGGTTATTTCTAGGTTATTAATCATATTATAGGTTATGTTAGTACTATTATTATAGTTTTTCTTAGTGTTAGGATAATTGTCAGGTTAAATTTTTATGTGGGTTAGTTCTATTATAGTGCCCATGATTAGTGCTATTGTGATACAAATTATTAATCTTTTTAATAATGTAATCCCTCCCTCTTCCATCCTCTCTATCTCTCTCTCTCTATCTCTCTCTCCCTCCCTCCCTCTCTCTCCCTCTCTCCCTACTCTCTAACTACACCTAGTAATATCTTCCCCTATCTAAATACACCCTCTAATCTCTCTTTGTCTCTAGTCTCTAGATACACCCCCAAATCCCTCTCTGTAATCTCTAGATACACCCCCTTATCTCTCTCATCTTGCTCTCTAGATATACCTCCTAATCTCTCTCTCCCTCTATGCTCTCCAGGTACACCTCTCTCTCTCTCTCTCTCTCTCTCTCTCTCTCTCTCTCTCTCTCTCTCTCTCTCTCTCTCTCTCTCTCTCTCTCTCTCTACTCTCTAGATACACCTCCTAATCTCTCTCTCTCCCTGCTCTCTAGATACACCTCCTAATCTCTCTCTCTCTCTCTCTCTCTCTCTCTCTCTCTCTCTCTCTCTCTCTCTCTCTCTCTCTCTCTCTCTCAATACACCCCCTAATCTCTCTCTCTCTCTCTCTCTCTCTCTCTCTCTCTCTCTCTCTCTCTCTCTCTCTCTCTCTCTCTCTCTAGATACACCATCATATGACTATCTCTTTCCTTCTCTCTCTCTCTATATATATTTATTTATTTATTTATTTATTTATTTATTTATTTATTTATTTATTTATTTATTTATTTATTTTAATTTTTTTTTAAAAATTCCACTAATAAAAAATATAATATTATTTCTAGTTTCTAGTACATATAGGGTTAGGTTAAGGTATATAATTTACTAAATGCTTAGTACAGTCATATATAGAGTAAGAGTTAGAGTTAGGATCCAAGGTTTACAATTTCATTTATATGACACTCAATGTTATGGTTAAGGTTAGTAAGTGGTTAAATGTTACACTAAAATAAGGGACATGGTTAAGGGAAGTATGATATTTAGGTATAGTGTTGGAGTATTTGGAGTACAACTATGGCCAAATTTGAGATATATATTATACAAATGACTCAAATAGTGCAAACCTTTAAATTCATGAAAAGGAAATTATAAGTCCCAACACAACTATTTAGATGATGTAAAAAGTTTGAAATAATATATAAGAATCAAATTTATGGAAATTATTTATCCATGATAATGTGAGAACATTATATATTGTTGAATTTTTAATAATGCTAATGCAATTTTATTGCAATGATTAAGAATTGTAATCAATAAATATACTTATCATTAAGGACATCTATTTAGACTTATGATTTTCTTTCTTAATTAACATATTTAGTAGCCACATCCATTAAAAAAATATTTTTTAGAATAATAAATTTATTTTTTCTTGTTCTCTTCTTCATGAAAGTTACATAGAACAATGGGGAAACAAAACTGCCAATACAACTAATTAGAAGTAAAATTTTAGAATTGGAGACAAGAATGAACCATATACAAAACATAAAAATCTTTGTAATGGCGTAAATGCATCTCACATTCTTCAATGATTAGGATTCTTTTGTGACCTTTGTTTGAACAATGATCATGAAAGACTTATTTCATCCTTGAGGGAAACCCATCCACTTTTGTAGATGTGTCACATATGAATTTTTATGCATCTTTCACATGCATTACTTTTATTTCCTCAACATAGTCAATTGGAAATATTGTGTTCTCCACAACTTTAATTATAGTTGGGCACGTGTCTTTAATTATTTGTAGGCTTTTGTCAAACTTGGTCACAAAGAAATCATTTGAGGTTATTGAAGTAGTCGGGCTAGTATCAAATAATGTTTGATTCTTTGTTCGAGGCATCCATAATTCAAATAGTAACCTGCAAACTTATAAACAAACATCAACATATATAAATTATCAGAATAAAAAAGTATTCATAATTAACACAAATTCTTTCAAATGAATAAATTTTAAAATAACATAAATAAAAATCAAAACTATTTCAAATGAAATAGTTAGATTGTAATGCTTGAAATATGGTGGCATTGTCTTCCACTTTTCAAACATTACAAACATAAATATTAATAAAAAATTATATACTGTGAAAAATATTTAAATAAAACACATAATTAGTCTAATTAAATAATGATAAAATATAAACTAAGTATATGATTTGTTTATTTTAAATTAATCATTAAATTTAATAAAATACAAATTTTATTGATAAGGTGACCTTGCCATCCACATTAATGATAAAATTTAATTATGAAATATGAAAAATATAAATATTTTGAAACATGCAAATATAAAACTATTATGAAACATAAAAATCAAAAGCATTTTGAAATATGAAAATCTAAAACTAATATGAAACATGCAAATATTATTCTAAATTGAAACATGCACATTAAAAATGCACAAATGAAATGTATTATCAAATATCTAAATCAAATAGATTTTGATTCAATTTGAATTCTAAATCTAAATCAACCATGCAAGGCTAAACTATAACTAATTTTGAAATTAAATATACATTTAAATCTAAATACATAACTAAATCTAAATCTAAATGCAAAACTAAATTAAAAATAGAAATCTCACATGCAAAAAATTACTCCAAAACTTTAATCTAGTCCTCTTCAAAAACTCTAATCCACTCCAATAATCTCCACCTCTTCTTCCCTGTAAAAACACAAAATGAAAATGAAATGTGGAGCATTTGCTTTATAACCTATGAGAGACTTCTCATATCCCCCAATAGATGTCTTTTGACATTCCATGAATTTGTTTTAAATTCTCCCACTCCCTACAAAAAATAAGCATGAATGTGCATGGAAAAATAAACTTAATAAAAAGAAAATATTTTATATTAAAAAAATTAATGAAATTATTTCAGCCCTATTTTTTTGGCTTTATTTTTTCGGGTCCTATTTTTGGCCCCTTTTGTCAGGCCCTATTATTTCAGCATCCATTTGGCTTCATATGATTTTGGCCAGCTATTATTTGGAGAATTTTTCTATATTTTACAATCTAATAATGATAAAATATATACTAAATATATTATGCATGTACTTTAAATAAATCATTAACTTTAGTAAAATATAAATTGTATTGATATGGTGACATTGTCATCCACATAAATGATAAAATTATACTTTGAAACATGAAAATATAAATACTTTGAAACATGCAAATGTAAAACTATTATGAAACACTCAAATCTAAAACATGCAAACTAAAACTATTTTGAAATATGCAAATCTAAAACTAATATGAAACATGCAAATCTAAAACTAATTTGAAACATTCACTTTTAAAAGATGCAAATGAAAAGTATTATAAAATATATAATTCAAAAGATTTTGAATGCAAATCTAAATCTAAATCAAACATGCAAGACTAAATTATTAAATGTAAGTGTAAACAATTTCAAATATAATTCTAGAAATCTAAATGGAACTAATTGAAATTGAAATCTAAATCAAAGTAGAATATTATAACTAATTTTGAATTTGAATCTATGTCTACATCTAAATCTAAATAGAAAATAGAAATCTCACCAGCAAAAAAATTACTCCAAAACTTCAGTCTATTCCTGTTCAAAAACTCCAATCTAATCCTCCAATAATCTCCACCTCTTCCTTCCTGCAAAAACATAAAATGAAAATGAAATGAGGAGCCTTTGTTTTATAGCTTGTGAGAGACTCATCATCTCCCCCAACAGACATCTCTTCACATTCCACGAATTTATTTCAAATTCCCCCACTCCCCACAAAAAATAAGCATGAATCTGCATGCAATATTATATTTAACAAAAAAAAAATCATATTGAAATTGTTTTGCCCCTTCTTTTTTTCAGCCCTATTTTTTAGGGGCATATTTTTTGGGCCCTATTTTTTTGGGTCCTACTTTTTCGGGCCCTATTATTTCGGGCCTATTATTTCGGCCTCCATTTGGCATCCTATTATTTTAGCCAGCTATTATTTCAGCAATATTTTTTATTTTATAATTTAATAATTTAATATTTAATTTAGAAGTTTGTAACTCCTGCCTTTTCTTTTTTATTGACAAGGAATCTTGGCATATTCTCATGCTGGGCATTTGTGCTGCCATTGTATAGAACGCCTCTCAACGTAATAAATTAACCATTATGGGGTCGATCACTCATCATTATAATTATGATCCCTTTTGGGTCATCATTATTAAGATTACCTTTTTAAAAGGTGATCTGGGTATGAATAATTCTAATAAGTTTGAAAAGGCCATGATTGGCCCTAGAAATGGCTATCCTCTTTTAAGGGATTTTTGCATAAGATGGGGTGTCGTCTTAGGTAAGATTTGGAGGGATTTTTTTAGGAAAGAAAGGAGTGGCTTTTTAAATAATAATGGTACGACGATTACTGGCAAAAGCATATGTGGATGGCATCGAAGCGAGTGTAGTTGGACTCATTATAATACTTGGTGGAATGTTCTCGTAGCTTGTGATAATAAAAAATATTACTTGGGCATTAATCATTTTCTCTTTTGTCGTTTGAACTGGTTCATTACCAAATTTCTCATGGCTAATTTTCTTTCCATTTTTACAGTATGTTGTGGGGAAGGTGGGATAATGTCAATTTCTTCTAAGGATTTCACTACTGATTTGGAAGAGAATGAAGTTATGGGAGGGAATCCTGTTCACATTGAACCAAATACCATTGAAGAATATAAGGAAGCTACTTGGATGTACCTTAAGGAGGGTGGTTTGGTTCCCTACATGCAGTGCATTGAAGGCTATGATGAGGTTATTTACATTCAATTCATCAATTCATGGAACAATAAGAGGGTGATAGTTAATGGGATCTCTTTCAAGATCAATGAAGAGCTCATTGCATTCAAGGCACTGATCTCTTCTTAGATTGTAGAAAATGGAGAAAATAGATAAGGTTCTTGAACAAAGCCAGTCTCAACCAATTCTTCTACCTTGATGAGAGTCTAAGTCATGATCGTGTTGGGTTTGTGAGAGCGGCCCTATCGAATCCCTAGAAGAGGTACGTTACACAATTATGTGTTATATCACTCTTGAGGGTAGGTTTCAAATTTTTTACTATTATCATTTTCCTATCTTGAATCACTTCAAAAATTGTCACCTCATTTTGTTCCCTTGCCTTATTTTCCATTATATTAAAGACAACATTCTTAGCATTAGGAAGAAGATGAAGGAAAAACCCTATACCATCCTTCACCAAGCTTTTATGTTTAAACTATATAATTTTCATAAAGATATTTTCCCTCCCCAACCTATCAATGTCCAAGTTAATTTACCTAACCTTGTTATCTCCACCTCGACCCCTCAAGTCTTTGTCAAGGTTATGTCCATTATGGAAACTAGACACCCTAAGCCCTCTCTGCCCCAATTATCAAACAAATTAAAATGGAGAAGGACATTCATATTTTGGATTAGATCTAATGTGGAGGAAAAGGGTGGGAGATGGAAGTCCCTCGAGAACAAGAAAAAGCCATTGAAGAAAAATTCCAAGGCCTATCATGATTGCCCTACTAGTTCAGATTATGTCAATAGTCAAAAGAATAAATAGCCCTAGAAAAGATAGAAAAAGAAGGCCAAAAGAAAGAGATACATTAAGGATGATGAGAAAGACATGACTAGCAATGATCATTAGAAAGGGAGGGAGACTAACCCTACTATTAGGGTAAGTGCACCAAGTTGTGGTGCTAAAAAACATGACACACAAAATGAATTATTTAAATTCTAAAAGCATGTGTGCACTTTTTAATATCATAAGTTTTAAGATATGGGTTGTAAACTCATAGCCCATTTCATTTTTTTTTGTTGTTGCATTCTTTCTCCTCAAAAGCGCACACGCGAGTTATAAAACTTGAAGAATTTGCTCACCTGCCTCCTCAAAATGCCTCCTCATCACCGGAGATCAAGATTGGGATCATGTAGTATGTTTTCTACTCTTTTTTCTACATTGTTTTATATATTTTTGTATTGTTTTGTAAGTTTTTACATTATTTTGTAGGTTTTTTCAATTTTTCTTTAAATTTGTTTATTTATTTAGAATGCAATTGGTTTCTTATTAGAAAATTTGAATAATCAATCGCCAAATCCCCAGCCTGATGAACAAAAACTGTCCACAAGCTCCAAATCAAAACCCTCCACAAGTAGAGAAAGAAATTTCATAAACTCCTCCTAGAACCCAAGACAACATAATGAATCAAATAGAAAGAGGGAAAAATGAATTAGAAGCAATCATTGGTAGGTTGAAAGCTTGTGGAAAAACCAATCCTATGAGAGCATAATTGACATCCTCCCTTGAGTCCATTATGACCCATGTAGCTTCTATTAGTAATCAGTTGGATATTTGGCATGTTAAGAGTGAAGAACAAAGAAGATATTATGCAAACAAATTATCCTATAAAGATGTAAGAAAAAAGGAAACAACAAAAGGTAGCATTTGTGTATTATTTAAAAAGCCTGGAGAACAAGACAATATTAAACATACAACTAAAAGGTTCCCCATTCATTGGTTCATACATGATGATATTAGAAATAACTTTTGGGATAGATGGTTCATGGTCTTTGATGCCCCACCCTATAATAATCACGAGGTTCCAATGTATTTCTTAAAGAAATTGTATTGTGAATTTGTCCTTAGCGAGATCCCCAATTATTTTGATATGTTAGAATCTTATGGTAGAGGTGGGGGGTCATCATTTGAGAGGTCGGGGGCACGTCATGACCCTAATATAGTTATGGTGCCTGTTGTCAAGTCACAAGGTGAGCATGTGATTATTCCTTCAATTGTGAAGGAACATGTAGAGACCAGCACTCTAGGGACTATCAATACTTTGACACAGACCCTCATTCATTGCACCAGTTCATTAGTTGAAGAGGAGCCTTTTTTGTGTCACAATCACATGTGCACATCATGCGGATCCTTGTGCACATTTGGAAGTCATGTTGGAGATAGTATAGATGATGGGCTAGTCACTGATGAGTTCCTGAGTGACACATTTGGCATTGACACATAGGTAAATTATGATTATAATAAACTAATTTGATCATATTTCATATGTACAATGAATGACTAATTAATTAGCATGTCTTGACATTGTTCAAAATTTAGGGTAAGAGTGTTGATGGCCCTTGTACGGATTCCCAAGCCCCATTTTATGTCCCATTGATTTCCCCTTATTCAGGGTAAGAGTGTTGATGGGGCTTTTGAAAAGTAAGAAATTTTATAAATGGGCTACAAACCCGTGGCCCATTTTATTCTTTTTGCATTTCTCCTCACAACATGTACGCGGATTGAAGAAATTGAAGAATTTTGTCATCGCCTCCTCAAAATGCCTCCTTGTCATCGAAGTTCAAGATCGGGATCACGTCATATGTTTTCTACTCTTTTTTTTGCATTGTTTTCTACTTTAAATTTATTTATTTATTTATATTTCAATTTGTTTCTTATAAGAAAATGTGAATAATGAACAACCAAATCCCCAGTTGGATCAATAAAATCAAAATGAAAACCTTCACAAGATCCAAATTCTAATCCTCCACAAGATGAAAATCAAAACCCTCCACAACAAGAGCAAGAAATTTTGCAACCTACACCGATTGGAAGACCTCCTCCTAGCACCCAAGACAACATAATGAATTAAATAAAAAGAGGGAAAAATGAATTAGAAGCACTCATTGATAGGTTGAAAGCTTGTAGACAAACCAATCCAATGAGAGCACAATTAGCATCCTCCCTCGAGTCCATTATGACCCATGTAGTTAGTGATCAATTGGATATTTGGCATGTTAAGAGGGATGAACAAAGAGGATATTATGCAAACAAATTATCATATCAATATGTTTAAAAAAAAAAAAAAAAACCAAAAGGTAGCATTTATGCATTGTTTAAAAAGCCTGGAGAACAAGATATTGTTAAACATACAACTAAAAGGTTCCCCATCCATTGGTGCATACATGATGGTATTAGAAATAACTTTTGGGATAGATGGTGGATGGTCTTTGATGCCCCTCCCTGCAATAATCACAAGGTTCCAATGTATTTCTTAAAGAAATTCTATTATGAATTTGTCCTTGGGGAGATCTCCAATTATCTTGATATATTAGAATCTTAGGGTAGAGATGGGGGGTCATAATTTGAGAGGTCAGGGGCACGTCATGACCCTAATGTAGTTAGGGCACCTATTGTCAAGCTACAAGGTGAGCATGTGATTATTCCTTCAGTTGTGAAGGAACAGGTAGAGACCAACACTCTAGGGACTATTAATGCTTTGATGCAAACCCTCATTCATTAAACGAGTCCATTAGTTGAGGAGGAGCCTTCTGTGCATCATGGTCACATGTGCACATCATGTGGATCCTTATGTACATTTGGCAGTCATGCTGGAGACAGTATGGATGATGAGCTAGTCACTGATGAGTTCCTGAGTGACACGTTTGGCATTGACACATAGGTAAATTACAATTATAATAAACTAATTTGATCACATTTCATATGTATAGTGAATGACTAATTAATTAGCATGTCTTGACATTGTTCAAAATTCAAGGTAAGAGTGTTGATGGCCCTAGTACAGATTCCCTGACCCCATTTTATGTCTCGTTGATGAGTCGAGAGGTATGTATCAATTTAATCATTTAAATTAATACATATATTTATTAATTAATCATATGAAGGATTGACAAAAAAAATTATCCATGTGCATCAGTTATCTACTGGACCATGGACATTCACAAGGGACTCTAAGCCTAGGCATGATATGAGCTTCACAAAGGTACATTTATTTCATGCTAATTTAATTCATTTAATTATATTTGTTTCATGTTTCATGTTATATGTAAATTTTATTTTATGACATGCAATTGTTGATGTCCAAGACTCCTCATCTTCATCAGTCCATCGATCGTGGAGTTAGTGCAACGATGGATAGTTCAAAGCCATTGATCAAGGTATGAAAGAATTTTCTTAGTTTTAGTTGTTTATAATAGTTAGTATTGAAATTTCAAATGTTGTTTATAAGTGATTATATTGATTGAATTGTTGTAGGGCCTTATTACACCTAATCATCTAGGAGCCTTTGAGGTGGATGTACAAAGTGACTATTTGATGGAGGTAAGAAAATAATTAATTTTGTGTGTACATATATTTGATTTTAATGTATAATAATTATTGATTCATATCTACTTTATTTGTATCATTTCTAGTTAGAGAAGAGCCTAAACAAGAGGATGAGCAAGCATGTGAGGAAGATCACATCATCCCCATCATCTCCCTCCACACAATGACTGAAGACCTCTAGGGATTTTTTTCCTTCCCCTCGTGGGAAGGAGAAGATATAGGGATAGACACACATGTATAGGCATTAGTGGACATATATATCTTGGATTTTATGTTAGTAGACATATTTGGCATACATTTGATGTATATATGACATTTTATATTTGATTTATGACATATATTTGATGCATGACATTATTAGACTTATGAAATTGTTGGTTAATATATGATATGTTTGTTCATGTATGACTTTATTGGTTATCATAATATATTATATGTTTTTTCATGCATGACATTATTGGTTATCATAATATATTATATGTTCGTTCATGTATGACATTATTGGTTATCATAATATATTATATGTTCATTCATGTATGAAATTATTGGTTATCATAATATATATCTTGTTTTTCTTGTTTATGTTTTAAGTACATTTTATGTATTTCATTTTAATACAATTTGCATCCAAAATTATGCAGAGTGCTCACACCAAAAGCTAGCGGGTTCCCAACAAGAACACTTTTAAGGAAAACTAGCTTTCCCACCTTCCTAAGTGTCTTCAAAGACTCTTTACAACTTGGTTAAAACATTGAACAAACTTCTAACCAACTTCACAAAACCACTTTATCACTTTCCCTATTCAAGACTTGGGAAGCAATAAGGGAAAAATGAGCAAATTTGAGAAATGGATCATAATCAACTTCTTACTTCAAACTAACACCTTCGACACTTCAAGGAACACCTAATAAGTATCTCACAAACTTTAATCTATCATCTATTCCATCCTTCCAAGAGATTCTTCAACATCCTATGAGTGAAAACAATCTTCCAACATCCTATGACTATATTTTCTTTGCAACAACATTTAATTTCCTAATTTTTAGCCAACTCTTCACAAAGGGAAGTGATTATGTTTCAAACCCATGAAATAGCTATTAAGACAACCAAGAAGATCCTTAATATCTTCCACTAACTTCGTTCAATGATAGCATGCAACTAAAGTGGTGTTTCATTCTAAAAAAGTATGGATTTTCTATTCTAAACAGGAAGTAATGATATTTGACAATAACTCAATGATCCTATATATAAGTTTAACATCAGCAGTGATTCCTTGCCATATAAAAAGAACTTAATAATCACCAACACCTTATACCTCCTCTAACTTCATAGAGAGTATTTTCATCATTTGACATCCATTCCAACTGATTACTAGTTGGTTTGATTGGTTATAAGGTTAATTTTAACATTTTTCAAAAAATTGCTAAAATTGTCAAAAAGTTGTCAGCAATTTTTATTGTAAAATGCAATTTTTGCACTAACTCTTCCTAGAACTTAACCAAGTGGTTTTTGGTAACACATATGACCTATATAAGGTGTAATGACTCTGAAAAAATTTATTGAGTCAACTTATTAACAAAAATAACAAAAAAGAAAAAATCCTTAAGACTAAGGCAACTTGGGTTTATAGCTGACCTCAAGTTCCTTGACCTTACAAACAAGGTTTAACTTATTACCATTAAAATAAAATATAAAAAAATGTTCAAAATGAGGTGTATGATCACCCCTTTACCTTCTATCATGAGTCTCTGTCATTGGATGAGATGACATATCCAGTTGCTACCTAGGTGCCCTGCATCACAAGTCTCAACATCACTCGCGATGGAATCGTAAAATCAAAATGGAATCCAATCTCCAAAAAGAGAGAGAGGTTATTGTAGGTTTTGGAAACATGATCCTGTAACACCTAAAATTGCATTCATACCTTGCACGAGCTCTAAGATATGCACCATCAAAGATCGTTGCCCTGTGGCATTTAGTGACTCATAGGGTCAATTCGGTTTGGCATGCCCAAGAATGTTTGATTTCTCAAAGGGATAGGATGATCTTGGGGATAGAATTTACCCAACCACCTGGAGTTGATAGAATAGATAGTTCGATCCCACGACGAATGATGAGAGAGATTCAGCAGTTGGCAACTTTATACTAGCCAACACTACAAGTTTTAGCATAACCCGAGATGGGGCCACAAAATCAAAATAGAATATGATCTCCAAAAAGTGAGAGAGGTTAATATAGGTCTCAGCAACATAGTCTTGTAGCACCTAGAATCACATCCATACCTCACACAAGCTCTGAGATATGCTCCATCGAATGTCGTTGTCCTATAGCATTTAGTGATTCTTAGGGTCGATTTAGTTCGACGTACCCAAGAATGTTCAAGCACTCAACAAGATGAGAGGAGCTTGGGATTAGGGTTTTTTAAGGAAAATTAGGTGTGAAAATAGCTTCCTACACTAATCCCTTAAGAAAAGTATTTTGTAAATTCCTATTAAATTCTTACAATTTCATATTTGATATTATGTAAACAATAATATTGTAGTCAACAATGAATACGGAAAACAGATAAAGAAAATAAATAAACACAAAGATATTTCAGTGGAGAATAATCTTTTAGTAAAACAACCCCACCCCTCCAAAACCTGCACAATGTATTATCTTCAACACAAAGCTTACAACACACTTGCACTGCAAGTTCTTTCAAGACACAAAAGACTAATCTAGTAGCAACCAACAATTCACTTTTCACTCTCTCTTATCTACAACCCTAAAAATTCTTATATCATGTGCTTTCCATTTTAGGGAAACTTCCAAAGAACAACTGTATTAGGTTTTTACCATTCTCTAGAAAAGTAGGACCACAAAAAAAAATTCATGAACCTCTCATACTAGATGGAGACTCGAGTGTACAATACTCAATGATCAATTGCCACATTTCTTCACATCTTTGCCCATCATCAAATCTTCCAAAGATAGCTCTTACACATCATAGGAATCCATTATAACCATTTTATTCATGATCTCCTTACACACAATTCAAGATGTCAACACATGAAAGTGGAGTGACACATCAACACGCCAACTAGACATGTACACTCACACTTAATTACATTATTTGCAAAAAATACATTTAAAAAACAAATATTAAGAATAGGAATTATCCAAGGTTGAGACACCTTATTCCTAACATTCTCCCACTTCTCAAACACCTTGTAAGAGCAACAGGAACATAACAAGAACTAACAGCTATAGGCTGAAAGGCCCATAGACTCTGAACACCATCTGAACTTCTTTGTGCCTACTGGTTACATCAATGCATCTACAACATTCTTTATAGCATCTACCTTCTCCAAATTTACCTTTCCATCTTCCACCATATCTCTCACAAAGTGAAACTGCACATCAATGTGCTTTGTTCTGGCATGGAGAGTTGGATTATTTCCAAGGAAAATAGCACTCTGACTGTCACACCAAATAGTAATATGTCCTACATCAACACTAATATCAAAATACAATATCCTAAGCCAAATGGCTTCCTTACAAGCATGAGTAGGAGCCATATACTTAGCTTTTGTAGTGAACAAAGCAACCATAGGTTATCGCTTACTCATCCAACTGATGGCACCACCAAACATAGTGAACACATAAGCACTAGTGGATCTCATACTGTCAATATCACCTGCCCAATCTAAATCCACAAACCCATGAATACAAACTGAATGCAGAGCTCTAGAAGAGTTACCATGATATCAAATAGAGTAATCTGATGTACCCCTCAAATATCTAAATACTTGCTTAACTACATCCTAATGTACCCGTCCAGGATTAGCCATAAACTGGCTCAGAACTCCCACTGCTTGGGCAATGTTTGGTCTAGTAGAGACCATACCATACATAAGACTACCAACTACACTAGCATAAGGTACTCTACTCATGTCCTCCACCTCACTGGGATATTTTGGACAATCATCTATAGATAACTTTATTCCCATAGAAACATGAACACACAATGGTCTACAATTTTCCATGTTGAACCTATCCAATATAAACTTCACATACTTACTATGACTCAACCAAAGTTTTATGTTAGACCTATCTCTACTAATTTCCATACCCAAGATGTACCTTTCTACCCCAAGATCTTTTATCTCAAACTGTGCTAACAACTGAGATTTAAAATCAAAAATCATACCCTTACCCTTCCCAAATAGCAACATATCATCAACATATAATGCAACAATAAGAAGGCAATGATTTTCAACTCTGAAATAAACACAATGATCTGATTTCGATCATAAAAATCTAATTGACAACACAAAGGCATCAAACTTAAGGTACCACATCCTAGGAGATTGTTTCAAACCATATAGAGACTTCTTTAATCTGCAAACCAAATATTATTTACCTTTAACAATTTAGTGATTAGGCTGTGACATATAGATCTCTTCCTCCAAATCACCATGAAGGAAAGCTCTCTTCACATCCATTTGTTCTATCTCTAAATCATATGATGTAGCAAGAGATAATAGAAATCTAATGGATGTCAACTTTGCAATAGGAGAGAATATTTCACCATAATCTATTCCCTCTACCTAGGAGTACCCCTTTGCAACCAATCTAGCTTTGTACCTTTCAACACTACCATCTACACAGAACTTCTTCTTGAATACCCATTTTCTACTGATAGGTTTTCATCCTTTAGGCAAAGGTACAAGGTCTTAAGTTTTTTTTTTATCTAATGAAGCTATTTCATCATCCATGGCATCAATCTAGGAACCTGCATCTTCCATATCCAAGGCCTCTTTCATAGATCTAGGCTCATCAGTGTTAGTAATCAAAGAAAAGGAACAATTGGAATCTAACATAGAATAACCAAACCTTTCTGGCTACTTTCTTACTCTCATGGATCTCCTCAAGGGCTGAGGTTGAGGTTGTTCTTCCTCTTCTTTTGAACTATCAAAGCTACTAGATCTCTCCTCATCATTAGACCCAACATGGTCTTTTTGTTCAGTCTTCTCAAGGGTAAGAGGCAACTAAACAATATCTTCTTTCTTCTCTTTTTCATCTAGTTGTAGCACAATAGGAGAAGATGTTAGCTCTCTAAAAATAACATTTAGATGCTATACAACACCTTATTAGTCGCAGGGTACCAAAGCTTGTATCCCTTCACACCAACTCTGTATCCAATGAAAATCCATTTGACAGCTTTATTTTCCAACTTAGATCTTTTCTCCTTTGTAACATGTGCATAAGCTTCACAACCAAAAACATGAAGATGTCTAATTGGAGGATTCATACCAGACCACACCTCCATGGGTGTCTTACTAACAAGGGCTGATGTAGGAGATCTGTTAACCAAATAGCAAGCAGTGGCCACAGCTTCAGCCCAAAACCTTTATTCAAGACTAGCTCCACTATATAAGCATACTCCTAGCCTTCTCCATCAGAATCCTATTCATTCTTTTTGCAACTCCATTTTTTTGGGGTATAAGGAGTTGTCTTATGCCTCTTGATACCTCATTCTTTATAGAAATGTTCAAACTCTACTGAGCAAAACTCAACACCATTGTCAGTTCTCACACACTTAATCTTCTTACTACTTTGGTTCTCTACAAGGGCTTTAAATTCCTTGAACTAACTAAAGACTTGTGTCTTCCTTTTTAGGAAATAAATCCATGTCCTTCTATTGAAATCATCTATGAAAGATACAAAAAATATAGATTGGAGATTGAAGGAACTTTTACAGGACCAAATACATCATAATGAATAAGATCCAAAACATCTGAAGATTTGTGTGAACTAGAGTAAAATTGAACATGATTTTTTTTACCATAGATAGAATGTTTGCAAAAGTCTAACTTGAGATTACAATCATCTAACCCCTCAATGAGGTTCTTGTTTTTTAGGGTTCTAAGACCCTTCTCATCAATGTGGTCGAATCTCATATGCCACAACATTGTCTTTTCTACAGGAAGCTTTCCTTCCAATGTGTTTGCACCCTTAGGTACACATGTTGCACTGCCATCAGAACCAATAACCACAGTCTTCTTTGCTACTCATTCAGATGGTGGGGATGAAGTGATAGTTTCTCTCTTCTTTGAAACAAAAGAACTATTGCACTGAGAAATGCATGCATCAAGCTGAAATAGAGTACCTCTCCTAGTACCCTTAGCAAGCACCATAGCTCCTCTCATTAGCTTGCATCCATATTTAGAAAAAACATCTTACACACCTACATCATTCAACATACTTATAGATAATAGGTTTTGTGCAAAACTAGGAATGTGCATTACCCCATTGATCCCCTTTACTCATCCATCAAGGAATCTGATAGTGACTTTCCTTGTCCAACTATCTTTAGGTGAGAATCATCACCCAAGTACACCTTTCCACCATCAAAAACTTCATACTTTGAGAACTAGCTTTGATGAGAGGTCATGTGGAAAGAAGCACCTGAGTCTATTAACCACACATCATTAGATGCATGCATTGCCAAGGTTGCAATGAAAGCATCACCATCTTCTTGAGAATTTTCTGAACCTAAATTTGAGGCCTTCTTCTTCTTCTTTAGCTCTTTACAATCTTTATGGAAGTGCCTAGTTTTATCACTATTCCATAATTTTGCCTTGGACTTTCTAGGAGTCTTTGATTTTCCACATGATTTGGATCAACCCTTTCCAGACCTGTTGTCATTTTGCTTCCCTTTGTCATTGGATCTACCATGAAGAAAAAGAGCTTCCTTAGCTGAATCTGAAGACTTTCTCCGCGTCTCCTCAGATAATAGTGAAGACACCACATCATCCATTCTAAAAGTGATGAAAGTACTTCCAAGAGCCATCATAAGATGGTCCCCTAAATCCAGAAAAGAACATAACAAGGTCACACATCAATCCTCCTCCTCTATCTTGACACCAAATGATGTCAATTATGCAATCAGTAAATTAAAAGCATTTAGATGATCTATAATAGATCCTCCTTCCTCTATTCTTAGAGAATACAACTTCTTACTCAGGAACAACTTGTTCACCAGAGATTTGGTCTGATACATAGACCCAAGCCATATCCACAAACTATTTACGATTTTCTCATCAAGAACATTCAAGAGAACTGAATTAGTTAGATAAAGTCTAATGAGACCCTTAGTTTTCTAATCCTTGAGATCCCAATCTACTTGAGATATTGTTATGGGTCTCACATCAAGTGAAGTTGCCTCCCATAGATCACAATCTTCAAGCAAGTCTTCCATCTTGAGTTTCCATAACTCGAAATTACTGCCATTAAATTTCTCCACCTCTATTTTTTCATATGATGAACTAGCCATCTCAATCTACATATAAGATTTAGAATGCTCTACACAAAACTCCCACTCAACTTGAAATTAGCTCAAAAAACCCTACCCAACAACTAGGATCAAAATTTGATCAAGCTCTAATACCACTTGTAAGGAAACTTAGGTGTGGAAACAACTTCCTATACTAATCCCTTAAAGAAAGTATTTGCAAATTCCTATTAAATCCTTAAAATTTTAGATTCAATATTATGTAAACAATACTATTGCAGTCAACCATGAATACAAAAAATAGACAGAGAAAGAAAATACATAAACACAAAGATATGTCAGTGGGAAAAAAACCTTTCAATAAAAAAACCCCACCCTCCAAAACTTACACAATGTATTATCTTCAACACAAAGCTTACAACACACTTGCAATTCAATTTCTTTCAAGACATAGAGGACTAATCCAGTAGCAACCAACAATTTACTTTCCACTCTCTCCTATCTATAACCCTAAAAATGCTTATATCATGCGCTTTCCATTTTAGGGAAACTTCCAAAGAACAATTGTATTAGGGTTTCACCATTCTCTAGAAAAGTAGGAACCAAAAAAAGAATTCATGAACCCAGTGTTGTAGATGGAGACTCAAGTGTATAGTACTCAACGATCAATTACCACATGTCTTCATGTCTTCACCCATCATCAAATCTTCCAAAGATAGCTCTTACACATCATAGGAATTTGTAATAACCATTTTAGTCTTGATCTCCTTACACATAATTCAAGATGTTGACACATGAAAGTGGAGTGACACATCAACATGCCAACTAGACATGTACACTCACATTTAATTACATTATTTGAAAAAAATACATTTACAAAACAAATAATAAGAATAGAAATTATTCAAGGTTGAGACACCTTATTCCTAACATGTTTACCTGACCACTTGGAGCTAATGGAACAAACTATTTGATCCCACAATGAATGGTGAGAGGGATTCTACAGTTGGCAACTTTGTACTGGCCAACACAACAACTTTTAGCATCACCTGAGATAGGGCCACAAAATAAAAATGGAATCCAATCTCCAAAAAGTGATAGAGTTTATTGTAGTCTCAGTAATATAGTCTTTTAGCACCTAGAATCGCATCCATAACTCACACGAGCTCTAAGATATACCCCATCAAAGATCGTTTCTCTATGGCATTTACTGACTCTTAGGGTCGATTTGGTTTGGTGTGCCCAAGAACATTTGAGTGCTCAATGAGATGGGATGAGATTGGGGCTAAGGTTTACCTGGCCACTTAGAGCTAATGGAATAGATAGTTCAATCCCACGATGAATGGTGAGAGAGATTCGATAGTTGGTAACTTTGTACTAGCCAACACTACAAGTTTCAACATCACTCAAGATGGGGCCAATCCGATCTCTAAAAAGAGAAAGGTTATTTTAGGTCTCAACAATAAGGCCCTGTAGTACCTAGAATCTCATCCATACCTCACACGAGCTCTGAGATATGCCCTGTCAAAGCTCGTTGCCCTATGGCATTTAGTGATTCTTAGGGGTGATTCGGTTCAGCGTGCCAAAGAATGTTCAAGCACTCAACAGGATAGGACAAGCTTGGGACTAGAGTTTACCCAACCACCTGAAGCTAATAGAATAGATAGTTCGATCCCACGACGAATGGTGAGAGAGATATGAGCAAGATATGTATGCCTAGGCCACTTTGTGCAAGATATGAGCAAAAGTTGCTAATTAGGAAAAATAGGGTTTTTTGAGTTTTTGGTCAAGATAGCCTAGGATTAGGTGTTTTTAGTTATTTTTTAATAGTTTTGAAACTTTTCCAATTCCTAGAAGTGAAATCTAGTGAACTTTGCAAAAGTTGCACTTTTTGTGCAAAATTGCAAAAGTTGTAAAAGTTTCTTAAAAATAGAAATCTGACTGGAAAGCTTCTAACCTTCAAAAATATGTTTCCCATGCTCATACACCTGCGTGTGGATAGTTATAGCTTCCCAAACTTCCATTTGCAACTTTTTGCAAAAATTGCTAAAGTTGCTCAAGCAACTTTTTGAGCAACATTGCAACTTTTGAGCAATTTTTGCTCTTTACATATTTAGGTCAAATGGGTCCATCTAGGACTATTCTAGAACCCTAGTTAAGATTCCTAGGACCTATTAGGTAAACAAATACCTTATTTTCCCATGAATATTCAAAGGTGATGAATAAGCAATTGACTACCAACTACAAATATTTTGAAGACATTGAAAACAATATATATTATTCTTTCAAGACAAATGAGGTACCAATTCTGAAAATAAGATTGAAATGATTCCCATCAATGGCATGGCCAAGAACTAATTTTTCAATATAGTAACTAATAGTTGACTTGACTCCCCATGCCTTCTCATTCCTATGGAGGAAAGCTTAATATATAGAGAAATATGTATAGAGGAATTGAAGCTACATCTATTG
Source organism: Cupressus sempervirens (assembly GCA_028749045.1). Taxonomy (NCBI): domain Eukaryota; kingdom Viridiplantae; phylum Streptophyta; class Pinopsida; order Cupressales; family Cupressaceae; genus Cupressus; species Cupressus sempervirens. Next base: position 821,367,976 of record CM053789.1, on the reverse strand, counting down.
AATATATAGAGGAAGATATAGAAAACCTACTTAATAGAGAGATTAATCTGAGAGAAAAGGACATTTCAGAAGAAAATGGTTATCTTGGTGCCATCCAAGGTATGCCAATTACTTAGGATGAAGAGAGAAAACCTACAGCTATTGGGAAAGAGTGTACATGTACATAGACACAAAAATTTTAGATAGAGAAGTAACAAGTGCTATAGAATTATCCACGAAGCAATGTGAAATGAAGCCTCAAATTGGCTCATTAGTAGGCAAAGAATCTGATCATGTACTTCATTCCAGCACCACAGATGTTTTAATTAGAAATTCCTATTCATCAATGGCCTTGCATTTATAGGACTTGAGAAGCCAGGATACTCAAGTTGGCCATGATCCCTCAAAGTTCTCATCGAAATATATTAATGATCTTAATAGAACAACAAAAAGATCATTGCCACCTTTAAATGAAAACTTGAGTTTAAATGAAGATTTTCAGTTTCCAAACATGTCTTAGTCAAGTAGATGACCAAGATGTTGCTTGAGTAAAGGGGATACTAGTTTGTTAAGGTATCTTTATGATCCCACTTGGATTCAGTTACTATTTTTGAGTGGCTAACCAGCTACTTTGGTGTGGGATTTATGTAATATATAATCTTCTCATACAAGTACACACCATTTTTTGTAAACGTTTTCTATTGTAAAGGATTAGTGAGCAATCCCTGTAATGTCCATTTTTGGGACTAAAAAATATAACTATTAAAATCACAAAGCTTCCATATTATTGTTCTAATGGAGATTATGTGCAATATCATTTTGCTAATTCTGATTTGATCAATAATATTGTATACATATGTAAGAATAATCTAGTTCATATATATCTAGTTCTTAATTGTCTGACTATTATGAATGACTTATTACCTTTGGTTTGGAAAAATCTTTGTTGTATACAATACTCAATATTGGTTTTCCTTTATATTTTTTAATGGTTAATGTTCCTATATGCATATATATCCTTCAATGATGTTCCTTTTCTTTATTGGATGCACTTGCTTCAAATTCTCAAAATGATTGTTTATTACCTATTGAACGGTTGTGTCCCTTCGGTATCTCGTCAAGAGTAGCGTCTCTTCCATGCATCCCCCCCCCCCCCCCTCTCTCTCTCTCTCTCTCTCTCTCTCTCTCTCCCACCCTCCCCCTCGCTCCCTATTCAATCTAATGAACCAACTAGATCTACTCTACATTTTAATGTCTCAAGTATTGCCTTGTGGTCTGACTTGTGAACCTTCCAAAGAGTCTTATTATGTGGTTTTCTGCCATATTTTATCAAGTGGACATTTGATGTGATAACAAGGTTCGAGTAATGAAGAATCTTTCTCTCTATTTTCCAATCCTCAAATAACCACAAGTTAGGGTTCTTCATAAAATATCATTTAAGCCATGTGTCAGTTACAACCACTGCACTGATATGGGACTCTAAACCTTCACCATCTATAATCGAGTGATCCAAATATTTTTTGGCCTAGACACAATGACACAAATGATAATCTTTCCCTTCTTCATTTTCTTCAGGTGCAACAACAACAAAAACATGGCCTGTAGTGATAAATGTACAAAATGCGGTCACTAATTTAGAAAATATTTAGGTAAAAGTTATAAAGTTACATATTGAAATTACAAAGATATATATATATATATATATATATATATATTACTAGGTTGCACTAGATCAAAGAAGTGATCAAAATCAATGGATGAATCCATCTCTACCATTTATAGTGCTTGTGGGGGATGATAGGTGTCAATTGGATCCAAAACCCGTATATCCCATTTGTCCACCCATTAAGTTGACTCACACTCATCCCAATTTTCCTCTGCACATGATGGACAATAGCATTCAATTTTTCATGTGTGGATACTCCATGAACCTATATCAGAGCTTCTAAAAGAGTGCAACTCACTTAATCTTGTTAGTGTGCAACAATCCTCATATGGTGTAATGTTATTATTATCTATCAACCAAAAAAACCTATGAACTATAGACCCATCTTCCTTACCTGGACCCATTGTAGCGTTATACCACTAGACGATGGATTTTGCATCTGTCAATATTGCTCCATCTTTGTAATTTATTTCTTCATGAGCTAAGCCTCTTTTAATGCATGCACCTGCACCATCATGCTCTCCATTTCCATGACCAGCCTCTGCGAAATTCTACATATATTGAGTTCTAAACAACCTATGCATCCTGCTCAAAAAATAGAACATCCATGCATTCTTGAATTGAGATGCACAATTGTCTAACCAAATAATGTGTTGACAATATAGTATGCCCCTGTTAGCCAAATCTCCATAAAATAGTTGAAAAAAACCATGTACAAACTCCATAGAATGTGATCGATCATCACTGATGTAAAAATGGTACTCCCTCAAAATCTTCATATCATCCTCTATACTTGTAGGTGAATGCATGAATGTAATGTGCACAAATATGGAAACCTATTGAGAAGTATAATACTTTGCTTGCACCTCATTTTGTGGTTGTAGTGTGTAGTTCTCTATAAATTTTACAACCAAAAAAATGGTATCCAATGGAAACATATCCTTGCACAACTTGAATTGCAAATCTAGCCATTGAGCTCTATGTGTATGCCTTGCATACTCATAAATAATCTTTTCACAAAAAATCTTCATGAACTCATACATTGGAATCTTTTCAATGACTAAAACACATCTTTTACCCTATTTTTCATCTTTTAGAGCATATGTCATTGTCTTATATTTTTCGTAATCTACCATTTCATTTCCAATTGCATTTGTACTATGCATATGTTCACAAATTGATAAAGTTTGCAAAGAATCACAAAATAAGCATTTACCATCCAAGCATAATGTCTAGTAAAAATTTTGGTCGTCCCCTATTTCGCAAAAAATGTTGGATATGAATTCCCTTGAAGATCTAGGTGGCTCATTCATGTCGCAATCCTACAAAAAAAACTTAGAATGCAAAAACACATGTGTGCCTAAAAATATCAAAATGGTTAGAAAATTCAATATGTATCCTACAACAAAAAGTTGTGCATGTGTGATTTATCTTCACATAAAAAGGTTTACCCATCTCAAAAAATCTTTGAATTATTCAAATTTGAGGATACATACCAATAAATTTTGCAAAAAAATTTGTCTGATTTGAGTCCAAAAAATGTTTTGCATGTGGGTCGTGATTTTGGCTACCAATCCTCCTTCTTACAACATCTCTTTGATTAGGGGAAACACGTGTTATTTGTCCAAAAATCTTCAATCAATGATTTCAAAGCTTCACTAATTTCTTTATCCTTTTATAGTAGCCTACCACTAAATTTTCATATCTCATTTTTTGTTGGATCTTCCAATCTCTCACACCTTAGCATGGCTCTCCTTAGAGTACCTCTACCGATTTTCAATGTTTTGCTTGTCTTTCTCATGAGTTGAGATTTTTCCATTTGGGTACTTACTATTGTCGATGTAAGTACTTGTCTTGTGATATTACTATCTTTGCTGCATGATTTAGAATCCACTTTGTCATAAGCACTCATTAGATTCTTTACAATTCTTTTTTCATTTGAATGGTCCATCATTCTTAGCCCAAGAATCTTTATGATAGGCCTAGATTTCAAATTTCTCATCATTTCAACAAATAATTGGCATTAACCTATAATATTTAATTCTTCAAAGAATATCTTCACATACAATTAGCTTTACTTTGACAAGTACACTTGCTAATCTTGTCAGGAATTGATTTCAAAATGTTAATATCAATATCAATCAAATATTTTGGTCTTCTAAAAAAAATTCTAGAAGGTTTTATAATTTCTTCCATTCTCTAAACATTTTGAACATCAACATAAGGTTGAGTGTTTTGTGTACCTTGAGCTGAAGATGATGTGCCTTGGCAGTAAGATGCAAAAGATGGAATATCACCTACTTGATATGTTGATGTTGTGCCTTCAACATGACATGATGGAGTGTGTACATCATTGGATGTACAAATTAGTATCTCTTCAACATGAGATGATGATATGACTCCAACATTGGAAGATGGTGTAGCTTCACAATTTAATTGTCTTCTTGAGAATAGTAGTCTCATTCGTTCTCTTTGTCTTCCAAATTCTTCCTCTTTGTTTCTTTGTATCGATGGTTCTTGTTCCTCTTGGAAAGAAAATTCTTCATTATTGCTTTGCAATTTTCTTTGGTCACCTAGTAGTTTCATTTTATCTCTTTTAATTGCCAAATCTCTCTCCCTCTCTTCCGTTGTTTGAGTTTTTGGTTTCTTCCTTGGCATGATGATGATTTCTATATGTCAAATTATTCAAACATCTGAATTACTTACAATTTGTAAATTACAAATCATTCAAATACATAATACAAATTACAATTATTTCAATGAATACACAATATCTATTAAACAACTTGTAAAATTTCTAACCATTTCCAAATAATGATTCATTCAAACATAAAAAATTCAAACATAAAAAATTCAATGAATTCACTATATATTAAAAAATTTGTCAAATTATAATCAAATTTGTCTCTATATAATAACAAAGAATATTAAAAAAGGACTGCAATAACATTTTCTATAGAAAGAATATTCAAAAAGCCTTCAAATAGAGCATCCAATGATTGAATTTGGTGTTTGCTAGCTTAAAATAGAATGAAAGAATATTCAAAAAGCCTTCAAATACTCTATCCAATGATTGAATATGGTTTTTGCTAACTTCCAATAGCATGAAACTCATGTTTTCTATCGGAACAACAAAACACACAACAGACAAAAAATAGAATATGGATCAATAGGAACCCAAACTTTCATTATGACCATGTTTTGGTGTTTTCATATAGTGTGTACACACTATAGCGCGTATGCACTCTATAGCATGTGCGCACTATAGTGTGTACGCACTACGTGAAAAATCTATCTCTCCCTCTCCCATAATCTCCCATCCCCTACTCTCTCTCTCTCTCTCTCTCTCTCTCTCTCTCTCTCCCCCACACCCTACTCTCTCTCTCATCCCCTACTCTCTCACACACATACACACTCCCATCCCATTCTCTCTCTCTCTCCTCTCCCATCCGCTACTCTTTCTCTCACACACCCACACTCCCATCATCCCCCTTCCTCTCTCTCTCTCTCCCATCCCCTAATCTCTCTCTCTCTTTCTCCCACCCCCTACTTTCTCTCTCACACACTCTCTCTCTCTCATCCCCTACTCTCTCTCTCAATCTCTCTCTCCCATCCCCTACTCGCTCTCTCTCCCCCACTCCCTCTCCTACTACCTACTCTCTCTCTCACTCTCTCCCATCCCCTACTCTCTCTCTCACTCTCTCACTCTCCCATCCCCTACTCTCTCTCACTTTGTCTCCCATCCCCTACTCTCTCTCTCCCACCTCCTTCTCTCTCTCACTCTCTCTCTCTCTCCCATCCCCTACTCTATCTCCCTCTCTCTCTCCCTCCCTACTCTCTCTCTCACTCTCTCTCCTCTCCCATCCCCTACTCTCTCTCTCTCTCTCACACACACTCCCATCCCCCCTCTCTCTCTATCTCTCTCTTGCTCTCCCTCTCCCACTCCCTCTCCCACCACCTCCTCTCTCTCCCATCCTCTACTCTCTCTCTCTTTCTCTCACCCCCTACTCTCTCTCACTCTCTCTGTCCAATACCCTACTCTCTCCTCTCTCCCATCCCCTACTCTCTCTCACACACTCTCTCTCTGTAACTCTCTCTCACAAGCACTCCCATCCTTTTCTCTCTCTCACACACTCATACACTCCCATCCCCTACTCTCTCTCTATCTCTCTCCCTACTCTCTCTCTCCTCTCCCATCCCCTACTCTCTCTCACACACACTCCCATCCCCTTGCTCTCTCTCACTCTCTCTTCTCTCCCATCTCCTACTCTCACTCTCTTACACACACTCCCATCCCCCCTGCTCTATCTCTCTCGCACTCTCCCTCTCCCTCTCCCAGTCCCTCTCCCACTACAAAGTCTCTCTCTCTCCCATATCCCCTACTCTCTCTCTCTCTTTCTCCCACCTCCTACTCTCTCTCTCTCTCTCACTCTCTCTCTGATCCCATACTCCCTCTCTCTCACTCTCTCTCCCATCCCCTACTCTCTCTTTCTCTCCCACCCCTACTCTCTCTCTCTCTGACTCTCTCTCCAATCCCCTACTCTCTCTCACACACACTCCCATCCCTCTCTCTCCTTCCACCTCCTACTCTCTCTCACGTACACACTCTCATCCCTTACACTCTCTCTCTCCCTAATCTCTCGCACTCTCTCTCCTCACCCATCCCCTACTCTCTCCCTCCCACCCCATATGCTCTCTCTCATTCTCTCTCTCCCATCCCCTACTCTCTCTCACACACACACACTCCCATCCCTCTCTCTCTCACTCACTCACTCATTCACACAATCTTTCTCTCACACACACAAAAACTCCCATCCCCTACTCTCTCTCCCTACTCTTTCACTCTCTCTCTCTCCTCTCCCATCCCCTAATCTCTCACTCTCACACACACACCCTAATCCCCTCTCTCGCTGTCCCTCTCCCACCACCTACTCTCTCTCCCATCTCCTACTCTCTCTCTCTTTCACCCACTCCCTACTCTCTCTCTATCTCACTCTATCTCTCACTATTTCTCTCATCCCCTACTCTATCTCTCTCTCCCCTACCCCCTACTCTCTCTCTCACTCTCTCTCCCATCCCCATCCCCTACTCACACACACACACACACATCTCTTTCTATCCCTCCCTCCCACTACCTCTCTCTCTCACACTCACTCTCTCTCTCTCTCTCATCCCCTACTCTCTCTTTCTCACCCACACACACTCATCCCCTACTATATCTCTCTCCCTAATCTCACACCCACACACTCCCATCCTCTCTCTCTCTCTCTCTCTCTCTCTCTCTCTCTCTCTCTCTCTCTCTCTCTCTCTCTCTCTCTCTCTCTCTCTCTCTCCCTCTGCCACCACCTACTCTCTCTCACTCTTGGGTAAAAGCACAGATCTATGTCACCATTTAGGATACCAAAACATATTTTGGTCAAATCTCATTTCTCTATCGAAACTCATTTTTTTCAAAAACTAAAAATACCCTTTTATAGATCTTAGATTCAATATCATCGTTATATAAAAAATTTAGTGTTTTGATTAGTTATACTATGTTATAGTTTCAAAATATTATAAGTTGATATTTCAACATTTCAAAAGACGCTCCCTCAAAAAAGGAAAAAAATAGTAAATCATATCAAAAAAATTAAAAATTTATATTTATCTCTAGAGGAGAGAGTCCTCTTCGCGAATATGTAATTTTTTTCAATAAGGTGTAGATTTGATAGGGAAGTTTTGGTAGGAGGAAAAAACTATTGGATTCTGATAAGGCCGAGCTTGAGTACTTATAAAAAAGAAAATATGCATCAAAAATAAATATTTCTTTTTTTTTTCCCTAACTATACATGTCATCTATAAGATATTTTCAAATTAGAACAAAAAAGATGATTTGCATATACTTGTTTGACGGTAACTACACCCTATATTTTTTATAGTTAAAAAAGGGACTTCAAAATAAAAGAAAATGAATAAATTCTTAATCAAAAAAATTATAAAATTTATAGGCATAAAATTCATCCAATTCTACAAATTTCATCAGTTTACATCATCTTCAAATTCTAAACACAACTACCAATTTTTTTGACATTAATGTTGAACTGTTGCATTCTGATATCCCATTTGTTTATAAAATGTGACACAAGTTTGTACTTTTACCCTCTCTCTCTCCCATCCCCTACTCTCTCTCTCTCCCACCCCATACTCTCTCTCACTCTCTCTCTCCCATTCCCTACTCTCTCTCACATACACACACTCCCATCATTCTCTCTCTCTCACACACACACTCTCTCTCTCCCATCCTCTACTCTCTCTCACACACATCCCCTACTCTCTCTCTCCCTACTCTCACTCTCTCTCTCCTCTCCCATCCCCTACTCTCTCTCACTCTCATCCCCTCTCTCTCTCCCTACTCTCACTCTCTCTCTCTCCTCTCCCATCCCCTACTCTCTCTCTCTCACACTCCCATCCTCTCTCTCTCCCTCTCTCTCCCACCACCTACTCTCTCTCTCATTCCCTACTCTCTCTCTCTCTCTTTCTCCCACCCCCTACTCTCTCTCTCTCTCACTCTCTCTCACTCTCCCATCCCCTACTCTCTCTCTCTACCACCCCCTTCTCTCTCTCACTCTCTCTCCCATCCCCTACTCTCTCTCACTCACACACTCCCATCCCTTTCTCTCTCTCCCACCTCCTACTCTCTCTTTCTTTGTCTCTCCCTACTCTCTCTCTCTCACTCTCTCTCTTCTCTCCCATCCCCTACTCTCTCTCTATCCCACTCTCCCACCCCCTACTCTCTCTATCATACACACACTGCCATCCTCTTCTCTCTCTCACTCACACACACAAAGATAGTCATCCTCTCTCTCTCTCTCTCTCTCTCTCTCTCTCTCTCTCTCTCTCTCTCTCTCTCTCTCTCTCCCTATCCCACTTTCTTCAATCCCCTACTCTCTCTATTTCTCCACCCTCTCTCCCTATCCCACCTCCTACTCTCTCCCCATCCTCTACTCTCTCTCATTCTCTACCCTCTCTCCCTCTCCCCTTCCCTCTCTATTGAAATTCAAGCTTTAAGAGTGTTTGTGCACTAAAGTGTGTACACGTTATGCAAGCCTAAATGTAAAAATGCTCTAAATAGTGTGCACACACTATTTAAAGATTTGGATTCTACCAAGCCTAAGGCTTGGTTTTGCCTTGGGGGTCCAACCCAAAGGTATGGACTCTGTAAACTAGTTTGAGATGTGTTTTGCTGCAAACATACAAAAAATGTTTGATTTTTCTTGTGTGCTCTCCTTCAAGTTTCCTTGTGGTTGAGCATCAATAAAATTAGGTTACATGAAATTGTCGATCTTTGTGTTAGTTATATAACCATATAATTTATTTTTTATTTGAAATATTTCAAGCCTTTCAACTATAATTTCTTTTGTATGTATGTCCATTTTCTGTCAAAAACCAACGTGTACTAATTGGGCTATAGATTTTAGCTCGTTCATCAAATTTCACAACAACTTAGATTTTTAGAAACTAGACTCCATTCTACACACTTTGAAAAAAGGAAGTTTTGATTTTAGATTAGTTTTCAATCATTTCTAGGGGCAGCACATAGATATTTCACATTTTTGGGATGTGTCCAATTAAAAAATTCATTAAAAAAATACACATTATAAAATTACTCAAAAAAACTGGGATAAACTACACAATGTTAGGTAACTTTTGACTAGAGCAATTAAAGAATTTCAAAAAAAAGTTAAAATTTTAGGGGGGCCACACTTTGCACTGTGTTATATTATTATTTGAATAAATAGTACCACTTTCTATGGGCCCCTTTTTTAAGGACCTAAAACTAAACCATTTTGAAAAAAAATTAGTAGTTTAGAAACTAGATTCAAAGGACTACTACTTTTTTTTTGTCATATCTTAAAATTTTGAGCATAACTATCTTCGAATTCTTGTGAAAGCTCAAAAAAAATTTATTTCAGAAAAATGTGGCCACTTATACCCCCCTTTTGGCACCACAACTTGGTGCACTTACCCATTAGTCACTTAATCCCTATGTCATCCTATGTTTCAGATACCTAGAAGAATTATACCCCTGAGAAAACCTAAAGGATAGGAGGCAAGGGAGACACCTTCACCTCCCCTCCCCACCATAGGAGAAAGGAAAAAAGAGCTTTGAAAATGACCCCCAAGTGATCCCCGAAGTCAAAACCTAGGCCCATAAGGAGGAGTATATACCACCCTAGAGAAGAGCATTAAAAAAGCTAGAGGAAAGGTAGGAGATTATGGAACAGAGGTTATAAGATGTGACCAAGTTCATATTTTAGGTTATGCATTATGGGGCTTCTACCCTTCACCTACTACATGCTAAGAAAGAGGGTGGTATTAGTGTAGTGGGGGTGAACAGATTGATTCCTTATACAGGTTTCTGGCAGATGGATGGTTGTAATTTCTATTGGACAAACTGAAGGGGAAGGAGAAGAACAAAGAGAGTTAGATCTCTATATTTTTTATTATGTTTTTAGCTTCAACACTCAACCCAAGTGGGTTCTATTTATGGTGCTTCTCTAGACTTTACATTATTATAGACATTGTATATATTGTGATTATGGCTACTATTATTTTTAGTTTTAGATTTTGGGATACTCTAGTTAAGGGGTTTTTGAAATTAAGAAAGGGGGTCGGCTAAATACTTTCTACTTTAGACTTTTGTTTATTTTTCAGCATTTTGTTCCTCAATCGACCCCCATTTTTTGTGGCTTTTTTAATTTAAAAATATGTTAGTATGATTTTTTTCATATGGACTCTCTAAGGTGTTGATTCCCTAATTTACAAGGGATTTCTAGTGTAATTCTTGTGTTGCAATACATAGATCTCACAACATAATACAACTTATTGGCTTTAATACAATATGTGTCTTTCATAGATCACCCAACATAGTATAATTTCTTGGCTACTAGAATCCATGTTCTATACATAAAATCACCCATCACATTACAATTTGTTGACTAGTGGAATTCGTAGATTATCTCTGGACCCCTAATAAAACACAACTTTCTAGTTATTAGAACATGAACCTTCTTTTATCAAATGGTGTATGCTCTTTATAAGAGCATGATCTCTAATAATGGGTGCAAGTTATATTAGACCAATATGATCAATGATGAGCATATGAAACCTATGTAATATAATGAAATGTGCATATAATACCTTACTGATATACACAAGGTTGAGAAATAGAACTAACTAGAATGATGGAAAGTGCCTTAATCATATTTCATGAGACTATGAGTGATAAGATAGGATAAGATCACATGACAACTAAGACCTTCTAGAAATATTAATACATATCACTATGTAAACATCAAATGTAAACTTGTATCAAAAAGCTCGAATTAAGAACTAGTTAGATATATACCTTTTTTATACTACAAGGGGATAAAATGAATAGGAAACGCCCTTGTTAACAACATTAAATATTTTCTTTGATATACCCTTCTTTATATCATTAAATTTTTATATCAAAAGTTTATCTGTCATGCCCAAACTACGAGGGCAAAAAACACAAAAATTCTTTCTTTTTTTTTTAATTAATAATTATTATAATGCTCAAGTTGATAAGTTTGTGATCACATTACAAGAAAAGATTCACTTTAATACATCATAAGTTTATAAACTCTTGTGGAGGAATACATCGTTAAGATTTTTAAACTTTCATTATTAAGTTGATATCGACAAAAGTTATGTTATTACATTAACTTACAACAATATGAGAAAATTATTTAAATAACCATTTAAAAGAAATCGAGTTTAGATTAATAGAAGATATCAAATCAAAATAAATCTATATTTAAACTTGTTATAAAAAAAAACCAATTAGTCTTTAAATTAAAACTAACTAATACTCAAAAAAAATTAAACTATCTTTAACACTAAAACTAAATACATTTAAAAATTTAAGAACCTTCTTAAGATAAAGATGACATTAAAAATATAATTGAAGTTAAATAAATCAAAATCTAAACTAGATTACATCAGTAATACTTCACTAACTTAAACTAATCTACTAAATATATATATATATATATTTAGAACAAAAACTTTTAAAATTTAAATCAAATTAAAACTAATTAATTAAAACATGAAATTTAAACTAATACTACTAAAGAAATATATATATATATATAATTTAAAGCAAATATCTTTTAACAAGTAGCAATTAATCAACAAAATTAAAACTTTAAAACTTAAATAAAATTAAAACTAAAACTAAATTTTAACATTACTAACTACCGATACTTTTTAACACATACTAATTCTTATAAGGAATTCTATTAAATCACTAATAAAATTTATGATGCAGGAGCATCTTGCATGGAAAAAAAAAAATTTTAAAAAATTTGAAAAAAAAAATTTGTGGAGGAGAGAGAAAGTGACAAAAATTAGAGGAGAAATAATAAAAAAAATTAAAAAGGGAAAAAGGACAAAAGAAAGGAAAAGGGGATTTCTATTTTCGAGGTGCATAGGTGGCATAGTAAAAAAATAAAAAATAAATGGTTGTCATTCCATTTATCGAGGTGTGTGGGAAGAATTCTAAAAAGTTATGAATATTGTAGAAAGTTTTGGAAGTTGTAGAAGGTTGTGGAAGATGTAGAAGGTTGTGGAAGTTGTAAAAGGTTGTGGAGGAATTCTAGAAGGTTGTGGATAAGTCATGCATGGGGTGGTAAGTGCCTATTTAAGCAAGGCATATGAGCATTTCTAAATCAAGCTCAAGAAGGAGCTCAAGAAATAGAAGCTCAAGGAGTAGCTTGAGGAGTAGAAGCTCAAGGGGAAGCTTGAGGAGTAGAAGCTCAAGGAGAAGCTCGAGGAGTGGAAGCTCAAGGGGAAGCTTGAGGAGTAGAAGCTCAAGGAGAAGCTCAAGGGGAAGCTTGAGGAGTAGAAGCTCAAGGAGTAGCTTGAGAAGTGGAAGCTTGGAAAGCTTGGAAAGTTTCAAGGTGTGAAAGAGAAGGAGGAAGTGAAGAGTGAGTGTTCCTGAGTTTGTAGACAGAGCGCTGAATGTGAGGCAGTTTGTAGCAAGATTGTGATGGACTTGTGAGTTTGTAGACAGAGCGCCGAATGTGAGGCAGTTTACACTTGGATCTTGGATTAGGTTTGTGAGAAGAGATAGTGACTGTGGTTTAGAAACAAGGAGGTTGCTTGGTGGCTTGCGAGCACATGTTGAGATCTCAGAGGTTTCTACCAAAGTGTGGATCTGGGCTAGCTTGGGTTTGGATTGGATCTTGAGAGATCTTTTTGCATTCTTTGTCATGAGTTAGTAAGGGTGGTGTGGCCCTTTGTCAGTGGTATCAAAGTGTACCTTCGTCAGTGGTATCAGTGTGTACCTACATTAGTGGTATTAGAGTGTATCTTCATCAGTGGTACCAGAGTAGGAGTTCCTGAGTGTACAAGCAGATCGTCGTAGTGTGAGGCAGTTTGTACCAGGACCTTGGTTGGGTGAAGTTTATCAGAGCTGTTAGATTGCAAATCCGTTGTCCTAGACTTGTGATGTGGTTCCTGATTGTTCGTGCGAGGTGGCAGGTTGCGATCTGACTTGCAAACAATTTGGTTGTCACAAGAAGTGTAGGAAGGATTTGTTGCAAAGGGTTTACGAAGATCTTGGAAGATGGATCCGAGAGGATTGGACCCTAAGATGATTGGGAAAATTCATGATATAGTGGAGAGAAATTTTTCTAAGATGATTTCTCGGTTGGATGCTAGATTGGCTAATCAAGCAAAGAAGGTCAAGGTGGAAGAGGATGGTTTTGCTAATCAGTTTGTGGAGTCTGATGCAGAACCTGCAGAGCAACTAGAGGTTGTTGCTAAAGATATTCCTAATGTTGTTGATGTTGGGATAGATGTTGGTTTTCATGATCAATTGTTTGAGGAGATTGTGGAGCACTTGGTTGTGGATGATCTAGTTGATGTTGGTGGTGACTTCTATGTTGCAGAGCACTTGGTCATGGATGATTAGTTGTTGTTGGAGGTAAGTTATGTATTGCAGAGCATCTTGTTGTGAGCAATGAGGTTGCTAGTCTTGAGAGTTTGGCATGTGTTGATGGAAATGTACATGTGGATGCTGATGTGGAGTTTGTTATTGCTGGTATGGACGCACTAGTTGTTGATGTGAATGGGAGTTTGCTAATGAAGCATTACATTCAGTTTGTTCTTGGGCATGAGCTTGTTGATTGGATGGTTGAGATTCTAGTGTTTGATAGAGTAATGCAGATGTGGAAGATTTGCATGGTGGTTTTTTTGTCCCGGTTGAGGTGGAAGCCTTTGGTGAAGATGAAGATGGTGGTAGATCTTTCTTTTGGCGTCAAAGTGTGGGACACACTTTTCTATCTACTGGGGGAGTCTGATGCAGGAGCATCTTGCATGAAAAAAAAAAAAATTTAAAAAAAATTGTGGAGGAGAGAGAAAGTGACGAAAATTAGAGGAGAAATAATTTAAAAATTTAAAAAGGGAAAAAGGACAAAAGAAAGGAAAATGGGATTTCTATTTTCGAGGTGCATAGGTGGCATAATAGAAAAAATAAAAAATAAATGGTTGTCATTCTATTTATCGAGGTGTGTGGGAAGAATTCTAGAAAGTTATGAATATTGTAGAAAGTTTTGGAAGTTGTAGAAGGTTGTGGAAGATGTAGAAGGTTGTGGAAGTTGTAAAAGGTTGTGGAGGAATTCTAGAAGGTTGTGGATAAGTCATGCATGGGGTGGTAAGTGCCTATTTAAGCAAGGCATATGAGCATTTCTAAATCAAGCTCAAGAAGGAGCTCAAGAAATAGAAGCTCAAGGAGTAGCTTGAGGAGTAGAAGCTCAAGGGGAAGCTTGAGGAGTAGAAGCTCAAGGAGAAGCTCGAGGAGTGGAAGCTCAAGGGGAAGCTTGAGGAGTAGAAGCTCAAGGAGAAGCTCAAGGAGAAGCTCAAGGGGAAGCTTGAGGAGTAGAAGCTCAAGGAGTAGCTTGAGAAGTGGAAGCTTGGAAAGCTTGGAAAGTTTCAAGGTGTGAAAGAGAAGGAGGAAGTGAAGAGTGAGTGTTCCTAAGTTTGTAGATAGAGCGTTGAATGTGAGGCAGTTTACAGCAGGATTGTGATGGACTTGTGAGTGTGTAGATAGAGCGCCGAATGTGAGGCAGTTTACACTTGGATCTTGGATTAGGTTTGTGAGAAGAGATAATGACTGCGATTTAGAAACAAGGAGGTTGCTTGGTGGCTTGTGAGCACATGTTGAGATCTCAGAGGTTTCTACCAAAGTGCAGATATGGGCTAGCTTGGGTTTGGATTGGATCTTGAGAGATCTTGTTGCATTCTTTATCATGAGTTAGTAAGGGTGGTGTGGCCCTTTGTCAGTGGTATCAAAGCGTACCTTTTTCAGTGGTATCAGTGTGTACCTACATTAGTGGTATTAGAGCGTATCTTCATCAATTTAAAACTAACAATTTAACATAGGCTAACTAGGACATAACTAATCTAACAAAATAAACTAATAGACTAATAATTACCAAAACAAAATAAATTAAATAAACTAAACTAACATACTAAAACATAACTAAACTAACTTAACACTAATCTACTTTCTAAAACACATTAACAAAATCTAACCTATACTACACTAACCCCTACTCTAATCCCCCCCCCCCCCCCACTAACCTAAAACCTACACTATCCCAAGACATGAGGCCTGTGCTCAAGGACAGTGCACTGCCCCATACACCTGCGTGCTAACGCAGGTGCAGACCTGCTCCCCCTCGTGTCAGCTGAGGCAAGGAAAAGGCAACGCATGGGGATAGGAAGCTAAGGTGGGGGGTAAGACAGCAAAAAAAATTAATCATTTTATTTTATATTAAAAAAAAACCCTTCTTCCATTCCCCCTCACACGTAGCCCAAGGATGATATATGGGCAGGGTACGTGGGTCAAACAAAAAGGTAGATAATAAGTTTTATAATAACCACCATCAATGAGATTCTTATTTAAAATGGTAGAGACAAGAGATAAGGGGGTGGTGGCATAGAATATCTTAGGGTAGTTATTACTTAAAGTTTTATAGTTGAGGTAGGATATTGTCCAATATAGTCTATTTCATTTTGAAATTAATTTATAGCATTAGTTTAAAAGAATCAATGATTATAAAAGAGCATCTAGGAGAATATTCTCTGTGACCAAGGAGGATTTAAAATTTTCTTCATGCATTTTCCAAAGAGGGTTTTAAGAACTGGGTGCACATTTAATTTGAAAGCCAAATTTGACTAAGTGTAGTCATAATTTATATATTTTCTTGTTAAATTTGGAATAAATATAAACTTATTGATAACAATGATTTCTTAAGTATACTAACAAGGATGAGAAAAGGTATTATTTTCTCCCTCTCTCTTATAATTTATGTTTTATTAATCATTATACATCAAGGTTTATGATCTATCTTTTTGAATTCAAGGAAGTACATAATCTCTTATTCAAATTGATTTAATTCCAATAATCACAAAAACAAATCTTTCATTCATAATAGAATTTTCATTTCCAACATATAAGAAGACTTGAAATTTGCCTAATTGAATCAAACATCATTTCCATCATATTCTTGATGTGCATCCATCTAAATTAAATTTTACAATTAAACCACATGACAAGCAATTATAATCAAACACCAATTTTATTGGTAGGCCTGATTCAAGGGCTCAGCCAAGAAAGAATCAGGAAGAAAACCTGGCTTCGTTGCCAATCCAACAAAGTTTTGAGATACAAATTAGATAGGATTTCAATCCTGAATTACAACACTTAAATGAAATTTCCTTCATAACCCTCAAAAATGGTTCCATATCCAATTCTGCAACACATTTCTACGAACCGTGGAGGAAACAAAATCTGATCAGGTGATAACAAGCATGACCAAGAAAAAAATCAAACATGCATAATCATATAAGGTTTTCACTATAAGATTCACAATGAATCAACACTAGGGAAAGGTGGATTCTTCCAACTAGGAGAAGTCAAGCACAACACCAAACAGATGCCCAATCGGGGCTATATACCAAGAACTTCCATTCTTCCATTTCAACATACCATAATCATACAAAATTTGTGCTAACAGGTAGGGGCCCATAACACCCTACCCTTTCTCCCTCTTCTCATCCTGAGAAGAGACTCTACATTGGTTGGAGTCCGACTAAACAGACATTTCCCAAAATTGGTCACTTCTACCCTCTCCAAGGGTGAGTAATACCAAAACACCCATGCAAGAAAAATCTCAAAATTGCAAACATAAACATGAAAAGAAATCATCCAAAAATAACATGATTTTCAAATCTTCCCAACATACCCACATACATACAAACATTCAAACAACAACAAGGTAGCATAAGCATGAAACAATAATGAAATCTAAACAAGGGACATAGAATTCCAACCTTCAAAAAGAGGTAGTGGCAATGAATAAGTTTGAGTAGAGTTTCTCTTTCCTTGCTTCAATCTTCAAAACTCCTCTCTAAATGTAGAGATTGGGTAACAACCTCAACTAGACCAAGAAGGGCCTCTAAATAAGCTTCAAACTCAACCACCAAAGGGATCAATAACTACTCCCACCCACTTAAAATTCTAGAAACTCCTAACTCTACCCTCACTATTGTTAAACACTAAGTGGAGGTGAGATGAGGTAACTCAAGATAACCATGGTCAATTTTTGCACAAAGGCAAAAAGAGACTTTTTGAGTGGCCTCAAAAGTCAACAAAAGGGGCTTAGGGGTTGGAAAAGACCCCCAACCCATACCCATACCCCTTGGGTATAAAATTTCATGTCCCATTTTCAAATAATTAAAAAATAATAATCTTTGCTAAGGCAGGCAGGCCCAAGAAAGTGAAGTTTCGAAAAAAGGGGTTAATCTTTGGAAACCGTTGGACTAATAAATGAAAATTATTATTAAAATATGTTTCATTAACCTCTCTTGGACGTGATTTATGGTTATGCCCTCTTTTAAGGGGTTTGGAGGCATTTTGGGCTGATTCTAGAACTTGATTTTTGCTCATTCTTTGTTATTCTTCAGAGGCTGCCAAACCTGTGGAGAAGGAGACCCAAGAACGGGAGTTTGCAGGTTTCCAGGGAGACCCAAGAATAGGAGTTTTTAGGTTTCTAGGAAGGCGAAGGATGGGAGTTTGAATCCATTCCATGTGCATGCTCATACAGAGTTTGCCTTTGTGTTGAACAGTGCAGATTTGTGGGTTTTCGGGTGTGTTTTTTGTATGAGTTTGGTGTTTTCAGTTGAGTATTTCATATCAGTTTGGGTTGCTACTATATTTCAGACTTTAAGGTGTTAAAATAGAGCTGAATATATGTATTGGTATGTGATTAAACTTTTTAAATAGATTATTAGTGTTTTTGTGGTGTTTCCGGGCATTTTTGTGTTAATTTCGGGAGCCCGATGAGCATAGTTTTTGTCCTACATTTGAGAACTGTTGTGTAAAGGCTATACGGATATGGAAATTTCATTTTTTAGGTTGTTATGCTGCTGAAATTTCTGTAAAAATTTCTATTTTCAGATTTATTAATAATTTGTGAAGTTGTGAAGCTTTTGGCACTATTTTCAGCATACCCGATTTGGGGTTTCTTGAGAAATTTGGTGGATCTTTGTGATATTAGTTGTTTGATCTTAAAGATATGATTAGAGGTTGGAAATTTCATACAAAACCAGTAAAGGGACATTTCAGTGGTATCAGAGCCATGATCTTGCCAGCCTGAGGGTTTGTAGAAGCTTGCATGTCAGTTTTGACAACTACCCAGATCTTGCATGTCATAATTTATGATTGCATGTTGCTTCTAATCAGCTGCATGTCAAAATTTATGGTTTCATGCTACTTCTAATAATTTTCATGTTAGTTCTTGGTGAATTTGATGGTTGTAGAAGTTTGCATTTCAGTTTTGAGAACTACCCAAATCTTGCATGTCATAATTTATGGCTGCATGTTGCTTCTAATCAGTTGCATGTCAAAATTTATGGTTGCATGCTACTTCTAATCATTTACATATTAGTTCTTGGTGAATTTGGTGGTTGTAGAAGTTTGGATGTGAGTTTTGACAACTACCTAGATCTTGCATGTCAGTTTTGACAACTACTTAGATCTTGCATGTCAGTTTTGACAACTACCCAGATCTTGCATGTCATAATTTGGTGGTTGCATGTTGCTTCTAATCAATTGCATGTCAAAATCTATGGTTGCATGCTACTTCTAATCATTTGCATGTTAGTTCTTGGTGTTTGAAGAAGTTATATCTTATTGGGGTTACACTCTACTTTATCCAGAATGGACAGGTATAGTACAGAGTCTTAGAGGACACGATCTTGGACAATTGATATCCAGAGTCAAAACAGTAGAAAGGATGGTTATTTTGTAGTGCCTACCCTCTTTCACATCTTTTCTAGACTCATTGTTGTTATTATTATCAGACTTTGATAGACTAGTATTATGTTATGGATTCAGTTGTTATATGATGAGATCATTTAGACTTTACATTTCATGTATGTATGATGATCATTATATTGTTTTCAGTTATTGTTGATGATTAGTTAGATGGTTATTATTTCATGTGTTTTATTATGGATACTTACCCCATACTTGCATGTGTATGGTGTGCGTGTTTTCTTATTGAATGGCGTTTCTGATGTGGTTACGGAAGGGAGTCGTAGTCACCTGCTTAGTCGAGATCTACACGATGCACCACTTCCTGCCATTGCCTGTTTAGCTTAGCACTATATATATATTGTATGTACATGCATGGTTTTTCTGCAGGTTGCAGGTACCGGGTATTGACTTCCCTGAATTGCCAGGATGAGCGTACCCTATTATACTATCTCAATGATAAGAGAAGGGAGATAAGTTCTCAATTCCAAATCCCAAACCCTAAAACCATTTGTCCTAGTGAGTTGGGTCAAGTATCAGAGTTGAGCACCCACTGAATGTGTCGGATGACATATTTCGTGATTTTTAATCCTTTAGACTAGTTTTGTATGAATTGACCTACGATGGGTTTTCATATTTTGTTATGAAAGTCTATGGTGAATTTTCTGTTAATTAAATCTTAACAAATAGATTTAATTAATAAAATTAATTATTTGAGAAGATTAAATATCATGATTTTGATATTTTGATTATAATTAATTCAAGGAGAATTAATTGAGGGAAAATAATTAAATAAAAAGAAAATTAGAAAATTAAAATAAATAATAATTATAAAATACTAATAAAATTAATAAACAAATAATAATAATAAAAGTTATAAAAATTAAAATAAAAGTTATTAAATTAAAATGGGAGTTATAAATATTTAAATGGAAATTATTTAAAAATAATTGGAATTATAAACTTGCTTGGAAATTAATGCAGTTCTCCATTTTTCATGTGTCAACCACACGGGGGTTAGTGCATCAATTGAGCACATGGTGTCTACAACCCTAGGGCTTATCAAAAAGGTTGGAAAAAGGCCCATGCTTAGTTGGCGACATCTTCTAGCTAGTTTTAGAAGCATTCTAGGGTTTTCCTGAGAGCTCTTTATATTCGGGCATTCCTTAGAAGCTTGGACAGAGCGTAGATAGTGTGGATAGCGTGGAGAACAATTGAAGCATTGGAGGATTTGAGAATTCTGAAGAAGGGGAGCTTGCTCAGCGGGTTATCTAAGGAAGAGCAAGTTAGCATCAGAATCCGGGTAGATTCTTGTGTTTTCACTTATGCTACTTCTGCATCTTGTTTTCCCCTGTCTTCTTCGTGTCTTCCATATGTCTTCATTATGCATTTTGGGCAATTAAAATTTATTTGAGGAATCTATATGTTTAGATCTAAAATGACACGGGCTAGGGTTACAATTCATGGACAAACTCATTAGAATTGGTTATTAGAAAATTTTGAAGAAAACAAGTTTCATGGAGAGATTCTGAGAATGAAAGCTTGTATTCATAAATTCTCATTTTTACATATATACTGTGATTTTGTATATTATATATATATAAAGATATATGTATATATATATATATATATATATATATACACATATATATATATATAAAGATATATGTGTGTGTATATATATATATATATATATGTGTATACATACATATGTATATAATATATATATATATATTCATATGTGATTAAAGTCGAATATCATTAATCAAAAACGTTTTGGAAAAAAACGTTAAACACTATTTACAAACCCAGTCGCATCGCACGCAGCGAAAACGTTTATATAAAAATGTTTAAATGATATAAAAATTCTAGCGGAGCCGTATCACCCCGCAGGTACGCAGAGGGCCTGCGATGACAGGGGTACTCTGTACCCGCTGTCGGGCAGACCTGCGATAGCAGGTACCTTGTACCACACGGCCTCAAAGACTTGTCTAAGCATTTCGATTTTTATAAAAACATTTCATGAAATCGGTTATCAATATTTCGATTTTTAAATACATTTTGATTTTTATTATTATATATGTATATATGTATTTATATTTATATATTTATATAATAAGTATATATGTATATATGTAATTATTATGTTAATAAAAGATGTGAGTTAGTAGAGATTTTAATAATTAATTTAATTAAACATTAGTTTTAATTAAGATTAAATATTAGCATATACATAATTGAAGTTTTGACTATTGGAAATGTTATTTCTCAAACGAAGTTTTTATAAATAAAATATTATTGGATCAATTAGAAAAATTGAATCTAATGGAGGAACTTTTATCTATCAAGTAAATACATGGGTTAGGTAAAACGTGAAATTTCTCTACTTGAAATTAAATTTGGAAAAATGTAAACTGAGACATTTGAAAATTAAATTTGAAACTTAGCAAAACCAAAACATGTGTTTACATTGTGTATTCCTTATGCTAATGTTTTGGTTTTTGGGTTGACTAGAGTTGACTAGTTATAGGATGTCTACCAGAGGCTTGGGGGTTATGTGATTGTGATGTCATGATGATGTTTTATTTCTCGATCTTTATAAACCCAACCATGATTATGTGATGGAATGCTCTATGTACTGGTTGTGAATACTGATTGTTATAGTTGAGATTCTTATGCTTGAGACCCTTGACTTAACCATTATTTTTGTCATCGATAAGTTATCCTTGGATATATTCTAGTCACCATGATGGGACTAATATGTGGATTTATTCTTGATGATGTCATGTTGTGACATGTATGACTCAACCATTTTGGAGTCTTCGATCAGTATGTTTGAGATATTCTTGGTTGTTTGTTGAGAACCAATGGATATGATGATCTATTTTGAGATATATTCTGGTTATTAAGAACCAATGGATACTTTGATTATCAGTGATACTTCAGTTGCCAATAGAGAGTTGTTGTAGTCATGATTTTTTATGGATATTGCTCATGGAGATTTGATGCTTTTATGCATATTTGATGATTTTATCATGGATATTTGATGATTCTTATTATGGATATTTGATGATTTTGTGGACTTTCTTTATGATTATGATACCATGAGCATTAGGGTAGGATATCTGCATGTAGTGTCGGGAAGTGGCTTGCAATGGGGGTCAGGGCCCTAAGAGGCTACCAGGATAACTCATTGTAAGTTGGATTAATAAGTGATAACATTCACACTTAATACTAACTGAATGAACCTAAAAAGATAAGAGTTTTGGTTCTCGCCCATGCCTTGAGTGCTTGTACAGGCTAGGATGGGAGTAGAGAGAATGCATGGTTGCAACCTTGCATTCCATAGTATGCCTTGTCAGTATGAAAGGATACTAGTGGCCGCATGAGATCTGTATGGACCCATGGAGTTTAGCTAACTGCCAGGGTAACTTGTACGAGATAAATGCGATGACACTTTCCTGCTTGCATAGTAGGTTCCTACATGTCATTGTGTGCCTCTGGGAAGTAGATGTCTGTTTTGGTGATTGGAACCTTTGAGTTAGTATACTTTTAGGATTCCTGGACTTTAGAGATTTGTGTTATGTGGTTTTGATAGCCTATTTGGGACTTGAGATTATCTCCTCAGCACGGTGGGAGTGGACCACTTAGGTACCACGCGATCAGGTGGTAGTGTATTTTCCACTCTTATCATTTGAGTTTCATTGAGACATCATGGCTAATGCGTCCTTCGTGATGGTGGATATGTATCCTTTCATTGATGATTAGCATATGTTAGATGATGTTATCTTATGCTTATATCTGCATGTTAGATTACTTTCTACATATGATGTTGTATTTATTAGGAGTGGCATTCCTACTATGTTAATACCAATGATCTCTTCGGTGATTTGGGATGTTACACACGGAGGTATGGCTAGGGCCCATGATGGTCTAATGATGCTATTAACGGTTGGGAGGAACTGTGCACTTAGTTTATTTTGTTGATCTTTATGATGGATGTATATGACTTCTATGATGATGTATCATAAGTATCATGTGATTATCTTTACTTTGATGTATCATGGATTAGAATAGGATGATGTACCTTATTCTACATATGTATATTCTTTTAAGCCTTCATACCCTGTGACATGTACAGTGGATGAATGAGCAGTTGGATATGTAATAATTGAACATTGGACTTATCATTATTTATTCATGTGGATGTTGTACTAGATGGATTCATGTAAGTACTCACGTTAAGGGATCTCAAAGAATGTAATCTGTTGTGTATGTTATGTTTACTCTTAGATGGACATTGCTATTGCTTCCGTTATTGTGCATAAGTTATATGCAGTATTTAGTTTCATGGAAAAAAAAAATGTTACCAAACTTAGTGAAATTCTAAGTTAATTTTTTGGATCCCTTTGCGGGGCATTACATTTGGTATCAAAGCCCGAGTTTCTACATTGGGAGCTCTGGGTATTTCGGAACAACTAGAACGTGAATTAATAAGTATGTTTTTTTCAACTTGAGACTAGGTGAACTGAAATAGTACTTGAACTGTTACTTGTATGTTTTTCATACTTCAACACTTAGTTGTCAAAACTAAAATTTTACTTAGACCTAAACATAGAACTGAACTTAGTCTATTGTAACATGTGTCTCTTGATTGTAATAGTACTCTATACTATTGCAGGATGGTATCTGGGACTAGGTCTTCTGTTAGAGGTTGAGGTAGGGGCCATGGAAGAGGCCGAGATCATGGCAGAACTGTCAGTGCCCATGAGTCTGCCCATGAGGGATCGGTTCGTATAGAGAGCAGGGAAGAGCACTCTAATAGGCAACAGGAAGAGAGTCGTAGAGAGGACCAAGCTGAGTCTTAAGAGGTTGGTCTGAGACAATTGATGCAGACTATACTAGAACGTCTACCTCCTGTTCAAGAACAGCCTAAAGTACAACAGACAGAACAAGAGCATAGACCCAGGTCTAGAAGTCCTCGGAAGGATCGTCAGAGGTCCATTGTGTCCACTCAGATGAAGGATCTTTCAAGATCCAAGGTTAAGCCTTTCAATGGGCAAGGTTTTGGTTATGTGGCTGAGCAGTGGCTTATTTCTCTCGATAGGATTTTTTCTATGCAAGACTTTGATAGCAATGTTAAGGCAAGATTTGCGATCACCAATTTAGAGAACTTTGGGGCCACTTAGTGGACAATTGAGGAGAAGAAGCTAGGGATCGATATGAGTAGTGTCACTTGGGAACTATTTTTGGAGAGTTTCTGTGAACGATTCCTACCAGAGGAATGGAAACAGCAAAGGGCAGATGAATTTCATAATCTCAAGCAGTACACTATGTCAGTGACCGAGTATGAGCGTAAGTTTTATGATCTCATGTCTTTTTTAGGGTTCAGTGAAAATTCAGCTCAGTTGACACAACACTTTATTAGGGGTTTGAACAATCGTATTATTGGGGGTGTCAAAGTATTTGAGCCAAAAACCCTCAAGGATACGATGCATCGAGAAATTCTTGTTGAGAAAAGCATCAACCTTGGTCAAGGTGGTTTTGTAGGGATGCCAGCAGCGTCAGGATCTAAAGACAACTTCAATTCAGGTAGTAACAAGAAACCTTTCTTTTCTAAGGGAAAACAGTTTCAGCAACAATCTCAACAGATGCAACAACAAAAGGGATCAAACTCTCAGGCTCAAGGTGGTGGCAAAGGTTCTAACTTTAAGAACAACTGCAATACTCAATGCAGTAAACAAAATCAGCCCAATCAGCCAGCTCAGAGTAGTCATTCGTTTGTCAGTAGGAACAGCCGACAGTAATCAAATGTACCACCTATGGGTAGAGGATCTGGCAGGAATACAGAATTTTTTTCATGTGGACAGATTGGTCATTATGCAGTTCAATGTCCACAGCGAGCACTTTAGTTTTCAGGACCTAGGCCTACAGCTTCAGAGCCTACAGTTGGTGATGCAGGTAGAGCTCACAGAGTATTTGCAGCAGTTGATCACCTTTAGGCGGATCATCAGGGTACAGTGGTTGAGACCACAGGTGCTATTCGAGGTATATCTCTTTCAGTATTATTTGATTCAGGAGCTACAAACTCATTTATTTCACCATCTATAGTTTCTAAGTGTAAGCTGGATGCAGTGAAGCAAGATCATGGTTGGCAAGTGGAACTAGCCTCAGGTATCAAAGTCTCCACGAACTCTGTAGTTCATAAATGTGGGCTTAGCTTAGGAAGCTTTATATCTGTAGTGGATCTTCGAGTCATACCCCTTGGTTCCTATGATGTGTTTTTGGGCATGGATTGGCTTGGAACTCATAAAGCCAGTATAGATTGCAGGAAGAAGGTTATTATGTGCCAAGATGACCAAGGGAATGATGTGAAGATAGTTGGGATACCAAGGCCTATATCTCTGCGGATGATTTCTGCTTTGCAAATGAAGCGAAGTTTTCGTAAGGGATGTCAAATATTTTTTGTTATGGTAAATGGTCTTGATGAGGAAGATCCTGTGAGGAAGATTTTAGATCACCCGATTTTGTAAAAGTACACAGATGTTTTTCCAAGTGAGATTCCAGGCATGCCTCCAAAGAGGGATATCGACTTTAGCATTGATCTAGTTCCTGGAGCGAAGCCTATCTCTAAAGATCCTTATCGCATGACTACACAGGAACTGGGAGAGCTACGTCTTCAGTTAGAGGAACTTTTGGCCAAAGGGAACATTTGACCTAGTGTATCACCATGGGGAGCTCCAGTGCTCTTTGTGAAGAAGAAATACGATTCATTGTGCCTTTGTATCGACTACAGACAATTGAACAAGGTGACTATTAAGAACAGGTATCCTTTGCCTAGGATTGATGACTTATTCGATCAGATCAAGGGGGCTACAGTTTTCTCCAAGATTGACCTTAAGTCAGGATACCACCAGCTTCACATTAAGGAAGCTGATATTCACAAGACCGCTTTTTGAACTCGCTATGGGCATTATGAGTTCACAGTAGTACCTTTTGGGTTGACTAACGCTCCATAGGTGTTCATGAGTTTGATGAATGGTGTATTTCGATCATATCTTGACAGGTTTGTACTTGTGTTTCTTGATGATATATTGATATACTCTAAGAATCAGAAGGAGCATGAGGAACACCTGCAGTTGGTATTGCAGTGTTTGAGAGACAACCAGCTTTATGCTAATGCAGCCAAGTGCGAATTCTTCAAATCGGAGATTCCATATTTAGGGCATGTCATCTTAGGTGATGGTATTTCAGTTGATCCTACAAAGATTCAGGCGATAATAGATTGGCCGACACCGACTAACGTGTTAGAGATTTGTAGTTTCATGGGCCTAGCAGGATATTATCGCAGATTTGTCCAGAACTTCTCTAGGATAGCACATCCTATCACTTCTCTTCAGAGGAAAGGAAAAAATTTTGTGTGGACAGAGAAATGTGAGGAAGCGTTTCAGAAGCTCAAAGAACTTCTGACTAGTGCACCGATTTTAGCAGTACATGATCCAGAGGGAGATTTCATGGTGTGTACAGATGCTTCTCTTGAAGGGATTGGGGCAGTGTTGATGCAAAATGGACAGGTGATAGCATATGAATCACGCAAGCTCAAGGATCATGAATTAAATTATCCTATGCATGATCTTGAGTTAGCAGCAGTAGTTCATGCTTTGACAAGATGGAGACATTTCTTGTTGGGGCATAGATTCGAGTTACACAGTGATCATCACAGTCTACAGTATATTTTTACCCAGCCTAATTTGAATGCTCGCCAGAGACGATGGATGGAGTTTCTATGCAAGTATGATTTTGAGATTAAGTACATTCAAGGTAAGGAGAATGTGGTGGTGGATGCTTTGAGTCGCAGGAGACATGTGGTATCATCTATGACTCTTAGTGTCAATTTGAGGAGTCGGATTCTTCAGGCACTTCCTACGGATTCATGGTATCAGGAAGTGTGTAGAGAGATAGATTCAGGAAGACCCTTGGAAGGAAAGTTTGCAGGTTACGTTCGAGAATCAAATGGTCTTTTGAGACATTTGGGGAGGATTTATGTGCCATTACTGGATGAGCTTCACACCTTGATTCTAGCAGAAGCCCATCGTACACCATACTCAGCACATCTAGGTGTCAAGAAGATGCATGCTGATTTGAGATGTTTGTTCTTTTGGTCTGGGATGAAGTGAGATATTACTGATTTTGTGGCTAGGTGTCTTGAGTGTCAGAGAGTCAAGGCAGAACATCAGCACCCGGCTGGACTTTTGCAGCCAAATCTCATTCCTTCTTGGAAGTGGGATATCATTTCCATGGATTTCATTGTAGGATTACCTATGACCATTCGTCATCATGATGCTATCATGGTCACCGTTGATCGATTGACTAAGGTGGCACATTTTTCACCTATCAGGTCTTCCTACACAGCAGCTTCTGTAGCTAATGTCTTCATGCGTGACATTGTGAGATTACATGGTATTCCTAGAAAGATCATTTCTGACAGGGATCCTATATTCACATCTGCATTCTGGACATCGTTGCAGCATGAGCTTGGAGCACAGTTAAACTTCAGTTCGGCATATCATCCAGAGACTGATGGTCAAACTAAGAGGGTGAATCAGGTTTTGGAGGATATGTTACGGATGTATGTGATGAATAGGCAGACATATTGGGAGGACTATCTCTATCTAGTGGAGTTTGCTTACAACAATGGGTATCACAGTTCTATTGGCATGGCACCTTTTCAGGCATTATATGGTCGTCCTTGTCATACACCATTGAGTTGGGACAATCTTGAGGATCACATTCTGTTGGGTCCTGAGATGCTTCGTGATATGGAGCAACAGGTAGTGCGAATTCGCGAGCATTTGACTACGGCAAAGGATAGACAAAAGAAGTATGGTGATGCTCATAGGAGTGATAAGCAGTTTGCAGTGGGAGATAAGGTTTTCTTGAGAGTGCATCCGCTAAAGAGTCCGATCTGTTATGGAAAGGGTTCTAAGCTAGCACCTCGTTTTGTGGGACCATTTGAGATTCTAAAGAGGATTGGCCTGGTTGCTTACCGCCTTGCTCTACCGCCCAACCTAGCTCGCATTCATGATGTTTTCCATGTTTCAGTGCTTAGACAGTATATTACTGATATTGTACATGTTCTTGATTGGAATGCGTTGCAGGTAGAGGACGGGCAGCTGGCTTTGGAGCCGGTTCATATTCTGGAGTAGCGGGAGATGACCCTCAGGGGTCGAACCATCGAGCAGGTAAGGGTCCAATGGGACCCTACTGATGATTCTTTAGCTACTTGGGAGGATGCAGCTAGATTGAGGGAGTTATATCCCTACTTGTTTGTAGGCTTCCAGGAGTAAGCCTAATCCAAGGGGGGGTGGATGTAGTGCCTACCCTCGTTCACATTTTTTCGAGACTCATTGTTGTTGTTATTATCAGACTTTGATGGACTAGTATTATGTTATGGATTCAGTTGTTATATGATGAGATCATTTAGACTTTACATTTCATGTATGTATGATGATCATTATATTGTTTTCAGTTATTGTTGATGATTAGTTAGATGGTTATTATTTCATGTGTTTTATTATGGATACTTAGCCCATACTTGCATGTGTATGGTGTGCGTGTTTTCTTATTGTATGTCGTTTCTGATGTGGTTACGGAAGGGAGTCGTAGTCACCTACTTAGTCGGGATCTACACGATGCACCACTTCCTGCCATTGCCTGTTTAGCTTAGCACTATATATATATTGTATGTACATGCATGGTTTTTCTGCAGGTTGCAGCTACCGGGTATCGACTTCCCTAAATTGCTAGGATGAGCGTACCCTATTATACTATCTCAATGATAAGAGAAGGGAGATAAGTTCTCAAGTCCAAATCCCAAACCCTAAAACCATTTGTCCTAGTGATTTGGGACAAGTATCAGAGTTGAGCACCCACTGAATGTGTCGGATGACATATTTCATGATTTTTAATCCTTTAGACTGGTTTTGTATGAATTGACCTACGATGGGTTTTCATATTTTTTTATGAAGGTCCATGGTGAATTTTTTGTTAATTAAATCTTAACAAATAGATTTAATTAATAAAATTAATTATTTGAGAAGATTAAATATCATGATTTTGATATTTTGATTATAATTAATTCAAGGAGAATTAATTGAGGGAAAAGGATTAAATAAAAAGAAAATTAGAAAATTAAAATAAATAATAATTATAAAATACTAATAAAATTAATAAACAAATAATAATAATAAAAGTTATAAAAATTAAAATAAAAGTTATTAAATTAAAATGGGAGTTATAAATATTTAAATGGAAATTATTTAAAAATAATTGGAATTATAAACTTGCTTGAAAATTAATGCAGTTCTCCATTTTTCATGTGTCAACCACACGGGGGTTAGTGCATCAATTGAGCACATGGTGTCTACAACCCTAGGGCTTATCAAAAAGGTTGAAAAAAGGCCCATGCTTAGTTGGCAACATCTTCCAGCTGGTTCTAGAAGCATTCTAGGGTTTTCCTGAGAGCTCTTTATATTCGAGCATTCCTTAGAAGCTTGGACAGAGCGTAGATAGTGTGGATAGCGTGGAGAACAATTGAAGCATTGGAGGATTCAAGAATTCTAAAGAAGGGGAACTTGCTCAACGGGTTATCTAAGGAAGAGCGAGTTAACACCAGAATCCGAGTAGATTCTTGTGTTTTCACTTATGCTACTTCTGCATCTTGTTTTCCCCTGTCTTCTTCGTGTCTTCCATATGTCTTTATTATGCATTTTGGACAATTAAAATTTATTTGAGGAATCTATATGTTTAGATCTAAAATGATACGGGCTAGGGTTACAATTCATGGACAAACTCATTAGAATTGGTTATTAGAAAATTTTGAAGAAAACAAGTTTCATGGAGAGATTCTGAGAATGAAAGCTTGTATTCATAAATTCTCATTTTTACATATATACTGTGATTCTGTATATTATATATACATACATATATATATATATATATATATATATATATATATATATATATATATTCATATGTGATTAAAGTCGAATATCATTAATCAAAAATGTTTTGGAAAAAATGTTAAACATTATTTACAAACCCAGTCGCATCGCGCGCAACGAAAACGTTTTTATAAAAATGTTTAAATGATATAAAAATTTTGGTGGAGCCGTATCACCCCGCGGGTACGCAGAGGGCCTACCATCGCAAGGACTGCGATGACAGGGGTACTCTGTACCCGCTGTCGAGCAGACCTGCGATAGCAGGTACCTTGTACCGCGCGGCCTCAAAGACTTGTCTAAGCATTTCAATTTTTATAAAAACATTTCATGAAATCGGTTATCAATATTTCGATTTTTAAATACATTTTGATTTTTATTATTATATATGTATATATGTATTTATATATATTTATATATATATATATAAGTATATATGTATATATGTAATTATTATGTTAATAAAAGATGTGAGTTAGTAGAGATTTTAATAATTAATTTAATTAAACATTAGTTTTAATTAAGATTAATTATTAGCATATACATAATTGAAGTTTTGACTATTGGAAATGTTATTTCTCAAACGAAGTTTTTATAAATAAAATATTATTGGATCAATTAGAAAAATTGAATCTAATGGAGGAACTTTTATCTATCAAGTAAATACATGGGTTAGGTATAACGTGAAATTTCTCCACTTGAAATTAAATTTGGGAAAATGTAAACTGAGACATTTCAAAATTAAATTTGAAACTTAGCAAAACCAAAACATGTGTTTACATTGTGTATTCCTTATGCTAATGTTTTGGGTTTTGGGTTGACTAGTGTTGACCAGTTATAGGACGTCTACCAGAGGCTTGGGGGTTATGTGATTGTGATGTCATGATGATGTTTTATTTCTCGATCTTTATAAACCCAACCATGATTATGTGATGGAATGCTCTATGTACTGGTTGTGAATACTGATTATTATAGTTGAGATTCTTATGCTTGAGACCCTTGACTTAACCATTATTTTGGTCATCGATCAGTTATCCTTGGATATATTCTAGTCGCCATGATGGGACTAATATGTGGATTTATTCTTGATGATGTCATGTTGTGACATGTATGACTCAACCATTTTGGAGTCTTCGATCAGTATGTTTGAGATATTCTTGGTTGTTTGTTGAGAACCAATGGATATGATGATCTATTTTGAGATATATTCTGGTTATTAAGAACCAATGGATACTTTGATTATCAGTGATACTTCAGTTGCCAATAGAGAGCTGTTGTAGTCATGATTTTTTATGGATATTGCTCATGGAGATTTGATGCTTTTATGCATATTTGATGATTTTATCATGGATATTTGATGATTCTTATTATGGATATTTGATGATTTTGTGGACTTTCTTTATGATTATGATACCATGAGCATTAGGGTAGGATATCTGCATTAGTGTCGGGAAGTGGCTTGCAATGGGGGCCGGGGCCCTAAGAGGCTGCAAGGATAACTCATTGTAAGTTGGATTAATAAGTGATAACATTCACACTTAATACTAACTGAATGAACCTAAAAAGATAAGAGTTTTGGTTCTCGCCCATGCCTTGAGTGCTTGTACAGGCTAGGATGGGAGTAGAGAGAACGCATGGTTGCGACCTTGCATTCCATAGTATGCCTTGTCAGTATGAAAGGATACTAGTGGCCGCATGAGATCTGTATGGACCCATGGAGTTTAGCTAACTGCCAGGGTAACTTGTACGAGATAAATGCGATGACACTTTCCCGCTTGCATAGTAGGTTCCTACATGTCATTGTGTGCCTCTGGGAAGTAGATGTCTGTTTTGGTGATTGGAACCTTTGAGTTAGTATACTTTTAGGATTCCTGGACTTTAGAGATTTGTGCTATGTGGTTTTGATAGCCTATTTAGGACTTGAGATTATCTCCTCAGCACGGTGGGAGTGGACCACTTAGGTACCACGCGGTCGGGTGGTAGTGTATTTTCCACTCTTATCATTTGAGTTTCATTGAGACATCGTGGCTAATGCTTCCTTCGTGATGGTGGATATGTATCCTTTCATTGATGATTAGCATATTTTAGATGATGTTATCTTATGCTTATATCTGCATGTTAGATTACTTTCTACATATGATGTTGTATTTATTAGGAGTGACATTCCTACTATGTTAATACTGATGATCTCTTCGGTGATTTGGGATGTTACGCACGGAGGGATGGCTAGGGCCCACGATGGTCTAATGATGCTATTAACGGTTGGGAGGAACCGTGCACTTAGTTTATTTTGTTGATCTTTATGATGGATGTATATGACTTCTATGATGATGTATCATAAGTATCATGTGATTATCTTTACTTTGATGTATCATGGATTAGAATAGGATGATATACCTTATTCTACATATGTATATTCTTTTAAGCCTTCATGCCCTGTGACATGTATAGTGGATGAATGAGCAGTTGGATATATAATAATTGAACATTGGACTTATCATTATTTATTCATGTGGATGTTGTACTAGATGGATTCATGTAAGTACTCACGTTAAGGGATCTCAAAGAATGTAATCTGTTGTGTATGTTATGTTTACTCTTAGATGGACATTGTTATTGCTTCCGTTATTGTGCATAAGTTATATGCGGTATTTACTTTCATGGAAAAAAAAAATGTTACCAAACTTAGTGAAATTCTAAGTTAATTCTTTGGATCCCTTGGCGGGGCATTACATATTTGGACATTCGAGATAAACTTATGAAAATAAGCCATGACATGTCTGAACAGTTGGTTGAGCACCACCGTATAATGAATGACATGTTGTTCGACCCAGCTAAGGTGGATAAGTTGACTGGATTTCTATTTGGCAGATTTTCTCACAGGACAAATGACATAATTCCTAAGAACTTGCATGAGGAGTTTGAGAAACTAGTTGATAGCCAGGTAGAGGTCTCAGATTCTACTTTGCCACAGGAGGTGGTGGGAAAGGATATTACATAGATTGATAGTAACGGTCAACTTGATACTCAAATTGAGACAATTGTTTACAGGTCGTCAAAGGGTGATGCCACAGGTATTCAGGATGGTATAGTTACAACAGGCAATGACTACAGTGTAGTGGGTTCAGATGATGATTATGAGGATGTTGTTGTGCAGGATGGTGAGATACCTGGTAGAGATGAGCAGACATTGAGCATTCATGACTTTGCTGAGAAAGAGTACCAGGCACAATTAGATGCTTCATCACATGAGGTTGAGGCTGGTAGTACTTCACATGATTTTTCAATCCAGCTGAAGGTGAACAAAGGTAGTATTGTGACTTCATTATCTCATCATGATAGGTATGTGGAGTTAGTTGGTATTGGTCATATTACTCAGGTGAGGAGTTTTCTTGAGTTACCAGTTGATTCTAGTTTACGGATATGGACTCAAGATTGTTATATTGGCGTTTGGGATTCAGTTGACTGGAGATCTTTAACACTTTTTGGTAGCAGTGTTTGTTTGGGTGCTATCATGGATTTGATTAGCAGATTACACGGTGTTGTCTTTTCTTGTGCCAGTATCTTGTCTGATGTTGGTATTATTTTTTATACACCAATGTTGGACTTTGTTCATATATCTAGTCGACCATACTTGTTGGAATGTGTTGATGATATTTCATATTTGGTAGTGTGTATAGATGAGTCCCAGGATCATATTGGCATTGATGACATCCAGGAGGATGCAGTGGGCAGTTTGAAGACTTAGTTTCCTTGGGTATAGAGGAGTTGGACAGCAATGCTAATGTTTTTGATACTCTATATGTTGATATGAGCTTTAGATTTGATTCACAGGATATGGATGGTAATACTCTAGAGACTAGTAACTTTGAGGATACTCCTTTAGACAGTGCATCAGAGGAGGTTTGTAGGAGACAGTCAAGCCAGTGCCATCATGTGTCTAATCAGTTGAGAGTTAGTGACCGAGACATTGCTATCACTTGCCAGCATTTCGATGCTTCTCGTCAGTTGTTAACAGTTTATGGATGGGGTTCTCCTACTAGTGATGAGCAGGGAGGCGGTTATCTTTCCTTGACAGAGTTCCACTCTTTATGGGAGGCTATCCAAATTCTGAGACAGGATTATATGCAGTTGGTAGCCGACAGAGATTATCTTATGGAGTGGGGCAGTACAGCATATGATGCATTGTTGGCCAAGGAAGATGAGGTGAGTGAGCTTACTGAGCAGCTTGAGGTGACTTCTGAGATTCTTGAGAGTACATAGTTGGATTTCAAGGAGTCACAGTTTCATTTGGCTAAGGTGACCATGGAGTTAGAGTGACTACAGTCTTTACCTGATTCTATACAGTCACAAGCTGTGGTGTTTGGTGATCCGAGGATGTCCATGGCCGAGATTGGCAGAGACAATGGAGATGGGGATGCATCCATCCTTGATACTAACATTGGCATATCAGGTTCATTCCCTCTAGAGTCAAGTTCAATTGAGTTGGGTGTTGTAGCAGATTGTTGTATGCTTGATATAGTGGTGGCCTCTAGTATTGATGGCACGGAGACTATAGATGTATCAAAGATCATGTGTGATGTTGGTGAGTCGGCAGTTGGCATGGTTCCTACTAGTAATAC
The DNA here is from genome assembly GCA_028749045.1 of Cupressus sempervirens. Classification (NCBI taxonomy): domain Eukaryota; kingdom Viridiplantae; phylum Streptophyta; class Pinopsida; order Cupressales; family Cupressaceae; genus Cupressus; species Cupressus sempervirens. Next base: position 821,333,320 of record CM053789.1, on the reverse strand, counting down.
TACTCCCTTGGTGATATCTTCGGAGGTAGTAGTCAGTTCAAACATGGTTAATGATCAATTGCAGTTAGTTTCATCTAGATTACAGTCTGAGCCACTGACTGAGATTGGAAAATTCTATCAGCATTACACTATGAGGTACGCTCATCAATTTACCTTTGATGACCATGTTGATGAGATGATGATACAGAGATGTACTTTGGTTCCTAGTGCTTATCATCAGTTATGGGATAGTTTGATGCCTCAAGATGAGAGTTGTGATGGGCATGACATGGTGATAGGTTCTACAGTTGACAGCTTGATAATATGTGACTTAGAGCAGGAGTTTGGGAGTGATGCTTCAGTGGGTGTTGTTATTGATTCTACTCCTTTGACTATGACATCTCCTGACTTAGCTAGTGATCAGTCACAATGGGTTGTATCACTTGTTCATGGTGAGCTGTTGACTGAGGTTGGTTTTTTTAATCAACATTATATTGCAGGGTATGTACATCAGTTAGCATTTGATCCTTTTTTTGAGGAGTTGATGGTAGGAAAATTCAGTTTGGATTCCATTTCTTACTCTTTATCTTGTAATGTCTTTTCACCATCAGCAGTGCATGGGAGTTATGGTTATGAGATAGTGGTCGGTGATTTGCAGAGTTCTGTTGACTGCAGGAGTTGTACAGTGTGTGGATTCTCCATACTTGGTACAGTTTCATTCGAGAGCATTCACCATTGTTGCAGAGTTGGATTGTACATTCCGTACAGGCTAGTGGGATGCATTGATGGTATTTACTGTGTTGGTAGTTTGATTTGTCCACTTTACTTGGGTTCTGATGTTCTAAGAGTTTGTGTCTCATGGGTTTTTGACTATGGTAGTGGTGATTTTGGAGTTTGGTTGAGCTATAATTGTCAGTTTGATTATGGATTCCTCTTGGTCATATTGCAGAGGATATTGCAGGAGCCTGTGTTAATTGGTAGTAGTATAGTTCATGACTACATTTGGGATCCAGGTGGATTGATTGGTTTATTGTTAAGCCATTGCTTGAGGACAAGCAATGTTTGGGAGGGGAGGACTTGTCATGACCCCTTTTCAAATAATTAAAAAATAATAATCTTTGCTAAGGCAGGCAGGCCCAAGAAAGTGAAGTTTCGGAAAAAGGGGTTAATCTTTGGAAACCGTTGGACTAATAAATGAAAATTATTATTAAAATATGTTTCATTAGGGTAAAAGCATAGATCTGTGTCACCGTTTGTGATACAAAAACCTATTTTGGTCAAATCTCATTTCTCTATCAAAACTCAATTTTTTAAAAAAACTAAAAATACCCTTTTATAGATTTTAGATTCAATATCATCATTATATAAATTTTTGAGTGTTTTGATTAATTATAATATGTTATAATCTAAAAATATTACAAGTCGATATTTCAACATTTCAGAAGATGCTCTCTCAAAAAATGTAAAAATATTAAATCATATCAAAAAAATAAAAAATATATATTTATCACTAGAGGAGAGAATCCTCTTCATGAATATGTAATTTTTTTTCAAGAAGGTATAGATTTGATAGGGAAGTTTTGACGAGAGGAAAAAATTGTTGGATTCTGACAAGGTCGAACTTGAGTACTTATAACAAAGAAAATATACAGCAAAAATAATTATTTCTTTTTTTGTGCACTAGCTATACATGTCATCTATAAAATATTTTCAAATCATAACAAAAAAAGATGATTTGCACATACTTGTTTGACGGAAACTACATCCTATATTTTTTACAATTAAAAAAGGGACTTCAAAATAAAATAAAATGAATAAATTCTTAGTTAAAAAAATAATAAAAATTATAGGCATAAAATTCATACAATTCTACACATTTCATCAGTTTATATCATCTTCATATTTTAAATGCAAATACTATTTTTTTTGTCATTAATGTTGAATTGTCACATTCTGATATCACTTTTCTTTATAAAAGGTGACACAGGTTTGTGCTTTTACCCATTAACCTCTCTTGGACGTGAGTTATGGTTATGCCCTCTTTTAAGGGGTTTGGAGGCATTTTGGGCTGATTTCAGAACTTGATTTTTGCTCATTCTTTGTTATTCTTCAAAGGTTGCCAAACCTGTGGAGAAGGAGACCCAAGAACGGGAGTTTGCAGGTTTCCAGGGAGACCCAAGAACGAGAGTTTGCAGGTTTCTAGGAAGGCTAAGGATGGGAGTCTGAAGCCATTCCATGTGCATGCTCATACAGAGTTTGCCTTTGTGCTGAACAGTGCAGATTTGTGGGTTTTCGGGTGTGTTTTTTGTATGAGTTTGGTGTTTTCAGTTGAGTATTTCATATCATTTTGGGTTGCTGTTGTATTTCAGACTTTAAGGTGTTAAAATAGATCTGAATATATGTATTGGGACGTGATTAAACTTCTGAGATAGATTATTAGTATTTTTGTGGTGTTTTCGGGCATTTTTGTGTTAATTTCGGGAGCCCGATGAGCATAGTTTTTGTCCTACATTTGAGAACTGTTGTGTAAAGGCTATACGAATCTAGAAATGTCATTTTTTAGGCTGTTATGCTGCTGAAATTTCTGTAAAAATGTCCATTTTCAGATTTATTAATAATTTGTGAAGTTGTGAAGCTTTTGGCACTATTTTCAACATACCCGATTTGGGGTTTCTTGAGAAATTTGGTGGATCTTTGTGATATTAGTTGTTTGATCTTAAAGATCTTATTAGAGGTTGGAAATTTCATACAAAACCAGTAAAGGGACATTTCATAAAAATTTCATGTTTTAAGCCTTAGGAAAAAGGTTTAGAGCCAAACAAAATCTAGAAATAAAATAGGCCATCTAACTACTCTAACACTGCAGATTAAGCACTAATTCAGATTAAGGACGACTAAACTCGATTAAGAACCAAATATCAAACTAACACTAACTTAAACCAACTTGGGTCCAAAGGTTACACAGCTAACCCTAATCAGCATACTAAAGAACATAACCAATTTACGAGTGTCAAGCGACACTAACAGAACATAGTTACGAACATTAACATTAACTAAACACAGAGAGATACATACATACATCTCACAATACAATACTTGAATTACGAACAACAAAGTTTCCAAAATTAACACATAGAAATCAGTTATGTTCCTTCGTCGATTTTCTCGGCTAAAATATCTGCACACTCATTGCACACATCAGTAGTCCCGTAAAATCACATGTACATATGTATATATACGTATCAGGAATCACATAAATTAAGACATACATCAATAAGGGTTTCTTCATCCTACTTAATTCTTAATCATAAAGATTCCAAAAATCAATGTGTTAATCCTACATTTTACTTAATTCATCATCATACATAAACATAAAGTCTTAAATGACAAACATCAATATATCTAAAAGTAACATCACATAACATGAAATAATATAATATGTTCTAAGCATCAGATAATGTCTCGACATCTCGAGTCGTGAGTCTCAAAATGATAAAGTAACAACTAAGGCTACGAAGGGTCGGGGCGAGGCCTCACATTATCAAAGTCAAGGATGAAGTCAACAAAAGTCTGTGTGGACCTCATAGCCAATTATTTATAAGGTAAAGGTAGGTTTGGTACTTCTAAGTTTGATTTCAATGAAATCTTGACATAAATTCTAAATGACATTTAAACATCAAATGGATATCCTTGAGTCTTTAAATTTTATTATTTGGTGTTTAGTTGACTTGCCAATATTTTAAATAAGTGAGACATATAATCTTAAAAGAAGTGTGGATTTTTAGTTAACACTTTCAAATGACTTTTACATGTTCCCACTATTTATCCCAGTGTGATCTAGCACTCACCCTCCCAAAAGGTAGATCTTTTTGGTTTCATGGTATCTCAAAGCATTGTGATCTCTTAAACATGTAATTATAAATTTTACTTGATATATGATTATTATTTCACATTCTCTTTGTCCTTATGAAATAGAAATATGATTGTTCTACTTGGACCCCTATATTCAAATTTAAAAAACCATCTACAATCATAAAGTAACAGTACAAAATTAACAAGTAACTCAAGGAATTGGTGAACAAAACCTTTGTAAGATATTCAAAATATTTGACAGCATATATAAAGATGTGGAATAAATCAATGAAATTGAAAAAAGATAAGGAACACTATTTATTCAAAGTTTATACCTAAATGATCAATTTTGCATCAACATGACTAACTATAGTGAAAAACACCAAAACTATTGTCAATCATATTTAAATAATGTTATATTTGATATCAAATGATTGAATATAAAAGAATTTGATGTTTACCTATCTTAAAATTGTTTCTTATTTTCTTTTGACTTGTCAATTTTTACAAATATTAAATAATTTATTATAACAACTTATAATATATTATTTTTAAATCATAAAATTTTAAACACTATTATATTATAACTTAATGTATTAAATAAATAACTCCACTTAATATACAATTATAATAAAAACAAACTTTGCCAAAACCAATGGCATCTTTCTTGTGGAATCGTTTAATTTGATTTGTTTCATAAATCAATCTACTCATGTGGAAGACAGACACGATACATCAAATCGATATGAATGATACCTATGAATCGAAATTATTTGTTTCAACCAAAACAAGCAATGTGTTACCATCCAACGCGGTTGAAATTGTTGGCGCAAATTGGGCATTATTTCACATGGCTGTCTAAAATATTAGATATAATTAGATAGTTACAATTCAATTGCTGATTGATTATGACATGTAAGTGGTGAGAATGATGGTATGGTCCACCAAAACTCAAATATGATATGAAATAGACACCAACAGTTATAATTTTTAATCGGCATAGACTCTTACTCCCATTTTGAAAAACAAGCCATGTAAAATCAATGAGAAACTCTTGTCAAGATCCGCTGGAAATGAAAAACTAAAAAGCTCAAGTGCACATCAAAACTTAGTAACCCCTACAGCTAAGCTAACGTGGATCACAGCTATAGCCAAAAAAATGTCGAAATCGGCATCAGGCACCTCGAGCAAGCATCTCCTCGTACTGTAACAAAGATATCTGCCGTTGATATTTAATTTGGCTGTGAAATCTTGCAATGAAATACTCCGCCTCTCTATCAACTCTAACCTCAATTGACCGAGACATTGGTGTACCCAATTCTTCTCCATCCCCCAAATCGTACGTCTGTACTGTTTCAGAATCTTCAATTGCAGGAAAATTGCAAGGCTGCAAAATGTCTACTCTCATATTGCGCTCCTCCTCGTCCCCAAAAGAAGTGGGACGTATGCACGAGAAATAATTGTGCTCATGCCTTTGTCTTGTGAATTCAGGGCTGTTGGAGCATGAGAAATCGTATTCTCTATGCCCAAATGGCCCACTCGATCCGCTACGAGACATCATATTCCGCACATTATTTGCCAACAGCTTTCCCCTCTTCGTAAATCCTTCGTGCAAATACCTGCGCTTCAGCATACATTTTCTAGTAAGAAAAACGCCAACGGTCACCATATTCCACAAACGCCTCTTGATCAGGATCTTCTCAGCAAATCCAATTCCCATGACTTTGAAACGTATTAGCAATGTTAGCGGTGAATGCTTGCTTTAATTTGCGAAAGGCAATATGTTGAGAAATGAGATATGCGGGTATATATAGAGATGGAGAGGACTGGGAGTATTGAGAGTGAAGTTTTAATCAACCATTTTAATCCGTGCTAGCTGGAACTACTCGTTTTCGAGATGAAAAATGAGTAGGATTCCGCAAAAGTAATGATAAAATAAGCACAATTGTTGGCGCGTAGAAGATGAAATGGCTTCTTTCACGCGGACTCCGCTTATTACGCGAGCTTGTCTTTTAAAGAACACGATGTCGCCTTCGGAGAAATTTCTTTAAATACAAAAGTCGTCGCTTTATTGGTGAAGTAGTTGCGCTCGATGGAGGCTATTGGAAATATACTAGCTTATATATACCTCTATATATATTACGCCGAGAGTAATCGTTCTGAGGCGCCTATTTTTATTTAATTCCAAAGTTATTTTAATCAAAGTTGGGATTTACGAAAATAAAAATAGGCGCCTCGAGAACGATTACTCTCGGCGTAATATATATAGAGGTATATATAAGCTAGTGGCAGTCGCGACGCAATAGGGAAAATATTTACTTTCTATTTTTTATTTTGATAAGATTACTATAAAATTGTTAATTAATTTTTAATTAGAGTTGTATGGAGTTACTATAAAATTATGCTTCAAAATATTTTTTTGAATTTAATATGAGTTTAATTTAGATAAAAATATATATTTTTTATTTTTGGGATATTGTAATGTAAAATGTTATAGTCATATGTAGATATATGGTTAGGGACAAAGTTACCATTATAGTTAATGTTAACCTTAGGGATAGAATTAGGGTTAGGGTTAGCATTAGGGTTAGGGTTGGAGTTAGGGTTAGGGTTTGAGCTATGGTTAAGGTTGAGGATAGAATTATGGTTATGGTTATTGTTAGAGTTATGGTTAAGGTTCAGATTAGAGTTATGTTTATGGTTAAGGTTAGGGTTAGAGTTATGGTCATGGTTAAGGTTAGGATTAGAGTTATGGTTATGGTTATGGTTATGATTAGGGTTAGTGTTAGGGTTATAGTAAGGCTAATGTTAGGGTTAGGGTTAAGGTTTGAGTCAAGGTTAAGGTTAGAGTTAGGGTTACGGTTTGAGTCAACATTAAAATTAAGGTTAGGGTTAGAATTAGAGTCCAATTATGGTAGAGTCAGATCTAGGGTTAGAGTTATGCTCATGGTTAAGGTTAGGGTTAGAGTTATGCTTATAGTTAGGGTTAGGGTTAGGGTTAGGGTTAGAGTTTAATTATGGTAGAGTTAGAATTCGGGTTAGAGTTAGGGGTAGAGTTATGTTTATGGTTAAGGTTAGGGTTAGAGTAATGCTCGTGGTTAAGGTTAGGGTTAGAGTTATCATTATGGTTATGGTTAGGGTTATAGTGGGGATGGGGATAGGGTTAGGGTTAGTGTTAGGGTTTGAGTAAAAAAAAAAATTAATTTAATATAAGGAGTTTAATTTAGATTTTTAAAAAAATAAAAATTTTGGGATATTTTAATGTAAAATGTTATAGTCATATGTAGATATATGGTTAGGGAGAAAGTTACCATTACATTTAATGTTAACCTTAGGGATAGAATTAGGGTTATGGTTAGCATTAGGGTTAGGGTTGGAGTTAGGGTTAGGGTTTGAACTATGGTTAAGGTCAGGGATAGAGTTATGGTTATGGTTATTGTTAGAGTTATGGTTAAGGTTCGGATTAGAGTTATGTTTATGGTTAAGGTTAGGGTTAGAGTTATGGTCATGGTTAAGGTTAGAGTTAGAGTTATGGTTATGGATATGATTAGGGTTAGGGTTACAGTAAGGCTAGGGTTAAGGTTTGAATCAAGGTTAAGGTTAGAGTTAGGGTTAGGGTTTGAGTTAGGATCAAAATTAAGGTTAGGGTTAGGGTTAGAGTCCAATTATGGTGGAGTCAGATCTAGAGTTAGAGTTATGCTCATGGTTAAGGCTAGGGTTAGAGTTATGCTTATAGTTAGGGTTAGGGATAGGGTTAGAGTCCAATTATGGTAGAGTTAGAATTAGGGTTAGAGTTAGGGGTAGAGTTATGTTTATGGTTAAGGTTAGGGTTAGAGTAATGCTCATGGTTAAGGTTAGGGTTAGAGTTATCATTATGGTTATGGTTAGGGTTATAGTGGGGATAGGGTTAGGTTAGGGTTAGGGTTTGAGTCAAATATTTTTTAAAATTTAATATAAGGAATTTAATTTAGATTTAAAAAATATTATATTTTTGGGATATTGTAATGTAAAATGTTATAGTCATAGGTAGATATATGGTTAGGGACAAAGGTACCATTACATTTAATGTTAACCTTAGGGATAGAATTAGGGTTAAGGTTAGCATTAGGGTTAGGGTTGAAGTTAGGGCTAGGGTTTTAGCTATGGTTAAGGTTAGGGATAGAGTTATGGTTATGGTTATTGTTAGAGTTTTGGTTAAGGTTCGGATTGGAGTTATGTTTATGGTTAAGGTTAGGGTTAGAGTTATGGTCATGGTTAACGTTAGGGTTAGAGTTATGATTAGAGTTAGGGGTATAGTAAGGCTAGGGTTAGGTTTGGGGTTAGGGTTTGAGTCAAGGTTAAGGTCAGAGTTAGGGTTAGGGTTTGAGTCAGGATTAAAATTAAGGTTAGGGTTAGGGTTAGGGTTAGAGTCCAATTATGGTAGAGTTAGAATTAGGGTTAGAGTTAGGAGTAGAGTTATGTTTATGGTCAAGGTTAGGGTTAGAGTAATGCTCATAGTTAAGGTTAGGGTTAGAGTTATCGTTATGGTTATGGTTAGGGTTGTAGTGGGGATAGGGTTAGGGTTTGAGTCAAGGTTAAGGTTAGAGTTATGGTTAGGGTTAAGGTTTGAGATAGGATTAAAATTAGAGTTAGGGTTATGGTTAGAGTCCAATCATGGTAGAGTTAGATTTAGGGTTAGAGTTAGGGGTAGAGTTATGTTTATGGTTAAGGTTAGTGTTAGGGTTAGGGTTAGGGTTAGGGTTAGGGTTAGGGTTAGAGTTAGAGTTAAGGTCAAGGTTAAGGTTAGAATTAGGGTTAGGGATAGTGTAAAGGTTAGGGTTAGGGTTAGAGTTAGAGTTAGGATTAAAATTAGGGGGAGGGATAGGGTTTGAATTAGAGTTAGGATTAGATTTAGGGTTATTGTTAGGGTTAAGGTTACAATTAGAGCTAGAGTTAGGGTGAGGGCTAGACTTAGGGTTAGGGTTAGAGTTAGGGTTAGGTTTAGAATTAGAGTTAGAATTAGGATTAGGGTTAGGGTTACCGATATAGTTAAGATTAGAGTTAGAGTTAGGGTTAGGGTAAGGGTAAGAAGTAGGGCGAGGGTTATAAATATAGTTAGGGTTAGGGTTAGGGTTAGGGTTATAAAAACACTTAGGGTTAGAGTTAGAGTTAGAGTTAGGGTTAGGGTTATATTTAGGGTTAGAAATAAGGTTAGGGTTAGAATTAGGGTTAGAGTTAGGGTTAGGGTTAGTGTTAGGGTTATGGTTAGCATTAGGGTTAGGGTTACAATTAGAGTTAGAGTTAAAATTAGAGGTAGTGATAGTGTTAGTGTTAGTTTAAGAGTTAGAGTTAGAGTTAGATTTAGGGTTAGAATTGGGGACAAGATTAGGGTTAGGGTTAGAATTAGAGTTAGAGTTCCAATTCAAGTTAGAGTTAAAGTTAGAGATAGAGTTGGAGCTAGGGTTAGGGTTAGAGTTACCTAGTTAGATTTAGGGTTAGGGTTATAGTTAGGGTTGGGATTAGGATTTAATTAGGGTTAGGGTTGGAGTTAGAGTTATATATATTGTTAAGGTTAGGATTAGGGGTAGGTTTAGAGTTAGAATCAGGGTTAGGGTTAATGCTAGGATTAGGGATACAGTTAGAGTTAGAGTTAGAGGTATAGTTAGGGTTATAATTAGGGATAGGGTTAGAATTAGAGATAAAGTTAGAGTTAGAGTTAGGGTAAGAGATAGAGATAGATTTAGGGTTAAAATTAGGGTTAGGATTATAATGAGCATTAGAGCTAGAGTTAGAGTTAGGTTTAGAATTAGGGTTAGGGTTAGGGTTAGGGTTAGGGTTAGGGTGAGAATTAGAGTTATTGTTAGAGTTAGAGTTAGGATTAGAGTTATAATTAGGGTTAGAATTAGGTTAGGATTAGGGCTAGAATTGGGATTAGGGTTAGAATTAGGATTAGAGTTAGGGATATATAGGTTAGGGTTAGAGGTAGAATTAGAGCTATAGTTAGAGTTAGAGTTAGGATTAGGGTTAGGGTTAGAATTAGGGTTACAAATATAATTAGGGTTAGAGATTGAGTTAGAGTTAGGGTTAGGATAAGGGTAAGAATTAGTGTTAGGGCTAGAACTAAAGTTACAAATAAAGCTAGGGTTAGAATTAGGGTTAGGGTTAGGGTTAGATTTAGATTTAGTGTTTGAGCTAGAGTTAGAGTTAGAATTAGAGTTAGATGAAGGGTTAGAGATAGAGTTAGGGTCATAATTAGGGTTAGGGTTACCACAAGGGTTACAATTAGAGTTAGGGTTGGCATTAGGGTTAGGGTTATAATTAATGTTAGTGTTAGTATTAGTGTTAGTATTAGAATTAGGCTAGAATTGAGGCTAGAGTTAGGGTTAGAGTTAGGGTTAGAATTAGAGTTAGAGTTAGAGTTAGGGATCAAGTTAGAGTTACAATTACAATTGGAGATAGAGTTGGAGTTAGGGTTAGAGTTAGGGTTAGAATTAGGGTTGGGGTTAGGATTAGAATTAGTGTTAAGGTTAGAGTTAGAGTTACATATAGTGTTAGGGTTAGGATTAGCATTATATATAGTGTTAGGGTTAGGATGAGGGGTAGGGTTAGGGTTAGGATTAGGGTTGGGTTTATGGTTAGTGTTAGGATTAGGGTTACAATTAGAGTTAGAGTTATAGTTAGAGTTAGGGTTAGAGTTAGAGATAGTGTTAGGGTTAGAATTAGGGGTAGGGTTAGGGTTAGAGATAGAGTTGGAGTTAGAGTTAGGGTTAGAGTTTGAATATGGGTTAAAATTAGGGTTAGGTTTAGGGTTAGAATTAGTGTTAGAGTTAGAATAAAAGTTAGGATTAGGGTTACAGTAAGGCTTAGGGTTAGGGTTAGAATTAGGTATAGAGTTAGGGTTATAAAGAGTTAAGGTTAGGGTCAAGGGTAGAATTAGAGTTAGAGTTAGAGTCAGGGTTAGGGTTAGGATTAGGGTTAAGGTTAGGGTTAGGGTTAGAGTTAGAGTCAAAGTTAGAGTTAGAGTTAGAGTTAGAATTAGAGTTAGAGTTAGGATTCATGTCATTATTGTGGTTAAGGTTATTTCTAGGTTATTAATCATATTATAGTTGATGTTAGTACTATTATTATAGTTTTTCTTAGTGTTAGGGTAATTGTCAGGTTAAATTTTTATGTGGGTTAGTTCTATTATAGTGCCCATGATTAGTGCTATTGTGATATAAATTATTAATCTTTTTAATAATGTAATCTCTTCCTCTCCCATCCTCTCTATATCTCTCTCTATCTCTCTCTCCCTCCCTCCCTCTCTCTCCCTCTCTCCCTACTCTCTAACTACACCTAGTAATATCTCCCCCTATCTAAATACACCCTCTAATCTCTCTTTGTCTCTAGTCTCTAGATACACCCCCAAATCCCTCTCTGTAATCTCTAGATACACCCCCTTATCTCTCTCATCTTGCTCTCTAGATATACCTCCTAATCTCTCTCTCCCTCTATGCTCTCCAGATACACCTTTTAATCTCTCTCTCTCTCTCTCTCTCTCTCCCTCTCTCTCCCTACTCTCTAGATACACCTCCTAATCTCTCTCTCTCTCCCCCTCTCTCTCTCCCTGCTCTCTAGATACACCTCCTAATCTCTCTCTCTCTCTCTCTCTCTCTCTCTCTCTCTCTATATATATATATATATATATTTATTTATTTATTTATTTATTTATTTATTTATTTATTTATTTATTTAAATTTTAAAAAAAAATTCCACTAATAAAAAATATAATATTATTTCTAGTTTCTAGTACATATAGGGTTAGGTTAAGGTATATAATTTACTAAATGCTTAGTACAGTCATATATAGAGTAAGAGTTAGAGTTAGGATCCAAGGTTTACAATTTCATTTATATGACACTCAATGTTATGGTTAAGGTTAGTAAGTGGTTAAATGTTACACTAAAATAAGGGACATGGTTAAGGGAAGTATGATATTTAGGTATAGTGTTGGAGTATTTGAAGTACAACTATGGCCAAATTTGAGATATATGTTATACAAATGACTCAAATAGTGCAAACCTTTAAATTCATGAAAGGGAAATTATAAGTCCCAACACAATTATTTAGATGATGTAAAAAGTGTGAAATAATATATAAGAATCAAATTTATGGAAATTATTTCTCCATGATAATGTGAGAACATTATATATTGTTGAATTTTTAATAATGCTAATGCAATTTTTATTGCAATGATTAAGAATTGTAATCAATAAATATACTTATCATTAAGGAAATCTATTTAGACTTATGATTTTCTTTCTTAATTAACATATTTAGTAGCCACATCCATTAAAAAAATATTTTGTACAATAATAAATTTATTTTTTCTTGTTCTCTTCTTCATGAAAGTTACATAGAACAATGGGGAAACAAAACTACCAATACAACTAATTAGAAGTGAAATTCTAGAATTGGAGACAAGAATGAACCATATACAAAACATAAAAATCTTTTTAATGGCATAAATACATCTCACATTCTTCAATGATTAGGATTCTTTTGTGACCTTTGTTTGAACAATGATCATGAAAGACTTCTTTCATCATTGAGGGAAACCCATCCACTTTTGTAGATGTGTCACATATGAATTTTTATGCATCTTTCATATGCATTACTTCTATTTCATCAACATAGTCAATTGGAAATATTGTGTTCTCCACAACTTTAATTATAGTTGGGCACATCTCTTTAATTATTTGTAGACATTTGTCAAACTTGGTCACAAAGAAATCATTTGAGGTTATTGAAGTAGTCAGGCTAGTATCAAATAATGTTTGATTCTTTGTTCGAGGCATCCCTAACTCAAATAGTAACCTGCAAACTTATAAACAAACATCTTCATATATAAATTATCAGAATAAAAAAGTATTCATAATTAACACAAATTCTTTCAAATGAATAAATTTTAAAATAACATAAATAAAAATCAAAACTATTTCAAATGAAATAGTTAGATTGTAATGCTTGAAATATGGTGGCATTGTCTTCCACTTTTCAAACATTACAAACATAAATATTAATAAAAAATTATATACTGTGAAAAATATTTAAATAAAACACATAATTAGTCTAATTAAATAATGATAAAATATAAACTAAGTATATGATTTGTTTATTTTAAATTAATCATTAAATTTAATAAAATACAAATTTTATTGATAAGGTGACCTTGCCATCCACATTAATGATAAAATTTAATTATGAAATATGAAAAATATAAATATTTTGAAACATGCAAATATAAAACTATTATGAAACATAAAAATCAAAAGCATTTTGAAATATGAAAATCTAAAACTAATATGAAACATGCAAATATTATTCTAAATTGAAACATGCACATTAAAAATGCACAAATGAAATGTATTATCAAATATCTAAATCAAATAGATTTTGATTCAATTTGAATTCTAAATCTAAATCAACCATGCAAGGCTAAACTATAACTAATTTTGAAATTAAATATACATTTAAATCTAAATACATAACTAAATCTAAATCTAAATGCAAAACTAAATTAAAAATAGAAATCTCACATGCAAAAAATTACTCCAAAACTTTAATCTAGTCCTCTTCAAAAACTCTAATCCACTCCAATAATCTCCACCTCTTCTTCCCTGTAAAAACACAAAATGAAAATGAAATGTGGAGCATTTGCTTTATAACCTATGAGAGACTTCTCATATCCCCCAATAGATGTCTTTTGACATTCCATGAATTTGTTTTAAATTCTCCCACTCCCTACAAAAAATAAGCATGAATGTGCATGGAAAAATAAACTTAATAAAAAGAAAATATTTTATATTAAAAAAATTAATGAAATTATTTCAGCCCTATTTTTTTGGCTTTATTTTTTCGGGTCCTATTTTTGGCCCCTTTTGTCAGGCCCTATTATTTCAGCATCCATTTGGCTTCATATGATTTTGGCCAGCTATTATTTGGAGAATTTTTCTATATTTTACAATCTAATAATGATAAAATATATACTAAATATATTATGCATGTACTTTAAATAAATCATTAACTTTAGTAAAATATAAATTGTATTGATATGGTGACATTGTCATCCACATAAATGATAAAATTATACTTTGAAACATGAAAATATAAATACTTTAAAACATGCAAATGTAAAACTATTATGAAACACTCAAATCTAAAACATGCAAACTAAAACTATTTTGAAATATGCAAATCTAAAACTAATTTGAAACATGCACTTTTAAAAGATGCAAATGAAAAGTATTATAAAATATATAATTCAAAAGATTTTGAATGCAAATCTAAATCTAAATCAAACATGCAAGACTAAATTATTAAATGTAAGTGTAAACAATTTCAAATATAATTCTAGAAATCTAAATGGAACTAATTGAAATTGAAATCTAAATCAAAGTAGAATATTATAACTAATTTTGAATTTGAATCTACATCTACATCTAAATCTAAATAGAAAATAGAAATCTCACCAGCAAAAAAATTACTCCAAAACTTCAATCTATTCCTGTTCAAAAACTCCAATCTAATCCTCCAATAATCTCCACCTCTTCCTTCCTACAAAAACATAAAATGAAAATGAAATGAGGAGCCTTTGTTTTATAGCTTGTGAGGGACTCATCATCTCCCCCAACAGACATCTCTTCACATTCCACGAATTTATTTCAAATTCCCCCACTCTCCACAAAAAAAAAGCATGAATCTACATGCAATATTATATTTAACAAAAAAATAAATCATATTGAAATTGTTTTGCCCCTTCTTTTTTTCGGCCCTATTTTTTAGGGGCATATTTTTTGGGCCCTATTTTTTTGGGTCCTACTTTTTCGGGCCCTATTATTTCGGGCCTATTATTTCGGCCTCCATTTGGCATCCTATTATTTTGGCCAGCTATTATTTCGGCAATATTTTTATTTTATAATTTAATAATTTAATATTTAATTTAGAAGTTTGTAACTCCTGCCTTTTCTTTTTTATTGACAAGGAATTTTGGCATATTCCCATGCTGGGCATTTGTGCTGCCATTGTATAGAATGCCTCTCGGCGTAAATATCTGAAGAGTACAGAATTACATTTTTTTTGAAGAAATAAATAGGTTTTTCAATTAAAAAACAAGATTCTCTAAATAAATACTAATAATGGCTGCGCACATAGTAAACGCGAGTACAAAGCTTCCCAGGAAGGAGCCTATCGTTTCAAGTTTCAACCCAATTTTCACACTGTCAACAATTCCCTCGATTCACAATTATTTGCGTATAGATATGAAAAGTCTTCAGTGAAAATTCAATTAAAAATCAAGTTACAAATGTGAACAGGATTCCATCAAATTAGTAATAGCACATTATTTGATAGAATTATTCATTACAACAAATTTCAATACAAAATTGAGATTCAACTTCGATTTTGTATACATGAATTTGAAGAAGCATAGAAAATAGTATTTACGTGGGCACATGTAGCCAAAATGTCAAAGCAAGACAATGCACATGGAATGTTTGAGTGTGCATGTATAAATTACTTTGAAACAAAAGATTAAATGTATAGAATCATATTTTTATCTTGTTTCTTAAATTCAAATATAAAATTTAAAATGCAAGTAAAATATTTAAGACTAATGAGAAAAACAAAAGGAAAGTCAAGGCTCTTTTATAGTTTAAAACACCAGTTATTTATTTTTTAGTCTGCACATGATGGGAATAATATGAGAGTACATTATACTCTCGGTTGTAAACATCACACACTTGATGGACTCGTACACTAAAAGTGTTCATTAGTCATAGTTGACTTACTTTTTCCAAACTTAATTTTTCTCGTGTATGATGTTTAAGAGTGGTCACGGTGTACTCCTTATGGAAGGCACCTACCTAGGCTACAAACGAGGCTTACATACCTACCCCCTTCTCTGATTTGAACTTTTGACCTCTCTTTCAAGAGCGCAAGTTTACCACTAGGCCAACTCAAGGTGTAGGATATAGTTGTTGGCATGGTTTCCAAAAGGACAATTAATTACTAATTGATGGTTTGAAAACATTACTCTCCTACATAAAGGCAAAGATTAATAAAAGCTATTAAAAGTTTGATTTATAATTATTTTTCTTTATTAAAGTTTAAAGTATTGCACTGTAATTATATTTTGAACATGATGATCTGTTGGGTATTTGTTCATTCTAAAACATGTCACTTGTGTAACAATGGAGATGCAAAAAAAATAGTTATTAGCTCTAGAAACACTTAACATATCTAATAAGTCACATCACTAAATATGGTTTGCATCTATGCTATAAAGTAATATCATCAAGGATAATTTATAATTACTACTTCCTACAAGGAAATCTAAATACTTTTCTCTTGCATTAATAAGTCTACACCTTCTTTCAACTCATTTTGAATTTCACATATTATGTTCCCCTTCCACATATCTTCGTCGTAGCACATAATTTCAAAATATGTCTCTTTAAAATAATGACCCATTCCGCTTTTGGCATTGCATCTTTTATAAAGATCTCCTTCTTTGCATAGAATTATATATCCTTCATTAGGCTCCCCGTCTTGCTTGTAGGTGTCAACTTTGTTTAGGACATCTTCCTTGATTAAGAGTGCATATCTTTAATGATTAAATTTCCTTAGTGTTGAAATTGTATATCCTTCATCAATAAATCCCCTTTCTTAGCTCTTAGAAAGGTGTGTATTCTAGATAAAGATATCCTTCTTCTTTTAGTGTAGACAAATCTTTCTTTATTTGAAGATTACCTTTATTCATGGAGGTATATATCCTTCAACAAAGATCTCTCTTCTTCCTCTTTTACTTTTTGTAGTTATGTATCCTAATAAGGACCCCTTTACTCCAATTCCAAGATATGTTCATTAAAAATATCCTCCTTGATTGAATATTTGTAGCATTTATAAGGAACCCCTTTTTAGCTTGGTGCATGAATTATTGGAAAATATCTCCTTAGGGATGAAGGTATGTATCCTTGATATTGATCTGTATTTTTCTTAAGATATCAACATACAAATATGTTGACATCATACAAATATTTTGACATCTTAAGGGGGCATAAATAAGCTTCATTATTACTTGTATTTATGCATCAATGTACCCTCATAATGATAGTGTTGTGTTTCATAATTTTTCTATGACATGGCTATTAATCTGTGTTTCATAATTTCTCTAGGACATGGTTATTATTCTATCTTGTAACAATCTAACCTTTGATTTGATCATCTAGTACAATGAGGATTTATATTTTGGTTTGTTGTGCTCCTTAAAGTGTTTCAAAATGGTCTATGAATCACCTATCATAATAAAACTTGCTAACTAATGACATTTATATGAAAAATATGGATCGCCTAGCATAACACAACTTACTCGAGCTTGATCCTTTTTTTAGCATTTTATACACTCCTCAAGTCAATAGTCATCTAACAGTAATGAATTGTTTGTGTTGGAAATTTGTTCAATGCTCCCCTTGAGATTCATGACAAGAGCTTAACTACCTCTTGTGTACTATAAGTTGAGTGGTTGTATTAGGCATTGATAGATCAGTCTTTTGGTGCAACGGAGACCCCACTCTAACAAGTGGTATTAGAGCTTGTTCACAGGTTCAAATCCTCAAACCCTCAGGTAACACTAAGGGGGAGATTGTTGGAAATTTGTTCAATTCTCCCCTCAGTATTCCTAACAAGGGCTTAACCACCTCCTATGTATTATAAGTTGAGTGGTTGTATCAGGCATTGGTAGATTGGTCTTTTGGTGCAATGAAAACCCCACTCTAACAATTTTGTCATATTTTATAATCCCCAATATGTTGGTCATCTAACATAATACGACATGTTAGCACAATCATTTTTTTATAGGCTCTTTGAAATGTTGATTACCTAGTACACAACATTATACAAGTTATTGGCTTATACAATGTGTGTGCTCCATGGATCACTCAACATAACAAAAATTTTTGATAGTAGAATCAATATTCCATACATATAATTTATTGGTATAATTAAATATCCACTAATTATGTTTTACTTAATCTTACTCAGGATAATGCATTGCATAGTAGTTTGTCACTTAGACACCTAGGAGTTTGCACCTCAATAAGCACATGGCATTGGATAATTACACTCTAGGTGGTGATAGTTGTTATCTCAATTAACCTTTAGTACACATAGCACATCATCATCCTCATCATTGCACATACTTCGTTGCATAATAGAGGATGATCCACCTTTGGTGGACATGTGATTTCACCTTCTGTAGGTGGTAGGTTATCTTCTTCTAATCATTGTCTCTTATCGACTTTTCTATATAAGGAGGCATACTTTATACATTTTAATCAATCAATGTAATGTCCAATAATACATTGATGTTTATTATGAATAATATTCTTCTTGCATCTTAATGCAATTGTCTTGTCAATATCTTGTGGAAGTTATCTTGGTCTTTCATTTGATCCTGGGGGTGTTGTAGAGTCACCTAAAACTATAACAAAATGACCTAACATAACTTAACTTGTTATTGAGTGGAATTTGTAGCTTAATTATTGACCACTAGTAAAACACAACTTGCTAGTTATTGGAATGTGAACCTTCTTTTATCAAATGATATGCTCTTATATTTTTCTAGAATTTCACATGACTTTCAAAATGGCATTTTGAGAATGATATTAGTTGTTGATGGCATTTTTTGGGGGGTATAATCGAATGATCTACATAGTGGTAAAGGTGATTTTTGGTCTCTCTTCCTGAAATTTTTTTTTTTCTGAAAATCACAAATCCTTATTTTTGCAACTTCTAAGGCCTTGTTTGGGCTCAATAAACTCCTTTTTAGGTACAATTATTTTCTAGAGTGCATAATTTTTTCCATATTTTCATAATCTAATAATAGTTTTTAGTGTTTGTGATCAAAATTTACACTTTTAGAATTTGGCTAACTTTTACAAGTGTAATGCATAGACCTTAGTTAGCTCCTTTCATAGTGATCTAAGTCTACTATAGCCTAATTTTTGGGTATAATTATTTTTTGATCTCATTTTGTAATGTGAGAAGGGTATCATTAATGTAATCATAGGTTATGAAACACATCTATTGATTATACTTTTGACTAAGGATAATTATGAGGCATGGGAAAAAGGAATAATCACACATTGTAAATGGCTTAACCTCTTTTCTCATCTTTATGGACTCGTTCCTAAGGAAATGTCTCGATGGAAGCAATACATGTTTTGGGAAAAAGGAATGATCATATTATAAACTTTGTTAGTAGTGGCATTAGTTTATGTCTCTTCAATTACATCTACCCCAAATTTAGAGGTATTAAGTGCCCATGCATAGTTTGGATAATTATTTGGCAATATTTTGGCGATCCATGTGTTATTATGTTCCCAAGTGATCCTATTACAAATTTCCTCATTCTTCTTGATGATTCAAATAAGATTCCCTATGATGATGATACATTAGAGGAGATTAAAGAATTTTCATATATTGAGAGCAAGGATGATCTAATGACTCCTTTTGCAACCCTTACTTCTCTAATTGAGATGACACATTCATCTCTTGCTGGTGATTTCAAAGATTCATTACAAGAGATACCTATTTTTTTCCTAAATGGGATTACTATTTTCTAATATATTGGTTCTCATATTTTAGATTCGGGAGACATACTTTATTGGGGTTCTCTTCTCTTTGATGATAGTTTCATCGTAGTTGGATTTGATACTTCTTCTCCTTATTTGGATATTTTCACTCTTTATTCTTCTTCTTCACTTTATTTTTCACATTTCATGGTTTAACTTGATGATGTGATAAAATATATGTGCTTGGAGAGATCTTTTATGTCTTCCAATATGCATACATAGAGACCTTTTTGCTCATTTCATTTGGATATTGATTGGTTCATGGAATAATCATCATACTTTATTCGGATTCCACTTCCTAGCTCTTATCCAAAATCGAAAGCATTCCTGCATTTGTATTTTGTATATCTTCTTCTCAAGGGGAGAAATGTTATTTGTAGGCATTAGACTATGTTTTATCTTCAAAAACTCACCACTCTTGTAGGTTATTCTTTATTATGGGGGGGAGGATATCATGTCTCCTACTATGCTTCTTATTGGGGGATCATTCTTTGTATATATATGGTGTATGTAGTTTTTGGGGGCAACTGAGTACTCCATCCATCCATGAATTGTGTGTTTTCATCTCTTCTTTTCAAGGAGGGATTTTTCCATTAGGTTTACCCTCTTTCTCCACTTTATGAGATATTTCATTTCATGTATTGTATTGCATATACTACATGGGTGCCTAAAATGTCCTAGTAGCCAGGATCCATCTTTCATTGTATGTTTAAGTGTATTCCCCTAATTTACACTTAAGGGGGGTGTTAATGTAGTTAAACAGTCATTAATGAATTTTTACTTAAGCTTACTTAGGATAATGCACTACATAGTAGCTTTTCATTAAGATACCTAGGAGTTCACCTCAATAAGTACATGGTGTTAGAGAATTCCACTCTAGGTGGTGATAGAATTGTTATCTCAATCCACCTTTAGTGCATTATCACACTATCATCCTCATCATTTCACATACTTCATTATTTAATGGAGGATGATCTACCTCTAGTGGACATGTGATTCCACCTTGTGTAGGTAATAGGTTATGTTCTTCTTATAATCATTGTCTCTTATCACCTTTCCTATATAAGGATGCATATTATGTACATTTTAATCAATTAATGTAATTCTTAATAATCCATTGATATTCATTATCAATAATATTATTCTTTCATCTTAATGCAATTGTCTTTCCAATCTCTTATGGAACTTATCTTCGTCTTTCATTTAATCATAGGAGTGTTGTAGAGTCACCTAAAACTCTAACAAAATCACCTGACACAACAGAACTTGTTATCAAGTATAATTTGTAGCTTGATTGTGGACCCCTAGCAAAACAAAACTTGCTAGTTATTGGAACATGAACCTTCTTTTATCAAATGGTGTATGCTCTTTTTTTTTCTATAATTTCACATGACTCTCAAAATGGCATTTTGAGAATGATATTAGTGATTGAGAAATTTTTTACTTCAAAGTTCTCTTCAATTTGTTGACTATGGGTTTTTATTTTGGACTTCGCATATTTTATGTCTTTTTCCCTTCTTTTTTCCTTTTTTTTTTCTTTTTTTTCTCTTTTTTTCTTTTTTTTTCATTTTTGGGTTTGATATATGAAAATAAGGGTTTTTGGGCCTTGTGAATTCAAGGGAAGTGTCTATTTTAAGCCAAAAATATTTAAAATAAAATTGCATTACTATAAATCCATAAACAATAAACATCAAATATAAAATTTCTATCATGTTTTATTTTATTGATCTTATTAATAAATGAAAGATGTGATCATGTTCAAATCTTCAAGATTCAACAAAATTTGCAACCTTGCAATAGCCCAAGTCTCGTCGTCTACCATATTCAGAAAGAGCTTTGTGAAAGTAAAGCTCTAATACCATGTTAGAGTCATTTAAGGACTAAAGATTCCAAGAGCATCTAAACAATTAAAAATATCTTCTATAAGAGATAAAAATAAGAGCATAAATTTTGAGTAAGGATGCAAGTTATATAGGCAAAAGCCTACAATGCAATGGTAACTTGCGAGCCTCTCATGTGGGAGGTCTTGGGTTCGAATCTACCTTTGCTTAACATATAATAATAATTAATTCCAACAAATAATAATTAATCTAGGCTTCAGTTGTTTACTGATAATAATAAAAAAGGATGCAAGTTATATTAGACTAATATGATCAATGATATGCATATGCAATTGATGTAAAATAATAAAATGTACATATCATATCCTACTGATATAGGTAAGGTTAAGAGATAGAACTAATTAAAATGATGGAAAGTGCCTTAATCATATTTTATGAAATGGTGAGTGATACTAGGATAAGATCATGTGATAACAAAGACTTTCTAAAAATATTAATATAGATTACTAAGTAAATTTGAAATGTAAATGTGCGTGAAAATGCACTAATTACGAACTAGTTAGATATGTACCTTGTTCACACTACAAATGGGTAAAATGGATAGGAAATGCCCTTGTTAATACCAAGAGAAATTATTTTCAAAGATTTTCCTTGATAAACCCCTTTTTATATTATTAAATTTTGATACCAAAATTTTATCAACATCAAGGAAGAAGTTAACAAAAGTCTATGTGGATCTCGTAGCCAATTATTTGTAAGGGAAAGATAGGTTTGGTACTTCTAAGCTTGATTTCAATGGGAAACATCAAATGAATATCCTTAAAGCTTTAAATTTTATTATTGTATAGAATGGATACTATTTTTGGTGTTTAGTTGACTTACCACTATTTTATAAATGTGAAAAATATAATCCTAAAAGAAGTTTTGGATTTTTGGCTATCACTTTTACATGACTTTTCCATGTTTGCACTATTTATTCCATTGTGATCTTGCACTCACCCTCAGATATATCTTTTTGGTTTCTCAAAGCACAATGATCTCTTAAACATGTAATTATAAAGTTTATTAGAAATCTAGATGTATGATTATTTTTTCTAGATCTCTTCATCCTCGTTAAGTATAAATATGCTTAATCTACTCTAACTTCTATGAAATAAAATAAAAACTTGCAATCATAAAGAGGCATGCCACAAAATTAACAAGTAACTCAAGGAATGGGTGAAGAAAACCTTGTAAGATATTCAAAGTATTTGAGCAAAAATTTAAAAATATGGAACAAATCAATAAGTTTGAAGAAATGCTAAGGATACATTGTCTATTCAAAATTGATACCTATATGATCAATTTTGCATCAACGAGACAAACTATGGTGACAAACACCCAAACTATTATCAACCACATTTAAACAACATTAAGATTGGTATCAAATAATTGATTATAAAAATTAATAAAATAATCTTTGCCTACTTTAAAATTATTTCTTACTTTCTTTTATATCATTTTTTTAAAATATCATTTTATATTAATACAACAAATTATATTACATTATTCTTAAATCATAATATTTTAACTCTCTTACAATATTATAATATAACTTGATGCATTAAATAAATAAGTTCAATAAATACACATTCATAATTTAAACTTTATAACTCCTATTTATTAGCTTCATTCAATATTTTGAAAACAAACAAATAATTTAAACTTTATAACTCCTATTTATTAGCTTAATTCAATATTTTGAAAACAAAGAAACAAAAATTAGTGTCCTTTTCATTCGTAGAGAACTCTTTAAAGTAGGTTAATAGCGTTCTCTAACTATTTGACAAAATGATTGTTTACTTCCTTCTTTTGCCTTCCCAAACTTGTTAAATGGACTTGATAGTCTTCCTTTGAAATTTGATTCCGTTCGTCCACGTTATAGCATGTAATTATGCATAATTCTATTCAAAAGCAATAATTGAAACAAACATTGCCAAGACCAATGGCATCTTTCATGTGGAATCGTTTAGTTTCATTTGTTTCGTAAATCAATCTACTGTGAAAGACAGACACAACACATCGAATCGATATGAATGATATTTAGGAATCGAAGTTTTTTATTTCAATCGAAAGAAGCGATGTGTTATTATCAAACACGGTTGAATTTGTTGGCGCAAATTTGGCATTTTTTCACATGGCTGTCTAAGGTATTAGATATAATTAGATAGTAACAATTGATAACGACTGGTAAGTAATGAGAGTGATGTTATATTTTTTTTAATCTACTATCCACCAAAATTCAAATCTGATATGAAACAGATACCAACAATTGTAGTTTTTAATTGGCATTGACTTATATTTCCATTTTGAAAAACAAGCCATGTACAGGAAACTCTTGTCAAAATCCGCTGGAAATATAAATAAAAGCTCAAGTGCACATCAAAACATGTTTACCCCTACAGCTAAGCTAACGTGGATCACAGCTATAACAAAAAAATCTGTCGAATCGGAGAGATCCTCATCAGGCACCTCGAGCAAGCATCTCCTCGTACCGTAACAAAGATATCTGCCGTTGATATTTAATTTGGCTGTGAAATCTTGCAATGAAATCCTCCGCTTCTCTGTCAACTCTAACCTCAATTGACCGAGACATTGGTGTACCCAATTCTTCTCCATCCCCCAGATCGTACGTCTGTGCTTCAGAATCTTCAATTGCAGGAAAATTACAAGGCTGCAAAATGTCTACTCTCATATCGCGCTCCTCCTCGTCCCCAAAAGAAGTGGGACGTATGCACGAGAAATAATTGTGATGCCTTTGTCTTGTGAATGCAGGGCTGTTGGAGCAAGAGAATTCGTATTCTCTGAGGCCAAATGGCCCGCTCGATCCGCTGCGAGACATTATATTCCGCATATTATTTGCCAGCAGCTTTCCCCCCTTCGTAAATCCTTCTTGCAAATACTTGCGCTTCAGCATACATTTTCTAGTGAGGAAAACGGCGACGGTCACCATATTCCATAAGCGCCTCTTGATGAGGGGCTTCTCTGCAGATGCAATTCCCATGACTTGAGATCTATAATTAGCAATGTAGCAGTGAATGCTTGCTTTAATTTGCGAAATGCAATATACCGAGAAATGAAATCTGTTCGTATATATAGAGATGGAGGCGAGTATTGAGAGTGAAGTTTTAATCAACCATTTTAATCCGTGCTAGCTGGAACTACTCGGTTTAGAGATAAAAATGAGTAGGATGCCGCAAACGTAATGATAAAATATTACAGCTGTTGGCACGTACGAAGATGAAATGGTTTCTTTCACGCGGACTACGCTTAATCTGCGGGCTTGTATTTTATTGAACATGATGTCCCCATTCGTACAAGTTTCTTTAATATACAGAAGTCGTCGCTTTATTGGTGAAGTAGCTGTAGCTCGACGGAGGCTATTGGAAATTTAATATCTTAAAAGGTACAGAATTACGTTTTTTTTTTTAAATAATTAATAGGTTTTTCAATTGAAAAAGAAGATTCTATAAATAAATACGAATAATGGCTGCGCACATAGTATACGTGGGTACAAAGCTCCCAGAAGGGGCCTATCGTTTCGACCCAGTCTTCACAGTGTGAATACATTTCTCCATTCACAATTATTTGAGCATTGATATGAAAAGTCTTTAATGAATATTCAATCAAAAATCTCGTATACAAATGTGAACAGGATTCTGTCAAATTAATAATAATACATTATTTGGTAGGATTATTCATATTAATGAAAAATATTAGTTTTTTTTAATGACGTGTAACTTATGGATTTATTTGAAATAATGGCTATCGGTGAGAAGAGGCGCGGGTGAGGGTTTTCAAATTCTAAGTTGTGTGAAGGTGAGGATGGTAATGAGGAGGATGCTCCTAGTGGTTTTGGGGAGGTGTTTTTGTAGCTAGTTCTCTGTTCTACCCTTGCGTTGTTATTGTTGGAGGTTTTTCCGGAGTGTGTTCTTTTTAACGGTTCCCCCTTTTGCATGCTCCTTTTGGGGAAGGGTTGATTTAGATATATTTGGAGATTTCTTTCCATAGTCAAGTCTTGTGTTTAGAGGGGGGGGGGGAGTTGGGGGGCAGGGGTGCTTAATGCTACTACCCCTGCATTGTTGTTTTTAGTGGTCTCTGGCTATGTGCTCTTTAACACGAATCTCTCTTCCCTTTGGCTATGTGCTCCTTTTGGGGAAGGGTCGGTTTGGATCTATCTGGAGGTTTCTTTCCTTATCTGGATCTTGCTTTTGGAGGGGGAGTTGCACAAAGTTGTGTTTGCTTTCATCAATGTTGAGGGCAGAATAGATTTGCTTGGCCTATTTGTGTTGTTCTTTTTGGAGCCTTTGGGCTCTGCTATCTCTATGCTTGTTTTTCTTCCAACTTTTGGGTATGCCCTAGCTAACAATTGGAGTTTTCTTTTGCCTATGTAGATTTTGGGTGTGTGTGCTCTTGTGAAAGATTGGTGGAAGCCTTGTGTTTTCCAGGACTTTATTTGTTTCTAGATCTACTTTGTGGAGTTTGGAGTTGTTGTAGGCCATGTCCTGCCTAAAGGGGAATGGTATTGGCTTTTCAATTTTTTGGAAAGCTAGAACTAAGTATGGTGCTAGCAAGGTGGACTTTGGATTTCAGTCCCAAATAGATTTGTCTCATGGAGACAGGATGACTCCACAACTTACTAGCTTGGGGACTTTGTAGACTGCTTTAGTTTTGAGAGGAGTGTTGTTACCCTTGAGGTTGGCTTGGGTCTTTCTATCTACTTCTCCTCTCATGGCTTCTATGGAAGTGGACCAGTCTTCTACTAAGGTCAAGATTTTGTTCATGGTTTAATAAGTGGAGGTGACTCATATTGGAGTGGAGATTATCTGGGCTACCTCTTGTGGTTGTGTTGTTGGAAGTAGGTGTAACAGCTTTAGCCTTGTTAGTTTGACCTTTCTCCTCCATGTTTCTATTGAGGTAGACCCTTTTCCTATTATGGTGGAAAAAGAATCTACAAGGGTTTGGAAGATCTTTGGATAGAGTTGTTGATTTCATCATTTGGTGGACCTTTTCTTTTGACAAAGAAAGATGGATAGGCTATTTGCTATCTAAGTTTGTTTCTTTAATGTTATTCTGATGAAAGTGCCTCTCTCTTTCAGTTTCTTTTATTCTAGTGATCAAGTGATTGCTGCCAGTTTTAAAGGGCTCGCTTTAGTCCTTCATTTCTATTCTTAGTTAAAGCTTGCAGCTTTTGTAGAGGCTTGTACCAAGATGATCTTTGACACTGTTGACCATGATTAGTGATTTAGTCGCATCCAGGCCTTTGTTTTTTATCATATCTTTTGTCACTAGTTATTGTTAATGTGTCATTAATGCATTATTTTTGTAATGTTAATGGTGTCTAGTAACAACTCTTTAGACTTGTGCTCTGACTGTACCATGGGCCAAAACCCTCTTGCCACTACTTTTTCTGAAAACTTATGGATTCAGTTAGGCCAATATTTTTAATTTGACCAATTCAATCTATCAATAGAAATGAAGTATTATATTTTATCAAATAGTTAGCTTTGAATAATTATTTATAATAATAAAAAAATGTGATTTTTTTTTTTTCATTAGTTTGAGCACTCTTGAAAAAAATCATTATTCTTTCACATAAAACATAAAATTTATAATCTAATGACAATACAATAAAAAAAAGTCCAAAAACTTCTTAGCACTTAATTACGCTTTTGATTCCATGTACTATTTGCGAGTTGTAGGTCATTGGCTTGCTCAAATCAATTCATTTGGGGAATAAGGTAATGTGTTTTTGTTTTTACCAAATGTCAAGGTTTAAGAATTTGGGAGATGGAAACAACTACAAGCATATGGTTTGCATTCATGAACAAAGTGCAACTTCGAGATTAGGGGCAATTTTTTAGTATAAAGATTCATTAGGCCCGTCTGTAATGAGCCTTGCTCAAATTGATCACAAATTACCCTAATTTTCTACTGGTAATAAATGGTTACAAGATGCACAATGAATTTAATTCTTCCTTTCACCTATTAATGCACTAAGAGAATAGGATGCATCTACAACCAAGACATATTTACAAGATCTAAATACAAACTAATATCAAATCCAAACTCTAGTATCATATATATAAATAAATGCTTAATCTTGATAAAGAATGACACCTATAGTAGTAGCATATAATATGCATGAATAAACAAGAGAAACCTAGTTCTTGAAGTTGCTTTGAGTCTCTACTGACAATGCAATCAATATCTCCAAGTATTATGCCCTAATGACAAGATAATACAGTGTTCCTACAACAAGCTCCTATAGCAAATGCCCTACTTATTCTTCCTCTTCACACCTAGCCCTTGGCCACAAATTCAGCACCATGAAGTGACTATAATACCACCTCCAATCGGTAATAATTTAAGTGATTTTTCACACCCTCAAAATTGCTATCATTGGGAGTTTTTGTTCCCAAAGACAAATTGATTATCTACAGGCCCTTGGCTCCACAAATACATAGGCAAATATCAATAACAAATCCGGATGCCTTCCCATGAGGCTCTCTCCTCTATTAACATTATTCCTGCCCCCCTTCTAGAAGAATCATAAGTGTTATCTTATCGCACTATTCTGGAAGCTTCCTCCTTTCCAACAATAGATAAGTTGTGCTTCTCGACGATTCCCTAATATTAAATTAATTAAATATAAAGTCATCTCTTTTAATTATTATTTTTAAGTATTTAATGACTTTATAAGAAATCAATTTAATTATTTCCACTTAGCCTTCGAAGGACGAAAGGCTAAGAAATCCATTGAGAGGCTAAAGAGATGGGGACATTACAGTCTGCCCCTCCGAAAATAGCTTGTCCCCAAGCAATCTCAACTCTGGATGTTGCAGAATCTCTTCACTCTCCCATGTAGCATCCTCAATAGGTAGGTTCTTCCATTTAATCAAATATTCTCTAATGACACAACTTCTCAATCTCTTCTCTCTAAAATCTAGTATAGCCTCTGGTATCAAAATCAACTTACCCTCATCATCTAAGGGTGGTAGAACTGCAAAAGGAGCCACATGATGTCCCAATGCCTTCTTGAGGCGTGATACATGGAAAATATTGTGCACTTTTCTATCCGCCAAAAACTCTAGCTTGTAAGCCACTTCACCCACATGCCTAATGACTCGGAAGGGTCCATAGTATCGTAGCTTGAGCTTCTCTGCACCACTCTTCTTGAGAGTAGACTGTCTGTAGGGTTGCAACATCAAATACACCATGTCTCCAACCTCAAAAGAGTGTTCCACTCTCTTTTGATCTGTATATTATTTCTTCTGGTTTTGTGCCTTCTGGATGTTTTCACGAAGAGCCCTCATGATATCCTGATTTTCCTGTAACATGTCTCCAGCACTAGGCACTCTACTATCACTTATCAACAAATCAAGAAAGCTAGGAGCCTCATAACCATACAAGGCCATGAATGGTGTCATCTGAATAGAAATAAGGTAAGTGGTGTTGTAGCAATACTCACAAAGGTATATCCACTTAACCCATCCTTTTTTCTACCCAGCAATATAATTTCTAAGGTATCCTTCCACCCATTTGTTGACTATCTTCGTCTATCCATCTATTTGAGGGTAGTAACTAGTACTTGAAAAAAGCTCGGTCCCACACAATCTAGAAAGATCCTTCCAAAAATTGCTCATAAATCGACTATCTTGATCACTAACAATGTTTCGTGGTAATCCATGCAATCTAAACACCTCATGAAAAAATAGTTCAGCAACCTATGTGGCTGAAAATGAAATAGTGATTGGGTAAAAAAATGTGCAAACTTGGTCTAGCGATCAACCACCACATAAACACAATCCTTTCCTTGCACTTTTGGAAACCCTGTGATGAATTCCATAGATATACATTCCCACTTCTTGTTTGGAATTGGAAGTGGTTGTAATAAACTAGCAGGATATGTATGGTTTTGTTTGTTCTGCTGACAAATAACACATTCTCTAACATATCGTAGAACATCAAATTTTAGACCCTTCCAAGTGAACCTCTCCTGAATCTGTCGATAGGTTTTGAAATACTCGGGATGGCCTACCAATGGTGAATCATGAAAGGACCTCAATACTATGTTCTTCACTTTTGATCTTGGAGTCAAGAAAATCCTCCCCTTGTAAATGATAAGATCATTCACCACTGTGTATCTATTATCATGTAGTGACCCATCAATAATACTTGAATCCCAAGAATCCTTAGCATATTCTGCCACAATCAAATGACTCCAATCCTCTGAAACCTCAACCATAGAGCTCAAATGTGGTCGGCGAGACAAGGCATCAGCTACTATATTCTGTGAACCTTTGACAAAAGAAATGTCAAAATCATAAGATTGCAACTTGCTTACCCACTTTTGCTGATGGTCATTAAGATCCCGCTGCCCAAGGAAATGTCTCAAGCTATTAAGGTCTATTTTAACAATGAGCTTATTTCCCACTAAGTATTGCCTGAACTTGGCCAATGCATGCATAATGGCCAACATTTCCTTGTCATATATACTGTAGCTCCTCTCAGGGCCCCTCAACTTCTTGCTTTCATATGCAATTGGATGTTTGTCTTGCATAAGGACAGCTCCAATCCCCTCACCTGAAGCGTCACACTGCAACTCAAAGGGTTTAGTAAAATCAGGCAATGCAAGCACTAGGCAAGTAGTTATAAGTTGTTTGAACATCTCAAAGCATTCCTGTGCCTCATGAGTCCAAACAAAAGCCCCTTTTTTAGTCAAATCTGTAAGTGGTGCTACATGGCGAGAATACCCATTAACAAATCTGCGATAGAATCCACATAAACTCAAAAATCCTCTAATTTGTGTCAGATTTGTCAGAGTAGGCCACTCAATAATTGCCTTGATCTTATCTGGATCCATCTGAACTCCTTTTGCACTAATGATGTGACCCAAATACAATAATTTTGTCATGCCCAAGTCACATTTAGATTCCTTTGCATGTAGAGATTCCTTACCAAGAATACCCAAAACTATGTCTAGATGTGCAAGATGCTCTTCCCATGTCTAGCTATAAACCAAGATATCATCAAAGAAGACTAACACAAATCGCCTCAACTGTGAATGAAATACCCTATTCATAGTAGAGTGGAATGTAGCAAGGGCATTGGTTAGCCCAAACGGCATAACCACAAACTCAAAATGTCCACAATGGAAATGAAAATTTGTCCTCTCAATATCTTCTTCTCTCACACGAATTTGGTGGTAACCTAATCTCAGATCAATTTTGGAGAAGTACTTGGCACCATGCAATTCATCAATCAATTCATCAATCCTTGGAATGGGGTAGCAATTCTTGATTTCTCTCTTGTTAAGCATTCTATAATCAATACACATCCTTAGAGTACCATCCTTCTTTTTAACCAATACTACTGATGAAGCAAAAGGTGACTTACTCAGTCTAACATGCCCCATAGCTAGCAACTCCTTGATAGTTTTCTCTATCTGATCTTTAAGCCGCTTAGGGTGCTTGTAAGGAGTGACTATAACAAGCTTAGCACCCTTTTCCAATTCGATGATGTGTTCTATCCCTCTATCTGGAGGTCTACCAGGTGGAATCTTGCTAAAGACCTTGTCATGCTTGATCCTCAACTCTTGTATATTAGGATGATAAACAAGTTTTTGTTGCTCTTCCTGTGTTGGCTTCAAAACACAACCTGTTGCCCACTCAACCATGTCATGACGTAAAAGATGTTCCATTTTCCTAAGAGAAATAGTCTTGCAACTGGTGTCTTTGAGTGCTTTCAACATATGAGTTTTTCCATCCATCTCAAATCTCATTTCCATCTCATGGAGGTTGAGGGTGAATATTCCTATGTCATGTAACCATGTCATTCCCAAAACCATATCTGTGTCTCCCATGTTCACCACATAAAAATTTTCCTTGAACTCATAGTTATTCAAGCGCAACCTAAGAGTGAAACCATCAGCAACCTTAACTTGAATTCCCTCAAACTTCTCAGTCTGTATACCACGCCTCTCAACAAGCCTAGTATCAATGAAATTGTGTGTCACACCTATATCAAGAAGAGTAATAATCTTTTGACCAGCAAAAACCCCTCGCATCCTAAAAGACCCTTCTCACTAAATACTTGTGAGATGAGCCTCTTTAAGCTTTACTTCTTCCTCTAATTCTTCATCATGTTCTGATTTTTCTGATTCTAAATCATTAATTTCAGATTGTTGGTCTAAATCAAAATCTTCAATTAGTGCCCACATTGCACGATTTGACTTCCCCTTAGGTTTCATAGGGCAGTCATGGTTAATATCATATGGTCCCTTACAATAGAAGCATAGTTTCTTCTTCCTCAAATCATTAAGAGTCTCACGGTCAAGTGGAAAAGTAGACTTATCTTTAGCTTTGTCCTCCTTAGGAAACTTCTTGTTGTCATGACTGGAAAATGTTCCCTTTGATGTAAACTTTCTGGTAGGGGCAGCAAACTCCATGCCTCGTGCCTTCTTCATTGCTTCCTGTAGTGAGGGAGGATCAAAAGCTTTCAACCAACCCTTCAATGGCTCCATCAATCCTTCCATGAATAAGACCACCAATCTTCTTTCACTAATGTTAGGAACCATGATCAATAACTGTTGGAAGTCATTCACATAAGCATCAAGGGAACCATGTTGTTTTAGTTGTGCCAATTTACGGAAAGTCACCTCAGGATCTTTGACATCAAATTTTTCAATCAGCCTGTTAGTAAACTCCTCATATGTAGTGATAAGGTTATGTCCAAGAGTGACTAACCCATGATACCACCACTTGTGACCAGCTCCTTCAAGATGTAGTGTGGAAAATCTTATGGCATCCTCTTCAGGCATTGGTCTCAAAGAAAGATAATTATCAAGCTTTTGAACCCAAGACCTAGCTATGCATTTGTTACTTCCATCATAGTAAGGCATGGAAATCTTACCAAGTGTTTGTTGATAGTCATTTCTTGGAGCATAGTGATCATTCCTTCCTCCTCTCCTATTCCTTTGATTCATGAATTGATCAAATGTCCATATTTCTCTCATATTAGGAGGAAGATTGGTATACTCCAAGTAAGCCTGTCTAGCTTCATCTCCAAAAGAAATAGCTAGAGTAGCATGTGGTTGTTCTTCTCTTGGTATAAAGGTGGGAAAAAGAGGCCTAGAGGCTGATCCTTTAGTTTCTTTAGCACGATGTATAGACCTTCCCTAACTATTTCCACTATGTTCAGTTGTGTTTTGATTTTGAGTGGCTGTGTTTTGATTTTGAGTGGCTTGTTGATCCATTTTTTCTAATAAGCATGACAACATATCAAGCATGGTATCAAATTTCTTTTTAGCTCTTGCATCCCTATTTTCTTCTTCTACCATATTTTGAATTGTTTTGCTGGTATCTCTTTCTCTTAATGCTTTTGAGGATGTATCCCCTTCAACCTGTGGATTTTGATATTGTTGTTTCTGTTGTTCCCTGTTATAACATTTAATTTCTCTCTCACTCATCTGTTGTTTGACTGTTCACAGGATGGCAGGATGAAAGGCTCTTACACCATTGTAATGAGCCTTGCTCAAATTGATCACAAATTACCCTAATTTTCTACTGGTAATAAATGGTTACAAGATGCACAATGAATATAATTCTTCCTTTCACCTATTAATGCACTAAGAGAATAGGATGCATCTACAACCAAGACATCTTTACAAGATCTGAATACAAACTAATATCAAATCCAAACTCTAGTATCATATATATAAATAAATGCTTAATTCTAATAAAGACTGACACCTATAGTAGTAGTATATAATATGCATGAATAAACAAGAGAAACCTGGTTCTTGAAGTTACTTTGAGTCTCTACTAATAATGCAATCAATTTCTCCAAGTAGTATGCCCTAATGACAAGATAATACAGTGTTCTTGCATCAAGCTCTTGTAGCAAATGCGCTACTTATTCTTCCTCTTCACACCTGGCCCTTGGTCACAAATTCAGCACCATGAAGTGACTATAATACCACCTCCAATCGGCAATAATTTAGGTGATGTTTCACACCCTCAAAATTGCTATCATTGGGATTTTTCATTCCCAAAGACAAATCAATTATCTGCAGGCCCTTGGCTCCACAAATACATAGGCAAATATCAATAACAAATTTGGATGCCTTCCCATGAGGCTCTCTCCTCTATTAATATTATTCCTTCCCCCCCTTCTAGAAGAATCATAATTGTTATCTTATCACACTATTCTGGAAGCTTCCTCCTTTCCAACAATAGATAAGTTGTGCTTCTCGACGATTCCCTAATATTAAATTAATTAAATATAAAGTCATCTCTTTTTTAAAAAAAATTAAAGTATTTAATGACTTTATAAGAAATCAATTTAATTATTTCCACTTAGCCTTCGAAGGACGAAAGGCTAAGAAATCTATTGAGAGGCTAAAGAGATGGGGACATTACACCATCACTAAAAGAAAATGAAGCAGAAGACTAGGAAATCAAGCATCAATACATAATTGAGAATGTAGCCCTCAAAGCCATTGACACTTCCAACACAAGTTCAGGCTCCATTGATTTTCATCAACTCATGCAATTTTTTTGACTAAGTCGTTTAATTTTTTTGGAGTAGAATGTTTTCTTAACTGGTTAGTGGGGGTTGAGGAATCTATTTCAATATACACAAATTAGTCTTAGTGACTAATTTGATTTCTTTGGATCATTTCTTAGGCAATTCGGCTCAGTGCTTAAGAAACACATGACAATCTAGTTCAATGCTCACAAAATCTTAGATACAATCCAACTCAATGATTGATAACTCTTGCTCCCTTTCTCGTTCTTCAAAAAGTATGTGGGTTGCCCCTAGTGGGCATAACTTACTCAACAACTAGATTTCAAGAGCTATGAACCTTTAATATGATTTTAAACTCACAATTCATAATGAGAATCAATATGTTTAAGGAAATCATCTGCATGGATTGATGGACTGACTATTTGAAGTCTAAATGATTTAGAAAGAAACTATTGATCTCTAAGCCTAAGTTGCCTATTATTGTACAAACACTTAGTCATTTACTAGGCAAGGTTGGCATATCATCACTATGACTAAGTCATCTAGTAAAGGTCAAGTACATAAGGACTTGTTTATTTTGCATCATATGTTGAGTGAGTCAAAGATTGTCAAGCCATTTACTAGGAAAGGTTGGCCTATCATCACTGTGACCGAGTCATCTAGTAAAAGTCAAGTATATAAGGACTTGTTTATTTTGCATCACATGCTAAGAAAGTCAAAGATTGTCGAGCACCCCAGTTGAGACCAATCACACATATAATAAGAGCATACACAATTGAGACCAAACAAATTCTAAGATAGCTTATTGCTAAGTAAACAAATTAGATTGAGTGTGTAGAAGCTGAGTGATAGTAGGAGTGTTAGTTATGATTGAGTGCCAGAACATTCAAATACCAAGTAAACTAGTTTTGACATATGAGTTTGTAATTGCACAAACACCTCTGTAAATAATTTTGGCAAACTTTTATACAACATTTAATGATTGTAAAGATAGTTAAGATGGAGTTTACACATCTTTATAGAAGGTATTGATCCCAAGAAAAGAAGATCAACCAATCAAAAATCATAAGGGAAATGACAAAAGGGATCAGTTGTGAACCATTGATTATGATCCAAAAATTTTGAAGATTATCTATTTAAAGAGGACTCTAACCCTAGGATTGATATGAAGGAATGTAGAATGGGTGATCAGTAATGTATGAATGAATGAGTGAATGTACAAGTGAAGGAGAAAAGAAGGACAAACAGAGAAAGGGATGCTAAGTTTGAAAGGAAATCAAATAGAGTGATCTAAGAAATGAAGGATAAAATGAAGATATCAAATTAAGAGATCAGATTGAGACATTGAACAAAGGAGATATGAAATCAACTTTTAGAGAAAATTATGGGTCAAGTACTAAATCAATTTTAACAGATTAAGTCAGGGAAAAATCTCTTAACAAAGTGATCCTAATAGATCTATTTAAATCTCCTAACAGAGTCCTTACTTGATTGTAATTATAAAATCCTTTAACAGGGTAAGACCTAATAGTCTTAAACATTTTTAACAGGGAAAACCCTTCACCGAGTAGATCATCTATTATGATCAACATTGTAACCCTAACAAGTTAACTTTATTGTCGCAACAGTGAAGATTTCTAAGTTTCATCCCCAACCCAATTTTACCTTCACATTGAATTGTTTCTAGGTAACCAAATCATTTTTGTTATGTGTTGAAACTTTTTGTGGATGTTATGTTTTTATTTCATTTCAACATCATAGTTTTGATGTTAGATCTAAGATATGAGAAGAATTAGGTGTAAAATTAGTTTAAAAATATTGCTAGTAAAAATTTAAGATCCTGATTTACCCCCTACCTCTTCTCAGTATCTCAAGTTTTTGATTAAATCCTTCCAACAATTGGTATCAGATCTTAGTTCCCTTGGAAGAAGTCTAAAAGCTTGAGAGGATCAAATCTTGGAGATGGAGGAATACAAGATGGGAAAAATCATTGAGAACTAGATTATTGGAATCTAGATCATATTGTAATAACTTGAAGGAGCGAAAGAAGAATTAAAAAAATCCTTGAGAAAAAGGAAAGAGATGGACATTCAACAAAAATGACACACTATACAAAGAAATTGATATAGGACTACTTGACAGTGGAAAAATTGGTGATGGTGATGCAACAATAGCAGAACTACTGGAGAAGAACAATATTCTAAGAAAAGAGGTAAAAGGACTCAAGAGAGAATAGGAAACTCAAACAGTAAGACTATGTGAAGTGATTGAGAAAAAGAAGAAAAGAGAAGAAAAAATCATGGTTGAAGAAGACAAAAGACAAATGGCAACCAGACTTGAAGAAAGATCATTTAAAGTACATAAGCTCACAAACAATCAATTGGACATGATGAATCAATTGATAATTGCAATGCAGGAAACAAAGAGAAAGGATGTGGAGATCACGAGTTTAAGGTCACAAAATGAGCAACTAATAAATGAGTTGAGGACTAAAAAGGAACTTTTGGAAAGAATGAACAAACCAAGTGAAGCTGTCAAATATTTTGAAGAACTAATGAGATCACCAAGATTACCAAGAGATACTTCTGGACTAGGATACATCAAGTTACTTTCATCTATTGAAGAAGGAGAATCATCAAAGAGTGGAGAAAAAATAATGCAAAATCCAAAGGCAAGACTACACGTCATCATTATGGTAAACTTGGGCACACAGCCAACATCTGCTAAAGCAAGAATGGTATGGAAACTCCTAAATCTAAGTTTATTGGTAATTGTTTTAAGTGCAAGATGATAGGACATCAAACACATGAATACAAAAAAAGGCTAAAGAGACATCTAGATTTGAAGGACATTGCTATAATTGTCAAAAATATGGACATAGAGATCATGATACAAATCTAAGACAAAATCTAACTGGACGTCTAAAAAATAATAGCATGCACCAAGGAAAGGTGACTCTCACAATTGGGATTATAATACATGGTGTAATTGTCATTATTCTGGAGAATATGGACACATTCTAGAGAATTACATTAGTTGGCTCAAAGTTGGACATGTTAGTAGAAATTGAAGAACAAGAGTACAAACACCAAACAATGGTAATGACAATGTTAAAGGATAGGTTGAGGTAAAAAAAAATATGGAAAGAGATAGTGGAAGCTAAAAGCAGTGGATCAAGCAAATTTGAGATCACCCAATCCAATGGATCAGGTAATCACAACACAACTAACTAAATTAAGAAGGTATATAGGAACTATACATATTTAATGATATATCTTACATCACATCCTAACATAAAATATGCCAAAGTTCATATCTGCATAAGAAAAGAGGCATCAAGAACATATCTATTGAGAGAAAAGTGAAAGAGAATCATCTACAACATGGAGTACCAAGCATTAGTAGTATAGTCTATATTGACCAAGCATTATAGTATAGACCAAGATGATGTGTTGACCAAGAAAATTGGTATTGGTTGAGAAAGGTTACAATAATCGAGTATTTGTAGGTAAGCATGGAGACCAAGACAACTATCATACACCTGCTAAAGTATGAACACATTTATTGTAGAACTAAATGGAAAATTGAAGGTATTTATCAAATTTAGGCATTCATTTCTACTTCCATAAGAAAATTCAAAGTGCATAGGTGATTCAAGGGAGATCAAGGCAAATTTAATGAATGAAGCAAGTGAATCACAGTGTAGCATTAGTGATTTGATAAAAGTCCTTAAGAAGAACTTTCAATGTTGAGTTAATTGTTTTCAAAGGTTATCATAGAAAAGTTTATGTTCAAAAACCCTAGTTCAAAATTGCAACTAAAAGTGAAATGTTGAAAGAGAGAAACACACAAATCATGAGGAATGACCAACATCTCCTACCCTGATGTAGTGCAATGTAGGAGAATCCCCAAAGGAGATGTCCTAGCCCCCAACAATAAAACCACACAGCAGAAACACAATAAGAAGAAGCAATAATGCAAGATCTGATACCAAATCACAACTCTTTATTCATAGATATAACTAATTACATGCAATATGCCCAGTTGTAAGGCCTGTCGGGTTAGGGCCAACTACAAACAGCAATTACAAAATCAATTCTACAAGTTCCACAAGCTCCAACTTACAAATCCAATCCTAGCTAGTCTAGATACACAACTGGATAAGAATGCCAAGAAGAATCTGCACTTGTACCCTCAAGTCCACCAAGCAATCCTCTAGTTCTCAAGCCATAGCCCTAGCTCTTCAAAATTTGCATCCTCTTCTTCCCCAATAACTTCACAGACCAAAAGACTCAACAAGACCCTTATTTATACTTACCAAAATGGCTTACAAAATATTCTAGAACATTACATAAGAGGAAGGCTGACCCAACATTGGTTTGGACACATCCCAAGAAAAGATCTTAACATGAATGTTGTGATCAAAATAAATCTTGCAAGTCGGCTCACAGAAATCACGTCCAAATGCTGACACTTAGCATAAGCAAGAAAACTCGACACATGAAGAAATTGCTACAGTAACTCGACACATAAAGGAATTACTACAGTAACTCAGCACATGAAGGAATTGCTACAGTAACTTGGCACATGAAGGAATTGCTACAATAACTCAACACATGAAGGAATTGCTACAGTAACTCAGCACATGAAGGAATTGCTACAGTAACTTGACACATGAAGGAATTGCTATAGTAACTTGGCACATGAAGGAATTGCTATAGTAACTCGGCACATGAAAAAATTGCTACAGTAACTCGGCACCAATATGCAAAATGAACAAAAAATGAGCAGGATAACAAGGCAACCCAAGATGCTCCTGCATTAGACACCCCAGGTTCAAAAAGATGTTCTAATAGCTGGAAGAACATCTTTTGGGATTCAACACATAAATCCCAAACTGATTCTTCACATACATATCCTCCAAATCTTCAACTTGTACACTCTTTCCCTTATTCTTCTTCTACTTCTTCGCATCCATCTGAGGTGTGCTATAGGTCTGCTTTCCATACTAATCTCCAACCTTCTCAAGATCTGCCAACTCAACTCAGCTACCAATACTCAAGTTCCTCCTACCGAGCTCTTCATTCTGCAAAGGAATCAAGGAAAACTTCCTGCCACCTTTCTCAACAGTAAACACATTCTTGACATAATCATGCATAGCCTTGAAATCACACTACCAAGGTCTACCATGCAACACATGACAACTACTCATGTCCATAATATCACACAACACTTGATCCTTATACTGCCCAATCTGGAAATCAACAAGGCATTGCTCCCTCACTTCCAAAGCATGCTTACCTTGCAACCAGCCAATCCTATAAGGATAAGGATGTCTCATTCTCTTCAAACTAAGTTTCTAAACCATCTCTTCAACAACAAGGTTATCAGTACTACCACCATCCACAATCACTTTGCAGACTTTACCACCAGACTTACAACAAGTCCTGAACAAACTAGTCCTTTGACAAGGATCTAATGCCCTCTCACCAACCAGTACTTGTCGGGCCAACAAACTTTCTCCTTGCTCAGGCTGATTGTCCTGGACTTCAACCTCATTTACAATAGTAGTTGTCCTACCAATCAAACATTCAAAAGATCTATGCCCTTCTTGACTACACTTGAAACAATTACCTCTAAACCTACCTCCACCTGTCCTCTTTTTTTGATCTGTAGGTTTTGGTTCACCTTCTTCTTTTGGTTTAGCTTGTGTTGAACTATCCTGCTTCTCCTTCTCTCAGGAACAACCTTGATTCTTCCTCTTCAACTTCTCTTTTGCCCTCAAAGCATACTAATAAGCATCCTCAACTGAAGAAATATTTAGCATACCAACCTCATCCTAAATATTGAACCTCAAACCATTAATATACTATGCTACCTTTTCCTTTGACAATTCTCTATGACCAAACCAAAAGTTAACTTGTAGAACTCCTCAGTATAGTCTTTCACAGTCATATCCTTTTGTTTCAGATTTTGCAGCCTCTTAAACAACTCAATTTCATAATCAGTAGGAATGAACTTAGCCTTCAACTTAGTCACCATCATTTTCCATCTAGTGATCTTCATTTCACCTTCCTCTTCTCTGTCTCTTTGCAGTTCTTTCTACCAAAGAGTAGCATGTCCCTTCAACTTTGTTTGTGCCAACCTTACTCTGAGTGGATCCTCAATGTCCTCAAGCTCAAAGTAATCTTGCAATTCACCAATCCAATCAATCAGGTCTTCAAGATTCAAATAACTTAAGAAATTAGAAACCTCCATCTTATGCTTCAACTTCAACTGAGATCTAAATCGAGAAAATTGACTAGCCCTATTTCCCATAGGTATCTCCATATGATCAGTTTCGGCCTCACCACTTGGTTTAGCAAATTCAAAGTCTTCAGCAACTTCCTCATAACCATCTTCAATACCCACATGTCTAGATACACCACCTAAAGCACTTACAATTTCAATAATCATGTCACTCTTCATCAATGCAATCTCATATCTGAATTCTGCTCTCATCTTCTTTGAGATCCATTCTTCTATAGTATCACTAAGATCAGCCATTTCCTTAGGGTCCAATCTTCTTGGAAGCATCTTCTAAAAATTTAGTAAACCCTAAGCAACAACTCCACCAATAAAAAAGATCAATCAACTGCAAGATCAACCTTCTTCAACCCAAGTCCTAGTGCAAACTGCCTCAGCTTCAGCAATCTGTCTACACACTCAGGAACAACCTTCACTCTGATACCACCTGATGTAGTGCAAGGCAGGAAAATCCCCAAAGGATATGTCCTAGGCCCTAGCAATAAAACCACACAGCAAAAACACGACAAGAAGAAGCAATAATGCAAGATCTGATACCAAATCACAACTCTTTATTCATAGATATAATTGATTACATGCAATATGCTTGGCTGTAAGACCTTCCGAGTTAGGGCCAACTACAAACAACAATTACAAAATTAGTTCTACAAGATCCACAAACTCCAACTTACATATCCAATCTTGGCTAGTCCAAATACACAACTGGATAAGAACACCAAGAAGAATCTACACTTGTACCCTCAGGTCCACCAAGTGATCCTCTAGTTCTCAAGTCGCATCCCTAGCTCTTCAAAATTTGCATCCTCTTCTTCCCCAATAACTTCACTACCAAAAGACTCAACAAGACCCTTATTTATACTTTCCAAAATGGCTTACAGAACATTCTAGAACATTACATGAGAGGAAGGTTGACCCAACAACAGTTTAGACACATGTAGTGCATCTCGTGTTTGCAGTCTATACCTTATCTATTTTGATTCGAGAGATACTTGATACTCTTATTTTGTACCTTATGATGACCTGAGGGTCGGATGTTATACTTTGATTCAGTACCATAGATGCTATATTTCTATGTTGTTTAGTTTATCATATTTGCATGTTGATGCTACTTTGAGATGACAGTAGATCTATGATGATATCTAGTTATATGATGTATTGGACATGTTTGTTGATTATATTATGAGATGAATTCTATGCTATGGTTATTTACTTCATTTATGTTCTTTATGCTTCTGCGAACATGAGTGATGTAAATGGATTAAATAGGTATTTTAATACATGTTGCTTCGGCTATGATATTATATGCAATTGCACTTGATCGTGTGTTTTAGTGTGCAGGAATTATATCCCTGGCAGTGGCAAATGGAGTTAGTGATTCAGCTATTCATATTTACCAATGTCATCCCTGTATGATCGATTTATCCTTATTTTAATTATTTTAATTAAAACCTTTCAGTGATTAGTAAATCCGAACTCATCTGTATTATGTAACTAGACCAGTAAGCGTGTCTATGCATTTAGAAGTTCGCTTTTGTCGCGAAAGTGTTTAGTGTTTTTCTGTGATTTTGGGTTTTTGGGTTTTAAATCTTTTTGGATTTAATTTCTGGCAACTTTTCCTTAGGTGAATTTCCATTACTAATAATAACCTATTTTCGTTTGGGTCAATTTAGAGTTTAGCTACTCCAGCTAGCTATTTTCCAGAATTGACTGTTCACTCAAAAAGTGAATAAGTATTGGAAAAGTGAATTCATTATTCACTTCTCACAATTTGAAAATAGAATTGGAGAGCAAATTTGGAAATCCTCTTCTGAAGGATTATTGTTTTTTTCGTTGTTAGAGCTGTGAGTGTGGGATCTTTGCGAGGTTGGTCTCGTTGGATTCAGCCCGAGGAGTTCTTGTTTTGCCGTCAGTTTTGGCAGATTGTTTATTTTCTTCTACGGGTTTCAGTTTCGACCCCTTTTTGATGTCAGGTAAGGCCTTCCTGTGTTAATGTTTTTGCTCTGTTTCTGCTTCAGTTTCTTGTAGTAATATGTTAGGAGGTTGTGAACTAGTGTTCCCCTCTATTTCTGTTTGCTAATTCTGCCCAGTTGGTCGGGTATGAACATTTTCACTATTTTTGAAATGGGGGTTTGGATTTTTGGGCCGTTATGCTAGTCATTTTTGCATACGGTGTCCAATTCCTTTTATTTTAAAATTTTTGGGGTTTTTGAACCCAAAGGCCAAATGGGTTTTAATTTTGGAATTTTTTCAAAATTTGAGGTTTTTACCTCATTTTGTGTGCTATCCTGTTTTCTCGAGTTTTCTCGGTACATTGTGGTTCGTGGACCTGGATGATCCGTTTGGATACCAGTCAGAACACTTTTGCATCTTTTGTTTCTTTGGGATGCATGTAGCATTCGTCATCCCGATTATGTTTCGGTTGATTGGCTTCTATTTTGCATTCTCTCCAGTCCTTATGTTATGATCTTCGTGATGGTGGTGCGCCACACACGAGTACATGCACGTACATTTTTTGGAGGACTTGCAAGTCTTGACCTTCCATGTCTTTTCTAGAAGTTTTGATCATTGGGGTTGGGTTGGGAATTTGCAGCTCGACATTATGGTGCCAGAGGTTGACGGAGGATAAGAAGTTTTAAGTAAGTGATAACTAAATAAAATTGTGAGAGCTAATAAAACTTAAGATAATGAAAAGATCTACATTCGTGTGATGGTTCCAAGGGATTCCCTTGAGATTTTTGTCACACGTGATCCAAGCTTGGACTTTTGGATGCCAAGTGACTCTCCAGGATGTCAGTCCCTACTTAGTAGCCTATTGAGATGTCTGACCAGGACCTGTAGTTAAGCATTGTCTTTGTATTGGATTCAATCATCATACTGCTTAGCGTGTGTGATAGCCTTGAGTTTTGTCTTGTGTGCTTGTGGTTGGATCATTATCTCCATCAGCACAGTGGGTGTAGACCTACAGGTGCCATGTGGTTGGGAGGTGTAGCTACCTTCACCACTGGTAGGGATCGATGTATAGAGACGGTCTATTGTTCTAGCGTGATCGTTGTTGGATGTGTCACTTGGTACTTCAATTTGTGGAGTGTGCTTTCTAGTGATTTATGCTTTCATTGGAATGTTGTTTTCCATGTTTACATGATGTTGGTTTTTATGCATTCCTTATTATGATGTTTAGCATGTGGTAGATGATGTTATCTGATTACAGGGTTATCTTATGCTTTCTACTAGCATGGTAGATTTCATTTACTTATATTGTAGCATGTTTAGTAGTGATGTCCCTATCATGACAGCACCGATGATTTGATCGATGGCTTGGGATGTTACGCGTGGGGGATGGCTAGGGCCCACGATGGTCTTATGATGCCATTGATGGTTGGGAGGAACCGTGTACTTACTTGGTTATTTTGTTCATTTCGATGTTATTTCAGTTCTTGTGATGTTTCCTTTCTGTACTGTTCCTTTACTATTTGTTAGATGGTTAGATTCTCGTTTTCTATATTTCAGTTACTCAGTTCTGGTTCGAGTGTTCTAGCCTCGAAGTGTGGATCCAGTACTCCCTGGTGTGGAGGTTCTTTTGTCTATTTTTCCCCCTTTTTTGAGGTCTTGAAGTGTCTTTGTTTTCTATGGGCGACATTTGTTCAGCAATGTGCGACATTAAAAATGTATCGCACACCCAGACAAAATTGTATCGTACGATACTATAAAGTATTGCACGCCTTCTTGAGAAATGTCATGCAACACTGGAAGAGTATCGTATGCCTTTTAGAGAAGTGTCACGCGACACTTTTCTGTATCACACACCTCTTAGAGAAACGTCGTACGACACTATTAAAGTGTCGCATGCCTTAATGAAAAGTATCGCCCAGTCCCTGAAAGTGTTGCACTC
The DNA here is from genome assembly GCA_028749045.1 of Cupressus sempervirens. Taxonomy (NCBI): domain Eukaryota; kingdom Viridiplantae; phylum Streptophyta; class Pinopsida; order Cupressales; family Cupressaceae; genus Cupressus; species Cupressus sempervirens. The sequence continues at coordinate 821,289,233 of CM053789.1, read as the reverse complement.
CTTCTTGAGAAATGTCGTGCGACACTTTTCTATGCTGCATCAAAGTATCACACAGTTTTTGTAAAAACCTGCGTGGGCGGACAGTGGGCACTTTTCATTGTGATCCTAACTTTTCTAGAGTTGATCTGGATACCCTTTTGGGCATTCTTTGACCCTATGTTGTTGCATTTTGATTTCAGATGTTTCTCTTGAAATCCAATTTTTGGGTTTCTATTATAGTCCTTCAGGGTTTAAAATATATCATTTTGGGTTTCTGTTATAGTCCTTTGGGATTTAAAATATATCGTTTAAGTATAAGGAACTTTCTTATACTTAAGATATATTTTAATATATGCGACAAATCATTTGGGATGGGTTTCAAATCTCTACGAGCTAAGGTAAAGATTTTAGGAAATATCAGGATTTCTGAATTCAGACTTAGCCTATTTTTTCAGGAGTTTCCTTTGGTCTTTTAGCTTGATAGGTCTCCTATGTTTTCATGGTTGTGGTTTTGGAAGTAGTGGCATTTGGAGATCCATTGGTGTTGGATGGTGTAACAGTCTTTCATTGCAATCCTTTGATCCATGTAGGTTGTTTTCATGTGCACTTACACTTGGTTTTATAAAAAAAAAATTATTCTGGCTTGTTTTTCATCCTTGTTTCCAAGGATCTCCGGGCAGGGCATTACAACACATCCCAAGAAAATATCTTAACATAAATGCTATGATTGAAATAAATATCGCAAGTCAGCTCGCAGAAATCACATCCAAATGCTGACACTCAGCATAAGCAAGAAAACTTGGCACATGAAGAAATTGCTACAGTAACTCAGCACATGAAGGAATTGCTATAGTAACTTGGTATATGAAGGAATTGCTACAGTAACTCGGCACATGAAGGAATTACTACAGTAACTCAACATATGAAGGAATTGCTACAGTAACTTAGCACATGAAGGGATTGCTACAGTAACTTGGCACATGAAGGGATTGCTACAGTAACTTGGCACATGAAGGAATTGCTATAGTAACTTGACACATGAAGGAATTTCTACAATAACTTGGCACATGAAGGAATTGCTAGAGTAACTCGGCACCAATATGCAGAATGAACAAAAATTGAGTAGGATAACAAGGCAACCCAGGATGCTTCTGCATCACACCCAATCATCAATTAACTAAAGATTCACACCCAAGATGAACATTGAAGTAACTGAAGATGAGATTGGTGCCCTATCATCAATTACACCAAGGGTCGTAACAATTCAAGATGTGTGATCTTGTTACATGCACAAAATTAGATAAATCAGAGATTTTGTGTTAAGAGCAGCTTATGAGAAGTTGTGTAATAATGGAGTATTAAGGATGAATATAAGATCATTACCAAGAAAGGGCTTACTCATGCCCTAGGTTTTCTGAAAGTTTTCAAAATGGAGCATGATAAAGATTGCATTAAGTTGTGTTCATGATATGAAGGTATGGTTAGAAGGAGGACCAATCAATATTAACAAAGCCATAATATACTGAGTTACTAGATATCCTACCTTGGACATACCTAACAGCATAAGATGCGTAGCACAAAACAAGATTGAGCAATCAACCAGAGCCAAGTGGAATGGTCAAGGGATGTCAATCGATGGGATTGATGATCCTATGATTGAATTTACAGTACGAGTGAGAGCGCACAAACTATTTCATTCTAGTAGATTGAACAATGTGTCATATGTTGCAGTATTTATAGGCTACAAAATTGTCAAAAAGGATCATACCTATGATCTTGTTGAGCTAAAATTGCAATAATTGATAGAGAATCTTGAAGCAGCAAGAAAAGAAAAGAGAACATCATATAAGCTTGGGTCTCTATTAGTTTGTATATTTTTCTATGTACATAACTCTTTCCTACAGTTAGTACAATAACATGGGATAGGAACAAGCCAGCTATGTAATAGATAAATAATTTGATAAGTTAGTTGGGAGAAAGATTTGAGACAATTGTGGATAACTACTTTAAGGACTTCAAAAATAAGATGAGAAATCGAATGAGGATTCCCAAATCTATTGTAGATAAATATTTTGATGAGATATGTTTTATGATAGATACAAATTTTGTTTATGTATAAGCAATACTACCTAGGATTGCATGGTTAAGACCAATACCTTATGAGGTCAATGTTGATGAAGACACAACAGCAATGACTATACTTTTGTTAGAAGACTTTGATGTGAACGTTGAGCCATTTGGCACGTATGATACAATTAAGATAGAGATGATTGTAGAGTTAAGTGAGCCCAAGATAGACAAGAAAATGAAAAATATAATCAAAGGTCTTGAGGGCAAAGATGGAAAATAAGGGGAAGGATCTAAACAAATAGTTGAAGCCAAGGATTGAAAAGGAAAAGAGCTAGTTGTTCTTGAGCCCAAGGCAACCAAACAAAAGAAAGTAATAATCATTGATCCTAAAATCAAAGATGATCTTAGGAAATGTGTGCAGAAAGTTGTTACACACCAAGAGTCAAAGTGAAGGATAATAACTAGATGAACAATAGCTCATCACTCGGTTGTCAAATCAAAAGGAAGTCCATCAAAGAAAAAACTGATCATCTCACCTAAGCAGAACCTACCAAAAAGGTTGAGTAGAAAGCTAGTCATAACACAAGAGGAGGAGGAAGATGATGAAGAAACTGAGTCTAAAGAAAAAAGTAAACTACTAATTATAACTAAGCTACCTCCAATTATTGTAGATCAGGTATGTACAAAGATTAGAGATGCAACTAGTATAGTAAAGCTTAAAGACATTCATTATGATTCTTTGAATAAAGAAGATTAGGAGAAGCTTGAAAGAGCTATGCTTGATATGATGATTAAATTTAGATATACACCTTTAGAACTGGGTGATGGCATCCTAGAGGAATTGTATAACCAGATAGATGCAAAATAGAAGTGGACATTATCCACTGAAAAGAAAATAAGAGAAACTACATTGGCACAAGCTATGCTAGATTTAGGGAATACACATATGTCTATAGTCCTTAAATATTTTGTAAAGAAATTCATGCCAAAAGAAAGGGCATACAAAATTTTGAAGAGTAAAGCTCATGAAGTTGAGCAAGATAGTATTTGTATATGGAAGGAAGCATTTGGATTGCTTATTCCATCAATAGATAGAGAAGACAAAGAAGGGAGAGATGCAATAGAGTTTGAAGAGTAGAATAAGGAAGAAGTTTCCAAACTCACTGAAGAAATCAGGCAATTAGTGGGTGAGTGTAAACAACAAGATGTTGTCACAATCAAGGATGTTTTTTATTCACTTCCATTGAATCAAAATATATTAATTGAGGAATATATAAAAAGTATGATGTTAGACACCTCATTACAAAGAAACAATCCAATTTTGCTACAAATCAAAGATTAATCAAGGATTAAAAGTGCTAAAATTGATCATTTTCAAGATACATCAGTTATTGTTAATACAAGCGTCAAGAAACAAGGCAAGGATATAATTGTGTTTCCACAATTTACTTGTATCCCAATAATTCAGAAGATTAAAAAAGAAAAGGAAAAAGATACGACATAAGAGAGTGGAAAAACAAAGGAGCAAGAAGCCATACAAACTCTCATACATCTTTCAAGTGCTAAATTGTCAAAACAATTAACTAGTATACCTAAACATCAGATAATATCTACTCAACAGGAGCAACAACAAGTATCTAGATCGATTGAAAAGGGTAAACAATTACAAATATCACTTCCTAGTGACACAACCCCACAATCGTAGATAATGACTCAATCAAAAGAGATGGTACATGAGTTAGTAAGTCTAGATGAGGTAATCACTTTACCCATGTATGACTTAAACAACTTGAAATTTGAGAAAATGAAGGAATTGCAGACTTTGTTGAGCCGTAAGATAAAGAAACAATGGCTAAGGAGAGAGCATAAAAAGAAACATGTATTACACAATGTTAAAGACATTTTTGTTAATGTATTTAGAATTGCTAACCTGAATAATCAACATCCAATTTTGGATCAGTTAGTGTATATAATTGACAAAGTTCAATTAGAGGATATTGAGACAAGTGATAAATTGATGCAATGGTCTAAGAGAAAATTTGAGCATAACTTTTTTTGGAGAAAGTCTCTAAAGAACTTGTAAATAGACAAGCAGAGCTTTCTAATTTAGTCACACAATTAGAAGAAATTTTGAAGACTATTCATTCTTTGTATATGAAGCTTTGTGATGTTGAGTTCTTCATTGGAGAATCAACAATCTATTGATTTATTACACTCTGACATGAGGGCATGTGTTGTCTCATTAGGAAAGAATGTAAGCTCAAGCTCACTCTCATCTAATAAGTTGATAGTTGGTCAGCAGAGATTAGCTAAGCTCACAGCTAGAGATAGTGAAATGATGAACAAGTTGATATTAGTTCAATTCATGTTGCTACCACATTTGGAGATTATTCAGAAAGAAGTGTCTAAAGCATAGAGTATATTGAAGAAGGACACACATTTCTCAAATGCTGCAAGCTTAATTGATCTAGCTACAAAGCTAGAAATTCATATTCAAGTTTTGGGAAAAAGAAAACGAGCAATGGAAGAAAGGTTTTGAAGAGATTTTGGCAAGTCATAAAAAAATATTTGATAAGTATAAGATATCCCCAACAAACCTCAAGCCATAAGTGTCAAAAATAAGGGGGAAATATACCAAGATATATATCAAGGGAAATACAATAAGATATGACTTGGAAATAAAGAAGGTAACATAAATAAGGGAAGATTGCAAACCTGGATTATTGTCTCAGGGGGAGTATTATTGTATGAAATGATAATTTATGACAAAGTGTTTTTTCCACTAATGTCAAAAGGGGAGATTGTTGATCTCTAAGCCTAAGTTGCCTATTAGTGTCCAAACATTTAATCATTTACTAGGCAAGTTTGGTCAGTCATCACTAAGCTCGAGTAATTTAGTAAAGGCCAAGTACATAATGAATTATTTATTTTGCATATCATACCAAGAAATTCAAAGATTGTCGAGCACCGCAGTTGGGACCGAGCACACATATAAACTGAGCATACACAGTTGAGACCAAGAAAATTGTAAGATAGTTTTTTTTAAAGTAAATATAATAGATCGAGTGTATAGAAGTTGAGCAATAGCAAGAATGTTAGTTATGACCGAGTGTCGAAACATTCAAAGGTCGAGTAAACCAATTTTGACATATGAGTTTATAATTGCACAAAAACCTATGTAAATAATTTTGGCCAACTTCTATACAACATTTAATGATTGTAGAGATAGTTAAGATGGAGTCTACACATCTTTATAGAAGGTATTGATCTCAAGAAAATCATATGAACCAATCATAAAATTAGAAGGGAAACAACAAAAGGGATGAATTATGAACCATTGATTATTATCTAGAACTTTCAAAGATTATCTATTTAAAGAGGGTTCTAACCCTAGGATTGATGTGAAGGAATGCAAAGTGGGTGATTAATAATGTGCAAATGAATGAGTGAATGCACAAGTGAAGCAGAAAACAAGGAAAAAATAGAGCAAGGAAGGCTAAGTCTGAAAGGAAATCAAACAAAGTGATCTAAGTAGTGAAGGACATAACAAAGATATCAGATTGAGACATTGAATGAAGGAGATTTGAAATCAGCTTTCAGAGAAAACTGAGGGTCAGGTACCAAATCAGTTCTAACAGATTGAGTCAGGGCAAATATCTTAACCAAGTGATCCTAACAAATATATTTAAATCTCCTAATAGAGTAACAACAATTATTACTCTAAAGGTAACATAAATAAGGGAAGATTGCAGACCTGAATTATAGTCTCAAGGGGAGTATTATTGTATGAAATGATAATTTATGACAAAGTGCTAATTTAAAATGAGAAATGGAATAAACATTTTGAAGATATTTTGGCAAGTCATAAAAAATTATTTGATAAGTATAAGATATCCCCAACAAACCTCAAGCCATAAGTGTCAAAAATAAGGGGGAAATACACTAAGATATATATCAAGGGAAATATAAGAAGATATGACTTGGAAATAAAAAAGGTAACATAAATAAGGGAAGATTGCAAACCTAAATTATAGTCTTAGGGGGAGTATTATTGTATGAAATGATAATTTATGACAAAGTGTTTTTTCCACTAATGTCAAAAGGGGAGATTGTTGATCTCTAAGCCTAATATGCTTGTTAGTGTCCAAACATTTAATCATTTACTAGGCAAGGTTGGTTAATCATCACTAAGCCCAAGTCATCTAATAAAGGCCAAGTACATAAGGAATTATTTATTTTGCATATCATGCCAAGAAAGTAAAAGATTGTTGAGCACCCTAGTTGGGACCAAGCACACATATAAGCTGAGCATACACAATTGAGACCAAGCAAATTGTAAGATAGTTTTTTTCTAAGTAAACATAATAGATTGAGTGTGTAGAAGCCGAGCAATAGCAAGAATGTTAGTTATGATCGAGTGTCAAAACATTCAAAGTCTGAGTAAACTAATTTTGACATATGAGTTCATAATTGCACAAAAACCTATGTAAATAATTTTGACCAACTTCTATACAAAATTTAATGATTATAGAGACAGTTAAGATGGAGTCTACACATCTTAATAGAAGGTATTGATCTCAAGAAAATTAGATGAACCAATCATAAAATTAGAAGAGAAATGACAAAAGGGATGAATTATGAACCATTGATTATTATCTAGAACTTTTGAAGATTATCTATTTAAAGAGGGTTCTAACCCTAGGATTGATGTGAAGGAATGCAAAGTGAGTGATTAATAATGTGCAAATGAATGAGTGAATGCACAAGTGAAGGAGAAAAAAATGACAAAATAGAGCAAGAAAGGCTAATTCTAAAAGGAAATCAGACAGAGTGATCTAAGTAGTGGACACAACAAAGATATCAGATTGAGACATTGAATGAAGGAGATCTAAAATCAGCTTTTAGAGAAAACTGAGGGTTAGGTACCGAATCAATTCTAACAGATTGAGTCAGGGTGAATATCTTAACCGAGTGATCCTAACAAATATATTTAAATCTCTTAAAAGAGTCTTTACTTGATTGTAAGTGTAAAATCCTTTAACAAGGTAAGACCGAACACTCTTAAATGTTATTAACAGGACAAACCCTTTACTGAGTAGATCATCTATTATGATCAACATTTTAATCCTAACATATTAACTGTATTGTTGCAACAGTGAAGATTTGTGGGTTTCATCCCCACCCCAGTTTAATCTTCACATTGAAGTGTTTCTGGGTAACCAAATCATTTGTGTTATGTGTTGAAACTTTTCATGGATATTGTGTTTTGATTTCATTTCAGCATTATAGTTTTTATGTTAGATCTAAGATATGAGATGAATTAGGTGTGAAATCAATAAAAAAAAATTGATAGTAAAAGTTCAGGAGCTTGATTCACCCCTCTCTCAATATCTTGTTTCCCATAAAATCCTTGCAATAGAAACCACATATCCTTGTATTTTAATTTTTTTTGTTATATTCTAGGTTTCCCCCTTATATCTTGGAGAAGGTCCCAATAGGTCATTTTTTTTGGAGGTAAAAATACCTACTTTAGCCTTATTGAAATCTAGGGTTTCCTCATATCTTCAAGTTGGACTCAGTAGGCAAATTTTGGGCTCAGGAGAAAATTATTTTTGGTATGTTAAAACCCTAGTTTAATCTAATCCACAAGATCACTCCTACAGATATTCTTTAGAATCTAATTATTTGTAGGGAGAGAGTTAACACTGGTGCAAGTTGAGCATGGACCATTCGCTGACATATGTTACCAAGAACATAAGAACATTTGTTAGGTTTGCACTTGACTCCAATTACTTCTAACCATCATCCATGTATTACTACAAAAAAAATCATCCACATGGAGTAACAACACTTTGGATGGTGTTTACTACAACACCTCTTCTGATGGTCGAATGCCTTAAAAAATTTCAACCCAAAGGTCACATTGCTTCATCTTGTGTAAATTTTCTTTCTTTCGTAGTTGAGAAAGAGGCTTATGTCTTACTCAGGTACAAATCTAGATTGCAATTTTTTTACTTGGGATTCACATAGCATCTCTCTACTATGGGCTTAAGTTCCAAAAGAAGCTTACTTAGCAAGATGTATATCATTAGGTCCCTCATGAACCCTAGTGGTATGAGTATGGATTTTTTCTAGGTGTAGTTCATGGAAGTATTCCCCTAGGTTTATTTAGGGTACTACCTAGCCACCCCAAACAATGCTTTAGGTGGACCTTGTCCAAATCCAGTTGAACCCAAGGGGATTTCTAGAGCCTTGAAACAAAAATGATAGGAAAACTCTTTTTTAACCTATTTTAAAATACTCCATAAAGGGATAAATTAAAGTGAACATTTTTTAGTATGCATGAGGAGAAAGAACCACCAAGGAGACATTGACATAAGTCAAATACAGATCTTTCCACTAAAATTAAATCTGATTTCTACATTCTCAGAGCGGCTTTCAATTGGAAGTACAAGGTTTGCTAACACTATAGGATGTGAAATAATAGTTGTCACTTAGAATTTTGTGCACCTTGTCAATATTAAATGCAAAGAGGAAGAGATGCATAACAAGGTAACGAAAGAAAAAAACCAAAAAGCCAAAATATGGAACCAAAACAATATTGGGAGCCAAAGCCATGAAGTTTCAAAAATATTGTTGTGTCTTTTTTTGTTATAAATGATAATATCACCTAATAAAAATGGAAGAAAAATGCTTTACAACTTTAAAATGATCAAGCTTGAGGGAGCTTAACTGGAATGGTTTTCTTATGATACTCTCTTGTATTAGTAATTGATTATAATACATCTCTACAAATATTATGTTGAAGTTGATGAAAGACCAACCCAATAGCTCCTAGGAATCACGTGCATGTAAACACCCATAACAAAAAAGAGGAGAAAAAGCTATGGGGGTTGGAATTCCCAAATCCACAGAGGAGGAGACAATCTTTATGAGAAAAAAGGTAAAATTGCTATTAATCAAAAGTGAATGAATCGGTAAATTACAAAGAGAGATCAATCCTTATAAAAGTAGACCCAAAACCCTAAAAGGTAAGTGGCCTAGGTTGCATGATAATAATTGATAAAATAGTTATTTATTATATGCCTAAAGTTTAGCTTAAGTAAAATAGAGTTGATTAGAAAACATCTAATTACTCTAACAACCCCCCTTATGATAAACTGAGGGAGTAGCTAAAAACCTAGAAACTACTACTGAAAGTAGATTTGGGTCCTGGCAACAAATGCCTAATGAGGTACCCAAGCACAACCAAATCTCTAAAAAGAGGAAAAATAGAGAAAACCCCATGGTAAAAACCCTACTCCAAGAAGAGATGGAAATAATATTGAAAGAACTATCGAAGGATTGAAGAAGCCTCCAAACTAGGGAATGTTCCAAAAGATAGGAACAAATGGATGATCATGTAGAACACCACTAAAGCATGTAGAAGCTACAAAATTTGTCAAAAGTAACTATTAATCTGAAGAACCTCCACTAAAATAGAATAGGAGCCAGGTAGAGAAGACTATAATTTGCATGAGTGCTCTTAGAAGACACTACACAAATTAGGAGGCACTTGAAAGAAACAAATGATGTCATATTTGATTTCTAGGCATGATTGTGTGAGTTTTTTTGTCATCAACGTTTTGGATCATACTACATGATTCATCATCAGGATGCAAGAGAATCAAGGAGAACAAAATTTTTTTAGCATCCTGATGATGGATCATGTAGTATGATCTAAAACGTTGATGACAAAAAAACTCACACAATCATGCCCAGAAATCAAATATGACAATATTTATGGATTAAGAAATCTGATAACTCTAAGAAACAAATAAACTCAAAGATACATGTAGCGTAAAATACCAATGCTTGAAGAGTTGATCAATCGAACATGGAAGGTTGCAACCAAAGTAGGAATAAAAAGAAGAGTGTTTATATAGTAAATGACCTATCTCACTAAAATGCATAAGTATCCAACCACTACATCCACCTAGTAAATAGGAATAAATATTGAATGCATAGCTTACTACATCTAACCAAGGAAGCATAAGAACTACATGTCAAGGAACCATGATCAAGATGCACAAAATAATACATGTGTGTGTACTAAGGTGATCAATCTCAGACACATCATGAGGCTAATGTTGGATAGATTACTCACTGACAAAGGAAGATAGCAAAAAAAAGGAAAAATATCAACCCCCCGTAGCACTTTAATCAGAGTAGTGTATGTAAAATAAGATACAAGATATGATGAATCCCAAAAATATAGTAATCTACATGAGTGTCCTCAAATAACACTACTCAAATCAGAAGGCAAAATAAGGCAAACAACTGAAATAAAAATACAAATAGAATATGGCAGTTTATCTCCATGTGTTTGCAAGAATGCATACGAATGATGTCTACAAAGACCAAAAGAGACAAAAGGTTCATAAAATAGACAATACAAAGGTCAACCCATGATGAATCATCTAAAGCAACGAAATTGATCACTAGACTTGAAACAACCAAGATATCCGCCAGAATACAAAAATACAAAAAACTAAATAGAATGTGCATGAAGTAGAAGTGGGAAAAAAAACCAGCATCACTGGAAAGAGTAAAGAAAGATCTTTCCAATGATATAAATAATTCCCAAATTGGAGATCAAATGCTCAAGATATGTCTCTCAGAGTGCAAAAAAAACTCCTGACTTTGACAGCCAAAAAAACCATCAAAAAAATATCAAAACTAAAAATAACCTACACCAATACAATAGTCTTAGAACTAGCTTTTTTGTGATATCTTGTTTGTAGAAAATAGAGTCTATATGTTTGAGATATGAGTAAAAAAGCACCAGTAGGTCCAAATAGAGTCAAAATGGCTAATAGGTTATGTTGATGTAGTGTTGATGTTAGTAGGTGAGAAACCTAAATTTGATAGTCAAATGACCTTCAAGGCAAAAAAAAATTCGTATGAAAAATAACTTGAAAAAATAGAGGGTCAGTACTGGATAAAAAATCGATGGTCATAAAGACATGTTCCTAAAGGTTAAAAAGTTAAAAAATCCATTGTAGAAGTCTCAAACCCACCAAAAAAGGGTCAAAACCCGCCAAACATTGCCAACAAAATGGGCAAAAATATTGATATCACATATGGTTAAAAAAATAACTGGTGTGCCCAAAATCTGCCATAATTGGCGCTGACATGTCTTTCATGTGAAGTGGGGCTTGCAAGCATGCCATAGACAAAGAAAATCACCAAAAAATGGAGATCCCAAAAATTGCATTTGCAGAGCCCACAAAAACTCCTTGTCGAGCTTGTGTCATGTGGAGGAGGACAAAGTAGAAGTCTGGGAGATTACAACAGGGGTCAACGCATGACCCAAAATTACATGTGTTAATTAAGGGTCCTATTTGGAGCATGCAGGGGTGGGTGGAAATCACATGGCGCCAAAATAGAGGCATGAGAGAGAAATTCATGCAGATGTTGAGAACAAGGAGCCGATTGAGTAGATGGGAGTTGGCTTGGGCTGTGTGTGCCTCCAAAAGGACTGATCCAATGTAGTCCTTCCAAAATCAAACCATTTGCTTCAACCAAGAAATAAACACTTCCCCAAAACAAATCAATGGAGATCTAATTGTGCACCCCAAAAATACTAAGTTGGGCACTGACGGTGAATATAACATAGGTAGCGGGTCTCACCAATGCTAACAAGGTTGTATGCACTATAGGGGATGTGCATTGACTAGAAGACAACTTAAATAGAGAAAAAGGTATGTAGGATCAAAACCCAACTCATGTGGAGGTACAACTTGCACTCCTTGAGGCCCACAAATATGTAAAAGCCTCCCAAAAAATGCAATTCCCTCCACATTTTTTTTATCATAAAAGTTGTCTGCTTTAATAAAACGCATGCACTTTTTTAATAGAAGAATAAATTCCATGTGTGTTGTCACAATTTTTTTTGTGAAAAAATCATTACCTCATAAAGCATGCCTAGGTTGTATGACTCAGGTGCAAAAATTTGTTGCCTTTCAACAAGCATCCAAACTAGATATATTTTATATGGAAATAGGGGTTTTCAAGTGCTTTGAGCTCAAGAATGATGTATGTTTGGGCTCAAAGTGCTCTAAAAATTTAGTCCCCCTAGATCCAATACAAAATACTTCTAAAAACTAAAACCCTCTGAAAGAGAAAACAAGATATGAAAACTGTTGCAAACCTCTTACAAACAGAATAGGTGCATGAAGATTTGGAGCTTTGATACCATGTTGAAGTTGATGAATGATCAACCCCACAACTCCCTAGAATCACTTGCGTGCAACCACCTATTATAAAAAAGAAGAGCAAAAGCTATGGAGGCTAGAATTCCCATATCCATAGAGGAGGAGACATTCTTGATAAGCAACAAGATAAAATTGCTATTAATAAAAAGTGATTGAATCAGTAAAATTTTAAAGAGAGATCAATCCTTATAAAAGGATATCCAAAACCTTGAAAGGTAACTAACCTATGTTGCATGATAATAATTAATAAAATAATTAAATATTATATGCCTAAAGTTTAGCTTAAGTAAAATAGAGTTAAGTAAAAAATATCTAATACTCTAACAGAGTGTATATTTCCTAATTGAACCCAAGGAAAAATAAAGTCTACCCCTGTACCTAATGTCCATACACCCATACTATGACTAGAAAGTGAGAAAATTGTAGATTTCCTTATGGGATTTAGTGTGATTTTTCAAGGACCCAATAGTTTAGTATAACAATATTCATATGGCATTGATATGACATTTCTGGAAAGTAAGTAGTTGTAAATCCCAATATACACATTTGAGGGGACAAGTGGATTTTGTACAAAGATGTTTAGAAACTAGTGTTGCATTCTAGCACAGATTGACATCATTCTACCAAATAATATCCAAAAGACATTCAAATGTTGTTTATTTTGGTTAGTTAACAACATAATTTTGAAAGGGGCGTTTATAAACATATAAGGACTATGCGAGGGTGTTTCTTGTCAATTTTTCATGCTAATATGAATCTAATGAATATATTATTGTCTTTGTTATACATCATCATTTTTTTTGGACTACACCTCATTCTTCTTTGAGTGGGAATTTCTATAACATAATGCTTATTTATTGGAATTTTTCTTTTATTTAGTCAATATAGCACCTAATTTTAAGTCAACAATGAGTACTCTTATAACTATTTAGATAAATGCACCACTAGCACTAGAATGTTTTAAAAATGTCATTTCCTACTGGAAGAAGCATTTACAAGACACCATTGATTCAAAAATTGGCTTAATACATCTTTTATTTTTTGAAATTTATGCTCTTAGAAACTAATGTATCGAGACATTAGTGTGTTGATGAATGCATAAGATATTATGCATAGATGATATGAATGTAGTTACAAAATGTTCTAAACCAAGTGTCTCCATAAAACTAAATAATTAAAACATATATTAAAAATTAAATTTTATAAAATGAATATTTATATTTAATATAAAAATGATCTATTATCATTTTTCTATATACAATAGAATATTGAAACTTTTAAATGTTTATAATAAAGAAAAGCACGTAAAGATATTAGAGAAAAAAGTTTCATTAATTCTAATAATATGACAATACGCAAAAAATAATATTACAATTACTACTATGCAAAACCATCATAGACCCTATAATCTCTGGTAGTGGACAAAGCAAAAGGGAAATCATGGTCATTGAAGAGAAGCACAACTTCATTAATGTGGAGTTTGTCAAGTGTCGAAGTTGTCATGGCTAACCTCAAAGCACCTAAAAATCTTGTGTGAAAATAATTATGCAGAAAAGGAGTGTTGTGTGTCGAAATCAAAAGTTGCCTGAGCAATGAAGGATGGTAGAGCTAAAAGGTGGATAAACTAGATGGCTCGTGGGTATAGGGGCTCAAAGTTTTCCTTTTAGTTGCTCAAGAAAAATGAGGCTAAGGTCATAATATAAGATATTTGGGAGAATGGTGCTCAATTGGAGGATTAGAATAATATCCTTAATGCCTTTACTTAGTATTACAAATCTCTCTTCATCTCAAAGGAGCATGGAATAGGGTAAGGATCTAACCAGGAATATTATCCCAAGACATGTTAGTGGTGAAGATGGCTTGAAGCTAGATAAGGTTATTTTGGTTGAAGAGATATATAGGTCTATCTAGGAACTTGCTCTTGACAAGGCCCTTGGTCCTAAGAATATGGAATTGAAACAAGTTGGAGTCTTCTGGGTAGCTTGTGAGTAGCAAGGCTGTGCAAAATTGAAGAAAAGTAGTTGCTAAATTGTCCAATATTCTTTGTTTAATTTGAATACTTCAATTTTTGGTGTAGATATATTACTTGAATTATATCTGGTCCATTTTTTGTATAGAATTGCATTTGGTCCATCTATTGTATATGCCAGTGAGTTTTAATACTACATTTTCCAAATCTATATATAATAATGTTGTTGATGTGTATAATTGAGTTATTGTCAATTGTCATGCCCTTGAATGCATTAGACGCACAATCCATATACATCAACACAAATGAAAAAAGGGTTGGTTAAATTTATTAGGCACATACTACAATTTTTAATACCCTATTCCATAAACATATGACATAGTACAATAAAGAAATATATCATTAATAAAGCCTAATTCAAATGTAGTAACTATATATATGCATATGCCTCTTCCTTTTTTGAACCTTTAATGTGTGGTATGAACAAGTTTTTAAATGGAAGGAGATGTTATAGACTAATGCAACGTGAATCTTCCCATCATGTGACAACTATGGAAGGGAGCTTATTTTTTTACTACAACATGCAATGTTGGGTGTAGGTGGTATCTCCATCAAACATCTCAATTAAATGTAATTTGAAGGATGTCATGTAATACAGAGGATAAAAACCAGTGAAATTTGGACTGTCCCCAATGCCCCAAGAATTAACACCATTACAAAGTGTTTGAAATTATGACTCCAATGCAACTTGAATGGATAAAATGGAGTTCATACGTCTGAGATACGACCATTCAATTTTTTGGTCAAACCAGATACAAAGGCTAATTAGAGAAGGCAAAAAATTAATCATCTCCAAAGTGGTCAAATCCAATGCCAAATTAAAGAGCTCATTGAGAGATTTCTAACAATGATCATTTTGTCAAAATCAAAGCTTGTATGGAAAATATATGATTGGTCAAAGTTGGGTTGACCAAGTTGAATTTTGTTGATTGATGACACCATCATATTGATGTGGTAGAAAAAGTGACATGGCATCTTCCACCAATTTTCATTTAACAAGTGGCAGGTGTAAATGTAGCATACTAGCAATTTTGTCCAAGCAACAACTAACATGTAGCATTTGATGAGCAAATAAGAGAGTGTCGTGTGACACCCCCATGTGGTCCAACACAAAACATCGTGCAATCAACGAAAGATACATAGAATTTGATGATCAAATAAGAGAGAACCATGTGGCAACCCCATGGCATGTTGGAATTAGGATAGCTGAACTGATTGAACAAAATTTTCATGCAAGATTTGAACCCATAACTACCCTCCTCATAAATTCCTCATTTATCACTACACACACAATAGTTTTCTAATAATAGGTGGTCGACGTTATTTGTACATAACAATTGCTTAAATTAGAAAAGGGAGGTCGGCAGGGGTTGAACCCCCAACCATTGGGATCCTAAAATTGTAAGTGATTGTAATGTTATTTAGAGTGGTTGTGACATGAGCGAGCTAAATATTTATTTAACCTTTACCTATCCTACCTATCCTTAGTTAAACAAGGATGTGGATTAAAAGAAACTCCTTAAATTACATGGTGGAAAATTAATTAGAATTTATAAAAGGGGCATTGATGGGATTATGTGTTTTAAATAGCGATTTTATAGTTTTAGGGGTTTTGGACTAATTATGGCTAGTTTTATGTATAAAATGGTGGTAGGAGCTCTTTGGAAGGCATCTAGGTGATTAAGTTGGAGAGAATATTTTGGAGACATGCTTAGTACTCCTACATAACAGAGGATAACATTGTTGGTTTCCTTGAAGTGAATGACTTGTAAACACTTGTAATTGATTTCTTGGAGCTAATTAGATCAATTACCTTATTGGAGAGGGACCCAAAGATGTAGTCTGACACCTAGATGACCTAGATTTTCTCTTCTATCTCATTACTCTCTTTCTTTCAATTCAGTACCTTGTTATGCTTTGTTCATTTAAGCATTTCAATTACTTTAATTTTCTTATTTAAAGCTTTGAATTAACTTTATGTAATTATGTTGAGCATTCCCTTGTAATCGTCCTAGATCCTAATCATATCAAGTTTGGTATCAGAGCTCTTGTGTGACTAGTATTGCAGATTTTAATTCTAACAAGATCCAAGATTCAACAGGGTGAAAGAAATCTAGAGGAATACAATCCTGAGATCAAGAATTGAAGGACTAATCCATCGCAACAAATGAAAGATAAAGGTGGTGGACAAGGTTTAAAGACAAAAGTATCAAGAAGACTCTTCAAAATTTGTAGACAATGGTAGAAGTATTAGTATAGGTAAGAGAAGAAAATATGCAAAGACGTGTAGCTCTTTGAGGGAAAAGGGAAAAAGAAGGGAGGTGATTGTGATTCTCCAAATACAACTCCCTCTTCTCCTTCTTCTCCCTCTTCTCCTTCTACTCATTTTGAGTCTTCTAATATTTTTAAGGGTATACATAAGCCTATAATTATATTGGATGTAATTTTGATTGACCAAAGTATTGTGGAGAATTAAATGTTAACAAATTAGATTATTGGATTCAACAAGTTGAGGTCTATTATAGAGTTTGAAACCTCATAGATGACATAGATAGAATTTAGTTAGCTACTCTTTGGTTAGGAGGTATAGCTCTAACCTAGTGGGAGAGTAGGACTCGAGATGAAACTTCATAGCATGGTAGTTTCAATTTGTCTTGGTCAAAATTTGTTAGTGTTCTTAAGAAGAAATTATACCCCATAGGCCATATGCAACAATTAATGATGAACTAACAACATTTTAGGCAAGGTAAAGGTTAGTCTATCCAAGAGTACACCCATGAATTTTAGAAAATGACTATTTCATTAAATGTTCCATTGTACTCCTAGGATACTTTACTCAAGTGCATAGATGATCTCCACTCTTACCTTAGACATTCCATTTTGGTTTTGAATCCATGTAATTTGGATGAAGTATGTGTACAAGTGAAACACGTAGAATTAAGGGGTAAGGGTACTTTCATTTATAAGATTGATAAGAAGCCATCTCAATTTGAAGGTAAGTCCAAAGACAAAGGGAAGGCGGAAAAGACCACTATAGTGAAGAAAGACAGTGAAAAACCACATGCTCACATTGTAAGAAAGAAGGGCATGATGATTCTAAATGCTGGAAGCTACATCCAGAAAAGAGACCAAAGAGATATGGTGGAAACAAAGGAAAACAAATATTGTTGCAGTTATGATTCAATAGGATCTTGGATCTAACTCCAAAGATGAGGCAAAGATTGTTGTTATCAGGATCCAAGGTAAAGGAAAACTTATATCTCTTTCTTCAACTACAAGTTCTTCGAGTATAAGTAAAGAACATTCTCCTAAGAATGATAAGAAAAGGAATGAATTATTTCATATTCAGAGTTTTATCAAGCATATTAAGGTTGATATGTTATTTGATACATATTCTCAAGTTAATTTGATATCTAAAGAAGTTGTTAAAAAAATCTTAACTTGACTACAACACCTCATCCAAAACCATATCCTCTGTTGAGTATAGTTGATTAATTGTGTGTTGTCTTTGATGTCACACAAATTTCATATTATTATTAGTTACTATATGCCAAGCTCACTCAGGAAATGAAGATAGTTCTTAGTGTCTACTGAGTGTTCTTGTGTTTGCCTAATTCAAAAGGTAGTGTCTACCGAGTTCACTTGGGCATTGAAGGAAAAGTTGTAGAAAGTGAGTATTAACTGAGCTAACTTGGGTAATGAAGGAAAGTTGGATGGAACTAGTGTTAACTGAGCTCACTTGGTTGCCAAAGGATTTTTGTAAGTTTGCAGTGTTAACTAAGGTTCTGTTGGTTAACAAAGGAAATCATTCTGAGTTAGTTTCTACCAAGCTGGGTTGGCTAATGAAGGATTTTCTTATTTTTTGGTACTAAGCTTAATTGATTTATCTATTGATTCCAACTGACTAAGGTGATGAATATTGATTATTCTTAGTTGTATTTTAGTCAACTTGACAAAGTGGAAGATATAAGTACAAGGTCAAGTTGTGATTTCAAAGTAAGAAAGTGTAAGAGAAGATGATGTGATTGAAGATTTGATGATGAGAAGAGGAAGCAAATTTGAAGGATGAGCAAAATATCCTTGTGGAGTAGCAAAGATATATTTGATCAAGAAGGATCAAGTATAAGCCAAAACAGAGACCTATAATCAGCAAATCATTTGCATTCAAATCAAGTCACCTCATTGTTACTGTCTAACCATTGTAGCAATGATCTAAATCTCCTAACAAATTTGGCTTAACAACTATTTGCAAATCCTCTAACAAGGTGGCAATTCCATTGAATTATTCTCAAGACCTCTAACAAGGCCACTCCTAACAAGGTGATTAAATCCTTTAGTAGGGTCATGCCTAACAGTGTGTTTTGTAACCTTTAACAGGGTTGGCTCCTAACAGGGCTCACTTCAAAAGAGTGAAAATCAGTAACTAGTTGCAATTGGTAGTTTTTCCCAAATTGGGTTTCCACGTTAAATTCTAGTGTCAAATGTGTTCATGTTATTTTCTTTTATGTTTGTAACTAAGTTAAAGTAGTGGTAATCACAGATAACATCTGAAGGTTTACATGTTAGTCATTTATTGAGCTAATCCAATTATTACCGAGTTACAATATTCTGTATGTATTTGCTAAGCTTCAGCAATATTCAATTATCTATTTATATTTTATACTGACATCTAAGGGATCTAGGATTTATTTTTGTAGTAACTGATTCACCCCTCCCCTCTTAGTTACTCCTCTTATATTTCCAACAATCCTCTTGGATGGGTTTGCAATGATATGCACCGTTACAAGTAAATAAGCAATGTAAATTAAGATTTGCTATCACTGCAAACTTTGTAGATGAGTTAGAAGTTGATGTAGTCCCTTTAAATATTTGTGGTCTTGTGCTTGGAAGTCCATACCTATATGATCAACAATCTATCTTTCATAGGAGGGAGAACCAACGCCATCTTTTTAAAGATAATATTGAATACATTGTGCAATCACATAAGATAAAGACTAATCTTCCACTAGTTAATACTAGTCAAATGAAAATTTTAGATAATTCCAGTAAGAACTTTGTATTAATGCTTGTGAAGGCTAGAGATATGAAACATTTGAGGCATTTAGGGGGTGTGATCATAAACATAAGTTTGAATTGGTCGAGGTTATTTTCGATTATGATGCTTTATTTTAGGAACTAAAAGGATTGCCTCCTAAGAGGGAGAAACAACATGAAATTTAGTTATAGTAGGTTATGCCACTTCTTGATATTGGCATGTATCATTTATCAATTCTATAGAATGAAGAAATTAAAAAGAAGGTTATGGAGTTCATTGAGAAAGGAGTTATCCATCTGATTACTTCTCCTTGTGGTTCTCCTATTGTGTTGGTTCTAAAGAAAGATGGGACTTGGAGAATACAAATCGACTAGAGGGCTCTAAACAAGATAACGATAAAGAACCAGTATCCTCTTCCTATAATAGATGATTTACTTGATCAATTGAAACATGCAATTTATTACACTAAGTTAGACTTGTGTCTAAGTGGATATCATCAAATTTGAATTGTAGAGAATGATACTTGGAAATTTGCTTTAAGACAAAACATGGACTATTTGAATGGTTGGTCATGACATTTGGCCTTTGTAGTGCACCAACTACCTTTACAAGAGTCATGAATGCTATCTTTCATCCCTTTATTGATGATTTTGTCATAGTATATTTAGATGATATCCTTTTATTCAATAAGTCTTAGGAGATCATGTAATTCATGTAAAACGAATCTTAGATGTATTGAGAAAAGAAAAACTTTATGTAAAGATGTCTAAATGTGAATTGGTGAAGACATCATTAGTGTACTTAGGCTATGTCGTAATAGGTGGTTAGTTGAAAGTAGACCCTATGAAGGTTGAATGTATTGCAAAATGGCCTAGGCCTAGTAGAGTTACAGAAGTTAGGAGTTTCTTAGGTGCAGTCAGCTACTGGAGGAAATTCATTGCAAACTTCTCTTATATTACATCACCATTACATGCATTAACTTGTACAAAGGCCACTTTTTAGTGGGGAGGACCACAATAGAAGGTTTTTGACACTTTGAAGGAAAAGTTGAGCACCACACCAGTTTTGGCTTTACCAAATTTGCATCAATCATTTGAGATTGAGACAGATGTAAGTGGATTTTCCATGGGAGTTGTACTCATGCAAGGAGGTAAACCAGTTTGGTAGCACTCTAAAAAAATTCTAGTAGTAAGTAATTATCCCACTTATGATAAGGAAATTTGTGCTTTAGTCCAAAGTATTAAGAAATAGAAATACTACTAAATGGGGAGAGAAGCTGTAATCCACATTGATCACCAGCCACTTCAATATTTGCACTCACAATCTAAGTTGCAACAAAGTAGGTAGTTTAGGTGGATGGATTTTCTACAATAGTTTCATTTGATAATTAAGTATAAGAAATGTACCCATAGCAAAGTGGCATATATGCTCTCTAAAAATCCTAATAAGAATGCTTTGATAATCCTTCAGTATAGTTCTATGGTTTATGAAAATTTTCAAGAACACTATGCTAATGATGAGAAATTTAAGGATATATATGCAACTTGAATCCATGGTAAACATGTAGAAGAGAAAGATTACTATTTGTAGGATAATTTTTTGAACCATTTAGGAAAACTATGCATTCCTAAAGATGCAGAAGCACATGTAATCCAAGAAGAACGCACCTCTTTGATTGTAGGATGTTTCAGTGTAAGTAAGACATTGGCTTAATTGTAGAAATATTATTACTGGCCTCATATGCAAGAAACTATCACTAAGCATATAAAAGGATGTGTAATGTGTGCAACTAGTAAACCAAGCAATAGGAAATTGGATTTGTAGACACCTTTACCTATATCATCCCTGTTGGAAATATAAGAGGAGTAACTAAGAGGGGAGGGGTGAATCAATTACTACTAAAATATCTTAGATCAAAATTGAACTCTTGTAACTCGATAAACACATAGGAAGAATGTTGAACTCAGTAAACACTAAAATAGCTTGGAAAATTCTTAACATGAAAATCTTAAGATATCATCTATGATTGATGTTACTTTAACTTAGTTGCAAACACATAAAAGAAATTGGATGGACACAAGATTTTAATGTGGAAACCCAATTTGGGAAAAACCAACAATTGCAACTAGTTATTGATTTTCACTCTTATGAAGTGAGCCCTATTAGAAGCCAACCCTATTAAAGGTTACAAAACACACTATTAGGTGTGACCCTATTTACAAGATTTAATCACCCCATTAGGAGTGGCCTTGTTAGAGGTCTCTAGACAATTAAATAGAAAAGCCACCTTGTTAGAGAATTTACAAATAATTGTTAAGCCAACTTTGTTAAGAGATTTCAATCACTGCTACAATGGTTAGGGAGTAACAATGAGACGCCCTAATTTCTGAAACAACTAAGTTGTTGATTACAGATCTAAATTCTAGCTTGTATACTCGATCCTTCTTGATCAAATGTATCTTTGCATCTCAACAAGGATATTCTACTTATCCTTATAATTCACTTCCTTTGAGCATCATCAAATCTTCAAATATGTTCCACACATTCAATCCTCAACTTGACCTTATATTTATATCTTTCACATTGTCAAGTTGGCTTGAATACAACTTAGAATAAATAATATTCATCTTCTCAATTAGATAAAACTAATAAAAAATTCAATTGAACTCAATATGCCGAAGCAAAAAAATCCTTTGTTAGCTGAACCTGCTTAGTAGATATTAACTCAAAGCATATTTTCCTATGTTAACCAAGTAAACTTGGTTAGCATTGCATATTCACAAAGTTCCTTTGGTAACTGAGTAAGCTCAGTTAACACTAGTTCCATCCAACATTTCCTTCATTAGCCGAGTGAGTTTGGTTAACACTCAACTTTTGAAAACTTTTCTTTGTCATCCAAGTGAACTTGGTAGACACTATTTTCTAAACTAGGCAAACACTGGAATGCTCGATAGACATAGGAAACTATCTTCAATGCTTGAGGGAGCTCAGCATACACTGACTGACAATGATAAGACATTTTATGTAACATAAAAAACAATACAAAATTAATCAATTATTTCCAACAATTTACCTCTTTGGAATTGATGACAATACAACATGTCATAATACAATGAAATTTTAGAGTGAGAATAAAGTAAGGAACATATCCTTAATTCTATTCTCATTCTCATCCATGAGAACTCAACTCCCTCTATTAATGTGAGCTCCCTCTACCTTTAATATCTTCTTTTGATAGCAAACCTCGGCCTTTGATATAAGACCAAGTCCATTTTCCTTCATTTACATATCTTCATCTTTGTCATCTTTAGAAGCAATAAATTTTTTGTGATAATATATGACAACAAACCAACAAACTTCTCCCTCTTTGACATCTCATGCCAAAGACAATGTTCAGTGAATATCAATGTACCTCATGTATTGATTCATTTACAATGTGCCTTTGTCAATACTGCATCAACTGACTAATCTTCAACATGCTTTGTTTGATGCATCACTAAACTTCTTTTAGTGAGTTTTGGATAGGGGAATGACCCCTAACTTACCCCTTAGATACATAAGTGCATCCTTAAGTAATGGCTTAGCAAATATGTCTACAATTTGTTCTTTAGTATTCACATATTCCAATCTTACCTCTTTATCCTGTACCAATTCTCTCAAAAAATGATATTTTATAGCAATGTGTTTGTTTTGGTATGCATCACTAGATTCTTTGATATGTTAATTGCACTAGTGTTATCCCAATATACAACCACTAGATCCTTGATCTCTATCTTCATATGTACCAACAGTTGTTTGAACCAAACAATATTAGAAAAATTAATTTTTATTGCCACATATTTTGCCTCTGTTGTGGACTAAGAAATATAATTTTATTTCTTGCTTGTCCAAAACACTAGTATTTTACCAAGAAATAATGCTCCACCATTGGTGCTCTTTCTGTCATCAACACTTCCTACCCAATTAACATATGTGAATGGTTTCAAATCCAAATTGCCTCCCTTTTAGTACCATAAACCAGTCATCAATACCTTTCAAATATCTCATAATTCTTTTAATTGCCATCATGTGATTTTCTTTGGAATTTATTGAGAATCTCGCCACCATACCAACTGCTAATGCAATATCAGGCCTTGTATGCACTACATATTGCAATTTTTTAATCATTGATTTGTATGTGATTTGATCTACCTCTTTGGAATCATCATTTTGGAAAGCTTATGTCTAGTAGACATAGGAGTTCCAACTAGTCTTGAAGCTTCCATTCTAAACTTCTTTGGTATCTCCTTGATATATTTAGATTGAGTAATGTAGATACCATCTTTCTTCTGCTGGATCTACAAACCAACAAAGAATTTTATCTCTCCAAACATAGACATCTCAATTTTTTTACTCATTTCTTCTAAAAATGCCTTGCCCAAGTCATCATTTCTTATAAATAAAGTGTCATCCATGAATATTTTTGCCAACACAATCTTCTTGTTTGCTCCTTCTATGATATATAGATTGTTGTTATCATTTGTTCTTTGAAAATAATTTTTTATCAAGTAGTTATGAATTCTTTCATACCAAGCTCTAGGAGCTTGCTTGAGACCATATAATGTTTTATGTAATTTGTAGACCTTTAGGTTGTTATATGTAGACTTCCTCATCAAGAATGCAGATTTTACATCCATTTGATAAACTTTAAATCCTTTGTGAGTTGCATATATTAGTAAAGTTCTAACACCTTCTAAACTTGCAATAGGAGCAAAAGTTTCACCATAATCAATACCTTCTTCTTGAGAATAACCTTTATAAACTAACCTTGCTTTGTTTCTGGAAATTTTTCCATCTTCATTTAGCTTATTTTTGAATACCCACTTTGTGCCAATTACATTTTTATGCTTGGGTCTAGGAATAAGAGTCCAAGTTTTATTCTTATTAATCTGTTCTATTTCCCCACTCATTGCTTCAATCCAAATTTCATTATCCAAATCATCTTTAACATTTCTAGGTTCAAATTCAGCAAGCAAACATTTACCTTTCTATTTTTTTCTTGTCATTGTTCTATCTGACTTGTCCCCAATGTCTAATCAGGTGCATGATGTCTTCTGACATATCTTGATAACACAAGTAGTTTAGATTTGGATTTTGTTTCACTGACTTCTTCATGATCTTTTGTATTAAGCTTGAGTCTCTCTATTTGTGACTCTAGTCCATCAAACTTAGTTTGCTCTAGCAATAGCTTGGTAGCTTATGACTGTGACTCAGGTCCTTCAGACTATGACTTGGATTGTATTGATTGGAACTTGATTGCTTTTGGGGACTCGGGAGGTGAGGCCTCCTAACTTCCAAATAGATTTGACAAAGTATCAAGTTCATAGTAAACAAATATTTTGTAATCCTTAGGTTCTTTGTTGCTCTCTTCTTCACTCTATCCTGTAAACTCATCAATTCTCACATGTGCACTTTCTATGATTTTATAAGTAGACAGATTCAAAATTTTGTATGCTTTACTTCTACAAGAGTATCCTAAGAATATTCCTTCATCGCCTTTGACATGAAATTTATCTTTCCTTGATTCCTTCAAGATATAACATTTGCTACCAAATACTTTCAAGTAACTTACATTAGGTTTGTAGCCATACCTTAATTCATAAGGAGTTTGATTTGAGTCTTTCTTCAACTGTACTCTATTCAAGGTATGCACTGCAGTATTGATTACTTCCTTCCAGTATTTGATTGCAACATTCTTTTCTATCATCAATGTTCTTGTACAATCCATGATGGATATGTCTCTTCTTTCAGCTATACCATTCTGGTGAGGTGTATTAGGGGCTGATACCTGTCTCTTGATTCCTTTTTAAATGTAGAATTCATTGAACTCATTGTCTAATCTAAAACATTTCATCTCCTTTCTAGTTTCTTTTTCTACTCTTATTAGATACCACTTCAATTTTTGAAAAGCTTCAAAGTTTTCTTTTAGATACATTATAGTCATTATTCTAGAATAATCATCAACAAAAAGAATGAAAAAATTATCTCCATTGTAACTCTCTATTCCAATAGGTCTACATAAATTTGTATGTACAAGCTCTAAGATTTATTCAGAATGATATTTTTTGCTTTTGAAACTAGTTTTTCTTATATTACCAAATTGACAATTTTTGCATAGAGCCATATCAAGTTTCCACAAGCTAGGAATACTTCTTACTCTTCCATTTTTTCTTATTTTGAACAAATTATCAAAGTTTGCATGGCATAATATTTTGTGCCATAACCAATTTTCTTCTACTTGAGCAATAAAACATGAAGTTTCACTGAGATCTAGATAAAATAGATTACCTTTTGTTTTTTTGCCAAATCCAACCATATTTATGTTTCCATCGAGCAGTTTGGCCTTCCTATTCATGAATTCTACCTTGAATCCAATGTTATTCAACTGTGCCACACTCAGTAGATTATGTTTTAGTCCTTCAACCCAATAAGCATTTTCACATCTAAGTTCATTGGTTAATGAGATACAACATTTTCCCTTTATGCAACAAAGTTCATTGTTTCCAAATCTCACACTACCACCATCATAATGTTCCATGTGTTCAAACTTTGTTTTGTCTCTAGTCATATGATGTGAGCAACCACTATCAATAATCCATGTATCATTTTTGATAACATGAGAGATAAGTTCCATTTTATCTCCTTCATCATCAGATTAATCTTTTACAACAATATATACCATTTCATCTTCACTATTATCAGAATCTTTAGCCATAAAACAAGATTTCTTACCTTTGTCCTTGTAGTCCTTGTAGTTTTTGAATTTTTTCTTGCCTTTGAACTTATTACTTTTCTTTTCATCCTTGTTTTCTCTATTTGGGAACCTTGTAGCAATGTGACCAACTTCTTTAGAAGAAAATAGATTAGAGGAATCTTACCTTTGTACTTTCCTTTGCCTTTGGAATATTTTCTTGCAAGTAGGGCTTCAAAAACTTCAAGATCACTGTCTGAACTTTCTTGTTCCTTGCCACTTTTTGATTAATTCATTTTTTATTTCTTACCCTTTTTCTTGAGTGAAATCTTGGCTTCAAATGTAAACACAATACCTTTGGAACTAGGGACATAGTTATCATAGTTATCGAACTCAAAATTTGTCAATCTTCCAACTAGAGCATCTAATGTTATATTGCTATTTAGATCACATCTCATTTCTTGAATAGAAAACACTCTAATTGCATAAAAAGGAAGAAGGGTTATGAGTACCTTGCTCACAACTATTTTGTCATCAGTGTCTCCTCCATATGCTTTGATTGTGCTCACACTTGCTTTAATATGCTCAACATATTTTGCAATGTTTTCATCTTCTCTCATCTTCATCTGATCAAACTGTCTTCTAAAAATTTCAATTTTAGCTTTCTTACATTATCATCTCCTCCATATATGGCTTCTAGTTTGATCCACATATCATAAGTTTTAGTACAACTTTTGACTTCATCAAATTCAATATAATTCATAGCAGAAGCAATGTTAATCATCATGATGTTATGATTTTTCTTTTCAACAATATCTTCAATTGATAATGTTCCAATGGGAGTCTTGTATTCACTATCAAGATATTTACAACCTGAATCATTGATATTTTTCAAATGTAATCTTGTAATTCCTTGCCATGCTGCAAAGTTGTCTCGGTTCAACTTGGGAATGTCTCTTCTATAAGACATCCTAATCTTTAGCTTTGGTCCTTGAAACCTTCTCTGCAAGCACCAAAAGCTCGGATACCAATTGTTGGAAATATAAGAGGAGTAACTAAGAGGGGAAGGGTGAATTAGTTACTACTAAAATAAATCCTAGATCCCTTAGATGTCAATATAAATTAAAACTAAACTTTGTGTAACTCGGTAAACACATAGGGAAAATGTTGTAACTCGGTAAACACTGAAATAACTCGACAAATGCCTAACATGAAAATCTTAAGATATTATTTTAGATTGATGTTATTTTAACTTAGTTGCAAACACATAAAAGAAATAGCATGAATACAAGATTTTAATATGGAAACCTAGTTTGGGAAAAACCACCAATTGCAACTAGTTACTGATTTTCATTCTTCTGAAGTGAGCCTTGTTAGGAGCCAACCCTATTAAAGGTTATAAAACACATTGTTAGGTGTGACCCTATTTAGAGGATTTAATCACCCTGTTAGGAGTGGCCTTGTTAGAGGTCTTTAGACAATTCAATAGAAATGACACCTTGTTAGAGGATTTACAAATAGTTGTTAAGCCAACTCTGTTGAGAGATTTAAATCATTGCTACAATGGTTAGAGAGTAACAATGAGATGACCTAATTTTTGATGCAACCTAATTTTTGATTATAGATCTCAATTATGGTTTGTATACTTGATCCTCCTTAATTGAATGTATCTTTGCATCTCAACAAGGATACTTTGTTTATCCTTCTAATTCGCTTCCTCTGAGCATCATCAAATCTTCAAATATGTTCCACACATTCAATCCTCAACTTGACCTTATATTTATATTTTTCACATTGTCAAGTTGGCTTGAATACAACTTAGAATAATTAATATTCATCTTCTCATTCAATTAGAACCAACAAACAGTTCAATTGAACTCAATATGTTGAAGCAAGAAAATCCTTCGTTAGTTGAACCTACTCAGTAGATACTAACTCAAAACAATTTTCTTGTGTTAACCAAGTGAACTCGATTAACATTGCATATTCAAAAAGTTCCTTTGGTAACTAAGTTAGCTCAGTTAAAACTGGTTCCATCCAACATTTCCTTTATTAGCCAAGTGAGCTCAGTTAAGACTCAAATTCTAAAAACTTTTCTTTGTCACTCGAGTGAACTCGATAGACACTATTTTCTGAACTAGGAAAACTCTGGAATGCTCAACAAACATAGGAAACTATCTTCAATGTTTGAGTGATCTCAGCATACACTAACTGGCAATGATATGACATTTTATGTAAGATCAAAGACAATACACAATTAATCAATTGTTTCTAACAATCCCATCCATGAGAAAGTGTGTCTATGGACTTTGTGGGGGGTTTTCCTATGTCTAGGAAGGGTTGTGATTATTTGTATGTAGTGGTTGACCTATTCATCAAAATTTGTAATTTAATACCTTGTAAAAAGTAGGTCATTTTTGAACTAACAACTCATTTTTACTTTCAATTTGTATGGGTTCAATTTGGGTTACCTACTTCTATTATATCAAATCGAGATTCTTGATTCTTGGGAGAATTTTGGTCATCTTTGTGGGGACTCATGGACACCAAACTTAAGAAGAGCGCAACCTTCAATCCATAGATAAATAGATAGATAGAGATAGTCAACATGACAGATGTTCATCTTCTCAAAGGTTAGTGCGTGCAGTAAGCATCTTAAGTTATGGGATGAAAATCTTCACTATGTACAACATGCTTATAACCATGCGACGTGCTCTTCAATAAAGAGGTATCCTTTTGAGACTTGCTTTGGATACTTGTCTAAGACTCCAATGAATTTTTATTTTAGGAAGGATGATGTTGTAGATGGATGCCATGATGCAGAAAGGGCTTTAAAGTTCATCTAGAAGGTACAAGCAATCCACAATGCGTAGAAGCACAATTTGAGTAGAGCCACACAAAATTCAAGGCTCGTCATGACAAGAATCACATTGACCACCATTTCTAAGTTGGTGATAGAGTTTGGTTACATATCAATAAGGAAATAATGCAAGGTAAAGGAATGAAGCTCATGCCTATTAGGTATGATCCTTTTCAGATCTTAGAGAATATCAGTACCAATGCCTTCCGCCTTAATCTTCCTCTATGCATACAAATTTACTTGGTTGTAAATGTCAAGAATCTAAAGTTGTATGAGCCTCCAATGATCTTGGATGAAGACACTAATATTTAGATTCCATTTTTTGATGATCTTTCACTAGAATACATGTTAGAGTTGACTAAAGATGTGATTTTTAACAGAAATGTTAGAAGTTCACGAAGAGGACCAGTTGAATACCTCTAAGTGAGATTGAAGGGGATGCATCCAAGAAAGGCATGATGAATGGAGATTGGTAAAGTAAGATAATTATACCATCACCTACTTTTTTACTAATCAAACTTTTGGAGGTCTGATAGCTCTCCAATGGGGAGGCCGAATTCGAGGGCTAAAAATTAATGAAATTTGAAGTTTCACCAATGCTCCAAGAATTAATATCATTACAAAGTGTTTGAAATTTTGACTCCAACACAACTTGAACGGGAGAAAATGGAGTACATAAATATGAGTTATGGATGGTCAAAGTTTTGGCCAACCTAGATACAAAGGCCAATCAGAAAAGGAAAAATGTTCCTATTCTCCAAAGTGGTCAAAACTAATACCAAATTAAAGAGCTCATCAAGAGCTTTCCGACGATGTTTGTTTCATTGAATCGAAGCTCATATGGAAAAGATATGATTGGTCAAAGTTGGGTTGACCAAGTTGACTTTTGTTGATTAATGATGCAATCATGTTGATGTGACAAAGAAAGTGATGTGGCATCTTCCACCAATTTGCATTTGGCATGTGGTAGGTGTAATGATAACATCTTGGCAATTTTGTCCAATCAATGATGGACATGTGGAATTTGATGAGCAAATAAGAGAGTGCCATGTGACACCTCCATGTGGTCCCACTTGGCATGTCAAAATTAGGATAACTGAACTAATTGAACAAAACTTACATGTAGTATTTGAACCCATAATTACCCTCCTCACAAGTTCCTATTAATAGATGGTCAAACTTATTTGAACATAACAACTACTTAAGTTGGAAAAGGGAATTCAATAGGTGTTGAATTACCAACCCCTAGCCTCCTAAAATTGTGGGCGACCATTGTGCTATTTATAGTGCTTATGACATGATTGGGCTAAATCTTTATTTAACCTTTACCTATCTCGCCTATCCTTAGATAAATAAGGGTATGAGCTAAAATAAACCCCTTAAATTACATGGTGGAAAATTGATTGGAATTTGTAAAAGGGGTACTGAAGAGATTATGTGTTTTAAATAGGCATTTTATAGTTTTGGGGGTTTTAGCCTAATTATGACTAATTTTATTTATAAAATGGTAGTAGGAGCTCTTTGGAAGGCATCTAGGTGATGAATGTCAAGAGAATATTTTGGAAACATGCTTATTGTCCTTGCATAACAAAGGATAATATTGTTGTTTTACTTGAAGGAAATGACTTGTAAACACTTTTAATTGATTTTTTGGAGCTAATCAAATCGGTCACCTTATTGGAGAGGGACTAGGACACATAGTCAAACACCTGAACGGACTTTGTTATCAATTATGTTTTGTCTTTGAAGCTAATCAAATTGGTCACCTTATTGGAGAGGGACTAGGAGACATAGCCAAACACCTAAATGGACTTTGTTATCAATTATGTTTTGCCTTCTATCTCATTAATCTCTTTCTTTTAGTTCATTACTTTATTATTCTTTATTCATTTATTAATTTAACCATTTCAATTACATTAATTTGTTTATTTAACACTTTGAATTAAATTTATGTAATTATGTTAAGCATTCCTCTGTAATCATCCTAATCCTAATTAGATTAGCGTGATCACATGTTATCAAATAATAGATGAATTTGTTGAAATCATTTATAAACTATCAAATTAAATGCATCAACAAGTGGTGTAGGGTGGGTTAAGGTGTTTCACAAGGATGGAAGTAGGATTTAGAATTGATTTTGAAAAGAATTTATCAAAATGACACATTAAGGAAACTTTTATGTTGTGATATCTCAGTATCCATAGACAAGTAGGGTCCATAATTATTTTTTGAGTTTCTCTTTGCTTGTACTAAATTATAAATTTTTAGTGTTTCAAAATTTGATTATTCACTTGCCAAGTGCAAAATGGAGTTTTCATTAAACTACAAGCTCATCACAAGAATTTGGTAGGACTAATTAGATTTTGTTTTGAAGAAGGGAAACATATGGTTATCTTTGATTTCATGCCAAAATAGTCCATTAGAGACAACCTCTTATGCATTTCTCTTTGTCCTTTGTCTCCAAATTTCAAATTGATCAAGATTTTTCTCTTCCATATTAATATTTTGATTCTTCAACAAAATCTTGTGATAGTAGGCATAACTAGGTTGAGTTTATGCTGCATTCTATTGTTGTTAGCAAGTCATCCTATAAAGATTGGTGCCACAAATTGTGCTGCTCAAATGCATCAAGGGTTACAATGTTTTTAGGGTGTAATTATTGTTGTTTTTCATAGGTATTTTGTGGTTTCAAGGGGTACGCATACTATTTATGGACATATTTTCTTTCAAGCCTAGATAAGCATGGAGTGACTACATGAGAAGAAGGAATATTTTGGGCATGGATTGCATGACTGAAAGTGCACTGTTTGATTCTTTCATTACCATTTTTTTGATTGCTCATTGTTGATTGCTTTTGGGAGTTTGTAAGCAGTATTGCTAAAGATTGACAATGGAGGCATACATGAAGGGTTGATGATCTCAGATCATGTTGTCCCGACTGTATATACTATTGCACTATATCTCTACTTCAAATATTCTATAGGCATCTTGTAATTCTAGACACAAGTTGTCGCGATTTAAATAATATAATGACGTTTGTATTAGTAATGTTCTTCACTCATTTTTTTCTAATTTTTTATTGAGAAATAATAGTTTTCTCCTTACTATTTTTTGCAATAACTAATTAGTTTCTAAATAAATAACATTTACATATTTTGTGCTTAATCATTTAAAATTTCATCTTTATAAATTTCTAAAAAAAAAACATTTACATATTTTAATAAATATAGAAAAAAATGAACTTTATAAAAAAGTTTAAGACATGAAAAAAATTCTTAATTTCTATTAGCTAGGCAAATCTATTGACTTTTCTTTTATCTCATTCAAAGATTTTGATGAACTAATATAGACCTATTCATCAAAAAACAGAAGAACAATCATTTGAGACTATCGATGAAGAATCATTTAAGAATATTAATAACTAGCAATTGCACACTTCTATACATGCTGTAGACACCTAAATCCTTTAGAAAATAAAGTATTTTTATTTTCTGAAAAAATTTCTGATGACATCATCATTTATTAATTATTTATTTATTTAATTAATTAATTTATTTTTATGCCATTAAATCCCTTTATCTTAATTAAAAGTATTTAATTAAGGAATCCCTCCCAAAAATGTTTAAATCTTATTTAAACATTATTTCCTTATTTATTAATTATTTAATTAATAAATTGACCAAAAAACCCAAATAAATAAATAAAATTATTTTTTGCCCAAAACTTGGCCAACTTCCTTAAGACCACTAACCTCTTCCAAAATCTTCTAATCCTTCTTTAATTTTGATTAAAGGCTAATCCCATCATTTCCTACCCCTAATCCCAACTCAAAATATTTAATTAAGATTAAATATTAATCCTCATATTTATTAAAAAAGTTTTAATAAATATCTCCTCAACCCAAACCCTTGAAATAAATAAAACTTTATCTATTTCCTAAAAATCTAATTTATCCTCATCCTAAGAAGTTCTCGACTCTTCTAGAAAGTCTTCATCCTCATCCTAGGAAGTTCTAGACTATTCTAGAAAGTCTTTGTCCTCATCCAAAGTCTAGACTCTTCTAGAAGATGTCTTTAAACCTAATCCTAATCCCCTCCTAACCTTGTCACATTCCCTAAACATGGGTTAAGACTTACTAACCCAAGCCAAAGTTAACAAATATCTCCTCCTTCACCCACCCTCATTAAATTCCATCCACTTGCCTATCCCTAAGATAATCCTAAACCATCCTAATCCATCCTCTAATCATTTGCACAATCTTAAGCAAGCTTAAAACCTTCCTAATCAAGCCCAAGTCAAAATTTCTCTCATCTCCCTCAAAATATCTCAACCGTAAAACTTTATGAAGCCCACTAGGCCATAAATGACTCTTCCAAAGCCCTTTCATTGCTCTTACAAGCCATTATGAGGGTCTTTATGAAGATTTTATCTCTTGAGCCTCCTTTGTTGACTCATCCTTCTCCTTTCCTCCATCCTCTCACCCTATGACATGTGTCACTCTCTGATTGGCTGTAAGGAAGCACAATCCATGTGCTCTCCTCTCATACAATATGAGCCCTCCATGAGCTTTTCCCCATCCTTGCATCTTAGCCCTCAATCCCTCAAGCCTCTTGCCTATAAATTGGATCCTTCCCCTTTGCAAAATAACACAATCCATGAAGTAAAGTCATAATGGCATTTTAGAAAGCCATTTTACATCAAAACCATACACTCACACCCAAATTCCAACTCCATTTGAAGCCCTTTTTTTGAAGCATAAGCTTGAGCATACATCCTATCTATTTAGACAAAGCCACTCAACAAGAGAGCTTCTCATTGAAAGAGCCCATTAATGGCTCATATTCTCAATTGAGATTTCATCTTAGTCTATCTTGAAGTTTATGAATTTTGTTTAGTTTGTAGAAGCTTTATTTAAATTTGGTTTCTATTAGCATGCTAACATTGCTAATATACATTTTGGCACGCCCAGTGGGACCCCGCATGGGTCATCTACATTAGCTTTTTTAGTCAAATTTTGTATGTCATTTGCTAATTTTGGCTAATTTTGCTTGTTTTTGTGATTGGTAGGATTGTATAAATTGGTTTTGTAGGTCCACATGAGCATGAAGAAGACAAAGGAACTCATAGTCTATCTCATAGTGTTTGCAGATTTTTCAAGCTTATAGGTGGACAAAGCACTTGGAATTCTTCTTCCTCTTCTTGTCTATATTCGTCTTATTCCATCTACTTCTTCTTCTTCTTCTTGTGGGAGATCTTGGCCATTTTTTTTTAAGGAAACAAAATCATACACACTTCTTTTTAGTGCTTGAAATGAACCCCCAAATCATACTTAAATCCATTAAAAACTAAAAATTTGCAAAAAAAAAATAGATCTTTTAACAAGTGAAACTAAACCAATCCAATCATTTGCATCCTTGCAACATCAAGGTTTTAGATGCATTCATGCAAAGTTAGGAACACTTCATTTTTGAGAATTTAAAAAGAACTTCAAGTTTCCATTTCAAAAGGTTCAAAATCAACACTAAGTGCACACTAAAATCTAAATCAAACTCAAAGCATCAATCAAGGATAAAATGAACCTCATTTGCAAATATTTTAAAGTTCTTTTAAAAATCTCATGAAAACTAAGAATCTTAAATGGTTGCCAAAATTGTCCTAAAAGCTTTGTTATTTGTTCCAAACAAATTTCTTGTTGCAAAATCTTGAATGTTTCTTAGATTTTTCATGCATCAAAACAATCTAGGAATATCATTTTTGGGCTTAAAACATGCAAACTAGAACACAAAATCTTGAATGAAAACCAAATTCCATAGAGTCATTTTCACTTTTGAGTCCAAAACAATCTTGAATGATCTAAGGTTAAAACAAAGCACTTCAAAGTTCTTAAAACAACACGCAAAATCTCAATCTTGAATGCTCAAAAGAAAAAATTTGAATGTTTAAACACTTGTCTTTGAACGCATGTTGCTAAAATAAACTTGAAAGTTTAAACATTTTTCCTTTGAATGAATGTTGCTCAAACATAATCTTGAATGCCATGGATTAAAATCAATCTTTCTTGGAATGCATGCTTAAAACAAACAAACTCAATCTTGAATGCAAAAGATCAACTAACCGTTGCAATATCTCACACTTCAATTTTTGGGGCATAAAAAGAATCTACATTTTAGGAACTTCCTAAATTATAAAAACCAAATAAAGACACTTTAAGTGAGTTTTTAGTTGGACTCACCCTCTTTAATCACCCATCAATTTAACCATTGGTTGCAATCTCAGCGCCATCTATGGGGATGGGTCCACCTAAGAGGGTGTTAAGTGCTCCAAAAAGATCAAACTTCACTTACTTGTGTTTTATTAGTTTTTCTAACTTAGAAAATTCCTTGAATGCACATTAGGCTCGCTAACACTTCATTTGGACATTAAAATTGAACAACTCTTGACGTGGAGGGCCTCTGGGCGCGTGCTTGAAACCGAGTTTTACACATCTTTCTTTTTTGGCTTAAAATAAACTCACACTCAATTTTGAATGCCTTAAAGGAAATTAATCGATACTTGACGTGGAGGGCCTCCGGGCACGCGGGTTTACTTTCTTGTTGACCCTAACTCTTCTTCTTGTTTGCATTCTTCAATCAATTTTACTTTTGTTAACACTTCAAGTTGGAATTGAACATTTGCATCCTAAACATGTGTGTTTGCAAGGTCTAGATCAAAAAACTTAAGCGTCAATTGGAAAAGACCTTTGTCTTTTAGCCCAAGGTCATCCAAATCTTCTCTCCCCTTGTCGTCTTTCAAGGCTATCTTGGGTGCATAAGACTAGGATCCAAAACTTTGTTTCTCTTTTTAGGAGGCCTGCTTGGGGAATTTATCACCCCTTAGACGACCTCAACTCCAGCGTTCCGGTGGAGTATAAAGATTGGAAGGTGAATCCAAAGACACCTCTCTTGGAATCAAGATTTTGTCACTCGGGCTAAGCCTCAAGGAACTTTAAACCCTTGACAAGTGAAAGAGGAGAAGTGGGTTACCGCTCCTCTCGGTTGTGTGACATCTTTTTGTTTTCATCTACAGATTTGGGCCTCACATACCTTGGGTATATCGAGGACTCCCTAGCTAAACCAATTGTTAGCCTTGTAGACAACCATCTAGGGTGTTAATGTGTTTGAAGTGACTGATCGAAACATTTTTAAAACATACACACTCCTTGGCGCAAGTATCACATTCTAAGAATCAAAAAACTTCTATCTAGTTGTTCCTATCTATTGCTTGATTTGTTATTTGTTGAATGAATGTTTGCCAAACTTGGTCAATCCTAGCTTAGGAAATACTTAGCGTAGTCATTGCCTATTCTAGAAGTTGAACAAGTCAAAGCAAAACAACCAAGATCTCTCAAAGCCAAGCAGATTCAGGAATTCA
This sequence comes from Cupressus sempervirens, assembly GCA_028749045.1. Lineage (NCBI taxonomy): Eukaryota > Viridiplantae > Streptophyta > Pinopsida > Cupressales > Cupressaceae > Cupressus > Cupressus sempervirens. Next base: position 821,252,864 of record CM053789.1, on the reverse strand, counting down.
TGTCAGAACAACCCAAACCCAAACAGAAGTTTCACAAAGCCAAACTCAAGCCATCTCAAGCATACCAAGAACTTTCAACCAAGATAAAGGAACTAACACCAAGCCCTCAAATTTCCAAACTCCACAAAGTAGAGGACAAAGCTACCGACGAAGCCCTTCAAGACACCTGGTTAGATCGCACCATCCAACTTAACCAACATCTAGGAGTTAACCCTGCTTATGCCTTACCAACTAGGCATGATTTCTATGATTAGACCCCCTTGTTTCTCCACATCTTATTGCATAAGCTTCACTTTAGAATCATCCTTGTAGGTAAGCCAGCCATCCTTAGTCATCCCCTTAAGCATTTTAGCTCATCCATCTCATTTAGAACCAAACCATCTAGCCAGCAATCCAAAAACTTCACATCTAAGCCTTCAAAATTGTTGTCACCTTGCCAAAAGTTTGCCATTCCTAACATCTTCCAAATCCACCAATCTCACCCAGGTTATCCCTTTGACAGAGCTTTGTCTAGGGTAATCTAGCTTTGTCACTTGTTATCCCTCATCACCTTGAGCTAAAGGTTGGGATCCACAAGTGGTCAATCTCATGTTCTTCCTAAAGGATCATCAGTCTATCCTTAAGTTGACACAATCACCACCAAGCTTGTACATAGGAAAGCAGACCTTTCATAATTTGGCAACATATCTTTGAAGTTAGAATCCCCAACCCAATCCTCCTTAGGTTTTGTCATATAGCTTTGCCTCAACCTAGGAAATCATTTGCATAGAAAAGCCTTCATCTTTTGCATCCATCAGCATTGTTGCATCTCATCCCTAGGAAACATTCTGCATTTTCATGCCACCCGTCACTCGCTTAGGCAAGAAGAAGAAGGAAACAATGGAGCCCTATCATTTGGATCAAATAGCTTCGCTCCCCTTGAGCAGTCAACCATCCTTCAGCCCAGAGAACACTATACCATCACCTACTGACATCAAAGCTTTCATGAACCAACCAGGAAATGCAGTATTGGTGAACGCCATTATAGACAAAAACAAAGAAATAATCATGGCTAACTTTCGAAGGGACAACATAGGAGTCTTCAACTTTGGAAGACCTCCTCCCTTATCAAAACCATCTCACCCATTGTTTGGGCAACTACCACTCCCAATAGGCTCTTATGATTCAAATTATCCTCAATATGAGCCAAAAGAAGAGCCTCAAACAAGTCCTTATGATCCAACTGACCGAAACATACCAGCCTCCACTCAAGTTGAAATCTCCCTTCCGCAAGCCAATCCAGCCACCACCACTCCACCATTGGTCCATACCACTCCATCCCAAACCCCCTTTTCCCAAAACACCTCACCATTAACTCCCTTCACTATTGTTGCTGTTGCTCCCCAACCTAGCCTTCCAAATCCACCCATCTCCCAAATCAGTGCTAGTATCTTTGGCCAACCTTAGCAATATACAATAGGGATGCCACCCATGGGGCCAAGTAATCAACCCTTCATCACCCCCAGCTTGTTTACCTCAGCTCAGAATAGAATTCCATCATTTCCACTAGGTCCTTGGAGCTCAGTGCCATTAGCCACAAATCCACAAGCTACTACCCTCACTCCACAAAGCTATCAAATCCCACAAGCTACTACCAATGTTCTGCCAAGCTCTCAAGTGACCCAAGCTCCTTCCACCACTCTACCAAGCTTTCAAATCTAGCCACCAAGCTATCAAACCCCATCAGTTCCATTCCCAAGCTTTCAATTCCCACCACCTCCACCACCAACTAATCCATTACCTCCTAACACCAACTATTTTTCTATGGCACTTCTAGGAGGAAATCCACCACCTCCAACCACCAATTACTTGGCCTCCTTTGCCATGCAGATACCTTCCCAAATGGGGGCACAACCCACATATATTGGTCAAACTCCTCAAATCCAAAGTCAAGTTCCACAAGCTCCTTGATCCTTCCCCCAAGCTTCACAACCATCTTATACCTTACCTCCACAAAGCAATCTATTTATCCCACAGCCAGCTTGTGTTTCTCAATCCCAACCTCAAATCCAATATCAACAGCAAGCCTCGCAACACATGCAGCAATATGTGCCACCTCCACCTCAGCAACCCACCATCCACCATTCAGTTACCCAAGCCATGTACAATCCCTACCAGCCCATACCTCAAAGCCATCCATATTCCATTGCCCCATCTAGCACATACCTACCTCAGGGCACTCCTACATTGGGGGCACCTCAGCCATCACCCATTAATTCAAAATGGGAAGCCATAAAGACAGCTTTGAAGAACATCTAGGAGGGAAATGATCCAAAAACCTTCAAGTTTGAGAATGTGTGTCCTTACCCATTTGACAAAGCCATTACTATGACTCCATTCCCCAAGCATTTTGAGACACCCAAGTTTGACAAATTTAGAGGAAAAGGAGACCCTATCACACATATCAAAGAATTTTACATGCACTGCCAAGAAGTGGCATACAATGATGTCTTCCTCTTGCGCCTCTTTCCCAAAATCTTGGCTGGACTAGCTCTTGAATGGTTTTATAGAATACCATATGGCACAATTAAAAACTTTGTTGAATTGTCTAAGGCATTTGTAGCCCAATATGCCCATCTTGTTGAAACAGAGCTATCAGTAGTTGATCTTGTCCACACTAAGCAAAAAGGTGGAGAAAGCCTTCCCAAATATCTGCAAAGATGGCAAACCCTTACCACTCGCATATCTTGCACCTTGCTAGAGCGCCATTTGGTGAAAATGTTTATTGATAATGCCCATCCCAGCTTGGCTCACCACATGACCATGAACTGTTTGCAGACCTACAAAGATATCAAAGAGAAAGGAATGATCCTTGAGAAAGGACTGATTAAAGATGGTGTGGTCAAGATTTACAAGGAAGCCAACCAAAATCAAACACATTCTAATGACAAGTCTAGGTATTGGAACAAAAACAAGCACATTGCAACAGATGGCATCACTAACACCAGGCATGTGAATATTGTTGGTCCTTCCCAAAGTCAGCCCAATCCACCGTATCAACCAAACAATCAACAAGCTATTAAATACCAACAACAAAATCACCAAAGCTATCAAAACCACAATCCAAGACCCAACTTTCAAGGGTCTAGCAATCAAGCTAATGTCATCAATGTAGCTGGAGGGCAAAAGCCTAGATTCCAACCTGCACCTAGAAATTATACACCCCTTGGTGAGCCTTTGGATGTCATTTTTGAGAAATTAGTCAAGGAAAACCTCGTCAAATTTCCTCCTACCCAGCAAATCGACCCAAGTCAACTCAAAGTTGCATGGTACAAAGATAATGAGTACTGCAAATTTCATAGGGTAAAAGGTCACACCATCCTCAGATGCATGAAACTAAAAGATTATGTGTAGGACCTCATTGATCGAAAAGAAATCACCATTGGTGCCCAAACCTCTCCCAATGTAAGCTTACAGATCTATCAAAATGATTTTCCTCCTCACAACAACCAAAATCCTAGAAAAGCACCTATCCAAACCAACAACAACAACACCAACAACCGCTAGCCAAACCAATAGCATGGGAAGAACAATGACCACACTTCATCCTATATAGATTATGGTAGCCTCATAGTTTGTATATCCGAGAAAGAGCCTTCTATCAATGTTATCAATATCCAAGGACCAAACAATGAGTGTGCAGTCACTACTCGAAGAGCGCGATTTAACATCGTTGGCCCACCAGTTTCACCAGCACCATCAGCTCTATCAAAAAGCTAGTACAATATCTTGGAACATGCCAGCCCAAATCTCCATTTTAGACCTTCTCTGCACTAGTCTTGTGTACAAGAACATCCTTGACAGTGCTCTCATAGAATCTCGTGTCCCTTCAGATATCAATGCTATTGATTTTCATAATCTTGTTGGACACCTTTCATCCTCATGTGCCCTATCATTCAAACCCACTAACATACCTGTGGTCGCGCTAGATCACACCCTTTCACTCTGCATAGCCATTATGGTATCCAATTTTTTCATAAAAAGAGTAATGATAGATAATGGATCAGCCTTGAATATTTGTACCCTAAAATTCATAAAACAAGCTGGGTATACTGAGGCAGATATCATCAGTGAGGTTATCACCATCAAAGCTTATGACAACTTGGAAAGAACCACAGAAGGAACTATTTTGCTGCCAATCAAGGTTGGGCCAGTCATCCAAGAAACACTATGCCATGTTATTGATCTAAACCTACCATTCAACATCCTCCTTGGTCGCCCATGGATTCATGCCATGAAAGCCATTCCATCCACTTACCATCAGTGCGTCAAATTTCTGCATCAAGGCACTGAGGTAACCATCCATGCCGATCCAGAACCCTTTGCTTACTACAATGCGGTTGAAGCCTCATATACAAACCATTGCCCTGGAATTGATATCGACACAACCATCGCCAGCTCATCCCAAACTTGTAATGACCCAGAAACCATCCTCGCCTCCACCCTATCTACCGTGAAGATCAATAACAAAGGCTGTGGAGAGTATAGTCTGTCAGATGCATTTGCTGTCGGGGCACTCCCACTTGATCCACATGCTCATGGGCAACTGACATATCACAAAACTAAGGAGATTCCACCTCCTCATTACAAACAGTTTGGCCCAACAACCTTTGTATCCTCGAAAATCCCTCTTCATGAGGAGTTCACTCCAGATATCAACAATTGGTTACATAAGGATGCACCTCCAAGAAATCAAGCACGCCTTGATCACTTCAGCCAAAAGTATCCCCAAGAACATAAGCTCATCACTGACAAATGGAACTATCAAGGTGGTGGTCTAGGACTAGAAGAAAGAGGCATGCAATGCCCCATCGAAGCACACCAGTAGGAAACAAAGTCAGGTCTTGGCTTTGGCATACCCACAACTGGGGGCACCAATGAAAAAAGTCATGCTTTTGCAAACATTCATCGCGACCTTGTCAAAATTGAAGACATTCCTAAGGAAGTTAAAAAGAGAGCCTACAACGATATCCTAGACCAAATCTCCCTCGGAGACTCTGTTATCCAATAACTATCCATCCATTTCATTAACCTACCACTCGCCCATCCACAACTCATAGATTGGGACCAACCAAGCATCATACAGATTGATGAGTTCACATTAGAGGAAGTGCTTCTGAGATTCATGGGAGCTGAAAAACCTCACAAGAAAACAAAGCTAGACTCGGCATATATCTATAAGCTAGATCCTAAGGGGTATATTGGAGAAAATCCCCAACCTAGTTCTAATACACCCAAAACTAGAACTAGGGTAAATCCGATACTAGCTAAGGTAGCAAAGAGAGCCCCTCAGTAAGAAAATCTAGAGTCACAAGTAGAACATGAGGATTTAGCATTGCCTCCTCAAGATAATCGACCAAAGGTGTCTTCTATTCTAATTGAGGATACTAGAGAAGTCAACATTGGTTCTTCAGAGATCCCTAGACTTGTTCACATTGCTGCATCCCTATCACAAGACCAAGTTGATCTCCTCTTTGAGGTCTTACGAGAGAACATTGGCCAATTTGCATGGTCATATCAGGACATGCCAGGGTTGGATCCTAAGCTTGTAGTTCATCATCTTACAGTCGATCCAAAGATCAAACCCGTCAAACAAAAGCTTAGAAAAATGCACCCCAAGGTGGCATTAATGGTCAAAGTTGAATTAGAAAGAATGTTAGCTGCTAAGGTTATTCGACCTATCGACTACTCAGAGTGGATCTCCAACATGGTCCCCCTCACTAAACCTTCTGGTGACATCAGAATCTACACTGATTTCAAAGATCTTAACAAAGCTTGTCCAAAAGATGATTTTCCCTTGCCCAACATAGATATGATTGTAGATCTTACAGCTGGACATGAAATTTTGTCCCTCATGGATGGATTTTTTGGGTACAATCAAATCAAGATTGCAAAAGAGGATCAGCATAAGACAGCATTCACTACCCCTTGGGGAACCTTTTGTTACAACATGATGCCTTTTAGCCTAAAGAATGTTGGGGCTACCTATCAAAGAGCTATGACAGCCATTTTTCATGATCTCATTCATAGCATTTTGGAGGATTATGTGGATGATATCTTGGTTAAATCTCACACCTTCATGGATCATCTTGCTAACCTGGAGAAAGTCTTTGATAGGTTAGCCAAATATCATCTCATGCTGAATCCCAAGAAATATGTTTTTGGGGTCACATCTGGCAAGCTTCTAGGCTTTATAGTTTCTAAATGAGGTATAGAGATCGACACCAAGAAGGTCAAGGCTATCTTAGACATGCCTCCTCCCCAGACACTGCGACAGCTTCGCTCTCTTCAGGGAAAGCTTCAATCTGTCTGGCGCTTCATCTCCCAGCTTGCAGATAAGTGTACACCATTTGCACATTTATTGAAGAAGGATGAAAACTTCAAGTGGGATCCTTTATGTCAATGCAGCTTCGATCAGCTCAAGCAGTATCTCGCCAATCCCCCTATCTTGGTTCCACCAGTTCCTGGTCGTCCCTTGATCTTGTACATATTAGCAATGCCTACTGCTCTAGGGGCACTTCTAGCACAGCTCGATGACTACGACAGAGAAAGAGCCATCTACTACATCAGTAGAACCCTAGTTGGTTACGAACTCAATTATACTAGCTTGTTTGGCAGTTGTTTTCTCAACTCAAAACCTCGCCACTACATGCTAAGTCATACCATCCAACTAGTCTCCAAGATCGACCCTCTCAAGTATATGCTCTCCAGAACAACACTTACAGGCCATTTGGCCAAATGGGTTATGCTCCTTAGCGAATTTGACATCCAGTATGTGGACAGAAAGGCAATTAAAGGGAAAGCTATAGCAGATCACCTCGTTGATGCACCTCTAATAGATGCATATCCTTTGATCACAGAATTTCCAGATGAGCATATCTGTCTAATTGAAGAACAACCCCCATGGAATATTTATTTTGATGGCTCGTATACATCTCATGGATCAGGGGCAGGAATATTGTTGGTCACACCTCAAGGAGATTACATTCCAAAAGCCTTCAAGCTACAATTCCCTAGCACCAACAATATAGCTAAATATGAGGCTCTCATAGCAGGATTAAAGATAGCTGCAGAATGGAACATCACTGAGTTACAAATCTTTGGCGATTCTCAGCTCATCATCAATCAAGCCCTAAATGAATATCAAACCAAAGATGAAAAGCTATTACCCTAAAAAGAGCTAGTTGATCAGCTAACCCAGTATTTTACAAAGCTTCAGTTTACACAAGAACCTCAAATGCAGAACAAAGCAGTAGATGCTATGGCTACTATCGACTCGTTCTTGGAAATTCCCCAAGTAGCTACACAGTATGAGTTTTTAGTCGAGTAGCTCCTCACACCCGCCTATGTGAATAAGGATTCAAATCGTGTTTGTATCTTGGTTGGTCCCCAATGCCCTTGGTACCATGAGATTCACGCTTACCTTAACGATGGTATCATATCCCCTCACCTCACACATACCCAATGCCAGAACCTCATCCGAAAATCATCTCGCTATATTATCATAGCCAATACCCTATATCATCGGGGTTATCACGATACTCTCTCTCGATGTTTAGATAAAAATGAGGCTGCAATGGCGTTAAAAGAAGTACATTCCAGACTTTGCAATGCCCACACGAGTGGTATTGTCCTAGCGCGACAAATCCTTAGAGCAGGCTACTATTGGCCTACCATTGAAGAAGACTCTTGTGACTTTTCCAGAAAGTGTCTCCCATGTCAACAACACGCAAATCTTGTGCACGCTCTAGCACAGGATCTACAACCTACTGCGCCACCTTGGCCTTTCGCTTGTTGGGGCCTTGATCTAGTTGGAACTATCACACCTCTCTCATCTGATGGACATAAATGGATAATAAAAACTACAAACTATTTTACTAAGTGGGTGGAAGCAGTCCCCCTAATCTCAGCTACAGGAGTTCAGGTCTCCAAGTTCATCTTGTACCGCATTGTTTGTCGCTTCGGCATCCCATCCACCATCTTCACCGACCACGAAGGTAACTTTGAAAATCTCAACATGGAAGAATTATGCACTTCCCTCCACATTCATCACCACTTTTCTAGCCCATATTTCCCACAAGGTAACAGCCAGACAGAGGCAACTAACAAAACCCTCCTCAAAATCCTAAAGAAAGTTGTCAATGATTCTGGCCGCGATTGGCACCTACAAATAAATCCAACCCTATGGGCCTATTGAACTTCCTTTTGTACATCCACACGCACAACTCCATACTCCTTAGTCTATGGTGCCGAAGCAGTACTACCCATAGAGGTTGAACTTCCCTCCTTGCGCATATCTTTGCAAGGGCAAATATTAGATGAAGAATATAGAGTAGCCAGACTCACCCAACTAGATCTCTTAGACGAGAAGTGACAACAAGCCTATGATCATCTTACAGTCTATCAAACTCGTCTCAAAAGGAATTTCAACAAGAAGGTGCTCCCACGACACTTTCAGCCAGGCGACATGGTCCTCAAAGAGAATATGAAAGTCCAAGCTGATCAAGAAAAGAAAGGCAAGTTTGAACCTACATGGCTTGGTCCTTATGTTGTCATTGCATCCTTTGGCTCCAGAGCCTATCAGCTATCTACACCAGAAGGAGAACTCTTGAATGATCCTACTAACATCATTCATCTCAAGAAGTTCTATGCTTGAAGATTCTTGGTATACCCAGCTTTTGAAAAATACAAAAAAAAAAATAGTAAATAGAAATAAGTGTCCAATGGTGAAAACTTGGCAATTCAAGCACCTTGGATAGGTACCTTGGTGAAAACTTGGTAATTCAAGCACCTTGTGTACTAAGACTAATCCATTATCTATCACTATCCTATCCCTCATCCATCAACCTACCATCCCATAAAACACCTGCTTGTTCCCTTGGTGTTCCAACCAAATATCCAAAATCCAATGAAGCTTGTAAATACCTCCTTGTACAGCTTGTAAATCTTGTACCTCAATTTGTAAATCTTGTATCATAGCCTGTATATCCACATCTTGTCCAAAGCTTGTACCATATTCCAGCTTGTAAATAATCATGTATCCTAGCCTGTATCCTATCACATGCACATAAAGAACCCCATTTTCACTTAAGCTTTTCGCAAACCATCTACCTATCCGCCTATCAACTATTACAGACATCCCACCCTTCACCAACATTTCCATCTCACAAAACCAAAACATTAACAACCTTGTACATTTGTAACATATCTTGGTCTGTCAGCTTGTACATCATCTTTAGCTTAGTACCATTGTATCTATCTAGCTTTCGTGTTTGTTCCTCCTTGATCAACATCTTGCAGACATCGCACAACCCTTGGTTAGCTATTCCAATGCATCCTTTAGCTAGATCTCTTGTCACCAAAGTGTTATCCTTCTTAGTTTAGCTTGCCAGATGCATCACTCATCCAAAATCCATCAGCTTAGGTGCTCTCCAATAGATCCTTGCAGGATATAGCTTTCCTCATGTCTGATCTTGGTCCATTAGTACCTCGTCCTACCCATATCGTTGGCAAACAATTCTCTTTTGGATTTTCGCTTTATTTTGATTTGGAATCTTCCCTTTGGGTCTTGAGTTATCTTTTCCAAGCAATCTTTTTGTTCCCTCCTCAAGGTTGCCACGATCTTCCATATCATGGTATACTGCGAATGGGGCAATCTAAGCGTAAGGTTTTGATAAGGTCTTTTGTTTGTTTTTCTTTTCTGCTTGTGGGTTACCCAGTGTTGGTTCTACACTGCTTCCTCTAGGAATCATGTGTGATGCTGGGGCAATCCTTGCGTGTTTGTTTTGAGTCAGTCCGTCAGTCCTTTGGACAGTTGGTGAAAAGGCCTTGATGTTCTTGGTAACCTTGGCAATTAACCAACAATCCTATAGCAAATCTAGTGCTCAACTACATGGTGGTACTTCTCTTTGAAGTATCCGCCTGCTCAAAAAAGCTTCAATGGTTTCCCTTCATCTCCATTATCCCCCATCCATATCCAGCATCTGTCTCTCCCACCCCAACTTATGCATTAGTATATCTTTGAATCAATCTTCACTTTTAGCTTTAGGGATCCACAATCCTAGTCTTAGGGATCCACCAAGCCTCATCTTTCGAGCTCCACAATCCTAGTCCTAGGGATCTTCGAAACCCATCTTTCGCCAATTTGACTCTTTGAAATCCTATTGCATCAGCTTTATCATCCCATCATCCATCTCCCTATCCTGGATTCCTTTTTATAGCACTCTGCTCCTTCATCCTCTGCAATCCCTGAGATCTTAAGCTTGCTTCCTCTTGTGCCTCTGATTCTCCCTTTATCATTCTCCCGTAGTGAGAGTTTGAGCTAACTAAACCTCTTCTCTTAAGCCAATTTGAGTCTCCTTGCTCATCTCGGATTCTTGTACTTTTCAAGAAGCTGTCGAGCCTCACTTTCTCTCCTCACCGCCTTCTTGAGGGGGCATCTCACAGTCCATTCTCTCCTCTTCTGCTCTAGCCTTGGGCATCTTATTTTCTTACCTTTGATGCCATGCCACTTGCGGCATCACATCAAAGAGGGGCAAAATGTAGACACCTAAATCCTTTAGAAAATAAAGTATTTTTATTTTCTGAAAAAATTCCTAATGACATCATCATTTATTAATTAATTATTTATTTAATTAATTAATTTTTATGCCATTAAATCCCTTTATCTTAATTAAAAATATTTAATTAAGGAGTCCCTCCCAAAAATGTTTAAATCTTTTTTTTTTTTTTTTTAGACTGCAGGAATCGGTGCAACACAGCCCCCCTATAAACTGCAGTGCACCTGGTAAACTTTTTAACGTGACCGGTAGCACTGGCGCGACATGCCCACCGGTACCACGAGGACAGGGAAGACTAGAACTCGTGACCAACCCCCTGCAACAGGGAAGATTTAGCCAACCGAGCTAGGGCCCCTGCCCTAAAAATGTTTAAATCTTATTTAAACATTGTTTCCTTATTTATTAATTATTTAATTAATAAATTGACCAAAAAACCCAAAATAAATAAAAAATTTATTTTTTGCCCAAAACTTGGCCAACTTCCTTAAGACCACTAACCTCTTCCAAAATCTTCTAATCCTTCTTTCATTTTGATTAAAGGCTAATCCCATCATTTCCTACCCCTAATCCCAACTGAAAATATTTAATTAAGATTAAATATTAATCCTCATGTTTATTAAAAAAGTTTTAATAAATATCTCCTCAACCCAAACCCTTGAAATAAATAAAACTTTATCTATTTCCTAAAAATCTAATTTATCCTCATCCTAAGAAGTTCTAGACTCTTCTAGAAAGTCTTCATCCTCATATTAGGAAGTTCTAGATTATTCTAGAAAGTCTTTATCCTCATCCAAAGTCTAGACTCTTCTAGAAGATGTCTTTAAACCTAATCCTAGTCCCCTCCTAACCTTGTCACATTCCCTAAACATGGGTTAAGACTTACTAACCCAAGCCAAAGTTAACAAATATCTCCTCCTTCACCCACCCTCATTAAATGCCATCCACTTGCCTATCCCTAAGCTAATCCTAAACCATCCTAATCCATCCTCTAATCATTTGCACAATCCTAAGCAAGCTTAAAACCTCCCTAATCAAGCCCAAGTCGAAATTCCTCTCATCTCCCTCAAAATATCTCAACCATAAAACTTTATGAAGCCCACTAGGCCATAAATGACTCTTCCAAAGCCCTTTCATTGCTCTTACAAGCCATTATTAGGGTCTTTATGAAGATTTTATCCCTTGAGCCTCCTTTGTTGACTCATCCTTCCCCTTTCCTCCATCCTCTCACCCTGTGACATGTGTCACTCCCTGATTGGCTGTAAGGAAGCACAATCCATGTGCTCTCCTCTCATGCAATCTAAGCCCTCCATGAGCTTTTCCCCATCCTTGCATCTTAGCCCTCAATCTCTCAAGCCTCTTGCCTATAAATTGGATCCTTCCCCTTTGCAAAACAACACAATCCATGAAGTAAAGTCATAATGCCATGTTAAGAAGCCATTTTACATCAAAACCATACACTCACACCCAAATTCCAACTCCATTTGAAGCCCTTTTTTTGAAGCATAAGCTTGAGCATACATCCTATCTATTTAGACAAAGCCACTCAACAAGAGAGCTTCTCATTGAGAGAGCCCATTAATGGCTCATATTCTCAATTGAGAGTTCATCTTGGTCTATCTTGAAATTTATGAATTTTGTTTAGTTTGTAGAAGCTTTATTTAAATTTGGTTTCTATTAGCATACTAACATTGCTCATATATACATGCAACGATAAGCCAATATGAATTTTGATTTCAAGAAAGTGATATATCCTTTATGAAATGTAGAAGATATAAACCTCATTTGAACAAAATCACAATTGAGCCACATAAACTTATAGACCCACTTCCCTCGTTTGTTTGCCCAAAATTTGATTATTGCAAAGAATTGTCCAATTTTGTTGCTATTGAATGACAAAATTAGGAGTCTACATTTGACGAGAGAGAGAGAGAGAGAGAGAGAGAGATAAGGTAGCTTACTATTTATGATTTAAAAGTCCTTTGCTCATTCCCACATTAAAAAAATGGAAAAAATAAATAAATTAAATAATTATTAAAATTAAAAACTAAACTAATTAAAATATATATACTATATTAGGTAGAAAACCATTTTTAAAACTAAACTAAATTAAAAAGAATAAACTTTTTTTTTCCATAGATTAAACTAATTAAATATTAATAAAGTAATATAAAATCCAATTTAAACTATAAATATTATATATAAATTTGATCATAAATAATAAATAATAAATTGAAATACTGTTATATTTGTTCAAATTTTTAAAAAGAGGTACCGAGCAACATCGTTTATTGCTCAAAATCATCTTTGAATTGAAATCACAACTATTGCAATTGAATGTCAAAATTGAACTATGTTAAGTCTCCCTTAAAACAAATGAGAAAGAATAGAGAAAAATCATATTCTTATTTCCAAACCATGTGTTGTTTCCACATAAGTATAAGAACAAGAATAAGAGGAAAAACTTTATTAAAAAAAATAATAATGATAAGGATCCTCCTCCCTTGGCTAGCATTGTGCTGGCAGCTTGAGGCTTTTTGCTTTTTATGTTTTTTTGATGAATAGTTGATCTCTGACCTTGGTCATGTGTACTAGTGGGTGTTGGATACAATTGCCTAATTGTGCATTGTCTTTGATGTTACACAAATGTCATATCAGTTGTTAGTCTATGCTTACCAAGCTCACTTGGTCAACAAGGCAATTTTCCTTATCTACTGAGCATTCCTAGAAGATTACTCTACGAAGACAATGTCTACCAAGCTCACTCAAGTGTCGAAGGAAATTATGGCAGAAAGAAATGTTAACTGAGTTCTTGTGGTTAATGAAGGAAAGTTGGTCAGAGTCAGTGTTCACCAAGTTCACTCAGTTGGCAAAGGATTTTGCAAGTTCGCAATGTTAACCAAGCTTCTATTGGTTAACACAGGAAATCATTTCAAGATTAGTGTTTACCGAGCAGGGTCGGCCAATGAAGGATTTTGTTGATTTGAGAAATGAAGTTTAATTATTTCAAGTATTGATTCTAGCTGACTGTGGTAATGATTATTGGTCATTGTAATTTGTAATTGAACCGACTTGATAATTTGAACGATATAAATATAAGGTCAAGTTGAGATTCTAGTGTGAGAGACAATGCAAGTGCGTTGATTGATTGAGAAGGAAAGTGTGTGAGAAAACTTGAAGGAAGCTCAGACATCTTTGTGGAGTAGCAAAGTAATATTTAATCAATAAGGATCTAACATGAAGCAAAACAAAGATCTGTAATCAACAATTTAGTTGCATTTCATTCAGGTCATTTCATTGTTACTTTCTTACCATTGTAGCAATGATTCCAAAATCTCTTAATAGAGTTGGTTTAATAGCCAGTAGTAAATCCTCTAACAAGGTGATAGTTCTATTTAATTTTTTTAAGACCTCTTGCAAGGCCACTCCTTACAAGGTGATTAAATCCTCTAATAAGGTCACACCAACAGTGTGTTTTGTAACCTTTAACTAGGTTGGCTCCTAACAGGGTTCACTTTAGAAGAGTGAAAATTAGTAGCTAGTTACATTGGTGGTTTTTCCCATATTGGGTTTCCACATTAAATCATGGTGTCTCATGTGTTCATGTTATTTCTTTTATGTTTGCAAGTTAATCACTGTGAATATTTAAGATCAATAATAAGTAAATCACACTGCTTTTACCCAGTTACAACAATTTCTGTGTGTTTACCAAATTACAACAGAAATCAATTTTATTGTTAACATCCAAGGGATCTAAAATATTTTTGTGGTAACTGATTCAACCCCCCCCCCCCCTTCTCAATTACTCCATCTATATTTCCAACAATTGGTATCAAAGCTTTTGGTGCTTGCAAGAAATGTTTCAAGGAGATCAGGATGTCTTATAAGAGAGAAATTCCAAGGCTTAATAGAGATAACTTTTTAGCATGGCAGGGACTCATGAGACTTCATTTAGCTTCCACTGGTGATTTAGGATTGAAATACCTTTATGAAGCTCCCATTGGTACACTATTTGTTGGAGACATTACTAAGAAAAAGAATCATAACACCATGATGATAGACATTGCATCTGCTCTAAGCTATGAGGAATTTGATGATATCAAGAACTATAAAACTGCCTTTGAAATGTGGAATAAGCTAAAGGACATCCATGGTGGTGCTGACAATGTGAGGAGAGCCAAAGCACAAAGCCTTAGAGGACAATTTGATCATATGAGAATGAGAGAAGATGAAAACATTGCCAAATATGTTGAAAGGATCAAAGCAAGTGTCAGTGCAATCAAAGCTTCTAGAGGAGAGATCAAAGAAGAAACTGTTGTGAGTAAAGTTCTTAGTGTATCACCTAATTTAGTGTTGTAATATGAATACTAACTATTAAATGAAAGCATTAACATTACTAAGCAAGCTAACACTTAAGATAGGACCGAGGGTTATCACCACAAAAGGAAGCAAACCAAGAATGGTAGGCTCCTAATGGCATAACACATGATACGAAGGATTTGTCCCTGATTAAGATATGTATGCTCACATGTACGCTCAAGTTTTAGATGGATGGATGGAGTGGATGAGGCAAGGTTTTAACAATGGATTCATGGAGGTATTTTAGCATTATAATAGTACTTTGGTAGTTTTTAGGCTCTCAAAATAGCATTATAAGTTTGCTTGAAAAGTGGATGATGTTTGTGAAAGGAGAGGCTTCTATTTATAGGCCAAGGGGTAGAGGGATGGATGGTCAAGATGCAAGGATGACAAGATGGTGAGGGAGGGCTAGGATGCACTCAAAGGGGAGCACATGGATTGTGCTTGTTTGAAGCCAATTAGGAGGTGACACATGTCACAGGGTGATTGGATGTGAGAGGGTAGGATATGGGTTGGTCAAAGGAGTAATGAGGGAGGTTGAGCCATAAATGTGGATGGTTGGGTCATAAATGGAGATGGTTGGGTCATAAATAGAGATGGTTGGGGGGAGAATGAGATTGTTGACTTTGGCTTGGGTTAGTAAGTCTTAACCCATGTTTATGATTGTGCACATGATTAGAAGAGGATTAGGCTTGGATTATAGGGAGATTAGGGGGTAAGTGGCTTAGATTTGATGGAATGGGTTAGTTAGGTGGCTAAGTGAGATTAGTATGTGTGAATGTGTTGGATTAGGGGTTAGGATAGGGTTCAGGGAGGCTCTTAGGATTTTAGATATTTTATTACATGATTTGTTTAATAAAATGGGGATATAAAATTAAATTGAATATATTTGAGGATTTATTCAATTTAATAGAGGAATAGGGATTTGATTGATAAATTGATTTTGGGTGATCTTTTAATTTTATCAATTGGACTATAGTTAATTAAATTAACTAATTAACTAGGGGATGACAATAAATTAATTAAATATTAAATACTTAATTAATGATGCTTTAGGAGATGACTAAATAGGATTACTTAAGTGATGTAATCAGATTTAGGTGTCTACACTTAGAACATTGATTCCTATTTATGCAATTAGAATATCCACTATTCAAGAAAGGAGGTGTGAGACAAAACATAAGATAACTTTGGACACCTTAGTAGGAAGATTGACAACCTGTGAGCTAGATAACTTTGACAATTATGTTCCAACTTCCAAGAATATTGAATCTGCATTTGAGGTCAAGCTTTCACTTAAGGAAAAAGGCAAGAAAATAAAGGACACTTAGTCAGAAAGTGAAGAAGAATCAAAGGAAAGCTCTAACAGCGATCTTGAAATTGTTGAAACTCTACTTGCAAGAAAATATTCTAGAGGCAGAGGAAAATACAAAGGTAAAGTTCTCCTAATTTTTTTTCATGTGAAGAAATTGGTCATATTGCAGCCAATTGCCCAAACAAAGAAAGCAAGGATGAGAAGACATGCAATGGGAGAAGGATTTCAAAAATCACAAATCATTCAAGTACAAAGGTAAGAAGACATGTTTTATGGCTAAGGATTCTGATAATAGTGAAGATGAAATAGTTTACATTGTTATAAAAGATGAATCTAATGATGAAGAAGATAAGATGGCACTTATCTCTCATGTGAGCAAAAATGACACATGGATCATGAATGTTCACATCATATGACTGGTGACAAAACAAAGTTTGAACACTTTAAAGACTATGATGGTGGTAGTGTAAGGTTTGGAAACAATGAACCTTGTTGCATAAAAAGGAAAGGTTGAATCTCATTATCCAAAGAACTTGTATGTGATAATGTCTATTGGGTTGAAGGACTAAAACATAATCTTTTGAGTGTGGTGCAACTAATCAACATTGGATTCAAGGTGGAATTCATGCATGGCAAGGCAAGACTATTGGATGACAAAGGAAAACTAATTGGATCAAGCAAACAAATAAAAGGTAACTTGTTTTATCTTGATCTTGGTGAGTGCTCATGTTTTATTGCTCAAGTTGAAGAAAGTTGGTTATGGCACAGAAGGTTATGTCATGTAAATTTTGATAACATGGTGAAAATAAGCAAATTCAAGAAAGTAAGAGACATTCCTAGTTTGAAGAAACCTGATGTTGGTCTATGCAAGAATTGTCAGATTGGCAAAATGGGAAAGACTAGTTTTAAAAGCAAAAACTATTAGTCTGAAGATATATTGGAAATTGAGCATACTGATTTGTGTGGACCTATTGGAATAGAAAGCTATAGTGGAGAAAAAAAATTTATTCTTTTTGTTGATGACTACTCTAGAATGATGACTATTATGTATTTAAGAGAGAAGTTAGAAGCATTTGAGAAATTCAAATGGTATTTGGCAAGAGTAGAGAAGGAAACAGGGAAAAGACTAAAATTCTTAAGATCAGATAGAGGTGGTGAATTCATCTCCAATGAATT
This sequence comes from Cupressus sempervirens, assembly GCA_028749045.1. NCBI lineage: Eukaryota > Viridiplantae > Streptophyta > Pinopsida > Cupressales > Cupressaceae > Cupressus > Cupressus sempervirens. Next base: position 821,235,419 of record CM053789.1, on the reverse strand, counting down.
CAATAACTTTTGCATTGAAAGAGGAATCAAAAGATAGGTATTAGCCCCTAGAACTCTCGAATAGAATGAAATAGCTGAAAGGAAAAACATATCTATCATGGATTGTGCAAGGACTCTAATGATTGAAAAGAACATTGCTATCAAATACTGGAAGGAAGCTATCAACACTGTAGTTCATACTTTAAACTGAGTACAATTGAAGAAGGACTCATATAAAACTCCCTATGAGTTATCGTATGGCTATAAACCCAATGTAAGTTACCCAAAGGTATTTGGAAGTAAATATTATATCTTGAAAGAATCTAGAAAAGGCAAATTTGATGTGAAAGGTGATGAAGGTATATATTTAGGATATTCTTGCAAGAGTAAGGCATATAGATGTTTGAATTTGTCTTCTCATAAAATCATAGAAAGTGCACATGTGAGAATTGATGAATTTGTTGAAAGGACTGAAGAAGAAAGCAAAAAGGAACCAAAGGATTACAGGAGATTTGTTTACATTGAACCTAATATACATTTCCAAACACATCTGTCAATAAGGAGACTTCTACTCCTAAGTCTTCGTCAATCACTGAGTTGCAAGAAGTTCAAGCTAAGTCACAAGGACCCGAATTGCATTCTAAAGCTACCAAGCCAATGCTTACCGAGTCTGAGCAAACAGAACTAGAAGTTGAAGTTCAAGAGGATGACAATGCAATTCATTCGAAAGGCAAAGAACCTATATTGGCTAAGTATGTCAGAAGGCATCATGCACCAAAACAAATTATTGGAGACAAATCAGAAGGTACTATGACAAGAAGTAAGCTAAAAGTAACATGTTTACTTGCTGATTTTGAACCTAGAAATGTCAAAGATGCATTGGAAAATGAAAATTGGATTGAAGCTATGAATGAAGAGATAGAGCAAACAAAGAAGAACAAAATTTGGACTCTTGTACCTAGGCCTAAAGACAAAAATGTGATTGGAACAAAATGGGTATTTAGGAATAAGTTGAATAAAGATGGTAAGGTATCAAGAAACAAAGCTAGATTGGTATGTAAAGGCTACTCTCAAGAAGAATGAATTGATTATGGTGAAACTTTTGCTCCTGTTGCAAGATTGGAAGGTGTCAAGACCTTACTTGCATATGCAACACATAAAGGGTTTAAAGTATATCAAATGGATGTCAAATCTGCATTTCTCAATGGTATTCTTGATGAAGAAGTCTACATTGAACAACTAGAAGGTTTTGTTGATCCAGACAAAAGGACATGGTTTGCAAATTACACAAAGCATTGTATAGTCTGAAACAAGCCCCTAGAGCATGGTATGAAAGATTGCATAACTACCTTATACAGATTGGTTTCCAGAGAACTAATGATAACAATAGTTTGTAAATTAAGGAAGGACCAGATAACAATATTGTTTTAGTAGAAATATTTGTGGATGATACTTTGTTTACAGGGAATGATGATCTATGCAAAGAATTTTCAGAGCAAATGAACAAAGAGTTTGAAATGTCTATGTTTGGTGAGATTAAGTTCTTTGTTGGTCTTCAAATAGAACAGAGCAAGAATGGTATCTACATCACTCAATCTAAGTATATCAAGGAGATACTCAAGAAATTTGGTATGGAAGATTCAAAACCAGTTGGAACACCCATGTGTACTGAACTAAAGCTTACCAAAGACGATGACTCAAAAGAGGTAGATCAGACCTTATATAGATCAATGATTGGAAAATTACAATATGTAGTTCATACAAGGTTTGATATTGCTCTTGCAGTTGGTATAGTGGCAAGATTCTTGGCAAAACCTAGAGAAAATCATATGATGGCAATCAAAAGAATTTTGAGATACTTGAAAGGTACTAGAGATTATGGCTTATGGTATAAACTTGGAGGAAATCTGGACTTAAAAGTATTTACTGATGTTGATTGGGTAGGAAATATTGATGATAGAAAGAATACAAGTGGTGGAGCATTCTTTCTTGGTAAAAGGTTGGTATCTTGGACAAATTAAAAGCAAAATCATACATCCCAATCTACAAAAAAAGTAGAATATGTTGTAGCAGTAGTAAATTGTTTTAATATTGTTTGGTTTAAATAGTTGTTGGAAAGCATGAAGGTTGAGATCAAAGAACCAGTTGTCGTGTTTTATGGTAATACAAGTGCAATTAACATATCAAAGAATCCAGTGATGCATTCCAAAACCAAGCACATTGCTATAAAATACCACTTTGTCAGAGAATTGGTGTAGGACAAAGAAATCAAATTGGAATATGTCTATACAAAAGAACAAAATGCAGACATATTTACGAAGCCATTACCTAAAGATGCATTCTTGTATCTAAGAGGTAAGTTAGGGGTCATTCCCCTATCTAAAGCTCACTAAAATAAAGTTTTAGTGATGCATCAACAGAAACCAAGTTGAAGATCTATCAGTTAATGCAACATAGTCAAGGGAACATTGCATATGAATCAGTACTCAAGGTACATTGATACTCATTTGATATGTGTTGTCAAAGAGGGAGAGTTTACTATCATATATTTTTAAAATTTGTTTGGAAGAAAGAAGCTATGTAATTCCTTCACAGAGGGAGATTTCTGCATAGAAGAAGAAGTTTGTGGTATAAAATCTAAGAGGGAGAAACTTTCTGTTAGACAAAGTCTTGTTTTCAAATTTCATTGTGCTATGACGTGTTGTGTTGCCATCAATGCCAAAGAGGGAGATAGTTGGATACAATTGTCTAATTCTGTGTTGTATTTGATGATACACAAATGTCATATCAATTTCAGTCTATGCTTATCAAGCTCACTTGGTCAACCAAGCAATTTTCCTTGTCTATGGAGCATTCCTAGAAGATTTCTCTACGAAGACAATGTCTACCAAGCTCACTCAGGTGTCGAAGGAAATTATGGCAGAAAGTAGTGTTAACCGAGTTCTCATGGTTAACGAAGGAAATTTGGTCAGAGCAAGTGTTCACCGAGTTCACTCAGTTGCCAAAGGATTTTGCAAGTTCGCAGTCTTAACCAAGCTTTTGTTAGTTAACATAGGAAGTCATTTCAGGATTAGTGTTTACCGAGCAGGGTCGGCCAATGAAGGATTTTTTTGATTTGAGAAATGAAGTTTAATTATTTCAAGTACTAATTCTAGCCAACTGTGGTAATGATTATTGGTCATTGTAATTTATAATTGAGCCAACTTAATAATATGAACGATATAAATATAAGGTCAAATTGAGATTCTAATGTGAGAGAGAATGCAAGTGTATTGATTGATTGAGAAGGAAAGTGTGTGAGCAAACTTGAAAGAAGGTCAGATATCCTTGTGGAGTAGCAAAGTAATATTTGATCAGTAAGGATCTAGCATGAAGCAGAACATAGATCTATTATTAGCAATTCAGTTGCATCTCATTCAGGTCATTTCATTGTTACTTTCTTACCATTGTAGCAGTGATTCCAAAATCTCTTAACAAAGTTGCTTTAACAACCAATTATAAATCCTCTAACAAGGTGACTGTTCTATTGAATTATTTTAAGACCTCTTGCAAGTCCACTCTTTACAGGGTGATTAAATCCTCTAACAAGGTCACACCTAACAGTGTGTTTTGTAACCTTTAACCAGGTTGGCTCCTAACAGGGCTCACTTCAAAAGAGTGAAAATCAGTAGCTAGTTACATTGGTGGTTTTTTCCATATTGAGTTTCCACGTTAAATCCTAGTGTCTCATGTATTCATGTTATTTCTTTTATGCTTGTAAGTTAATCACTATGAATATTTAAGATCAATAATAAGTAAATCACACTACTTTTACCGAGTTATAGTAATTTTTGTGTGTTTACTGAATTACAACATAAATCAGTTTTATTGTTAACATCCAAGGGATCAGAAATATTTTTGTGGTTACTGACTCACCCCCCCTCTCGGTTACTCCATCTATATTTCCAATAGCGGGGTGATCCTATTTCCCCCAGCCCCTTTTTTTTCTGAATATGTAACTTTATTATATTATTTTTAATATAAGAAAGGGACTATTCATCAAAAAATAAAAATAAAAATAAAACCTATTAAAATAATTCCAACTTTTAATTTAAACTTAAAAGGAAAACTAAACTAATTAAATATAAATCCAATTAACACTAAAGAGAAATAGAAGAAATACACAAAAATATTCAAAATATTATTCCTTACATAATATAAACTTTCTTTTTATTTTTTCTTTTAGTAAAGGCTTTTCATATTTTAAAAAAAGTTAATCAATATTGATATAAGATATTCAATTTAAAATCATCCAAGTTAAGAAAGTCGTAATGATTAAAATCAAATCAAATTTATATAAAATGATTAAATATTGTAAAAAGAATTAAAGTTGCAACAACAAATAATTACATAGTTTGTTGTTATATTTAATACATGAAATAATGCAATATTTGATTTTGATTTGATTAAAGTTGTAACAACAGATAATTTTATTGTTTCACTAAACATTATAGTTCCTTAAAATTTTATTTTTTCATGTTCAAATTTCTTGAACTTAGAAAAGAAGACAACCACAATATGCAAACATAGTTTTGGAAACCACCTTATTCAACAATTTGGTTTCATGTCAATAACAAGTTTTATCATTATTATAATTTTTTAGATACAAAAGCAAGACATTATTTTTCAAACCTAAAATTTCACCCAAATCCTTAGAAACTTAAGTGTGTTTGGTTTGTGGAAGATGAGAAAAATTGGCTTTTTCAAAATTCAGATTTGAAATTTTTTACATTTGTTTCAAAATTGGCAAAATGGAATTAGAATATCGAATTTCCAATTTTGTCTCGAAATTAGGTTTTCCAACTTCCTACTCGCAAGTAGGAATTGAAAGTCAAAACTTGGTTATGTTTTTCGAGGAGTGTAAAAATGATAGATTGGACTACTTTTTGAAGTCTACCTTCAACTCCAAGTTTACACATAAATATGTGTCTTCAAACGCATCTTCCGAGTGAAACAAACACTTCTTGTAAAATTCTAAAAATAGGAATGAAGATTTGCAAAACCTTGATTTGGCAAAACCTAAATTTGTAGAAATTCTGATTTCTACAATTCCACAAACCAAACAAACCCTAAGTGTGATATCTCTATTTTCTAAACTTTACTCAAAAAATGTATCCATTATAATTTATAACTTGGAAACTCAGTTATCTTAGCAAGCATAAAAATAGGATTAAAGATTTTTAAAACCTCTATTACTTGGAGAAGACATTACCTAATTTAAGAAATATAAAACTCATCTTACTTGCAGTTGGTTGTTAATAATTCCAGAATTTGTTTAATTGAAAAAATTTAGACATAAGATTTAAACTTTGGAAGCTTAATATTTTTGTAAGGATATGAAGACAAAACCATAAAAGAATTTGATTAAAAAAAAAGAACATGTATCAACTTGAGCATTACAAAAAGAATCGAATCTTGGTCAATCTTGGCCAACATTGTTCTTCTAATCTTGTTTCTTGTCTTTGAGAGTCTGTTAACATTATCCTCTCATTATCATAAGGAAATGCGTATTACTCTACCCTTATTCTTCTTCATCTAGTTTTTCGCAATCGTGGAACTATGAAATAAAAAACGATCATCTACTACTCTCTAATGTGGTATTCCTCCATCATAATTTGAGTCAAATATCATGGTACATTTTCCATCATCATTATGCTCAATTTTTTTTCCTAAATCATCTTCATCATTATCATACTTCAAATTCTCTAATGCTTCCAACTTTAGAACTTCTTAAATTCCCAATGAAAAAAAAGCTCATGCAGCTAAACTGCATAGAAACTTATCAGAATACTTTACATCATTCCTTAAAAAATATTATAAAACTAAATGGAAACTTACCAAAATACTTTATATGTTTTCTTAACTAAAATTTATAGGAATTATTTTTTAATTACAATTTTATAAATTAGAGTTATAGGGGGAAAAAAATACTTAAAAGGGTTGACAACTATTGGTGAGGCTAACAACTATCCAACAATAAAATGTTATTTCCTTTCACATATAAACCTATGTTACAGAAAAAGAAAAAAGAAGGAAAAAGAAGAAGAAGAGAAGCCTGGAATGCTTGAAGGGAATCTTTTTTGCTTTGCTAGGGTGTCATGCAATCTTTCAATTTTCTTGCGTACGACTCTGTGTCTAAGCTCTCATTCCATTATTTCCACTTGTCAAACTACATTTACTACAGGAATTTTTAGGCTAGCTTATAATGGTGTTCATGCTGCTACTTTGGAAAGCCATGGTGCCTTCATTGAACAAACATCGTTGCAAATTCATCCCAAACATTTTTCATGAGGTAATCCTGATATTATCCTTCCTTTGCAAGAATTTGAGGTTGCTTGTGATTGGTTATAATAACATACCTTAATAGGGTATTTTGTGGGTAGGACTCCTCTTGAAGCTATGCTCCAAGAATGGGTTAATAAGAGCTGGACTCTTCGTGGAATCCGCCTTGATGCTGTGCAAAACCTTACCAAGGGTTTTTTCTTGTTTCACTTTGCCAACCTGTCGTACGCAGACGCAATTTTTAGTAATGGTCCTTGGTCTGTGCATTCCTCCCTACTTGTTTTTCAAAGGTGGTTGAGAGACTTCATTGTCTTTGATGACAAAAAGCTTAGGGTTCGTGTGTGGGTAGAGTTCCCAGGTTTACCCTTGCCATGTTGGCCTTTTATTGAGTCCATTGCCAATACTCTTGGCAAAGTTATCACAAAGGAACATGAGAAACTTTTCAATGCTCACCCTCAAAAATGCGTCTGTGTTGAGGTTGATCTTTCCAAGGATCTTAAAGATTCTTTGGAAATACACATTGGGGCTCAAACCTTCTCTCAAAAGTGCTTTATTTGAAACTACCTAACACTTGTTATAGGTGCCAATTAGTGGAGCACAAGATTAGGGATTGCCCTTTGGCTATGCCTAGGGTTAAACCCCTACCTAAAGAGGTTCCTTCCAAGCCATTAGAAAGGAAAAAATAAGAGTGGACTACTACCGGGCACAAGGGAAAGACTCCATTGGCTTCTAAATAGTCATATGCGGCGGTTGTTTCAACTTCTCCTATTTCAATAGGAGTGCAAACCTTAGCCATTTTAGGGGTGCAAGTGATTTTTTCAGAACCTAACCCTGATGTTTCACAGGTTTCATACCCTAATGTTTAACAGGGGATTAAGATGGTCTCCAGGGCTAACGCCTTGGTTGTGATTCACACCCCTCTTGCTACTTCTTCCATAGCGACTCAAAATGTGTAGCGTTCTTGAACTCCTCTCAAAGGTGTTAAGAAACCAAAGGAGAAATGGCAGGCCATCAATCCAGAAGATTTTCCTTCTAGCTTTAATTCAGGTTCTTCTTTCTTCTAGAATAGTTATTCCTCTCTTGACGATGACGAAGCTATGGAAGAATTTTCGTGAATTTTTTGTCATGGAATGTGCAAGGTCTCACAGACCTCTCCAGAAAGTACTATGTTAGGGACACCCATCATAGACTTGGAAATTTAGATTTTCACTGTATGCAAGAAGTTAAGATCTTTGGTTTCGTGCTTTCATCTGCATGTCGTGTTATTTGGTCAGATGGCATTATGTTTTCCTCTCCACACGATGCTAGCAGAGGTGGTATAGTTACTCTCTTGTCACCTTGTCTTCATTCTACTATTATTTTGCACAGTTCTGACCCCATGCATAGAATAATTTGGCTTTTGCTTTCCATTAACAATCATTCTTTTGGAGTCGTTAATGTTTATGCTCCCAATGATGTTGTGGAAAGATCTCCATTGTAGAGCTGGCTGGTTGACAACTTGCCTCCAACTACTTGGGTTATGTGTAGTGACTTCAATATGGTTGAGTTGGCCTCTGAAAAAGATGACATTTTGCCTTTTCGCTAGACAGATGGGGAAAGGGAAGCCTAGTACTACATGCACAATAAATTGGGCCTTTTTGGTCCAAATACTAGTCGTCGCCAACATAGTGGGGTTTGGCACACTTGGTCCAACTTTCGAGCTGGCTCTGACCGCATTTTAAAGTGTCTCAATCGTGCCATGAGTACTGCACAATCTTTTTTCTCCTTTCCCGAGGATCGAGATCTACCTGTCATTCCCTTGCCAAATGTGATATTATTTGACCACTATCCTATTTATTTTGTCATTTCATGGCAAACAGTTATCTAGAAAGTTGTCAAGTCACAATTCTTCCTCAACATGTCTATGGTGATGCATGCTTCCACTATTGCTCATATCCTACGTGTTTGGAATTTGGAGCCACATCCACATTACCAAACCTGATGGATTCAGTGGTATAATGATGCCAGTACTAGAACTGCTCATTTTCTGTGCATCTATAGAAGGCAAATGGCGATTTTCAGAAGGCGGTCTTATGAATCCACTACTTTTGCGCTCAAAAAAGCTTTTGAGGTTCTCACCCTTAATCTTGTTGATGTTGATTTGCAAATTAAACTTGCCAAACTTTGCCATGACAAGCAGGTTGTGGATAATTATGCCACTCGAGGAGCCCAAATCAAAGCTTGCGTCCATTGGTTGGAGGTTGGTGATAAAGCTTCGAAGGAGTTCTTCCAGGCTTACCAAGCTTGTCATACCAATTTTGGGATTAAAAAAATCAAGGCATTTTTGTTCTCTCTAGTCTCCCTAACATCCTGCAAGCATTTATTCTTCACTATGAGAACATTTTTGCTTCGCAGGGGAATTTGGTTGCTCAGGAGGAAGCTCTCAGAAAGTGTATTTTTGTTACTCCAAACAACCTAGCAATTGAGCAATCTGCTTTTTGTGCGAAACTTCTTACCCTCTGAGACCTTAAAAAGGAAGTTTTCTCCATGGCAAATGATAAGTCCCCTGGGTGTGATGGGTTTCCTTGTGAATTTTACAAACACCTCTGGGAGTATATTGGTCCTGATCTGTACAAAGTTTATCTTGAAGCCTATCATTCTAAAAGGAGCTATTATCAACAAAAGAAACATTAAATTCATACCTAAAGCTGGAGATCCTGAGGATATTTGCAATTGGCGGCCCATTACCCTTTTGAATGTGTCATATAAGATTATTGCTAAGGTAATTTCTCTCAAAATTCACCACCTCCCGCCTTTAATTGTGTGGCTTGAGCAAACTGACTTTATCAAGTCCAGATATATTCTTGACAATATTATTGTTGTCTGTGAAGGAATTGATTGGGCTCGCAAGACCAGGTAGCCAGCTATTTATTTTAAAATAGATATTGCAAAAGCCTATGATTGAATTGAATGGCCTTTCATTTTGGCTATGGTTCGGGCTCTTGGTTTTGGTCCCAATTTTATGCAGTGCGTGGAGATGCTCTTTGGTGATGCTAATGCCTGCATTACCATCAATAACTCCCAATCTGATGCCTTTGGACTTTTTTGTTCCATCAAGCAAGGTTGCCCTCTGGCTTCGATGCTTTATGTTCTTACTGCTGAAGGGTTTGGCTATTTGCTAGCCTACTCTGTGTCTTCAGGTTTGGTTTGTGGCATTTCTTTCAATCCTCTTCCCAGTTGGTAAATGGTCATTTTGCTGATGATTCCTTTCTCGCTCTTTTGGAGGATGAAGAAAACATCAATAATGCCTTAAATTGCCCTGATAGTTTTTGTCAAGCCTCTGGCTCTGCTATTCAATGGCATAAAATGCGCTATTATTGCTAGTCTTTTTTGCCAGCGTCACCTTAGCTTAATTGGTTTCAATGGAAATGGTTCACTCATGGGGAGATATTTCGCTTTCTAGGCATTCCTTTTGCTTTTCAAGCGTCACCAGTGGATATGTAGAATGCATTGCTTGCTAAGATTACTAAGAAGTTGGATTATTGGCTCACGAAACTGCTTTCTCTTGTGGGAAAATTCCTGATTTTCTCGAAAGTTTTTGCAGCAACACATGTCTATTCTTCTTCTTATTGGGCTCCTTCCAAAGCCTCCTACCAGAAATTAGAGCGATTGCTCAGTGATTTTCTTTAGGCCTCTGGTTCTGATCATCATGACTTTCACAAAGTTGTTTGGAATTTTTGTTGTCTCCCAAAAGAGTTTGGAGGCCTTGGCTTTCTCTCCACACGGAAATAAGGCCTTGTTTTGTGTGCCAAATGGATTATTCATGCCATTGATGGAGATGAAGCCTAGAATATTTTGGTTCAACATTGCATTTGTTTCGGATTTCCTATCAACTGGTTTGCATGGAAGGGGATTGGTTTTCACACCCTTCTCATCATGCGAGTACCCATGCTCATATAGGGCTCTTTTATTATCAAGAGCATATGGAAAGCTTGGGAAGTTGTCAAGCCTTAGCTTTGCTAGTCTAGTGACGAGTTCTACGATGGGCCCTCTTTGAACCAACAAAACATTTGATGGTCTCCCCTGTTTGCCATCTAGGGTATTCCCCTTGCGAAGACTCAAGGTGCTAGTGCTCTGTATTTTTCCAAATGAGGCATCAAGATTCCTAAAGATCTTTTCTCTAGGTTTTCCATGAGTTTCAGATCTTGGGAAGATATGAAAGTCCAGTACCATCTTGCCCGTCCAAATCGGAAGACTTTTGACTTATTGCTTTCTGCAATTCCAAGGCACTTAATTCATAAAGTGGGTATTCAATCTATTAGACCTTGGTGGATTGATTGGAAGTGGTATCCTGCTATTTTTTCACTAGTTACAAACCATGTTTGGGTTATAAATGGCTTTCTCCCCATTTTTCAATGGTGGATACGCTCAATCAGAGATGGCATTTACAATCTTCTCTTTCTCAATGGAGAAAGTGCTTTGACACTATTTGGAGTGCTATTACAGAACTCAAGATTGCCCATTTTGCTTGGTGCCTGGCTTTTCAAGGGCTTCCCCTTGGGCCTCAGCTCAAGCATATTGGGGTTTCAAATCCTAGGTGTCCATTCTTTGGCCAACCCGAGTCTTTCTTGCATTGGTTTTGTAAGCATGCTCAAAATTATTGGCATTGGATTCATGATTTTTTAAAGTTGTTTCAACCTGAACCCTTTTCTTAGCACATGGTTATTTTGGGCGATTCCCCTAGGATCCCTAAAAAATTTACCTAGATTTGGCATACCTTAAGGATGGAGATTTTGTTCACTCTGTGGAAAGATAGAAATGCTATTCTTTTCACTCACAATTTTTTTGATATTAATATTGCTATATACACTAAGATGTGCATTTGTAGCAATGTAATGATGCAGATTCAAGTGCAAGCGAACAAGGTGGCCTTGGAGGTGGCCCACCTTCAAGAGCTTTTTAATCACTGGGGCAATGCCCCTTGTACTATTGCCAGGGTACCTCTAGATGCCTCGGTTGATACCTCGACGCCTAGAGGCTATCGCCCAAGGCGCAACTCCTCAGGGCACCGCTCACACACTTTGCGTTCCCAAGCTTCCTGCCACTGCTCTCCTAGCGGTGGTGATGATGGATGGAGGCGCCGCTCAATTTCCTTGCCCCATGGTGGCACTAGTTGGTCCTCAGCTCCTCCTCCTGGTGCTTGGCGAGTGGTTTTTGGGAAATGACCTTTTCGTTTAAAGCTAGCTATTTTGCCTCCACGCCCTGATATGAAGGATGCTGACCAGGCCACTGATGCTGCTGATGTTGTTGCTGACGGCTGGACTATTCTCAGTTTGCCTCCAAACCCAAAGATGATTGGGGATTTCATGATCGTGATGAACCGCTTCCCTCAACAGGTATTGGTTTAGTTGCCCGAGGGCTACTTTTTATAGTTTTTTTGATAAATTTTTGATGTTTCCGGCCTCGACCGTGTAAACTTTCATAAGATGATCTTGTATCCCGACCTTTTTTTTGTAAATTGTAATCTTAATATATTATTTATTAATAGAAAATGTCTATTCATAAAAAACCAAAAAAAGGAAAAAAAAATGAAAAACAAAAAACAGAAGGAAAAAATAAAAAACCAAAACAAAACGAAGCAAAGCTCTCACGTGACTTAAAAATTATATTGCACTTATTATGCACATTGACCCGGCTGGCCTTTTTTATAATAATTGTATATTTGATCAATTATTAACCAATAATACTATGTAAAAACATCAAGAACGCGTCCATAAATTGGAGGGAACCGTTGGAGAGCCTGACAAGCTCATTTTCAAAATCGCGCTCTACATGCGAAATTAAAACAGCAGATATTGCAAAGAAAATCAGGCTTTAGCATAATTCTGAGAAGAGATCGTTAAATATTTCAACCGGCTTCGCATTGAATTGTTTCAGGTAAAAACATTACCAAGTCAGGGGACGATTTTTCCCTTCAATTTTATATGAACAAACAATTTGTAAATAATTCGAAATTGTCTTCACTATTTACTGCTTATCTAGGTTAAATTCTCGCAGGTGAAGCCTCGTAAGTTTTACTATCCTTTAAGAATTTACAACTTTCTCGCATCCTGTACGTATTCAGTAAGCTACATTGGTGTGAATGATTTCATATTCTTGATTATTTTCTTCAGCTGTTTTGAGCTCACGACGGCAGCAATTTGAAGTCTAATTTCAAAATTGTCAGGAGATTTAGTTTTGCATCCGCATTTATTTGGTGTTTTTCTTGTGCATTTTCGGGTTGTAGGTTATACAATAGCTCTTTTAGTCATTTGAACTTGTACAGTGTGAGATCTTAGCTCCTTAACGTGATTTATTCAAAATGTTAGGCTTGCTTTTTCGCAGACATGACTTTATTCTACGTTTAACTGTTGTTTCATATAGAAAAATAGCAGCTGGATAGACAATTTCATGACTAATAGACACGCTTCCAACATGTATCTACGCATATTTCTAGATAAAATCTGTATTAGCGATTCTTTACAATCAGGTTTGCAATATTTTAGGGATTTTCTTGCGATAATTGCTTAATTTATATTGCAGAATCAGAATATGACATGTCTCCCATATATATTTGTAATTGATTTTTAATTCTGTGACGGTACGAACCGGACCCGAATTTGGGTGTAGAATGTCTATTATAATGTATGTGTAGGTCATCTTCTATTTTCGAAGAGGCATGATTTACTTTCCTTTAAGAGTTGATACACACACCCGAATGAAGCAGCCAAAGTCAGTTGCTATTTGAGCTTCCTCGCGGTTTTCATCTTGTTCCATTAAAGATAATTTCATAAAATAAATTATTTGACTCCCAATTAAGTGTAAAAGATAAAGTTTACAAATACTCAATTTATAGATAGTTACAAGGCCCATATTTAGAAGAAAAGTGCGGAAATTTATTATGTATAGTAAATTTATCATTACTTAATTAACCTACGGTGGAGGAACATTAATGCCACAAAATTTCTGGATTTTGACTGTGTTCAAATTTTTACATTAATATTCTGGATCATTTTTTTTTGATTGTGTTCAAATTTTACATTAATATTCTGGATCATTTTTAATATAATTTCTTTCTTTGATTCTAACTCTTCTTGATGATATACCATAGAGTATGATTCAAAATTGCAAAATAGTGAAATAAAAATTATCACATAATCAATCCAGAAATGTCATTACATTAGATTCACTTATACTGTCTCTATTTGATCAACTTGTCTATATTTTATCTGAGTCAACCATTCATGCTATTGCCCCAGTAATTTTGGAAAGGTAACTGTGATCAAGTCAAATGAACTTAAAACAGTCGTATTGATTCAATATCTCGTCCATTAGTTTTCTATAGTAATTAACCTTAGTTGCAAACGTAATATATGCTCTGTCTTTTAATGATAACATCAATTTTACTCATTATACTTACTGCAAGTTGAATAAAGGGTGTGAAGTCATCATGATGTGAACTCATAATTGATTGATTTGTTTTTCTCAAGTGAAAATACACAGTTTAGGTTTTTTTAATTTTCATTAGAAAAACACTTGTTATTGTTTTACATTTTTAGTTGAGCTCAATCTCTAATAATTATCCAGGAAGTTTATCGTTATTGCACAATTTTCAATGATCTAGTAGTTGTATTGGTAGATTGCTTTTGGAAATCAGCCATCAATGAACCACACATTCTAACGGTGATTTTTCATTTCAAAATAAAAATTATCCACTTATTGATCCTTCCCTGATTATATTACTTATTGACACCTAGCTTGATATATTCCATTCTTTGATTTTGGAGGACTTGCCTAAAGTTGTACATGCAATTAACTTGATATATTCCATTCTTTGATTTTGTAGGACTTGCATAGAATTGTACATGAAATTCTGGTCGGTTTTGTTGGATTTATTGATTGATTTTGTAGTTCATTTTCAAGGTATATTAGTGCAATACCTTTATCAAAATTTGAGAGAAAAACTATTTACTTTATTCCTGTAGAAGTGCCTGACACTCAGTTTCTGGTTTTTGCAGTTTTTCCAATCGTCCAATTCTTTCATTGACTTAGATATCTTTCAACATGTCGCAATCCAAACAAGAAACTTCTAAAAAGAATGATCCAATGCAAAAAAAGAAGATTTTTGGTATGGCCACTGATTATAAAGTGTATGATCTCATTGATTTTCAAGTTTTTTCTTGGAATAATAATATAAAAATAAGAAAAGAAACATGTTAAAGGTATGAGCAAGGGGAGGTAAAGATCTATGCAAAAAGATCAATTTATGAATCGAATAACAACTTTACCAATATGACGAATATGTACAGATCTTTGTAAGTAAAGATACCAGTCGCTATTTATTTATTCATAGAATAAGGTTGCAATATTTGACAAGAAATGTAAAGCTAGCACACTCTCTGGTTTATACAAGAAAGGTAGGAACTTCTGAGAAGAGATGCAATGTTACCACAATATGCTCTCTGCTCTCTTTGTTACACTAAATTATTTTTTTAATCAAAGGGGGTGTCTCCACTCCACTACAAAATATTATGTTCACATTAAGATGACAATTTCTTTATAATTATTTTCACCAGGGAATTTTATGACAACAAATCTAATTTGATCTGATTTGCATTAGGCTTTGAAAAGCTACTTGAAAAATGCCCCCTCGCTCCTGGCCTTGAGGAAATTGAGTGGGGATGAATGTCATGCCATGGAACTCGTTGAATCAATTTCTGGAATTTAAATATTTTTGAACCATTTCTGTATTTTCATTTCTATGGGCCTTTTGAGTTTTTATAAGAATTTTTAAGTGCTAAGGAGAGATTATTATTTGGTGCACTTGAGACCAAATTCTTGGCCATTATTTCGCCCCCAAGAAGTCTTTGAATTGCTTGATTGTCATATTCCTTCTAGATGTTATCAAAATTTTTGAATATGCATGAGGAGCAATTAGACTGTAAGGGATTGGATTCGCATAGTATCATTTTCTTTTTTTTTGATTGTGCATTTGTTATGTGGGTTTTTAATATTCATGTCTTACAATATGACCATATCTCGTTGAATTGTATTACGAAGTACTTCTTTGTAAAGTCCTTTTTGAAGCTTATTCACAGATTGATTGCATCTTCTCTTTGCTTGAAACAACTCTTCAACAAAACAGTTTCTTAATTGGGAAAATTTCTTCAATATTTCTATAATATATTTCATGATGGGACTAAGGTTGTTTTACAAATGTTTGCTGTACTTCTCATCCTTTTGCTGCCAATTTAGCTTTGGTATTCTAGCTCATTAAAAGTGGATCTATATCTTGGAGTTATTCTCTTAGAAAATATTCCAACTTGGCCCTTCTAAAATTATTTTAAGATTCCTGCAAAATGTATGCAATCTCCACTTTCATACCACTGCTAGTTGGTAGGAAACTTGCTTTGATACCTTACTTAAATTTCCTTGGGAATTTTGTTTGTATCACTATGGATTGCTGGAGTTTTGATTTATTAGGCAATGGCTATTACTTACAACAATTCTAGCATAAATAACTCGAGTTAAATAAAACAATGGACATCAAGACATGCAACACCAGGAAAAAGTAAACTGTTTCATTGATACATGAGGAATCTAGAGTTAGATTTGAGAAGAAACATATTTCTTTCCTTATGATTTCATATGAAAAGATGTAGCAATTTCTATACAGATATGTAAATCTACTCTGTCTATTATAAATACAAAAGATGTATTAGCCTTTGAGAAGAGCCATGAAGCTACTATAGTATTCCTTAGTTCTCTCTGCTTTGGTAAAATGGTCTAGATTTTGCATTTGGATTGCATTTCCTCTATAGCCATTTACAAAAAAGTAGTAGGAAATGAAAACATTTAAAATGTGTTTTTTCATCTAGAATTTGAAAAGTCATATGGCAAGAATCTGACATGAAACTCAATATAAATTTTAGTTTTCAGGTGTGCATTTTGTCAAGATGTGAAGAGGTTAAAGAAAGTCCTTTCTTCTTTTTTATCCTTTTTGTCTTGGTATTGGCACATTGAAAATAATTCATGACCTTCAATAGTTGATCATCTAAAAGGAAGGTGCCCATCTTGAGGTGAGAGTTTCAAAGTGCCACTTGAATCTAGTCAAATTAGTTACCAAATATAGTCCAAATATACACAACTTGCTGGAGAACTAATGTTCTAGACGTAGGAGCATAGCACTAGCCAATATAGTTAATACTTACATGGAGGAGAAGTTGACAATGTTGTATGTGTTATTGCAATGATAATATTTTAGTCTAATTGGCTTTCTCTGAGGTTGGGTTCTTTTATGTGTTAGAAAGATTAAGGAAAAAAGATATATTGATGTCCATGAATGATCAAAATTTCAAATAGTACATAAAGGGTGTATAATGTACAATTGACACAACAGCAAAAGACTAGTGCAAAAGAAACCCTAGACGCAAAGTAGGAAACAAACAAAACAAGAAGAGATGGAGAAATAAATATGCAGAAGGATTAAGTAAAGAGATGTTAGCAAAGGTGTTTGACATTGGTTTTTGAATGCTTGACACATATACCTCTTTGAGCTCCACAATTTGTAAAAGGGTGTTCAAATAGCTTCTTAGATTAAAAATTATGGCTTCTAGAAATAGGACCTTCTACATTGGAAATGTATAAAATATATAGTACATAAACTTGTTGTAAGAGAGAGTTACAATAGTTGACCAACTTATGATGCATGTTATGACACATCTTAAGACATCATTTAATAGAAATAATAAAGCCAAAATGGTGAGTGGATTGTGACAAATTATGCTAGGTGGAAGGTGTATGCGATTTAATTTGAAGGCTCATCTTGGGATTCAAGTGCTGGAAATTTGACTCTGGGTTTAGGCACCACATTTGATTAACTCATGATTTCTTAATGACCATTTGATGAATTCATGTGCTTCTCTTATTTATTGGGTGCTTAAAATGGATATTTTGATAGTGAGTTTTGTTGACAATATTATGTTCCCAAAATTGCTATAATCTTTTAGTTGGTGATAGTCATGTGAAGGCTAAGACTTTGCAAGTTTACTGTAACCTTAGATTATTGAACAATTCATTGAGCTGCTTTAGATTGGGGTTTTTTCTCTCCAGAGAGTTTTTCCCATGTAAATTGTTGTGTTATGGTATAATATTTTTGTGTTTTTTCAACAAAAATGGGTAATTTTTTTTTAACTCAAAGGAAGATTTCAAAGCAAGAAGAGTTGTAGGCCTTACAGATAACAATTGACAAACAACAGAAAGAACCCCTAAGGGGAGCCCCTCAACAGTAACCATCTATACATTTTTGTCCTTCACAATTAACTTCTCCAAAGCCTAAGAACAATCTATAGACAAGAGTCCCCAGTCGCCAATATTCCACCCTTCCATATGCTCAAATGCCTATATAGATATTCAATTCACTACTCTATTTCACTTTGTAGGAATATCACAAGAGGATTCTAAGAAATAGACTCCTAACAAGCATTCCGAGTCAGAAGTTGTATAACCACCAAGTGCCAATTAACTCCTTCCGACCTTTGCTCATTCAGCATATCCACCCCAATCAGCATAGCCACCACATCAGATTCATAGATACTGTTTTTCCTACCAAGCGTACAACCTCCTTCCACAACATAAATAATAACAAGGGCTTCCATAAGGTTATTAACTTTTTAGGTAGAGAAGAAGAACAAGACATCCTAGAACTATCCTATCTAATGCTGCCAAGCCCAACGTGCCCAAGCTTCCCTTTGGAAAAGCCATTAGTGTTTACCTTCAAAATTGCTTGAGGAGGAAGCCATAGACTCTCATGATGAATCTTCCTCTTGGCTTGTTGACTCTTCCTTCCCACAAGATAGCCACCGATACCACAATTAACAATATTCAAATTTCTTATTATAGTCATATCAATAAGATCCATTGGAACAAAAAGACACATTTTGTAGAAGTGTTCTCTTGATGCTTGTTGATAATCTCTTTCCACAATTGATTTACCACAATTTTCTTATATTGGTAGATCCCATGATTCCTTTCTAACCAAAGATGCCAAATAATGAGAGCTAGAACACTATCCCAAGCTACTTAAAGTAAACAAATTTTAGTTGGAGGCCTGCCCAGACTTTCCCAGAACTCAACCAGAGAAGTGGTGTTGATACAAGTCTACTTCCAAACTTCCCATCAGAGGTGCTGCATTTTCCTAGAGTAAGAATACTGAAAGAAATATGTGGGGGACGTTCTTTTTTAATATCACAAAGAACATAGATATAAGGATTGTAAAAGCCTCTCTTGCATAAACTCTCCCAAGTTAGACACCTATTTTATACAACCAACCACACAGAAAAAAATTACATTTGGGCCAAGCAAATTTGTTACACAACTGTTTCCACCAAGAAATGCTGACCCTCCCATATACAGTTGCCTGTCCAACTACAGGTAGCAACCAAAACCGTTTTATTTGGATTAGGATCCCGAGCTAGAATATCTCTCCTTTTGAGGAATTACTCATTCTATTAACCAATGTCCTAGCTAGCTTTTGTTGAGCCTCCTTTGTACTCTAGGTGGCCACTCTTGAGGATCTTTCCATCTAAACAACTCCATTTGTCCCAAGTTTTAAACTACTTTAATGTCATAGCCCTTCTCAGAAACCCTAGTTGCAAAAGTAAAATCAAACCATGATATGATTTCAGTACTCTTGAAAAATATTTTGCAAGGAAGACCAATATTTTTCAAGGACAGTGATTTCCTGAAGGCGACAATTCAATAATAGTGGTTAGACAAACAAGAAAAGGATTGGTGAAATCTACTCACCATTGCCATTTTTAATCATTGGACAAGCAATATTAATGTAATTGACAGTGATTAAGAATTAGTTAATTAAGAATTAGTTAACAGTAACAACAATTAAGAATTATTAAAGGGAGTCAATAAAGACTTAAAGCAGTGATTATATTATTATATGATTAGTTATTTAATGAGCCCCTAGTTAATGATAAGGGCAGCAGTTAAAAGATATCCATCAAAGAATATCAACTGAGTTTGAGGGACAACGATTTGTTAAGGCTCAAACTGGTAATATGAAGAGATGTACTCCTTCCTATTGTGTGAGATATAAAAGGAAGGTTGCACCCATCCCCTCAACATCATTGAAGGAGAAGAAAAAGCATCAAGGAGAAAGAATGGATAATAATAAAAAATTCAGATATGCGATCCTTACTACGAGTATCATGTGATAAATATATTACATAATGAATCTGTTTTATCTGCTCTCTATTGTATTATCATGTATACAGTTCAGGAATATGATAAGTATGTCATTTCTTATACATATATTGTTATACTGATACATATATATTTGCATACCTCTGATTTAACATGCTTTTCGTTGCTGACTGAGCAGTGTTCTAATATAGGAGATATTTATGAAATACTATGTATGTTTTCTGACTGTTGTAACCAGCCATGGTAGGGGAAATGCGGGATTATAGGTGGGAAAACGGTCATGAGGACACTTTCTAAGCACACCACCTCATGGCATACTAGAGAGTCCCATGTGACCATTGGGGACAAAGGGGACTGCCTTTAGGCTTAGGAAGGATGGATTTTCTATGCAACCTATTGTGAATGCTCCTCATGTCCTCCATGTGTTAGTGTTTCATAGCCGCATAAGAGATCATTCTCACTAGCGATGATCTGCTTCAAGTTTCTTAGAAATATACTCTGATGATTCTTGTTTCTCTGTTTTTTTTGGAAGCTGTGATATCATGTTCCTTTCTTTGTTTCTCTTGGGAGAGACTAGGCTTTGTTATGTTGTTGATTGCATCCTACTCCTTGACATCATTTGATTTTTTTATTGTGGTCAAGTTGTTGGATTGTGATTGATTTTCCTTCACATATAAATTATTCTTGTCTTATTTACCTTCGTCATTGCTGAGATGGTTCGTCTTGGCATCACTTGTTTGTCTTTTCTAATCTTTTACTCTCTTTTGATGACTTGACATTGTGAATGGACGATTTGACATTATTTATGTCTTACTGTTGATTCAAGGGAGCTCGTACTGTGGCGTTATTGAAGTATCTTCATTATGGTTGTAACGGATGAAGGTCTTTTGGTACTATGCAATAGTCTCTTTGCTACCACAAGGCTCTGCTGTTCGAGTTTATGAATAATATTAGAGGCATCTTTTGATACTCTCATTATGTGTAATGAGTATTATTGTGAAAGTTTGTTATGTCTCTCAGTGTGTATTTAGAGCTTCATTTTCTTAGTGCGTGGTCTGTATGTGATCATAATGTATAATGTTGTAAGACTTCTGTGAAAGCAGTATTGGTGAAATAATCATAGATTTGTGTATTTAATCAAGTGATCCTTTTGTACTCAAGGTGAATAAGAGTCTTCAATTGATTGGCTAGAGTTTTTAATCATAAGCAGGAGATAATTGTATTGATTTGAGAACTCAATACATGAATCATCATTTTTGTAAGATGGGCTTTCACTCTTAAATGGAGGGTTTTCTGAGGATAAATGTTTATGTCATCTATTCTTGTTAATTTTGAGTTTCAAAATTTTCTTGAATGCTATTCTAGTTCCTAAAACTTTACGTGATATTAGAGCAGGTGTAAAGAAACGATCTAGAACCAAAATAGGACATTTGGATTCTAGAAGAAACATGATGATTAATGGGTGTCAAATATGTGGTTTGATGACTTATTGACTATGTGGAATTCTTGCTAATCGTATGCTGACAGGAATTTAAGAGATTATGATGTGTAATGGAAACAATGCAAGAAATGAGGGATACATATGAGAATGTGTAGCTAAAGAGCCTTGGAGGGTTGAATCTGTGATGAAGCTTCTTACCTGGAAGGATGTGGTGGTGTTTGAATTTTGTATTCTCTGCTTGCACTATAATTGTGTGATCGCAAAATATTTTTTGATGGATTGTGAGAAATTTTGGGCAATAAAGACACACGTATTTGAATAGTTAATTCATGCTATAATATCGAGTATAGTGAATCATTTTATGCTTCTGGCATTGGTTTGTATATTTCTCTTCATGATGGTTTGATTCTATGTACTACTAATCTCTCGTAAAATGCTTCTAGGACAAATCTAGAAGCAACGAGGTCCATGAGAGATTACATGCAAAGTCATGCAGGTTGTAGAAATGAGCATGGGGACACTTCTTGCAGCAATGGGACTGTATTGGTGTCATAGAATATCATTAAAGAGGAAGAACCTATATAGTTTTTCATTGAGATTTGTTTCTTTGAAGAGGAAGAAATGATATTTAGAGAGAGATTCTTCAGCTGC
This sequence comes from Cupressus sempervirens, assembly GCA_028749045.1. NCBI lineage: Eukaryota > Viridiplantae > Streptophyta > Pinopsida > Cupressales > Cupressaceae > Cupressus > Cupressus sempervirens. Next base: position 821,213,791 of record CM053789.1, on the reverse strand, counting down.
TGAGAACAAATTTGCATAGGCAATTTGAATTTGACATTAGTAACTCCAAAATAGGGTGATCTGTATTAAGGCCAAGGAGGACAGTACTGGACTAGAGTATGTTATAAGTTTTTGGAGGTGTGCGTTGAACACCATTCTGTTGTCTTGTATTTTGTCATCACAAGATGCTGGTAACAGTACGAAACTTTTTAAGCTAGTTACACATTTCTCTAAGTTTAATTTGATATTCAATTGTTTAATGTTGATCAATCAATTCATTGATCAAATAGTTTTACTGAAGGCTTTCGTCAAGTCTTTTTCATTTTTCTTTCTGTCGAGCCTATGCTTGATTTTTGAGGTCTTCATTGTCCTTTTCTTTACTTTTGAGTGTACATTTGTTAGTTTTTAGTCCTTTGGTTTTGCTCAAGTCATGGATTTCGGTTTTCCCTTTGATCTGATCTAACCTAGAGCTTAATCAGAGTTGTCAGTAAAGAGATATGGCCGTTTTAGTGTCTCAAAAGTGGACCTTTTTGATGCAACAACACGTATTAAAAATATCATGTTATATTTCTAATTTGACATTCACTTTTTGAAAACTATAACTTAAATTCACTTTATGTTATGTTTCTAAGTTACTTAAACTTTAATTTTTCACTTAAAGTAACCATAGTGCACTTTATGTTATAATTTTAAGTTGAGTTACTTTTTGATTTTTCACTTAAAGTCACTGTATAAATTATATAGTTTCAGTTTAATTTTTTATTTTTAAATCAAATGCTCATTTAAATGTTACTTTTTAAATGATATTTATGTGTTATATTTTTAATATGATATATAAATATTGTTTATGTCCCATTAAAGTAACATTTTAATGAACTTAAATTGATATATGTTTGTTAAATGACTTTAAGTTATCAAAAGTGGACCTTTTATGTGCAATTGCATGTAAAATCCATCAAAAGTGGACATTTTACATGTCACTACATATAAAGTACAACTTGAAAACATAAGTGAACCTTTTTGATGTCATTACATCAAAAGGTAAGTTTTTGTATCATTGCATCAAAAAAGTGAGATACAACTAAAAATATGCATTGCACCCCAAAAGGTCCAATTTTGACCATATGCATATTTTAAAATGTGTTATGCACTCCAAAAGGTTTGATTTTCTTTGTTGAGAGTTTTTAAAATATGCAAGTCACTTCAAAAGGTTTGATTTTGATCAAAAACATATTTTAAAACATGCATATCACCCCAAAAGGTCCAATTTTGGAAGGACACATGCATTTGCTCTCGAAGAACCCGATTTTGCTCATTGTGAGAGATTTACTTGGTGGATTTGTATGAAATCTTTCCCTTTAGGGTTGTTTTTGCTTGGCAATGGATTTTCTAGCATCAAAAATGGATTTATCTTGCTAAAAAACTATTTTTTCAAATTCCTTCCAAGGGCACGTTTTTGGAAGAATCTTCAAACAAATCCATTTTGAGTGATTTAAATCACGTTTTTGCAAGGAAAAGAGGCGTTTTGGCATATTCAATCATTAGCAATACATCAGGGTCACATTTTTGTATTTGGAAGTGAAAAACAATTCATATTATGCCTTTTTTGAATCACGTTTTTGCTAAAAACACATGGAAAATTGGGGTTTTAATCCACTTTTATGCGTTTTGAAGCCACTTTTTTACATTTGGATCCATGTATTTGCATTTGGGAAAGTCATTTTTGCATTCACAAGTAAAAAATGACTCACATGCATTTTTTGGCCACGTTTTTGCAAAAATGGCTTAGATTTTTGCATTAAAAAGTCACGTTTTCGTTCAAAAAACTCAAAAAATGGCATTTCCAGCCCATACCTTTGATCAAGAGGGATTGTTTTTGAGTTTTAAATGCATGATATTGTCTTTGGAGACCACGTCTTTGGCACTTTCATGTCAAATTCGACCCTTCATTGCTCATTAATATTTGTTAAATGCAAGTATGGAAAAAGTCAAAAAGTTGTTTGAAAATCTAGATTTGAGGGAGAATTGGTCTTCAAGTCTATAAAACTCGCTATTTTGGCTCTTTAACCTCCAAGTAAGTGGATATTTTTAAACTTGCTCATCAATTCATGTTTATCTTGCTATTTCTATGCACATTATTGCTTGATGATTGCCACTTGTTGAAATCAATGCCATGAAAATTGCATTTTTTCTTTAAAAATGAAGAAATTGTTCATTTTCTTGTTTTTGGTTTTTCTCCAATTTCCAAATTCAAATTTGTGTGTTGAAGTGTATTATATCTTGACCTGTTTGAATCACTTTTCAAAGGTATGTTTTTCTTTTGAGTTTTTGTGTTTTGTGCTTGCTTGCCGGTTTTCTCCACTTTGGAGAAGTCACAAGTTCTTTCCCAAGAACTTGTTGTTTCACTTCATGTGAAAGCATCATCACATTTCACTTCCATCTTCCATGTCAGAACACTTCACATTCCCATTCGACAAATGCGATTATATGTTTTCCATCTCATTCACCATCTACACATGCATGTAATCCCATTTTCCACTTCCATTTTCACTCATCTCACTTTTCGCATCCACTCACACAACACGATTACACGAAAAGCCTTACATGTAATTGCATCCAAAAGGTTCGATTTTGATTAAAAGTCACCTTTTGAAAGTCAAAACGATGTCATTTTCATCTTTCATGTGGTTTGACTACATCTTTTCACCTAAGACAACTACAAAGTTCATTTTCTCTCAAACTTCATTCCATTCTCGCCTCTTCATATGCATTCGCGCCTCCATGAACAAATACGTGCTTTTCCATTTTTCGCATCTTTCCATGCTTTGCATGTCATCTTCCATTTACATTTACATGTAAAAGCTCGTCCACCATCCACCTTCGCATTCCATCTCATCTTTCATTCCTTGTTACATGTTGCATTTACATGTAGTCATTTTTCGTGCAATACCATCTTGAAAGCCCATCACTTTTTAAAAGTCAAAAGTTCTCATTTGCACTCATTCCCATGTGCCAAGCACTTTACTTCAATAAAAAAAAGTTAAAGGTGCGAATGGAAAGTTATTTTGAGTTTACATCCGAACATCGTCAATAAGGTTTTCAAAGTCTCAGATAATCTAGAATGTGCCAGTCTACAAAAGAAGACTTTATCATTTAAACATGAGCAAAGAAAGCTTGAACATGTCAAAGTTTTCAAATGACAACAGACAATTCATCAAAGAGAGTCAGAGGTTATCAAAAGACGCAAGACCATGGTTACCAAGGTGAATGCAGTGACACAAAATACAGGAACTCCCAATCTTGTTATTATTCGAGATAGCATCGCCAAGTATAAGGCCTTTCAGGACAATCCCTAGGATTGTTTCATTTGTCTTCCTTCTTTCTTCTTCTTCTTCTTTCATGTTTGTAATTGAAGAGGATGTATTATATGATTATGTGTAATTACATGTAATGCGAGTTACATGTGTATGTAAAAGATGTAATGCGAGTTGCATGTAACCCTATATTTTCTCTTTTAGTTAGACTAGGTCAAAGTTGGTTGAGTTGCTCTCACTTTTTCTTCCACCTTTTTCTCAACTCCTGTGCCTATATAAAGGAGTGCCCCCTCATTGTAAAAATAATCTTTTGTTGTATGCAAGAAAGCTTTACTACATTTGTGCAAGCATAACTTTGATTGTGTAATACAAATTTGGGAGAAAAGTGAATAAAAGAAATAATTGGATTCGAAGCTTTGATTAGAAGCAATTGTGATAGAGCAAATTAGAAGCTTTGACTGTAATTTGTGCCTATTTTCTTGGTTCATGTTATTATTGTGTGTTCAATAAAAGAGCATAGTGATTTAAGGAGCAATCAGAGTTGAAGCTTTGACTGGGAGCGGTTGTGGATATATATAGCTAGAAGTTTTCTCTGTTGTTTATACTTTTTTCTTAATCTGCAAAATCGTTAAGTTATTCTTACTTTTAGGAGTCTTTGTTCCCTAATTGTAAAGCTTTTCAGCTAGCCTTTGAGTTAGTGAAGGTTTATCGGTGTCACTGTTTCCAACTCTTGATAGAAGTGTAGTTAGAGATTCACCCTACCCATTACTCGCTTCACGAGTAAGTGGATTCTTTCTTGAAAGATAAGAAGAAAGGATATTGGTAACACCCATTTTATAAGATCTCTTAGTTTCTTGCTTACCTTGAGTTGATCGAAGGAACGGTGAGAAGGGGGAGCCATCCCTTTAAGGTAGGATAGACTCTGTCTTATACACTGTGGCTGATCATCCTATTTTGCGGCTGGATTTTTACCCAAAACTTTCGATTGCAAAATATCTACCCAACACATTCCTCTGTGGCATTAATTGCATGCAATCTTATACAAGGAGGTTAGGAGGTTGATGCAAGTGCTTGAAGATTCAGAGGGAGCTTGTGTGGCAAATTAAGAGTGTCAAGTCCGTTGCAGAGGATCGACGAGATCATGTGGTAGTGGGACTCCTTGTTTGGTCAAATAGTTTATTGTGATAATCAAGGTTTAGAGTATGTTGTCCTTGTTGAGAGGGAGTCTCATCATTTATGTGATCTTTTAGGTGCTTTAATGAGTTCTTCTCTGCAAGGAATAAGTTTGAGGTGGAATCCCTTTTCAATGAGTTCTTTTCTATGAGGGAGAAGTTCGAGGTGCCAACCCTTGTTAATGAGTTCTTCTCTGTGAGGGAGAAGTTCAAGGTGCAATCTATTGTTAATGAGTTCTTCATTATGAGGGAGAAGTTCAAGGTGCAATCCCTTGTTAATTAGTTCTTTTCTATGAGGGAGAAGTTAATTAGTTCTTTTCTATGAGGGAGAAGTTCAAGGTGCAATCCCTTGTTAATGAGTTATTCTTCATGAGGGAGAAGTTCAAGTTGCCATCCCTTGTTAATGCATTTTTCTCTTCGAGAGAAGTTTGAGGCGAAGCTCTTGTTTTACCCTTTGAGAGTAGCCATGTTGGATCCACCCATTAGGAGTAGTCAATGGTGGAAATAATGTGTGAGATTCCATAACTTAGCTTTTTTGTTTCTTTTATCCTTTGGGAGTAGCCGAGTGAATATCATGTTGAGATGACAATATTATTTTGAGAAAATCAGCGATGTGATGTTGATATTGACATTTTTTTGTTGTAGCTTCTTATTCTTGTTATGTTAAGAGATGGAAAGACATATGCATGATCGCTTACTTGCTAAGAGGGAGTGTTAGTGTTTTGTAGTTGCGCGAGAGATCATTCTCACCTGCGGTGATTTGCTTCAAGTATCGTAGAAATGTATTGTGACAATTCTTAATTCTATGTTTGTTTTGAAATTGGTGAAGATGATATCGTCTTTCTTTCTTTGTTTCTCTTGGGAGAGGCTCGACTTTATCCTGTTGTTGATTTTGTCCTTCTTCGTGACATTGTTTGAATCTTGTATCATGGTCGAGGTGTAGGATTGTGATTGGTTTTCCTTCATATATATTATTCTTGTCCTATTTACCTTCTTCACCATTGAGATAGTTCATCTTGGCATTGCTTGTTTGTCTATTCTATTCTTTGACTCCCTTTTGATGACTTGACATCATGAACGAATGACATGGCATCATTTATGTCTTATAGTCGATTCAAGGGAGCTTGTATTGTGGCATTATTAAAGTATCTTCATTATGGTTGTAATAGACAAGGGTCTTTTGATATTCTGCGACAATCTCTTCGTTACCACAAGGTTCTCTTGTTCAAGTTTATGAATAGAGGCATCTTTCGACACTCTCATTATATGTAATGAGTATTATTCTGAAAGTTTGCTCTGTTAGTGTGTATTCAAGTTTCATTGTTTCAGTGTATGATTTGTATGTGATTGGATATATACAATCTTGTAAGACATTTTCATATAAGTAGTATCAATTTCTTGTATTTAATCAATGATCATTTTGTATTCAAGGTGAATAAGAGTCTTTGACTGATTTGGTAGAGTTTTCAATCATAAGTAGATCATTGTATTGATTTGAGAAAGGAATCATCATTTTGTGGGGTGGGTTTTTCACCCTCAAGTGGAGGGTTTTCCCAAGGTAAAAGTCAATGTCTTTCTTCTTGTGGACGCTATTTTGGTTCCTAAAACTTAACACCATCAGGGTAAATTAATACTCATTGATGTTCAATCATTGTAACTAAGATAAAATTGGTAAGATTAAGGAGAATAGCGATATGGTTTTCATTTGAAACACCTCTTCGATTGCTCCAAAGGGATAGGCTGAATAAGAGCCTCATTCATCTCTTTAAAAACTAGAGGGAGAATGCAATCTAAAACATACAAAAATCATCACTAGCATGTAGAATCCTCAAGAAACAAAGTTGAGAAGTGTCTAGAGAAATCTCCCTAAGGGAGGGAAGATGAATCCCCTCCAAGGAGACAAGAGAGGTAATTAGATTCCTATTGCTTCCACTTTTCACAAAGCTATAAATTTTTTTTTTTCTATCACAGTCTTGAAGCCAATCAATATGTGACTTTGTTTTCAAAAAATCTATATCTCCTTTACAATTACATTCTTTACTCTACTTTAATCTTCTGTTAGACTATGATCTTAAATTTGACAAGTAATAGAATTCATTTGAGATTGAGTTGTCATTTTATTGAAATGAAGGTTGCCAAAGCATTACCTATTCCATGGATCTTTTAAGTTTGTATTTCACAAGTTGCAATCACCCAAAATCATGTCCACAAATGAAGGGGGCTCATATCCGTAGAGTGCTTTGAAGGTAGTCATCCCGTTCAACATGTGATACATTGTATTATAACAGTATTCTCCGAGATGTAGCCATTAATCCACTCTTGTTGTTGTGCTGAAACATAGTTCCACAAGTAACCTTCCAACCATTTGTTCACAATCTCCATTTGTTCGTCAGTCTGGGGGTAGTAGTTGGTACTTGGCGATAATTTTGTTCCCATTAACCGAAATAATTCTATCTAGAAGGTACTTAGAAATCAACCATCCTTGTCACTAACAATGTTTCGAGGTAACTCGTGGAAGCAGAAAACTTCTCTAAAAAATAAATCGGTCACCTGTGTGGCCTGGAAGTCCAAGGAGATGGAAAAGAAGTGTGCGTACTTTGTCATCGGTCAACTACCAGAAAGATACAATCCATTCCATTTACCTTTAGATTTCTAGTTATGAAATCCATAGAGATGTTCTCCAACTTTTGTTCCGGAATCAGCAAGGGTTGTAATTATCTAGCAGGTAAGGTCTGTTTAGATTCGTTTTGCTGGCATATATGTCTTGAGAACCTTTCCCTTCCATGAGAACCTTTACTTGAGCTGTCTATATGTCTTGAGAAACCTAGGGTCTTGCTAATGGTGAGGCGTGCATTTCCTTAAAGGATCCTTTGCTTGAATTTGGACTCACGCACAAAATATATCCAATACTTGTAGTAGATGATGTCGTCAACTACCTTATATTGATCATCTTGAGTGTTGCCATCCATTAACTTGACCTCTTTCAACCTTTCGTCTCGCTTTCCTCCTTTATTATCCTTGCCTTCTTTAACCTTCTTGGTCTTTTCTAACCTTCCTATTTGAATTTGGTTTGCATGAATAGCCAAGCCTTGCCTAGCCTCAAATATTTTCAAATCATTTCCTCCAAATGTGCTCTTCCTTGAAATTCACTCTTCCTTGAGATTCACTTTTCACTTTTCACCGCCTCTAAATCAAATAAAAGAGGTAGGACCCCATATAGAATTGCTTTTGATTTTGCACTGTCCTAAGTTGTAACTCTAAATTTTCACTAATAATTATAGCCCAATCAAATTTTCTCTTTCGATTTTCAATTTCATCAATAAAATAGTACATCCAGTTCTCGAATTGCATACCTTGAGCCACGGCCATGATTTGGCTGAGAAACACAATAAGGTTTCCATACTTTGACTTGAAATTTGATCGAGTGAGCTTTGACGGCCTAGTAACTCCTTTCTTGTTTTCATGTAACCAACTCTGCCTTAGATGAATGAAGTAAGCATCCTAATTATCCTGAAAGAACTTGGTTGTTTGATCCATCATTACCACTGTCATGCCTTTATGCTGGGGAATATTGAATACTTCTTCGACCACTTGTCTGTTGATGTTAACCAACATTCTCTTCCCTTCATCAAAAACGATGGCCTTGGTCACAATATCAAATCGGGATGCACACTGCATTACTAATTCTAGACAAGGCAAGGTAGGAGGGATGTTTACCGCATAGATTAATTAAGAAACGCACACAGATAGTGAACACGAACATGAACAGCAAAATTCTTCTTATTATTATTCACATATGCCAACCAATACATTATGCTTGAATGATCTGATAAATACAATGCTTCCCGAAGGGGTTATAAATACTTTCCGAAGAACTTTCCCGAAGGAGTCCATCGGCCGCATACAACATGTCGCTACATAACAAAAACCTTTTCAAAGGGATCCGTCGGTTACATAACAAGAACCTTTCCGAAGGGACTTGTCGGCTGATACAAAACTTTTCCGAAGGGTCCTGTCGGCTGAATCACAATTTCTACTGACGACAAGGGAAAGCCGCTGTGTGTACAATTTTACTCTTGTAGATCTTCTTTGCCATGGGGATTGTCTTTCCTTCAATCTATCCTTCAACTGTACCATGTTCACCATGCCAATATTGGTATCACTTATTTGCCTCACTTTCGAGAAAAAGGTGGTCTTTGGCATCATGTCTCCCTTGTCTTTTTTGGTATTCATTCCCTTTGGGTTCTTGCTTGTACTAACTTCCACCATCCTAAACACTTATTTCTACCTCTTTGTTCTAAATGATATGGACTCCACTTATCAATCTCCAAACTTCTTTCTATCGATGGAATCTAGCTTATTTTTGCCTCTCCAAATCTTATCTCTACACTTATCAATCTCCAACTTCAATCCTAGGGGTTGGACTACCACTTATTTTTGCCTCTTTGTTACCTTGGGATGGACTACACTTATATCTCCCAACTTCAATCCTAGGGTGGTAATGCACTAAATTTATATCTCCAAGGAAGAAATCGTTGCTCAAAAATGGAAAATCAGACTCTCAAAAATCGCTGCCAAGGAGAAAATCGTCCAGCTAGAGGAAAAAATTTGCCCAACCTCAAGCAAAGGGAGTGGAAATGAATGAGGAAATAAGAGGGGGGAAGCCCCTTCTTATGTCCTCCTGTTGACCTCCAGAGTGGACCGACCTGCTTGGAGGGAAACAAAATTTAAGTTAAACCCCCTAAGATGGCCCAGTTTTAAATGAAACACAAACATAGCTAAACCCCATAGCGAAATTGCCCCTTCTAATTGCCAGTTTGATCCAAAATTGCAAAATAGAAATAAGGTAAGCCTAGGAGATGTCAAAATTTTCATTTAACAACATTTTGGCAATTAAAATATCATTAAAATCGAATCCAGCAAGCCAAAATCAATTTTCAATTCCAACCAATTTCATTTAACATTCTAAAATGCTCTAGGCAAAATTTCAAAGAAATTAATGAGATTTTGCAATTTAATCCAATTTCAATTTTGCGATACACTTTCAATTTTTAAACAAAATAAATCCTTTTCTGGCAATCGAAATTCAAACTCTAAAGTCAATTTCACTATTCAAATTTCTTTTCATTGCATTTTTTTAAAGATTTCCAAAACAACTAAGTCCACAAATTAATTTTGAAAATGCTCAAGCTTATACAATTATATCAAATTTTCAAAAATCTATCTAAGTCCAAAATTTGCAAATTTGTCCTGCTAGATGTTATTTTAACCATCGAAAAAAATGTTGTTGAATTCTACTTGGCCTAAAGACGAAATTACATGTCCTAGAAAATCTAGTTCCATAGGGGGTGAAAAAAAACCAAATCCCCTCTTGGCCAGAAGGCATCCAAGGTGTAAAATCGCCACTTCAAAAACCTCTGGACAACTCCAAATTTTGCTAAGGCAACCGAAAAATTCCCAACACCCGCGAAAATTGCCAAGGCTTGCCTGAAAGAGGGGGTCCCCAAAAATTTTGGGGCGATGGTGTGAAAACCTCACAACAAGTAGGCGTTGACCTTCATCACCCATGCCTGGACAGATATGGATCCAAATCCATCAAATGGCTATAAGTTCACTTTACTCAACTTCCTTATGAGATAATTGTTAAAATATCCTCAATTTTTGCCTCCAGAATATCGCATTCTCAATTTTGCGTAATCTTTGTAGGATATCCTCTTCCAAGTTTGCATTCTTCCAATCTTCTTTCAATTGTGCTTGAACTTCCTCAAAGGTTGGTTGCTTTCTTCTATTTCGTACCTTTGTCTGTGGAGGGAAAGCTGGCAAGGAAGGTCGAGAGCGTGTCAGATAAGGATTTGCCTTTCTCAAGATGGAATCAGCACCGTGACCATTTTGTTCATTGGATATCTTATTTTCTACCAATTTTCTAAGAATTTCTTCCAAAAGTCGTTAAGTGTCATTGTTTTGTGCTTGAATCCGCAAAAGATCCCTTAGTAGTGCCATGACTTTAGCAGGAGTGGGTTTTTGATCTACCACTCTATCAACTGAGTTGGATCTCTTTTGTTTTCGGCTATTAACTTTCATTCATTATCCATAGGCTGGCAGGATCACTGGCTTTGATACTACTGTAATGTTACAAAGGCGATATCTATCCGAAGGTGATTTCTGTCCGGAGGTGTTTTTGGTTTGGAGATCACCTTGGTTTGAAGGTGACCTTGGATCGGAGGCCACACAAAAGGGAGCTAGAGGTTGTACAATAGGGAGTTTGAGGTTGCATAGAACGAAGCCGAAGGCTGCACGAAAGGAAGCCGGAGGTATTACGAAAAGGAAGCAGGAGGCCTTACGGAAGGAAACAAGAGGTCGTACAGGAAGTGGGAGGCCACACAAAAGGAAGTTGGGGGCCGCACGGAAAGGAAGTTGGAGGCTATACGGAAAGGAAGCCGAAGGCCTTACAGAAAGTATGTCGGAGGCCACATGGTAGGAAGCCGGAGGCTGCAAGGAAAACAAGGTGGAGGCTGCACAAAAGGAAGTTGGAAGCCACATAGACAGGAAAGAAAACACTTACATGAATAAAGAAAGTGTCGTATGAGGTTTGAATCTGCTATCTGGAAAGTACAATGAATTCCAACATTATATGCTAGATAAGATAATATTAGAACACCAATTGCACAAGATATATGCCAAACAAGAATAAATGTTGAACATAGATATTGGCCAATTATATTCGCAGACAAAGATGGCGCTCCGGATGTTCTAGATTCAAAGCAAAGTAATACAAAAAATCGGAATAGGGTGAGGGTTGAATCTCACTGAAACCGAACTAGCCAAGTAGGGAAGATCTTTCACTTTTGAAATGTCAAATAATACAAAACTCCAAGAGGAATTCACAATACAAAGAAACAATCCAAATCACATACTAAAATAACTCAATTTCACGGACATAAATACCTTGTTAAGGGAGAAACTAAGTGCCAACAAGAGGCACAAAAAACACCTATAGAAACAATTAAGAATAAAATGGGTCTAAGATAAGCTAAACCAATCAGCCCACAAACAAAGGTTTACACATTTATTTATTTGATGACGGGAACATTACACCCACCACCTTTACCGAAATCTGAAATTGACTCAAATTGAAGAGGAGGTGGATCAATCAAGATTGCATCATCTGTCATACTATAGCCCCACTTGGCCCAAGTAATTATGGTACCCGGAGGGTAGATTTGTATCCATCCAAGCATCCTACAAACCATCCAAGGGGTTTTTCTAGAAGTAATGTTGCATATTTGCAAAAGTTTTGCGTTCATTGTACACTATCAGTAGCACCTACAGGAGTTTCAGCAAGATTTCCGTTGTTTGAAACTTGAAACAATAAGGAAGGCACATTGTTCAAAGTGCCTAAGTTTCAATGTTTTGATTTGCATTAAAGGGGATTGTGTAAAGGTGTTCATATTTGAAGGCATCTGTGATATAATGTTGTAGACTTAATGATGCCTAAGGTTCAGTAATCATGCTTTTGGTAGACAATTGTGCTAAGCATGAATTTTTATAGTCATATAATTGAGGAGGCTAGACACAGATCAGAGAAAGTTTATTGCTGTTTTGTTAATTTTCGCAAGGCTTTTGATTTTGTTCCTAGGATGGCTTTATTTCAAAGGCTTCAGGAGATTGGGATTTCAGAGATGTTACTAACGGCTATCATGAGATTATATGAAACTGTTGTTGGTAGATTCAAGACTCCTAATGATTTCTCAGTCCCAATCCATAGCACCATTGGGGTTAAACAAGGCTGCCCTCTCTCTCCCACTTTGTTTGGTTTGTATATTGATGAGCTTGAGGACTTCCTTTTGAAGTCTTTGCTCCTAGGCGATGGTTGCTACTTATGCCAAGTTTTGATCTCCATTCTTCTTTTTGCGGATGATGAGGTTCTTCTTGCTTCTTCTACAGAGAGTTTACAGAGGCTTCTGGATGGTTTGGCTTCCTTTTGTGTTTAGAGACAATTAGCAGTTAACTTGGGTAAGACTCAGGTTATGATTTTTAATTGCCTAAAGACTTCTCACCTTTATTTCTTTTTTCAGGGATAGGGGATTGAGATCACTTCTTATATGTATCTGGGAGTTAATTTTTTTGGGCCTCACTTTAGTATGAGACCGGCCATATGATCCAAAGTTAGTAAGGGTATGGGTTCTCTTGCTATGCTTGAGAAACAATGCTTCACACACCATTTCTAGGATACCCCGTCCAAGTTATCCCTCTCGGACTCCCTTGTTCAACAAACTATTCTTTATGGCTCAGTGGTTGGGGTCCTTCTCTCCTTAGTTCTGACTAGGCCTCGATTGAGCAGGTTCAGACATTGCTCTTACGATGCATCATTAGATGTCACAGATTCACTTCTCACAATGTCATTCTTGCAGAGTTTGGTGCTCATCCCTTCAGTCTTGCAACTATATTTGATCTGATTTGGTTCCTTCATCATCTGCGTGGTTTTGCGAATTTGGTTGGTGAGCATGATAGATATTCCTACTTGGCATATTGTTCTTCTGTTGCTATTGCACGCTCCAATACTAGCTCTCGTGCTCATTGTTGGTATGCACAGGCCTTTTCTCTATTGAGCTCAATTAGGATTGATGTTGATCATCTCCCTCTTTATTAATTCTCATTGAATGCCCCTGCTCATTTCCTCCCATCTAGACAGGAGTTAAATGAGCATGTTAAACTTGATATTTGCAGACAATATATTATTACTACTTGGACTAACCCTCATGGTGGCTTACGTTTGAGGATGGCCTTCTATGTGGAGCACTTTCTGGAGATGAGTGATGGGATTATTGTCCGTCTTAGTTACCTTTCTCGACGGTGGAGTCATGCCCTTTGTATCTCTCTGGGGTCACCGTCTTCATGCTCAGACATACCATCATATTGACAGAGGAGAACGAATTTGTAAGCTGTGTACTTTAGCTGAGGTTGAGATAGAGACTCACTTTATTTTTGGATGCCCTATCTTTTATGAGATTAGAGAGAGATTTTATTGTTTGTTTCGGGATTGCTTTTCTCTTTCAGCTTTCTTCAGTTATTGTGACCAATGGTGTCTAGCGCTCTATCTTCAGGAGGCCACTTTGCTTCGTGATAGTACTCTATAGTTACTATTTCCTCACTGACATAATTCTGATCAACCTATCACTGCCTTTTTTGCACCCTTATCTCTTTTACAGGATGTGAAAAGGCTGGCTAGTTCTACCAGTTCTGTTGGTCATTCTAGATTCACAGAGATAGTTCAGGGCTCTTGTCCACTCACAGTCTTATCCTTCTATGACTGATTTCTTTTTGCCAAGGAAGACTCCTAGTCTTTACCTTGTCTTCTCTCTTCTTGTTTCTTGTTGTCCGCTTTTCTCGAACACCATTTGGTGCTCCTGTTGTTGTTTGTTGTTTGGTTGCAAACTCTTTGTCCCATAGACCTTTTGTGGTCTTTTGTTGGACATTAATAATTTTATCTTATCTTATCTTATAAAAATAATAAAGGTGGCAAATGTTTGGAAGCAAGGTTGCATCGAGATGGGGGTACTTGGAAACTCTAGATTCTGGTACTAGTACCAGTATGACTATTTTTCAAAATAAGAGATGGGCACTCGGAGGTGCCAATTTTTTAAAATATATTTTAGTAATTTATTGAAAATGTGAAATAGTTCTATATTTGTAAAAATAAATATGAATATACACAAAGTGTATAAGGAAATTGAATGCATTAGCCCAAACCTACAAGTTGAATTTGGCAACACTGCAAATCCTTTTGTTATTCTATATGATTATAAATTTGAGAATGTGCATATAGATCATATCTATGGGAATGTGAATATAGATTATTTATATGAGAATATGAATAAAGACATACAAGAATCAAGAAAGAAAATGTAATCGTAGGAAAGTTCTCAACTCTCAAGGATCTAAGAATTCACCCCCATTGTACATACCACAAAGTCTACACAAACGGATTAAAAGAACAAGAATATAAAAAGTATGAATATATTTTGAGTTTTGCATTGAATCGCGAATAGCTATATGACAAATACTTGTGGTCTTGTTAGCTCGCATCGACTCCTAACCTATTTGGCTGATTTTTTTCCCTTCTGTGGAGTGTTTATTTTTAAACTTGGTAAATTAACTCTTAATTTTGAGGGATTTTTTTTGGTTTCTGTGGGATTCAACACCTTTATGTAGGAGACTATGGGAGTCTTTTAGAGATCAAGGTTGCAATTGGAGACATCTTAGACAAGGTCTCCATACTAGAGACAGGTCTGTCTCCTAGGGGTTGCAGATGGGTCTTCGTTAACCTATGTTTGTAAGTGATCTCTCAGTCGGAAATTAGATTCAATTTACCAAGATTGTTGGTGATTTTCAAACAATCTAAGGTTTATTAGGAAGCCACTTTTGCTATATTTGCGTCACTGAGAGGTGTTGATGACATCAAAGTGTCTATTTTATGCTGTTCAAATTATTGGATAGCTATTCTCATGACCTTCTAGAAAGTTTATTTTGGGACATAATATATCTAAGCCCAATTCTATATGAGAAAATCTCTGTTTTTAATTGTGACTGATTTTATGACTTTTGATATTTATGGCTTGCTTGGTTTGCAAACTTGCTT
Source organism: Cupressus sempervirens (assembly GCA_028749045.1). Taxonomy (NCBI): domain Eukaryota; kingdom Viridiplantae; phylum Streptophyta; class Pinopsida; order Cupressales; family Cupressaceae; genus Cupressus; species Cupressus sempervirens. The sequence continues at coordinate 821,198,687 of CM053789.1, read as the reverse complement.
TATTGAGCATAGAACTTTAGCTATTTATTTTTTTGTTTATCTTAAACAAATTGAATTGCACGACCATGCTAATGATTGTAAACACTCATTAATTAGTACTTTGTGCACTTAGATGGTGGCTAATACTTATATGCTTATTTGTTGCTGAGTTGCTATTAAAGCCAGCAATAGTGATTTGGTGTGCTGAATATTGTTTGAAATCTGTTGCAGCCTTTATGTTGTAGTAATGCCCTTATTAAACTAATAATACATTTTTGTTTGTACGGAGTTCAATCCAGGTTCTTAATTGTAATTTTTATATCTACTCTCTGCTTTAGTTATAAAAAGTGAGTGAGTGCTAGTTGTTTATTTTTTTTAATTTTATGATTAAAGAATGAAAAATCTCCTGTTTCATGTATAAGTGCTGATAATCCTTGTGCCCATACTGAATTAACTAAAGAATAGGTTGTTCTATTGTTTTGAATTCTAGGGTTACAATTTTTGTTTCAAGGGAGATTCCCCCTCCAATTTGAAGAAAGATAATACTTACAAACTGTTCCATTTTATGCTATTTTGGAAGGAACAAATCAAAACACTGACACAGAATACAAAATTAGCAAGGTTGTGTCCCTAGAATATTCCCTTATATGCTTTTGTGCTTCTAGTTTCGGTTCCCTCTTAGGTTCCAAGCCTCAACACTTTTGCCTAGATGCCAACTATTGTTCTGTTATGCATATCCTATAATTTTTCCCTGGGAGTAAGAAATTCTGATTCTCTGATTATTTTTATGTATTAGTTCTCACTACTTAATGTACAAAAGAAGCTTTTTCTATATGTTTCAAAGGCACAGTATAAAGCCTTTATCTTATATCTCAATATAAAAAGAACCACACAGCTGTATTTGTAATTGTATAACTATAAGAACACAGACATTTCCATCGTTTGTTTTGTTTTTTGTTTTTAATTTTTTTGGGAGATTTAGTAGTAGCTTCATAGTATGAGTTTGGATGTGCAGTCTTATGAAATAAATGATTGAAGTCTAATATAATAAAAATATTCAAAGAGAAAACAGTTCAAAAATTGCCACATAAATCATGAATGTAACTTATGAAGCAAAACAATTATATCCAATTGATGTATGGATGAGAGGATATCATATAGTTTCTGTAGTGAAGGGTGCAATGAATGAATTTCTGGTGTATCTAAAGCAGAAGATGATATTGGAGATGATTTTCTAAGCTCTTGGAAGCCAAGTGCACCGAAAAAAGATGCTGCATTAGACTTTGGCAGTGAAGCACCATCAAAAGCTAAAAGAACCAGCTTCTCCTTGGATAAGTTGTAAGTTACTGTAAAGTATTAGAATATTTGATATATTGTACCATGGAATAGTTTGTTATAGAATAGGATGTTGTTATGGATCCCTTGATTGGCTCAACATTTCAACTTGATAGAAGGTAAAAAGGGAAAGAAAAGGTTCCGGTTGTATTAGGGTATGCTAGAAAGATCTCTTACTTCTTTTACCATAAAGATATCTCCTTTAGAACATTTCATTGAGCTTTCTACCAACGTCATTTTTAACTCATTTGTTTCTGATGCAGTGATGTTGATTTTGACTTTGATGGAGGATTTGGAAAGCTCTCATTTGATGTTGACATGTCAGACCTTGGTTTTAAAAGTCCTTCAAGTAAGACACAAAAATCTAAGGTGAAGCATCAAGAAGTTTCCCAAGAGAAGAAAGATGGTTTTGAATTTAACTTCGATTTTAATGAGTGAGTCATTGAATACTTGTTACAAAAACCTGTTTCCTTTTATGTGTCATCTTGAAGAACATACAATTTTTTCCCGATCCAATTTATCCAGTTTAGAATAATGCTTGCTAGATAAATTGGCACTCTCATGTACTTGAATGTATAAACAATGTAGGTTTTAAACATTCTCAGCTTACGCTATTTGAAACTGTATTTATTATTCAGATTGGATGGATTTGATCTTGATTGTATGCTGCCCAAGGGAAGGGAAGAAAAGAAAACTCCTGTCCAAGAAAAATCTTTAACAACTTCTAGTGAAGTGAGTGAAGCTATCTCCAAAAGCAAGAGTAATACAATTGTGGGAAAGGAAGGAAAGAAAAATGCTGTACAGGAAAATGCATCAATGCACTCTAGTGAAAAGAGTGAAAGTGTCTCTAAAAGCACGATTAAGGTACTCTCCCAAAAATGTGATGACAATTCTGCAAGCCATGATAGTGGAGAAGTACGACAACAATTGCCAAAGGCACAGTTAAATTTTAAGCTATCCAAGATCAGCATGGAGGTGTTAGATTCTCAGCATGGGGTTCCTTCTGAACTATCAGCACAATCACCCTGCACAAGCGCCTCACAGGATCTTGGTAGTAAGAAACACATGCAGAATAATCCAGATAAACAAAACATAATGGATGACAGTTGCTTCAAAAACTTACTAGAAGCAGGAGATTCTAATACTGTGAAACAAACATCTATTCAAACAGAATCCAAGTACTTTGAAAAGGTTGTAATTCCTAAACATAACAGCAAGGCTATCCCCCAAAATGTTGATAATGAATTTGAAAGCCATGATGGTAGAGAAGTACCAGAGCAACCAACAGTGGCACAGTCAGCAATAAAGCAAGTGGAGGTCAGCATGGAAGATGTGGATTTTCAACATGAGACTCCTAAATCCTTGGCAAAATTACTTCATATAAGTGTTTCTCAGGATGTTCAAAACTATCAGTGCAAGCAACCTAATGGAGAAAAGCAGGGTGTTATAGAAGGTACTTGTTTTGGAAATTTATTTCAAACAGGTAATGCAATTAATGCAGAACAGACATCTAATCTGGCTAAATCCAAATACTTTGATAAGGTTGCATTCTCTAGAAGTGAAAATGCCGTAACATCTCAAAATATTGATAATAATTCTGAATGCTGTGATGATGGAACAATGCCCAAACAGACAACACCACCATTCTCAAAGTTTAAGCTATCTGAGTTCAGCATTGAAGATGTTGCTTTGCAATGCAAGCAGATTACTACAGATAAACAAGATGACACTATGGGTACCTGCTTTGAAAACACACTTAGAGCAGCTGACTCCAATGCACTGAAACAGACATTTCATCCTCCTGAATCGCAGTACTCTGATAAGGAGGCTTTGTCACCAAGTTCATCTTCTTGCTCAGGTTCTGGACATAAATTATCTTCACACATCATGTCAGTGCCTAACAACATACCTTCAGAGGATCTTGAAGGAGATCAAGATCAGTTCTTTGCTCAAAATGGTGGTTTCTGCAAAAGGATGGAAAATTATGATGTAGCCTTGAAGAATTCAAGCCCCAGGAAGACTGAACGCTCAAAATGCACTTCTGACAATTCCACATTAACAAGCATATGCACTGTTGACAGAAAGGATATGAAGCAAACCACAGGAAAGCTTGCAACTGTGGCCCACAAAGATATCAATGATATCACTAAAAGACAAGTGAACCAATCTCAGAATCAAGAAGATTTTGGCAAATATAAAAGTACACAGTCTAGAATTCCTCTTTTAGTGATGCAAAGGCAAGTTAGACTAAGGAATCAAGTAATCAATTTTTGTCAATAGTGTTTCTTATAAGTAATATGAGGGTTATATTAATGGGACCCTGGCCCAGCAGCGAACAGGAACGAACACCAGTACTTTGGCAACTGTATCAAAATTTTAGATACTGTGCATAGCAGGAATGCACTATAACATGACAACGTATAATTAAAACTAGTGTAGACTATAAAACAAGTAGCTAGAACATACCTTTTTCACAAATATTGTTATGATATATTCATTTTAAATTTTTCATGTGGATTTGTCATGTACTAACCCGTTTTGCACAAAGCAGAGAAATTACTAGCAAAAGATCTATTACATCAAAGAGCATTACTGATCAAAATAGAAAACAAGAGCTTAATACAATGAATGAGGAATCAGATGCACCGTGAGTAGAATTCACTTATACTTTAAAAGCATTAGTTTATTTTTACTTCTCATCAATTTATCATTTTCTATTCCAAAATTGTGCAATCTGTAAACAATGTGTCATGGCCATTGCAAATGTTAAAGAAATAGATATATGTTTTTATTTGGTTGGTTGTACTTGTGAGACTACTTGGTCGAATTACTTGTTTATGAGTCTGTTTGAATGTAACAAAATCATGGCACCGAAAATTTGATAGGCATCAGCCCCTATTGTGTAAATTCCAAGCTAGTCAGGGATACCAGAAAGTAGGCTCAAGTTAACATTATGTGCGTCATAGAAGATTAGAATTCAGAGATCTTCAAAACACGAGTCTAACATAATGACACAATTGGTGGTCAAATCCCAAAACAGGGACTTAGGGCCATACCCAGGTGTTGAATTTTGAACCAGAAAAGCAAATAAGAAATCTGAACAGATGCTTACCCTGGAAAAATCCTCTTGGCAGAGGGAAAAAACCCAGCCCACATAACTTCAGACTTTATTGATTTAAAGAAATATTATAGAGCTTCAATTCAAAGTTCTTTAATCCCAAAAGAATTGACTGAAACCAGTGCAGAGAATTCCATTGATTATCCAATCCAATCGATGTAATTACAAAGAAATCAACAACTGCAATTTACTTTACAAAGATCAATTTTATCACGGCAGGATGAATACGCGCTGAACTTCATTTACCAGGGCACGCTACAAAAAACACAGAGGTCAGCAAGACTCTGCCGTGAACATCAAAAAACTGATGTCAAAAATTCAACATGAATCTCGTTTTACTTTGCCTGTGAGAAGAGACGACGAATCGTCTGTAGAAATCCTCTTGAAATAACTCATGCGAACAGTAAACTGAAGGTTGATGTGTCTTTTCTGAACAAGACACATGCGAATGAAACATCGACACTCGATTCCTTGGCCGTGAAGAAGAATAGAATAGGTTAGTGAAACCCTTATTACTCCTATTGAACTTTTTCGTGCGATCATTCCTTTTGACTTGTAATAGATGGTGGCACATGAGTTGTCATTCCAGAAAGTGATCAACACAAAGCATAATGGCGGTGAATCATCAACATCATAGGCCCGTTGGGCATCCGTCCGATATGCAACACGTTTTGGTGATCAAACACCTGACGACAGTCACCCGGTGACCTTTTAAATTTTGCGCTATAATATGAGAATAAAGGATAAGTTGGAGGATGAAGCCAACGCAGCAGTATTGACAGTTACTTCAGATAGTGAGCCTCATACCTATCCTTGTCAACACACAATTGAACTGAAACCGATAGTTTTCCACTAGTAACAAGGTTAGAGATAAAATTTATTTATCCAAAATTAATATTTTTAATGAATATAAAAACTAACATACTCATTTGAGTTAGCACAGTGGCATTGCAATTCATATTAAGCTACAAAATTTAACACTCCATCTTAGCAAATATGAAATCAACCAAGCAGATTTTACACGTAGTTTAATATCATGGAATCACTTAACATGATAGCCTTGTAAGAATCACAGCTAATCCTTAAATCACAAACTCTCACAATGTGAACTGTCATGAAATCTCTCAACATGACATTCAACTCTCATCATAGAATCTCTCACGTGATGTCATCATGGACTCTCTCAACATGATTTTCACTTCCCAGAGTGAAAGAGTTATCATAGTTGATTCTCACAATCTTATTTATTCACACAAGAATAGAAAAAAGCATAGCAAAAATAGGACTTAGTTCCATTTATGCCTCAAGATTGACCATACCTAGTTTATCTCTAAAATAAGAGAACTTCACATTTGATAAAGGCTTAGTGAGAATATCAATAGTCTGTTCATCAGTGCTGATATATTTCAGCTCCACAGCTTTTGCAGTACCATGTCTCTTAAGTAATGATACTTAATATCTATATGCTTGGACTTGTCATGGGGGACATGATCTATAGAAATGTTTATGCAGCTTTGATTGTCACAAAAAAATATTATTGGTTCAAAAGATGCTTCAAATAATCCACTACGGAGTTTTCGAAGCCAAACAACCTCTCGGGCTGCTGAACAGGTTGCCATATATTCAGCCTCAGTTGTGCTTTGAGCAACACATTTTGCTTTTTGCTGCACCAAGAAATCATACAAATCCAAGGCTGAAACAAAAACCTGAGGTACTCTTCCTGTCCACAATGCATCGAGCCCAATCAAAATCTGAGAACTCATGAAGTTGAAGATCATTAGAACAAGAGAATTTCAATCCATACTGTAAGTTGCCCCTGACATATCTCAAAATATGTTTGGCTGTAATGAGGTGAAATTTTCTCGGCTCGCTCAAGGCGTTGACAATATAGCATATGTCAGGCCTTGTGTTGACAAGATACATGAGAGAACCAATCAGTTGCCTACAAGAAGTACAATCAATCAATTTTGAATCAGCAGCAACTTCTTTAAGTTTCTTCAAGTTGGTCTCCATAGGAATCACATTTGGTTTACAATCAAGCATACCAAACTTCTTAAGAATCTCGAGTGCATACTTACCTTGGGCTAAGAATAATCTTATTAGACTTTTGCCAAATCTCCAATCCAAGATAGTAATACATTAATCTAAGATCTTCCATCTCAAATGTAGAAGTCAAGTCTTTCTTACATTTGCTAATCAACTCATCACCACTCGTAATAAAAAGATCAACATAAAGAACTAGGATCAACATAAGATCATTATACCTTTTGAGATAAAGATTTGGATCAACTTAAATTTTCATAAAACCCAAGCTCAAGAGATAACCATCAATACGATCATACCATGCTCACGGAGCTTGTCTAAGGCAATACAATGCCTTTTTCAGCTTACATACATGATTTTCTTTGTCATGAACAATAAATCCATCATATTGCTTTACATAAACTTTTTCATCAATGACACCCTTAAGGAAGGCTGTTTTGACATCCATTTGATGTAACTTCCATCTTTTAGCAGCTGCAATAGCAATGATGGTTCTAATAGAAGTGTATCTAGCTACAAGAGAAAATGTCTCATTATAGTCTATACCTTCCTTTTGCTACAAACCTAGCTTTGAAGTTCTCCACACTCCCATAAACAACATGTTTAATCATGTACAACCACTTAGAAGAGATGACTGATTTACCTTTAGGACATGGAACAAAATCCCAAACATCATTTTTCACAATAGATTCATATTCCTCCAACATAGCATCTTTCCAAATCTGCTGTTCTATCGCTGCTTCAAAACAAGAAGGTTCAAAGTCAATCATATTACACATTAATGCAACATGTCCATCAAATTTAAAAGGTCTTTTACTTTCGTGAAAAGTTTTTTGAAGGGCTGAAAAGTTTTCAGCATCTTGCATAGTGTTCCTTGCCCACAAAGGTCTTTCCTTTGCATTCATTTCACCACTCGGACCTGCACTTGAATCAAACTGATTTTTAGGAGGACAAAAGGAGAATCCTCCCTCTCAGAATGGCTGGGAGAAGGAGCAGCAAGAAGAAGATCTTGAGAGTTTTCTGGAACTTCCAATTCAATATCTAGAGGGGAATCAACCGATCTTCTACATTCAATATTTTCTTCAAATGAAACATCTCTATTAGCTCAATCAACTTTTGACCCGGAATGTAGATTTTATAAGTTTCAAAGATTCATTATAACAAACAAAATTTACCTTCTTACTTGAGGGTTCTAATTTAGATTTTTGTCTTTGGGAAAATGATTATAAACTGAGGAACCAAAGACTTTAAGATGTCTTACATTAGGTTTGCAACCAATAAATGCTTATTTAGAACTTTGTGAAGACTTCTGTTTTGAACATGCACACTTGTTTTGCAAGCCTCCGCCCAAAGGAAAATCTGCAACACTTGATCATGAAGCATGGCTTTTTCAGTCTCAACTTGTTGGTTAACAGTTTGTGCTCCTATTAGATTTTATAACTTGACTCTTTGATACCCAAATGGTTTGGAGAGATAAAAGGATTTTTACCAACAAATGGGTCAGTGCATGTATCCTATCACTACTCTCTGAATTATTAGGTACAACTCCCTATGATTTGCAATGATATGCAATGAATATGTTTTTATGAAATCAGAAGTTTTGACATTATAAGCTCTCAACTTGAGTGTAGCAAAGGATAACCAAATTGTTTACAGGCACAAACGATTCAGGCAAGATGGATTTGAATAACCTATCACACCCAATGGAATGATTGTAATAGATTATCTTGAGATTTCTGACTTTTACTTCTATTCTAAATGCAGATTAACCATTTAAATGCAGAAGAGGAATGAAGAAGATGTGCACATTAGGGAAAATGGAATTGCTTTCACTATCAGCCTTGAATGAAATGGAATCCACCAATAACTAATAGATTCATACACATTTATCTTTCATTTCCCAATGAAACTATCTAACATGTTATGAAACTAACAAGAGAAGAAACATAACCATATATGAAGAAAGTAAATGGAATCACTTTACTGCAAACATCAACGTGAAATGGAATTCATTTGATTATTCACAGAATCATACATGATTGTCTTTCAACTCTTAATGCAAAACTAATCAATGCAAGGACCACAAAAGATGACAAGTAAATAGGGTAAATGGAATTATAGACCAATTCACCATCAAGTTTTCCGACCTCTATATTATCAAAAAAATTACATTTATAGTTTGCTGTCATCCCTCAGTTCTGGTAGAGCAACAGTCACAAAATAGAAAGAAAATATGAATAATACATGAAAAATATCTAATCTTCAACATGGTATAGATGTGTAACATCATTCCTGGCAATATCTTGATCTGATGACACCTCTAGGAACACCTGGAAATCGTTAATCTTCATGTGACTTCAAAACACCTTGTTAAAGGCTTTGTTTCCTTCATATTCTGCTGTTTGGTGCCAAGTTTGTATAATTCATATTATAATGGTCACTGGAGCTTTGAATTTCCATCGTTGATCTCATATCAATGATCAAGATTAAATTATTATAACCTCCTTTGTTTTTCCCCTTTGTACTTTCCTCCGTGGGTCCCTTTGTGTACATGCGTCAAATTGTCGTTATGTTGCCTTAGTTATCTTTCTTGCATCTTTTGAAAGCGACATAACGACAATCGGAGATCTTTTAAGATCTGACGGCAGCAATAGAAGATATTAACTCTCTGTTTTGCTCTGCATTGTGGGTCCACTTTCCAGCAATGTACATCTTGGAAAATAGGTGGCACTATTTCATTGCTTGGAGAATTTGACATTGGACTGCTTTGCTTTGAGACACTTCGTGGAATATAATGGGCCCAATAGGACACGTGTCAAACTGTCCTTCCACACAAAAGGATTGAAATGTACTTGAAATGAACTCTCCTCCATTATCAGATTTGAGATTCTTAACTTTCTTTTCTGAAATGTTTTTAGCTAAGGGTTTAGACTCCTTGAACTTAGATAAAAATTCATTTGATTCTTTGGATTTAAGAAATTAAATCCATGTCTTGCGAGAGAAATCATCAATAAATGTGACATTTTACGAAAAACCACTTAAAGAAGTTGAGGACATAGGCCTGCACAAATTACAACAAATCAGTTCTCCCACATGCTTGGCCCTACTTTCATTGGAATGAAAAGGACTCTTAGAAAACTTTCCCGAGGGACTCTTAGAATACCTACAACCAACTTGTCCATAGAAGAAAGAGATTTGAAGTTGAGGTGGCCAAACCTTTTATGCCATAACAAGTTATTATCAGAAGCATCATGATTTAAAACTCGAACTTGATTTGTTGAAAGCTTATAAAGACTTTCATGACACACTCCAATCACTTGAGCAGAGCTGAAATCAGAATCTTTCTTCCATGAAACTACTTTCCCAATAGTTAAAGCAACATAAAACCTTTATCTTCTAAGGCTGAAATGGAAATAAATTCCTTTTGATTCTAGGAACAAATAAAACATTACCAAGGTGAAGAGGTATACCATAGTTTAATTTGAAAGAAGTGTTACCAACTCCTTTTATAGAATAAGATGCATCATCACCAATGATAACTTGGAGGTGGGAATCCTTTTCAACCAGATTTGAGAAGTGTTGCCTATATCCTGAAATGTGATGAGAAGCACCGTTATCTATCAACCAGGTATTACAATCAGCTGGAACATTACTAGACAAGGCTGAAATGAACAGGAAACCTTCAGATTGAACGCCAAAGTCCTTTGATGGAAATGAATCATTCACATCTATAACAACCACTTGATGGTTCAGTTCTGCTGTGCAATGTCTAGCAAAGTGATTGGACTTTTTGCATTTTAAGAATTTTATCTTTGAAAGATCTCTTTTCCTTTTAAAATTAGAAGATGAGGTGGAAGAATTCTTATCATCAAACCTCTTAAAGTTGCTTTTCCTCCCTCTTTCAGTAGAATTGTGAGAAGCAAGAACTTGGTTCTCCACATTATGAGATTTACGAGAATTTCCTCTTGAATGCAATCTGAACTCAATCTCTGTCATGTCCCTCTTTTAGCAACATAATTATAGCAGGGGATTTACCTATCATTGACTCTCGTAGGCAAATAATTATGGGAAGAGGGTCGATTTTGTCTTCCAATTAAGTAAGCGGGGCCTACTCATTCCAATATTTAATAAAGGTTGTATTCTAACTTTATAAAGTTAATTATTTAATTTTATAAAGTTAATATTTGTAGTGCAAGATGATTCCGGATAATTTCCAGAAACTTCTCGGCAAGGAGATAAATAGAGGACATAGGGCTCCTTTTTGAAAGCAAGCGATTTTGTGGATTGGTTTTTAATTATCAGTTGGAGCAATTTGTAGTTTCCGGCCTGCAAATTCCCCAGAGATCTCTGAGAACGAAAACTCTCTTAGATCTGCATAACTGAGGAGGTGGGATATCTTCCGAAGGGTTGCACATTGGAGATGGTTTTCAGCCATTTCATGTTGAGATTATTTGCATATTCGGATTAATGAAGGGGAATGTTCTGAAGTCTTGAGGATTAGCTAATTGGGATCAGGAAATCAAGATTCATCACAGCCGATAACAGCGGCACCAAAGATTGGGAAGCAACAAGCTGTTACAGTTGAACGCATCACTCCGAAGTAATACAAACAGAATCGCACCCAAAGGAGATTGATTCAGTACCGCCTGGGCCACCCGATACCGGACCAGTTTCGCATTGAGCAGGGAGGTATTTGGTCCAACATTAATCCTTTGCAATCCGCCGGTTTGGCATCTCCATTGGACGCACTTGATAATCACCATTTTGGAGAACGGTTTCAGATCGAAACCCGACCAGGATTCTCTCACCATTAGCCGTCGGATCACCATGAACTTGGAGGACGCGGAATGTTGACCATAAGAACCAGTAACGACATAAGTAAGGGGACAGTCTGGTCTCGAGCTAGTGGAGATTGTGGATTGACTTCCGTTCAAAAAAAGAATGACAAACAATAAGGTGCGGGTGCCAGTTGGAGTATCGACTCAGAATTCCATCTGAGATAGCAACGTATACTCAGGACACTGATGCGATTCATGGTAACCGCAGTTGTCAGGTCTCTCTTTTGACATTGTAAGTCAAAGATCTCAGTTATTCTGATTGTTTGCAATAAAATTATTCTCTAAAATTTGTTGTTACTTGTCCGCTGCATTTAGTTACAACTTGATTAAGTAAAATAAACAAATCATGGATTAATTATGTCTCATGCCAAGTGTTCGACAAATTGCCATACTTCAGCATCGACATTTTTCTTAACTCATATAGTGAGGGTCATCATAGTAGTTTCTGAATTTGCTGCAAATTGTTTGAAGAAACATCAACTCCTCAAAATATTAAGATTTTTGGTGGCAATAACCTATTGGGGGTTACTTCAATCTCTCAAAGTTTGGTAGCTCGTTTCTCCCACTAATGCCTTGTATGAATGATTCCCAAAAGTGTGGGAGGCCATTCATGGAAAGCATGACAAGTTCTTTGTCATTAATAGACTCTCCAATAGCACTTAACTGATCCTTTAATTTAGAAATTTTCAAGAAGAATGAAACAATGGAGTCACCTTTACTCATTTTGATGTGGAGAAGTTGCATGCAAAGTGCTAAAGCTCTGCTAGTGTTATTGATCTCATACATGCTGTGAAGATAATCATACATCTCCTTAGTAGACTTGAACTTAGAGATTGCAAGGACTAGATGATCTTTCATGGAATCAATTATGATCCTTTTTGCCAAGATTTTATTCTTAGTCCAGGTTGTTTTCTCTATGTTTGTCAGCTAGTTCTGAAACTTCAGATTCCACATATGCAAGAAGATCATTTTCCTCAAGAACCAATAAAGTTCTAGACTTCAAAGATATGCAATTGAGGCTCCTTCTAAACTATCTTCAACCTTCAGACCAAGCAACATGATGAAAGTTGATGGATGACAGTAAAGAGAAAGTGAGAGGCTTTGGTTCAAGCTTGGATTCACAAACCTGGCTCTGATACCATGTTAAATTTTTGAACCAGAAAAAGCACATAGGAAACCTAAACAAATGATTACCCTGGGAAAAATCTCTTGGCAGAGTGAAACAACCCAACCCACAAAACTTACAGACTTTTTTGATTTAAAGAAATATTACAGAGCTTCAAATCAAAGTTCTTCAATTCCAAAAGAATTCACTGAAACCAGTGCAGAGAAATTGATTGATTATCCAATCCAGTCGATGTAATTACAAAGAAAGCAACAACTACAATTTACCTTTCAAAGATGAATTTTATCATGACAGGATGAATACGTAGTGAACATCATTTACCAGGACACACTATAAAAACATAGAGGTCACCAAGACTCTGCCGTGAACATCAAAAAACTTATGTCAGATATTCAACATGAATCTTGTTTAACTCTGCCTGTGAGAAGAGCTGACAAATCGTCTGTAGAAATCCTCTTGAAATAACTCACGTGAACAATAAACTGAAGGTTGATGTGTCCCTGCTGACACTATATTCTTTGGTTGCGAAGAAGAATAGAATAGGTTAGTGAAACCATTATTACTCCTATTGAACTTCCACATGCGATCATTCCTTTTGATTTGTAACCGATGACGGCACATGAGTTGTCATTCCAAAAAATGATCAACACAAAGCATAAAGGCAGTGAATCATCAACATCATAGCCTGTTGGACATCCATTTGATATGCAACACGTTTTGGTGATCAAACACCTGATGACAGTTACCCAGTGACCTTTTTAAAAATTGCACTATAATATGAGAGTGAAGGACAGGCTGGAGAATGAAGCCAATGTAGCAGTATTGATGGTTACTTCAGACGGTGGGCCTCATACTTAAACTTGTCAACACACAATTGAACTGAAACTGATAGTTCTTCACCAATATTTTAATGAATATGAAATCCTTGTTCTACTTTTGTGTTGCTTACCTTAGGTCACACAAAGCACAAAAGCGAAGGATGCACAAAAGAAGACATCTTAATTTCACTTGTAAACTAAATTTCTTATTGTAATTTCTTGTCAAAAATTTATGCAAATTTGCAAAAGAAACATTATGAATAATTCATTATTTTGTGATTTATTTGTATAACTAAAATAGTATATTTCAATTGAAATTTGTAACAATGTAAATTCAAGTTGTATGTCCCTAAATTGACTATTAAATTTGTCAACTAAAATTAGTAATTTACTAATTATTTGCTAGATTGAACAATGAATTCAGAAAACAATCATGAAGGAAACGTACCTTGAAGCTTGAAACATGCTTTGGAATTTTGGATCCTCTGATACAACACTTGATTGATGTCACTTGCAATTTTTCTCACCTTCACAGCTGTACTGTGGCAAAACTTTATTGTTGAACTTTGGAAGTGATTTGAAATTAGGCTTAGATAGCTATTTATTGACTTTTTAATGATTATTTTGACTGCTAGAGCTTTGGCTGAGCCATTAGGTCCAGGGTTTGGGCACAGAAGTCTGAAACATTTTTTATTACAAAAATGGGTTTTACTTGATTCTTCTGTGGGGGATGTTTGGAAGTCCTTGGAATGGTTAAGAGACATAGGAGTTACCAAGCTGTCTCCAAATGAGGGGGATGTCTCGTTGACGTCAACTTGTTGATGGTTACGTCTTGGAAACATCTGTGGTCTTGGGTGGCTGTTGTAGGCCAATGACTGGACATCCTCTTCATGTTCCCATATCTCAAGGATGTGCTTGCTCCATATACGTAGGAGGGGAGAGAGGCGGGTGCACTCCCATGGAACACTGGAATAAAGATTAAGAAAAAGATAAACCAATAAACATCAAAGGTACCTTAACTTCAGAAAAGGGACTATCTCAGTGCATTTGTTTCCTATGTAAAATCTCATGTGCAGAAAATAACATTTATGAGAATTTAGCATGAAATTTAAATGTATATTCTAAAAGGTAAAAAAATAGACTAAGTATGCTGCTAGTAATTTTTATAGTAATATTTCTTTTTTGACCCTAGTGTACTAATGTCTTTCAGATCCCATGAGAAATCTTCTTTTATTTTTTATTTTATCCTTGTATAATAGAATATTTGTGCGACTGGTTTCAAAACAGATAGAGAGAGAGACACTTCATTCCATCAGTTACTATATTAAGATACATATTATCTCTTTGTTATGTGTTTAATTTTTTTAAGACAGTAAAAGGGATTATAATATGGTTTTTTTGAATTCCGTATAAAAAATGTGACTTTACTTTTTTTTTAATATTTACAGCAAACATTCAGAAGAAAGGCTTTGTCTACCTGGAGATGCAAAGATCAACAGTACTGAGCCTTCTCTAGTTTCCACTCAGCAGCTTTTGAGGCATAGTGACATCAACCAATTACCTCAACAAAATGAAGAACAGAACGATGGCATAATGAACTGGTAATATGAATTTGTGAGATGTATACCATTTAGTTCTTTTTTTCTTAAGAGTTTCTGCGTGTGCAACTGTCTTGCAGTCAGGATCCTGGAATAGAACTGCATACCGATGTACAGGAGATAGATAAATTGGTATCAAAATCTATTTCCATGAAATCAAAGGACGTTTCTCCGGGAGATAAAAAAAAAGCAATGGATAATAATTATACAACTTCAAGGTCAGATATTTAAAACCTTATTTTAATCTTATGATGTCAGGACTAGAAAATGTATGCTTCATTTACTGCATAGTCTTCAACCAGTTCAAATGATTTGAGTGTCTTCTGGGATTCTGTCCTAATTAAACATCCTGGAAAAAAACCAAATTATGAGTTGACATGTATATAGAAAGATTGAAACTTTATTATTGGTTTCAATTTGCCTAATTTAAAGGAACCTAATTGGGCTTCTTTGATTCTTGTATAAAGCTAGTTCTCCATCAAAAGATGGCTTCCAAGAGTGATTGTTGAAATGATCCATAATAGATAGCTTCTAATGCCCAACTCGAGCACAATAAGTACAGGGATTCTCATTTTGACTTTTTTGTATCTGAATTTTTTTTGATCATTTTCTTTACAGAAAGTGAACTCAAAGAGATGGTTATGTTCTCGTATTTTGACAAGAAGCCTTTTTTTCCAATCAATTCTTTGTCAAGTATGAAGTCATTCAAATGTTGTCCTTTCTTGTGAATTGGAAGACGTGTTGTTATCTAGGTTATGTTAGGAATGGGTCAAAAGATTCTAAAACTGAAGTCCTAAGTACAAAATTGTATGTTCTAGTTCAAAGTGGAATTCAAAAAATTTCATGCAACCAAGCAAATTTTGCAAATTGCTTATTTACTTCTGCTTTCTGTGTATTTTAAATGTGAAGATTATATGCAGCTGAACCATTCTTTTTCAAGTTTCCCCTACTTCTTGCTTCTGTAATATTGTAGTCGTGGAGATTTGGAATTATTTGGCAACTAACTTTTGTAAAATGCGTACCAACTTCAATTCTCCGTCAAAATTTTACTGGGGAATGTTTGAACTATTCTGCAAATGAGCACTCTTCATAAATTATATCTTATTGTAGTGGAAACTTGGAACAATTTTGCAATCTACTAAAATTTTACATTTAAAAAGCTTGTATCTTCGCGTGCACAAAGGACTTATATAATAATTTGCATCATTTCTTTTCGTCATTATTCGGACATTATTCTTGGTACAAAGCTTGAAATTGTTAAGTTTACAAGAACCAAAATAGCATACAACTTGATATAACTGAAATGCAAAACACAAGTAACAGATAACAAGTCCTTATCCTGGGAAAACCCTCCTCACCAAGGGAAAAACCCAGCATCCTTTATTCAGATATCAAAAACAATCACAAAAGAATCTTTGGTCCTTATAGGCATCTTCAACATGCAATGATCACTCAATGATCGGAGCCCGTAAAATTCAACAGAGTATTGCCTTACGAAGTCAGGATACTCAGATATCAATATCACAGCTTAATCTGAATACATTTAAAGATGCTGCTCACCTATAGAGCACACCGTCAAATCTGAAAATGCTACACAATTGTGAACAGATTGCTGATATTACACTTACACACCCTTCCACAAATCATCTCACCCCCACACATTGGATACCAAGACATGAATAGAGAGAATGCTGCCAAAGGAGTTGTACAGGAGACAGAGTGACGGCAGTTACATAAATCACTTGTGATCATTGAAAGATGAATCAGCATAAGCATTAAGAGGGTCGTTGACCATAATAGAGAGACAAAAATATGCACACAATGCCACAAATGGCAATCCCCTGCCTTAATATTGCCAGCATGGATGATGACTCATGCGCAATCCAGCAAGCAACCAAAGTGGTGACATGACAAATGATGGCAGTTAATAATCATGATGCCTAATCACCATTTATACTCAGTGAATGATAAACTTCGAATACAATAAGAATAAATAGGAGTCTGCATGATATCTCTGCTGGACAGAGATAACAACTGACAGATGTCCATATTGTAAATCATCACAGGAATGAATGATCTCTATCACAGCTACTGGAAACATTAACAGAAATCAGTATAGTTTAAGGGACTCAAATAAGGAACAAATTTTAGACCTTTAAAACATAAAATTTAACCCTTAAACCCAATTCAAAGACTTAAGAAATCTATACTCATATGCTGCAAATGAAATATGGATTTGATGAAGTCCAAAATGAGTTATTTTAGCATTGATTTTGTAAAGAAAAGATATAGTTTTGAAGTTACTAACTAATTTAAGAGCACAAAATAGTCCCTTTCCTGCTACATACTTAGAAAAACCAGAATTTTGAAGTCATGAAATATGACAAATTTCCTGAGGACACGTCTGAAGACATGGGCTGTAAATAGGTACAATCAGATTGTCAGGACGTGAAAACATGATTAAATTGACTATAAAATTCAAGGATCAGACCTCTTCGTTAATGCACAAACTCTGTTTCTTCTGAGGACAGACCTGCAATATGTCCATAAACTTGAATATCAATGCACTTAGCTAAATATCACTCCAAACATGTATTGTGAGGCCTGATAATGGGGAACAAGTCCCAGGAGATTGGTTTTTTAGAAAATTCTGAAAATAAGTGAAGACATTGCTCCATTTTTAGAACTAGATCCCATTAATTGACTAGGATACATTCGAAGGAAGGTTTGAGGATTATAAGTGAAAGAACAAGCTTTCTAACAAAAATATGCAAATCTGATTTCTGAAGACAAGTCTGTACTTACACTCTTCCGGATGATTTTTCTCTTTAAGTTGATATTTTTTGCACAAGGACAACCCCTTAACTCTCTGCAATTGTCCTTGGGGCAATTGGGCAAGTTAAGGATTCAATTTTTTAAAAAATCACCCTTGTTTGGGTAAATTCTGACATAAGTTTGAAGAGAAATGTGATTTTTGAAGCTTTACGGCCTTGAAATTTGCATCAAATTTCTCCAATTGGTCTGCAATAAATGTCACTCAGATTTGAGGACATAGAATAAACTCGGTTTTAAAAAATAAAAAAAGTGAACTTCATGGTGGATTTTTCAGACTTACTTTGAAAATTTACAAGTTTCAGCCTCTTTGATGCCTCAGATAAGTCCTTAAACTCAAAACTCAACCCCCTTAATGGCTTCCAATCAAGTTTGGAGTGTTTTAAGTGCTTGAGATTTTCATGATTTTCCAAAAAAAATTGCCCCCGTACGGACAAGTTTTCAGATTTGGTCTGGGAACACTTACTTAGAGCTGTTAAGAGGCCGTGGATATCATCCTAGACCTCACATTAATTGACTTTGATGTCATAGCACTCTCAGTCATTTGATTTGTGGTCAATGATTTTTTCCTTGTAAAAATTGCATACTCCTGGTGTTTTAAGATTATTGAAATTTGAACCCTCCCTTGCATCATTGTTTATACTTTTTTCGTTGCATTGGGATCTCCAAATCTTGCTGGTGGTGATTTCAATTGATGGCTCTTGAAATCTTGGACCTTATTTCTGTTTACCTCCTCGATGTGGCTGTAGTATTGTTTGAAAGACATTGACTGGTGTTTGAAAGAAGTCTATTTTTTGGGTTTTTGCAAGTTTCGTATTTTTTGTGCTTTTTTCTTTTTCTGATTTTTGAGAGTTTTTAATATTTGAAAATAATGCTTCGAAAGAATTGAAGACTATACTTGAAAACACCTAACTACCATAAGTAACTCTAATTGGAGGCCAAAATTTGTATTTTTTATTTCCTCCAAACAAATATTACAATTCATACGAGGGCAATTCTTTTCATCTCTGTACATCAGCAAATAGTAAGTCGGTAAATTTTGCCACCAGTCTGATCTGAATATACTCCAGCTGCAAATGAATTGTAATGGTGTCCGAAGTGTTGAAGAATGATGGTCTTGCCTCCTATGCCACACGTCCAACTGAAAATGATAATGAACTTCCAATGGAGAAGTACGACAGAGAGAAGAGGAGATTTCTGACTGATTTACTAGGTTCAAACTCTGATCCGTAAAATCAAATTAATAATCTCTTAATCCTCTTCCAAACCCTAACACCCTTTGGAAACCTGCCTGGATGCTACATGGCTGGAAATAATGGATTGGTAGTTTCCAGAATGGATGTTATTAATCTGATTTGTACTTCTAGATAAAATTGGGTCTTCTCCTTGATCAAGACCATTTACCCAAAAAAAATCAACACCAATCTGCTCTGATTCAGTTGTTGATTCACTGTGAAACCTGCTATGATCAAGATGGACGGATGTCCTGTTAAATTGTAGTTCAGTCAGATTGATATTCATAAGTTTTCATTAAATGGTAAATCATCATTAGATAAATATTCTATATATATATATATATATATATTACACATTATATTATATATAATAATTTATATATATATATATATGGTTAGATATATTAAAATATACTAACCAATGATGATTAGCTATAGAGACATGTCTCATGAATGACATGTCTCTTCATTAGACATGTCTCCTCATATTTATATGAGATCCAAATCTGCATTTGAAAATCATCAATTACAATGAGGATGAAAATTACATTTGCAGAATTCGATCCATGTTACTTAACATGGTATCAAAGCCAGATTGCAAATGATAATCGACAATAGCTATTATTCTGAAGGCAAATAATTCTTTCATTATTTACGTAAACCTCAATAGTCATACTATAGCATTGGGATAAATAATATTTATTATGAAATATCGAAGGGGTGGTATAGAGGAACATGAGTGTGTTTGAAATTCATATAGTAGACTTTCAAAATTGTGGAGTTACAACTGTACTTGGGTCTCAGTATCAGAAACTTCCACTATTGTGATCGACATGGTTGAAGAGCCCCAGACTAGGAGAGATTATGATCAATTATTTGATCGAGCGAATGAATATTGCTTGCAATAAGACGTGTGGACTTGGTAGATGTCGTTGTAGATCCAGAATTGTGATTAGCGGTGGTAGTGGATATCTAGAGTATAAGGGAAGTGTTTCTTTCATCTGTGGGAGACATGAGCGACCTAGTTTGGAAAACAAAGAGTAAATGCCATCAATTGGTGTTCTTATACCTAAGTACATCTTTTTGTCACTGTCAAAAGAAAAATAGCATACTATATCGTGAATTATGGTTTTAATTGCAGAGAAACAAAATACATTGAACTTGAAGGGTAGACCTATTAATGAATATTTTGGTTCCTTATCGATATCATCAATGCATAAATTTGGTGACAGTTAGAGACCACTGCATTATTGTAGAATTGACATTGGTAGAAATAGATTGGAATCCATAAATGCTCATCAACATGGTATCTGAAGATCAAAACCATTCTCTAATCATCACCAGCGGCTTGACATGAGGAAATTCATAATACATTACATCATAGGCAAGTTTGACAAAGTGCCTCCAAAGAATTCCTCCACCAGTTAAATGCACTAACTGAGGTCATATAGAAAGACGCCTCCAAGTGTTTGACATTATGTTATGAATAATTTGAAATGTCACCCTATTCTGTCCTCGATTGAAGGATCCTCACATAAAAGATTTGTTTTGAATATTTCTTCATAATTGTCCAATAAAATGTTGCTGCCTTGAGACGTCACCTCAAAGAATGAGAGGAACCAATTTAGAATGATATGTGAGCTAGATGAGTAGTAACATGTCAAAGTTTTGTCATCTATGAAGATGTGTACCGAGTTTGAATGGGTTTATAAGCCGTTGAATAAATACAATTGGAAACGTGTAAAGATGAGATTTAAGATCCAACCACCACCTTATTCTCCCTATTCACTACAAACTGGGGTCTATTGAATAATTGTATTGATATACACATGAGTAGCAATCAAGCAATGATTGCATGTTATCAAATGAAGACCAAGAAATGTGTCGAGATAGGTATAGAGAGATTCATGATGATAGTAAATGAAATGCGTTTAAGAAGTAGGGATATCATCAAATAGAAACTAGAAAAATTTCTACCAAGTGCGATATGCATTTGTAAAGCCAAACTCCACCATTTTGTGAGTAACCTCCCAACCCCGAATCCTAGGAAGGCAATTTGAATGGTTTAAATACCACCATCATGACATGATGAAAGGAATAAAGGAACAAGTTACTATCAAAGGAGTTGTATACTCACTTTGTGATGTGAGAAGTACATTGAACATATATCACCAACACTGCGTCTTTCCTATACTCTATGAATAAAGAGTATAAGAAAGGGAATGGTATTTCAAGAGAACCTAACATTCAATGGGATGAAGTGTTCATATTTTAAAACAAAAAAAAAAAAAAATATATATATATATATATATATATAGATAACTTGGTTTGTTTGATGGAACGACTTGGTTCCAGGATTACAACATTATTTATAAATGTGGAGCAATGATCTTCTGCCATGACCATGAACTTGGATGCAGCAATGATCTTCCACCGTATAAATGCAAAGCATCAAATGCTAATGTTGAATATAAAGTCCAAAGATCCTCCAACCTCATGTTACGTGAGTCTAGTGCATATTTTCGTGATAAAACCGAACATTATTATTTCTACAGCCACCAGTTAAATTTTCACTAGCGGACTAATAGAAGAAGATACTATGACACTTGTGAAGAGAGACTTTTTAGGGTTTTCCAGACCGCAGGAGGAGATTTAAAGTTTCAACCAATTTGTTTGTCGCTTCCTTCTTCTTCCTCCCATAGATACCTTGGTGTCCATGAACTGTATCAACCTCATGTTTTCTGGTGTATTTTTGACAATGATAAATTGGTTACTTAAATTGAACCATCTATAAGTCTCTCTCTTTGATAAATAAAACTTGGCATATGAGTTGTAGAGTCATTCAAGTGGCACAATCATACTTAATCAAGATATTGGAGTATTGTGGACGAGTTTGTGTTCGCTTGTACTATTAAGCTAAATGAATGTTTGGAATTTCAATGGATAAAAGGAGCAAGTTAGAACTTAGAAAAGAGTTATCATATTTGACACAAAATTGTTCAACATTATAAGAATAAGTGGAAATTTTACATTGTGGGGGGAATAATAGTCAATGTTCCATTCCCACTTTTAAAGAGGAGATGTTGCATTCTCAAATAATCTAAGAAGAAAATTTTGAATCTTCATGTGCAAATAAGTATTCTTATTTTTGACATTTATCTCTCTCTTATTTGTAATTTTTATATATATACTATAAAGTTATTTGCCTTGATCTTTTCCTTTATGGTTGAGGATATTCTTATAGGAAAAGAAAGTTGGTATTTTAAACATTGTTGTGAGGTTCTCACACCATCGCCCCAAAACTTTGGGGACCCCCCCTTTTTTTAATCACCTTGGCAATTTTTTTAGGTTGTCCAAAAAATTTTAATTTGATTTTTGAAAATTTTAAGTCTTGGACACCTTTAGGGCCAAAAGGGGAGGGTTAGATCTATTTTCACTTGGTTTCAATTTGATTTTCCAGAACAACCAATTTCATCCTTAGGCCGGACAATTTCAAAGAGCAACACTTGGCAGGATAAAAATTGTAAATTTTGTACTTAGATGATTTTTTTGAAAATTTGGATATAATTGCGTAAATGAAGATAATTTTCAAAAAATGAAAATTTGTTAGATTTAGGTTTTTGGAAAATCTTGAATTTCTTTGATGAGATTTTTTTTTTTTTTTTTGTGAAGATGAAATCAAATTGCAAAATCAATTTTAGACTCTAGAAATGATTTTATTTTTGTCAAAAATTTAAATTGCTTGGCAAAATCGATTTGAATTGAATTGCAAAAATTGGCTTTAAATGGATTTAAAATTGCCTTGAAAATTTTTAAGCCTTTGATAAAATTCGTAATTTAATATTGAAAAAATGGCTTTTGGCTAGCCAAAATCCGATTTTAATGATATATTAATTACTAAATCATCATTGAATGGAAACATTTAGTATCTCCAAGGCATTATTTACTTTCTTTTTGCAATTTTGGTCTAATTGGCAATTTAGAAAAGTAAATTTCGTCTTGGCAAAGTTAATTTTTTGACTAAGCATTTAATTGGGGGCTAGTTTTGTATTTTAATTAATTTATTTTTTGCTCCCAGGGTCCCAGTTGGCCAACTAGGAAGGATGAACAAGTGGGGTATAAGAGGAAGCTCTTTCCCCTTTTCTCCTCATTCCTCACTCCTCTTTGGTGCTAAGGCGATTTTTGACTAAAAGCAGATTTTTCTCTTGAGCAATTTTGCAAAGGTAGATTGGCATTTTCTTTGGGCAAATTTTTCCACCTAGGGCAGATTGGCATTGTATTGGCAATTTTTAAAAGATAATTTGGAGCTGCTCCCCCATGTTTGGCGATTTTTCTTGCTTAAGGCAGATTTCTCTACTTGGCGAATTTTGCAAGCATCTAGGGTTTTGGCGCCTCATTATGGACTGATATGGGCAGTATTCACTTCATTTTCAGATCTGATCTTTGGCATTATTTCCAGTACTCAAAGGCAGCAAGATCCATCATATTTGGGCACCTTCATTTTGGCAATTTTCCTAAGGCAAAATTCTCATGCATGGTGGCTTCTCTAGGATAGATCTAAAACTTCTCTCTACTTGGCAATTTTTGCAAAGACTGAATTTTTGCTAAGGGGCTGCGATTTTTTTCATGCCCTAGCTGATTTTGAGGTCTGATTTTATATCTTCTAAGGGCTGCGATTTTCTCCCAAGCTTGGATGATTTTTGGCTGAAGAAGAAAACAGGGAGTAAAGTTTGATTTGTAGCATGCGCATGGACAATTTCAAGTGCACCAAATTCTGATTTTTTTCTAGCTAGGGCATCAAGATTTGCAAGGGATTTGAAATTCTTTAAGTCTGATCCTTAATTCTAAAAAGAAGACCCGACTATTGGTAAAGGTAACTTCAAATCATTTAGAGTTGAAAGGGGTTCTTAAGCGGATTTCTCTCTTTCGTTCTTGTCTAAATATTGTCTCCCTTGGTTCTTCTTGCATTCATCATCCACCACTTCATCATCCCATCATAGGTTGAAGTTTGGAGATTGCTAAGTGTAGAATCTATGATAGGACATTTAAAGATGCAGAAATAAGCTAGACCACCCTAGGTATTGGAGAGGGAGATATAAGTGTAGTCCATCCTAAGGCAAAGGCGAGGTAGAAATAAGTGGTAGTCCCACCCCTAGGTTGAAGATTGGAGATTGATAAGTGTAGTGATAGAGAATTTGGCAAGGCAGAAATAAGTGTAGAATCCATCGATAGAAAGAAGGTTGGAGATCGATAAGGGTAGTCCATATCACTTAGAACGAAAGGGTAGAAATAAGTGTTTAGGATGGTAGATGTTAGTGCAAGCAAGAAACCTAAGAGAACAAACACTAAGAAATACAAAGAGGATATGATTACCAAAACAACTTTCTTCTCGAAAATGAGGCAAATAACCAATACCAATGTCGGTACAGTAAACATGATATAGGTAAAGGACAGACTAAAGGAAGGACAATCCCCCTTGGCAAAGAAGATATACAAGAGCGGAATTGTACACACAACTTTTCCTCCTACATTGCCTTGTCCAGAATTGGTTATGGAGTGCTCATCCAGGTTTGATCTAATCAGTAAATCCATCATTTTTGATGAGGGGAAGAGGATGTTGGCCAACATTGGCAGTCAAGCGATCGAAGAAGCATTCAACATTCCCCAGTACAAGAGCATGAGAGTGGTGATGATGGATCAGGCAGCCAAATCATTTTAGGATAACCAGGAAGCTCACTTCACACATCTAAAACAGGATTGGCTTCACGAGAGAAAGAAAGACGTAACTACATCATCATAGCTTATAGTGGCGGACTTCAAATCAGAATATGGAGATCTCATTGTGCTTCTCAGCCAAGTCATGGGCCTCGCTCAAGGTATGCAATTCAAAAACTGGGTGTACTTCTTTATTGATGAAATTGAAAAAAAAAAAACAAGATTTGATTGGCTAGGATCATAAGCGAGAACCTAGAGTTGCAACTTAGAACCGTACAAAACCAAAAGCAATTCTACATGGGATCCTAACTGTTTTACCTAATTGCTGGATTGGATAAGAGTCTGGGACTTAAGGCCTTAGGAGAAGTTGGCAATGGGCCAGGGCAATATTTGGTGCATGAATGCTATCCACAGCTTCATTTGCACAACAACAAAGATTACAAAATGTTTTGTGACGCCTTTGCCATGAAGATAGTAAGGGTATTACAAGGGACACCTGCTAAGAGACTTTCATCGGAAGCAGAAGCAAAGATAAAGAAATATGGGAGTTGGTTTATCCAATTTTCGCAATTCACATACATTAGAGTAGCAGGAAGCACAATTTGTCCCAAGAGGCTTGCAAGATACCCACCCGACAAGGTAGTTTTGATGGAATTGGCTAGGCAACTTGAGCACTATGATAGAGTAATGAGAAACGAAGGTAAGTCAGGGATTACCTTCTAATTCAAAATTGGCAATGATAGTTGTCCCAATTGGGCCGCCTTTGTAGTTGCGGAGAAGGAATTGGATTTGTATCATCTAGGATGGTACAGGGCAAGGCAAGGATTCGATCCTAATGGTCTTATCAAGGTATCTCACGGAAATGTATTTAAGCATGTTCCCACTATAGAAGACTTTTGGGCCAATGCCAAGGATCACTTTCATGATAGAAAGCTAGCTTTCTCAAGATTGTCGGTAAACATGATAAGAGATATCAAATGGAAAAGCCTTGATGTTCCTGATCAACGGGAAGATGATGGAAATGTGTTGAGAGAAGATTATGCTACAGTAGAGGGAACATAATTGAATCCAATAGATTGGGATGATCATCAAGATCCTTCCTTGGAGGCAATCACAAGGGCAGTTGATTTGCATACCGAGTTGTGGTATAATGAAAGATTAAGGAAGCTACAAAGTCAAAGGATTCCCCTTATGAAAAGATGAAGCCAAAAGAAGGCCCATCAGAATCAGTTGGACAAAAGGGTGAAGGAAGTAGCTGACAACAGGAAACAATTAGAAGCAATAAAAGGGCTTTGGAGGTTGAGAAGAGCAAAGAACATCCGAAACCTTCAACTAAGAGACAGCATGTAGTGCCATCAAGAGAAAGCATAATTGAGGCTAGAAGCCAAGAAGTCAATTCAAGTGATAAAGGGGCTGCAATAGAGGTGAGCTCTGATTCAGAATCAAGTGATTACAGTGAAAGTGTCGAGTACTCCCTCTCTCAGAAAACCAACAAGGAGATGATATGGTAGTAACTAGTGGAGAAGAAGATGGACTGATTGACATTGAGGCAATAAGTCAGGCACCTGAGGCCATTGGTGATGCTTTGTTAGTTGAATCAAATCTAGATTTGGGGAGATGCATTGCACCATTATGATTAAGGTAAATGCTCATGCCAAGAGGTGAGGTAGTAACTGCTCGAACAATGAAAGACATCCAAAGACTAATAGAAAAGGGTGATAGCGAGAACGAAAAACAAATGGCAAAAACGGTGGCAAAAGTAATCAGGAGCGACAATGATGGTCACCGAAAGGTTCAAATTGCTATACCAACAGTCAATAAGGCAGTGGATGAGATTGCAGCCCAAGAATATGAGATAGTGGAACACAACTTGGGAAGAAACACAGATGATATGGAATGTGAAGAGATCCAAGAGGTATAGCTTCAATTAGAGAAAGGTTGAGGAAGGCAAATGAAAGGATCATAAAGTTGGAGGCCGAGAACAAATATTGAAGAGATTGCCAGCCCATCCAACAGTTGCACCAGGCAGCCCTTCCTCAAGACAGCGGGAGCAACCTAGAAGAAATATTAGCTCAGCTACATGAAGTCAGGGATTGGCTCCATGATACAATCCAAGATGGGGGAAATTTCTTGCCTTCCTTCATCTGAACATTTCGGTCATTGGTGACTGTTAGAAATAAGTTCAGAATATTTGAAGAGGAGTGGAAGGATTTCCTTCCAGTCAAGGATTTGGCTATTCTTAGGCTATAGGCGTTCGTTAGGCTTCCAGAGGCATATTTGGAAAGGGCCAAGTTGGTTGATGAAAGAGGATTGAGTACAGTTGAGTCTTGGTTTGTTGCCTTGACCACCAGATTGAGAACACTTATGGAGATACAGAATGCAGTTGCAGAACACAGCCCAAGTGTCGACACTTCCATTTCAACCATGATGAGCAACATTGGGGTAGCACTTGATTTTGAAGACATCAGAGAAGAGGACATCAATGAGACAAGACTTGGATAAAGATTGAATGAGTTAGGAAAGGTTGCTATTAAGAAGAAACATTTGGACACCCTTTCCTCCCTCAATGCCTTTATCAAATTTGCAAAAGAGTATGAGAAGGATAATGGGAACACACTACAGGCAACAAGGAGCATGGTGAAATCGGCTGAGCTCAAAATAAGGCATTCACCTTGTCCTCCCATGGAAGAAGTCAATGAAAGGCTAGCTAAGTTCATTGCCTTAGCTAAAAGAATGAAAGAAAAAGAGAGAGCTATATTAGAAGATCATTTGATGTAAGCCCAAGTGGCAATTTCTCTTTCTTCTAGGATATGACAAGTGTCAAATTCCGATTGGCCACCATTTTGGTGCCTTCTCATTGGTTGCCACTTTTCCACTTTTTTCATTGGTCCATTGATGAGGTGGCGTCTTCTCATTGGCCAATGGGTTGGCAACCCTAATTAGGGTTTTTAGGATTCAATTTGGATTGTCGGTTTTGCCTCTTTATCTCTATCATCGGTTGTACATTTTGGCCTCTATATAAGGCCATTCACTCTCATTTGTAATGGTCGGAGAAAATTATTGCAAAGATAATGCCAAAAATCGCTTTTCTTTCTCATTGTTGTGACTTGCATGGTGATTAAGAGCCTTTGGTATTATTGCATGGTTTCTACTTCCAAATAGTTAGAGTAAAATTTCCTTTTAAGTTATTAAAGTTGGTTGCATTTCAAGTTGTTAAGTAAGAGTAAAGTAGATGAATAGTTGCATGATAGCATTAGTAAATGTTTGATAGGGATCAATACTAGGCCACTAGCATCCTAGCAGCTTGTTGGGAAGCCTTGTGTGGTAAACTAGTTCATTTTCCTTTGAATCATTGCATCTATGGAGGTGGAGCCGTTGGTTAACTTTCATTAGATTCGATCCCCGTCTATTTGCTAATCTTCCATCCATAGGAGTAGGAGTAGGATGGCAAGTAGTTTAAGACTTGGAATTTAGAAGAAGAGAGTTAGAAAGATACCAGTCATAAGAACGTCCACCCTCCACCACCATCACTTTCCCACCAACATCATCTAGCATTCACACCAAATCACCATCTCCATCATCCCACCAAAGTCCAAGTCATCCTAAATAATTAGTGTATGGCCGCCTACATGATTACCAGCAAATCACATCGATAAAATGAGTATTCATAGATGTAAGGAACATTGGAGTTATTCTCATGTCCCATGAGCATTAACTTTTCAAGAGATGAATTGTGTGTTTGATACTCCATATCAGATATTCAATTGCTAATATGTTATGTGGTATAAAACTGACATCAACAAACATGCTACTAGATATTGTGTAGATTCAACCTAATGATAGTAGCTCCATCATGCTACTAGATGTTGTGCAGACTCAACCTCATAATAGTAGCTCCAGAGACCCTGATGGTCAAGATGGATAAAGTTAGGCACTTAAAGAAAATATCTTTGATGATCATGAACAAAAATTTCAAATTTTGGTAAAACTCATTCTTGAGTAGCATATTAGAGAAGAAACGATATTAGGAGGAGAATCAGTTAGAGCATATCTATTTGAACAAGCCAGAGAGCAATACTAGAAACAAGAGCATGTGGGAATTCTACATTGAGGGGAGGTGAATGAGTACCTTAACCAATGTTGCATTCCCCATTGAAGGCATTTTTATTTATTAAGGAAATTGGTATCAAGGATAAGTATTTATTATCCTTAAGTATATGTTTATATATTTAAGTATCTCTCTTATTTGAACTATTTTCCTTTGATTTTTCATTTGTATCTAAAGATGATCTTGTAGGAAAACAAGAATGGTACATACTCAATCTTATGAAGGAGCCCCAAAAGAAGTGATGATCTAGAATTATTAGTCCTTTAATGATCAAGTGAAAAAAGGTGAGAATCGTCAAGAAAATATTAATGATAATAAGGAGGAGTTTGTCACTTCATCTATGGCAACATTGGAGCTTAGAAGATTAATAAACTCAGAAGATTAATAATCAGAGGGAGTCTAGAAATACATGTGAGTAACTACCTCATGGGCCTACCTCTATGTACATCATGATGAAGTGATGACTTATCACAAAGAAATTAGAAAATTGATATCATATTCAGAGGGAGTTTGACAAGCATCCTTGGGGGAAGAAATTCTTGTGGAAGTAACTAGAGGAACCGACCTCCCAGGATTGATATTCAGAGGGAGAAATTCTGAGATGCAACCCTTCATGGATGATATACTCTCTATGAGAAGAAGTTCTAAGTAATGCACTCTTGTTTATTGTTGCTTCAGTCTTGGGTCAAGCTATGATATCTTAGTTTAGTAGAAAACCACCAATTGTTGCCTTGAGTTCTACTGAAGCTAAGTATGTAGTTGCCTCCATGGGAGCATGTGAAGCATATTGAGACTCCTTATTAATATATAAGGGATATGGTTGGCAGAGATGTTATCAAATGAAGTCATATCAGTACAAATGAGCAAAATGCTGATATTTTTACCAAGCCTCTTGCAAAGTTGAAATTTGTGTACTTCAGAGGTAAACTTGGTATGACATTTTTGTAAATGCATTTATTAACTAATATATTCATGATTATAAAATTGTGCTTGCAAGCTTGTGTTGTGAAAAGTGACGACTTTTCTTGTGAAAGGTGATGACTTTTCTTGTGTTTTGATCCTATTTAAAGTGACGACTTTATTATAGTTGATCTGTCTTCGAACAAAAATGTTTGAAGTTAGGGTTATCCTTGTTCTTCAGGCCAGATTTTGCCGGACACATTGATGACCTTCATGGTTCTTTGGGTCAGATTTTTGCTGGACACCATGAAAATCAATTATGGTTCTTCGGGCCGGATCTTGCCAGACATCATAATTTAAAACTATCATAAACCACACTTAAGGTGGTGGTTGTTCTTGTATTATAGTTGCTTCAATTCCTTTTATAAAAGGGGGGGTTGATAAATTTAACCTCATAGTGAGTTGAAGAAAATTCCATATGTTAAATATGTTAATTTACATATGTGTGTTGATGAATTCATATTGATATGCCATTCTAGGGATATCATAGTGAGATGATATCTCCTTATACTCAAGAACATAGTATGTTTTATATCAATTCTTCCTAACTAAGAGGGAGTGTTAAATTGTAGTTCAGTCAGATTGATATTCATAAGTTTCATTAAATGGTAAATCATCATTAGATAAATATTCTTTATATATATTACACATTATTATAAATATATATATATATATTACACATTATATTATACATATGGTTAGATATATTAAAATATACTAACCAATGATGATTAATTATAGAGATATGTCTCTTCATGAAACATGTCTCCTCCTCATATTTATATGAGATCCAAATCTGCATTTGAAAATCATCAATTGCAATGGCAATGAAAATTGCATATGCAAAATTCGATCCATGTTACTTAACATGTCCTACTTGATAGCTTCAAGAGTATACATTCTTGAAGCAAAAAGATGTTGCAACTTTGCAAATCAAAGTTTTGCCTCAATTCTGAAATGAAATCAATAACTGGATGTTGAAAATGGGCTTCCAACATGTTTGTTTATTGGCCTCAAACTCTTATTCATTTTTAGGGTTGCCTTGCTTTTGTTTAATTAATTTTGTTCTTATCCTTATGTCTCCCTCAACCCCCTTAGGCCGCTTTGCTAATAAAATTAGGTTGTTTTATAAAAACAACTTATATCTCTTAGGCATCATGACATACCCTAAACTCAAATTTACCTTTGGCATTTCCTACCCCAACTTGTTACTCTATTATAATAATATAAAGTAACATTATTATTATTTATTTGATATGAAGTGACTATAATACTCACTTATATTTATTTATTTCCAGACTTGAGAAATACTAAATATTTCCTGAATAATTCATAATTTGCAATTTTGGTCTCAAAATTGAATTCCAGCTGAAGCACTTAGATCACCGATGTTGCCTCAGTCTTGTAGGTCAGCTGGCAACTCCTCCTAAAAATAGGGTCTTGTCCTAAAAAATAGGAACCGCTCTCCAACAATTGCAACTTGTCACAAGGATCCTTCTCTGCTCTGTGTCCCTTAAGTGGTCACCCAGTCAGCTGCCAGTTCTTCCTAAAAAATATGAGACTGCCCTAAAATATAGCAACTGTCTTCTGAAGGTCTTAAGCAAGTGACAAAGCCCCTGCAAAGCTACATGATCCTCAGAATGATCCTCCTAACCATATTTCTGACCTACGGGAACTCAAATGATAGGTCAACCCTCTACTCATCTTTTGTGGTCTAGAAAGGGGACATTACAGTCCTCCCTTCCCACAGATTGCTTTCCCACAGGCAATGGATCACTGTAGCACCACAATCTTAAACAAACCATATACAGAGCACTGGTTGGTCCTTCTGCTCGACTCTGATATAAATGCTCAAACACCACAAACCATAAAACAACATATTGGAATCCATGTGGAATAATGTATCAAAGAAATTTTACACGGATCCAATATCAAAATAAAAAATCTGCTGTAGGAGATGAAGTAGGAGAATGCCAAATGATCACCATGGAGTAATCATACAAGCATGTAGAATATCAAAAAAATGTGAAAGTGAACCCAAAGAACCAACATAGATGGCCACCCAACTTCACTGTTATAACTCTGATCAGCACTATATGTGATATCAAACATGTCAACAAACCAATGCCAATCAAGGAAAATCACTAGACTCCATCTCTATCCCAAAGTTATACCTCCCAACACTCCCATGCTGTTGGAAAATTAATGTAGTCAAAGAAAAATCCGAATAGGCCATATGATTCCAACTTAAATAGCCACTAAAAAAATATATGATATGAAGTTACCGATCAAAAAGGATATTCCTACCATATCAATGAAATCATGAGACAATCCCATGAAGAATATATGAGAACCATCAATGTTCACTAAAGGCAACTCTTGAGTGACTGGCCCACTAACAGAGTCATTGATCAAACCACTTGCACCCTCATGAAAATGATCAAACACCTCAACTGGAATTTTTTTGAATTAAGCAACTTATTGCTCGCATCATCAAATGAATGGTGAACATCACAAACATGTTGAAGATTAATCTTAGTTTGCCTTGCCCTTTATGGTCAATCATCATTCATCATTTGGAACCCAGTTATATCAGCTGCTCCAAAATGTCTAAACCAAATCCTTGTTGGAAAACCTTTAGTTGAGACAAGCACCTTTTCTTGTAAACTTCATGCTAAACCTTTATATCTTGAATGCCAATGTTAGAGTTCCCATCTTTATATCCTGAATAACGTGTAAGAAATGCACTGTGCATGTCAATTCAAGGACCCGAAATCTTTAGACTGTCATATCCATCCAACATGTCAATACTCATTATGCTGCTATTGTGAACCAGTATATCATCTAACTAGCTGAGAGCTTCACTCCAAAGGAAACCACAAGTACAACCAACAAATAATGCTGTTAGGATTTTATGTATGAGCCAATCTTCAGGAAGGAGAGTGGGTTGAATACTTTTCCAAGACCTACATAATCTAATTAGACTTAATCCTCATAACCCAAGTCCCTTACATTCAGATCCTCATAACCCAATGTTATATCTAAGAAGACTTAATCTCCAATCAATAAGTACTTCACTTCCCTATCATATGAAAGTGGTGGCAAGTCTATTGATGAACGAGAAACATTTCTATTTTTGTTGAAGGAATAAATCGAACAAATGCTACTCATAAATCATTCACAATTGTAAAAGGATTTCACAATGACATTGTGATATCCCTTTCAAAATAAGAACTATATCATTAAAATATAGAAAAATAAGAAATCCATAAAATGATAAAAATATAAATAATGATATAGATATGATTTATTATAATCACACTATAATATTGCATAATATATTACTATTAAAATATGAGATTTAAATTATATTTGAATTAATGATATATTATGCAATAATATAAAAAAAGTATTATTAATATTAATAATAAGAAATATAATTTATATTATTAATGTAATATAATACATATATAATTAATATAATTATATTATTTATGAAAGGACATGACTTTAAGAATATATATATATATATATATATATATATATATATATATATATATATATATATATATATATATATATATATATATATATATATATATATATATAGAAAGAGATCTAAAATTGGTTTGTAGAGAAATTTGAATTAATAAAATATATGAGAACTAAAGTAACTGAAATAATGATTTCCTATCTTTAGTATATAGTAAAGAAAATACACGGTCAGTTACAGAGGAAAATAAATCCATATCAGGAAAGAAAGAAACAAACAAACAAGAGGTAGCTGGCGGGTTTTTAACTGGTTGTGCAAGCCTCAGCTTTTGGCAAGAGGAGAAGCATTAACTTAGGCTTAACCTCCCAACCTCGGACCATCTCTATCCCTACAGAATCTTTTGAAAAGAAAGGCCCTCCCTACCCCGGGATCGGGCTTGGGGTACTAGTCCTGCCACTTGAGCATTTTTGGTGTTTAGAATGTCCACATAGTTATGGACGAACATATTTGAATAACTAGCTCTACCAATATCAAGTGATCTTATGAATGCAAACATGCCCTTTAACGACCTTGACTAAGGTTTTTGGATGGGTTTTATTACCCGATCACCACTACTTGACTTGACAATAGGGGAACAATAAGTATGAACATGCATGAGCTATTAAACGATTTCCCTTTTTCTTTAAATTACTATTTTATTGTTATATCATTTCTAATTTTGTTTTCCATGTTATTGTAGATTCCTTTATCACCGCTTCACCTCCTCCTTGGCCATTCCATTCGGGTGAGTCACAAGGGTTTTGAATCTCAGAGTAAACCAACTCAATCTATTGATCTTCAGCTATTGTATGATTAAATACTTATTCAGTATACCTCAACTTTCATGGGTTGAGGAAACAATCCTAAGACTTGCAAAAATATAATTTTGTTCTAACTTGCAACAATATAAGAAAGATGTTTGATCTCGACATGACAATTGTCTTTACTCATTATGGGAAGATTAGACTCTTTGATATTAAAGTGTAGACTTCTCATGGATGTACTTTTTTTAAAAAAGATCGGTAAACAGCCAAAGCCTAGATTAATTATTATTATTTGTGGGAATTAATTATTATTACATGGTAAGCGAAGGTAGATTCGAACCCAAGACCTCCTACATGAGAGGCTCACAAGTTACCGTTGCATTGTAGGCTTTTGCCTATGGATGTACTTCCTTTTGCTAAAATCTATAATGCAGAAATAAAAATGAAGATATATCACTCAGAAAAAATGTGAACGCTTAACTGGTCTAGTGTAACATAGAAATGCAAGTCTTGGCTTGATGTTTAATAGTTGGCTTCCTCCCAAAAACAATCTGTTTGCAATATCATAATGCGTCCAATTTCCGCCTTCAACAAGGGTATAGGAACAAGAAGAAAAGCTGTGGGAAGAATTTATTGAAGAAAAAAACCATGGAATGAAAATGTAGGAGTAAAATTGTGGAAGAGAAAATGCAAGAGTAAAATCATGGAAGGGAAAATAATACATCCCAACTTCTCTCGGCTTTCAAATATATATAAAGGCATTCGATTTCCCAAGGCTTCCAAGAAGCCATAACTCATAAGAAATGTTTTGCCTTCTTGGACGCCGATATAATATGCCAAGTGTGCATTTCGGTTTCAAGTAAAGAATTGAATAAATAAGAAAAATAATTTGAAGGTTGTAGCTCAAAGATACTTTGTAATATATTTATCTATTTGCACGTAGATGTATTTATAAAATGAGATCATATTATGTGTTTTATCCAAGGTCATATCTTATGTTATGTATATATAAATACATGTGTTATTAGGAAGATTATTTTATCTTCTTGTACATGTATTTACATGTGCGTATTAGATAGAATCTTACTAAAAAATGATATTATGGTGTCACCCTTTATTTCTATATCTATGTGCAGGTACATAAATATATGTTACAATGAAATGATGGAAATGTCATCCATAATCTGATAAAGGTATGTATTTTAATTAAGTTAAAATCCTTAATGTTTTTAATTTTTATCTTAATAGCTCATGCGTGTCCAAATAATTGTACCTTGCTATACAAGTCGCTAGGTCCTTACCAAGATAGTTAGAGGTCATACTTGTCAACTAATTAAGTGGACTAAGATAGTACCCCATTCTGTTGATACCATTTAACAATGCTTCTCCCCTTCATCTTCTCTTGCAATCACCCGTGCAACCTTTTCCACAATAGTAACAAGTTCCATGATAAATCCATAATAATATTTACGAAGATATTAGCAAGGAATTTAATTATTAACCATAATTCTGAAACCAAACAATTGCTAACTTCCATCATCATCATATGACAAAAAATTGGATAACAACCATCATCATTAAACAATTAAACAAATAATGAATATAACTGATATATTTAGCTACCCTTTTTACATGATTATGAAGGAAAATCCATTCAATTCAACAGCTATAAATAAATTTAAATTAGGTCAAAATTTGGGATATAACAGCGTGTGTGTCTTAGCATGGTCCTATGTAATTAATTGCACATTGGGGAAGCTCTAATAGGTTGAGCTAATAAATTGTTTGTAAAAGGTATAAAGGAAAGATGTTTTCCTTGTTTGAGATTTATGAAGCATGTAAAGATGAATCTTGGAGTAATGCTATAAAGAATGAGCTTGAATAGATTGAAAAGAGCAATAGATAGGAATTAGTCCCTAGGCCTTAAGACAAGAATGTTATAGGAAGAAAGTGGGTATTTAGAAATAAAATGGATGAGCAAGGACAAGTGGTAAGAAACAAAGGAAGACTAGTATGTAAAGGTTATTCGCAACAATAAGGTTATTGATTTTGAAGAAAGCTTTGCCCATATAGCAAGACTAGAAGTAGTTAGATTGTTTTTGGCATATGCATCAAACTAGAATTTCAAAGTGTAGCATATGAATGGAGGACTAGAAGAAGTATATATTGAGCAACCTAATGGATTTTCATTGACTAAAGAAGAAGATATGGTATGCAAGTTGAAGGAAGCACTTTATGGATTGAAGCAAGCACCTAGAGTTTGGTATGCGAGGTTAGATAAACACTTGCTCAATTTAAGATTCAAAAAAGGAAATGCAAACATTAATCTGTACCTAAGAATTAATTCAGATGGATTATTGATTATAGAAGTTTTTGTGGATGACATTATTTTTGGAGGAAATAATGAGGCAAGCAAAAAAATTTCTGATAAAATGAAAGATGTATTTGAGATGTCTATGATAGGTGAGATGAAGTACTTTTTGAGACTGAAAATAACTCAAACAAAAGATGGCATCTTTAAATCTCAAATTCAGTATCTTAAGGAGTTGTGAGTAAGATATGATATGGAAATTTCAAACCAGTTGGAACACCTATGGTTATAGGATGTAAGTTGACTAACAATGATGATTCTCCTATTACTATCCAAACAAGATATAGATCTATGATTCGTGGTTTATACTATTTGACTCAAACTAGGCCTGACATAGCTAGTGCAGTTGGTATTGTGGTGAGGTATTAGGTAGATCTTAGGGGATCACATCTAGCAACAGTAAAAGGAATATTCAGATATTTAAAGAGAACTTTGGAATTTGGTGTAATATCCCCTCCCTTGGGAGAATTTAATAAATATCTCATTATATTAAGCTATTGCAAAAATTAAATACCAAATAATTAAAACTATATATGTTAATTAAAAATACTTAATAAATATATTTTATGATTAATATCTACAATTAGGTGAATTGAAATGTATACTTAAAATTATCTATTGATAAACATAATTAGTACTGATCAGATTAAAATAATATTATAGAGATATTAAATAAATAAAAATAATAATAATCATATGTTAATAATAATAAGATAATTAATAGGCAAGAGCCTACAACGCATCGGTAAATTGCAAGCCTCTTGTTGGAGAGGTTTTGGGTTCGAATCTACTGTAAATTAAAACATATTAATAATTTCTCTTCACAATAATAATCTAGGCTTCGGTGGATTACCTATAAAAATGAAAATAATAAAAATAATAATATAATTAA
Organism: Cupressus sempervirens; assembly: GCA_028749045.1. Lineage (NCBI taxonomy): Eukaryota > Viridiplantae > Streptophyta > Pinopsida > Cupressales > Cupressaceae > Cupressus > Cupressus sempervirens. The sequence continues at coordinate 821,161,423 of CM053789.1, read as the reverse complement.
TATAAATAATATGTTTCTGATATAGTAATTATCAGGATCCTCGAGGAGCGAAGAGTTAAGCTTGAAAGAACTATGAGTCCTCTTAGGAACTGGAGGATTCCTCAAAGCTTCTATCCTACAACAAGTATGGATAGGTGAATGATTAGAGAGAGAAGTTGGAACAACTTGGACTGGAGCATGACTATTTTGTTGCAGGAAAGAAACAGAAGAACTATCCCCAGACACCCTATCCAGTCTACAATACACCCTTTGCTTACCTGACTGATTATTGCACCAAGTAAACTAAATGTCTTGAAACTTGCCATGCATATTTTCCACGGGATCCACCAAGTTAAACTTTCTTTTGAATTTATACCAAAAATACATTTCATTACCTTTCCAACAGTGAGGCAAACCTCCAGCCTTATCAATTCTGTGCTCCACCATGTTAAAATCCCCCACGACTACCCATGATATCTTTGGCAAGTGCACACAACAACGCTCTGATAATTCTGCTCTTTCTCTATAGTTATTTGAAGCATACACATTACAAATACCAAAAACACTTTGACCTTGCTTGACAATAACCCAAATTACCCTCTGACATACAGAGCACCCATGGCTAACAATAGAGCTTTCCCATTTAGGTTGAATAAGCATAGCCACACCACCCTTCCCTCTCTCATGATTGGAGTGGAAGCCTATAGACTTGTCCCAAAGGAACTTCAACATAGAATAGGCTTGAAATCCAACCACCTTAATTTCCTGTAAACAAATAATATCCTTATCCTTCAACTTATTGCACCATCTTCTAACAAGATATTTCCTATCAAGCATTTCTAACCCCCGAACATTCCAGCTATGGATATGTAGCATCATAATAATTTAGGGGGAGTTTTGGAACTCTTGCATAACTTATTAAAACAATTAGGAAGATTCCTTCTCCCTTTATCCCCTAAAGGACCAGGGCTTCTTTCTACCATCTTTCTCTTCTTTCTACCAACCTCTGTAAAACGCCCCTCCGAATTAGATACTACCAGGGCTAAAGATCCAGGTGAGGAAGCGGGAGCCGAAGACATAGAAATCACCTCCTTATTTTCTTGCTGATTTTTAACTGCCCTCTCTTTAATGGATATGAGGGCTAATTACTGAGCATTTAGAGCAGGCTGAACATTAATAACTTCCTGGGGGATATTAGATTGACCTCTTGATAGGGGGGAAGCTACGGGTGCAGGAATAATATCCGAGGCACCGCTATTAGCCGGCACCACATCAAACTCTTCTTCAAAAAGAGGGTTTGCCAACAACAAAAAACTATTGCTCATAGGAATGTCAATAGTATTAGCAATTGAAGGCTATAGACCCAAAGTGGTAACGGGATCCACTGTCTACAAGCTACCTCTCTCCTTACCATGAATAATAGACCCCTCATCTTTATTGGGGATTTTGCTTGCATTCTTATTACTTGTGATTGGTAGACCAGAAGCTTCCTGATTACTGACCACATTAAATTTTTCTTTACGAGAAGGCTAGAGAGCTAGGCAATCCTTTTTAGTATGCCCATTAAGTTTGCAATGAAAACATGCATTTAAATTTCCCAACAGGGCAATTTCCCAACAAAACCTTTCTCCCTCAAAATCTAAGGAAATATTGTCAGGAAAATCCACATCCGGAGCCAGAACCAAAAGAACTCTAGCATTAAGGTGAGGCAAAGTTACCCTAGATTGCTCAACTTGTAAAATTGAGCCTAGCGGTTTAAGAATTTGCGGAATGAACGGCCAAATTTCCACATTCAAGTTCTTAATTTCCACCCAATTTGGTGGAGCCGTAGCAACTACCTTATCAAAATCACCTTTTGGAGACCATGGGTAGACCTTGAACATCGACCTACCAACATTCCAGAATCTTTTTTCCAAAACTCTTTCTTGCATGTTGTGATTTTTCAAAAAACCAACAAACAAACCCTTTTGAATCATTCTACAATAAGTCACATAAATGCCAAGCTTTTTTCCCCACATTGCCGCTAGCCAATCATCAAAAAACTTTCTAGCAGGCAAAGCCTCTTTATCCAAACAAATGAAGAAAATAGCAATGCTTTTCAACCTAGACCTTTCATTCAAAATTGCAGGCACCATGTCCTTGTTAGAAAGAGAAAGAATCTTAGGTCCGAGAGAAGGATACTTACCATTCTCTTCTCCACTTCCACCAGCAGTGGCACTACTTTCATCGTGGAATCCACCTCCATTGGTTACGGCCTGTCTTCCTTCTCCTCCTCGCAACTCTGGTTTCACATTTTGTTTGTGAATGACAACCTTGAACACCGCGGCTGCCGAGAAGGTTGGAGAACTTTCAGCCACCACTTGTTTGTAAGATAACTTTCCTTCACCATCGCCAACATTCCCAATTGTAGTTTTATCAGTGCCCTTGTCAGTCGTACTCCTACCCACATCATCCTGCAAATTGCAATCCTTCCCTTTGCCATGATTCAACTCTCCCATGGCACGAGCAAACCAAGCTGAGGGAAAATATCACACCACACCACGGGGGCTTGAAATAATGAAACAATAAAACACAGGCCAAATGAAGGACAAACACAAACGAAGTACTTACTTCAACCAAGAAAAGAGTACAAGTGACACGGGGCACACAACATGACTCACAAAACACAAACCAAGCAGTATCCAAGATTGACATCATTCAAACAAGTGGCAAGTTGTAGAGCCCATTTTTTATGAGAAATTCCATTTGGACTCCGTTTTCCATCAATATAGTAATTATAATTAAATAATAACTGATAAATAAATAAATCATAACTAATAATTAAATAAATAATTTTAAGTCACCCTAGAGGAACTTCGTCAAGTTAAAGAATTAATCAATAATCAAAAGACGCTAATCATTTATCAAATAAATTGAAACAATTATCAAAATCAAACATTGAGAGATTAGTAAGAGAATTAAAAAAAAAGATATCTGATTGCAACATGAGGGCATTGGGCTCATTCAACCACGAAGAGAGTCATATTTCATTTCAGGCATACGAATAGGGACATCCATAGATGGAAAACTCGCCGAGTTTCCTAGCTCGGCGAGTTTTTAACTAGTTAACTCGCCGATTTAAAAACTCGACAATCTGGTAAAAACTCGGCGAGTAGTCGGCAAAAACTCGGCGAGTTTTTCCTAAAAACTCGCGATTTACTGGTGAACGCGGCCTGTGACGGATTTAAGCGGCAGTGAGTGTGTTTTTTCTCATTCTTTCTTGTATTTACATTGTTCAAAACCTTGAGGAGTGAAGAGAAGAAGGTTTGGAGGCATTCTTGGCTGATTGCAAGTGATTCAAGGCGGATTTGAGTGGATTGTAGAGGATTCTAACCGATTTTAGAAGACAAATTTCTTTCCAGGTATGTTCATGTTATCATAGTTTGAAAACTTTTTATAGTTTTATAACAAATATTCTTTTGTTTTTGTTGTTTTTTGTAAATGTTTTCAAATCATTTAAAATCATTTTGAATCATTTGAAACCCTAGCTTCTAAGGATATGGTTGAAGTTTGTTGTTTGCTAAGGATATGGTTCAAGTTTGAAGTTTGAATCATTTGAAACCCTAGCTTCTAAGTTCTAACTTTGTTTATTCATTTCTCTATATATTTATGTGTAGGGCAGTGGTCAACCATTAAAAAAATGACAAACCCACAAGAAGAGTGGCCACAAACACCATGCCCATCTGGATATATAGGCACTCGGCCTAAAAATGCAAGAGATAAGGCATGGCGGTATGCCTATGAAGCTCCAAATCCAAATGATATTGGGAAGGTGATATGCATTCCCTGTGAGAGAATTATTTCTGGAGGCATAAACCGCCTCAAATACCACCTTGCAGGCATAAAGAAACATGACTCAAATCCTTGTCTCAAGGTAACTGATGAAGAAACAAGATTCATCCATGCCCTACTTGCAGCTGCTGAAGAGAAAAAATTGAATAGGGAGAGGGCAAAAATAGCTATGAGGGCAGCCATAGCTGAATCTGAAGGAGCTCCTTTTGATAAGCAAGAGGAAGAAGAAGCACTTGAGAACATACCAGGATCTCTTCGTGGCCCACGGATCCGCAAACAAAATTTCTCTTTTACCGGTTCCACTTCTTCTACATCTCCTACTTCTTCATCATCACCATCCAGATCCCCATCAGGGATAGGTGGTTATTTTGTGCCTAGGAACACACCTGGAGCACAACCATCATTAGAGGGCACTGCATGGTTTAAGGAGGTGCATGAGAAAACTGATATTGCAGCAGCTGATTTTTGGTTTTTCAACAATATCTCAATGAATGCCGCTGATAGTCCCTATTGGGTCAATATGGTGAATGCAATGACAATATCAGGCAAAGGGTACAAGCCGCTTAATCGCAAGGATATGAGTGGAAGGTTAGTATTTTACTATTTAGTAATTGTAAATAATTGAGATTCACTTTAGTTCATTGTTATATTTTAAATCTTAATTGTTATAACTTATTTCTTAATTTTTTACTAACACTTACACTTTATTTAATATTACACTTAAATTTTGTAGGTTGCTTGACAAAGCGGTTGGTAGGGCAAGATTGTTGATAGAAGACCAAAAGAAAGAGTGGAAGAAGTATGGCTGCACCATTTTATTTGATGGGTGGACAGATGGAAGAAGTAGAACCATTATTAACTTCTTGATTGCTTGCAAAGATGATGTGGTGTTTTGGAAATCTGTCGATGCCTCCAGCAAAGTGAAAAATGCAGCCACATTGGCTTTAATGTTGGAGAATGTTGTCATGGAGGTGGGAATAGAGAATGTGGTGCAAATAATCACAGATAATGCAGCAGCATATGTGGCAGCAGGTAGATTTAATTTTTTATATTTGAATCAATATGAATCATGAATGTAATGCTATGGTATTATTCAATTTAGATTTGATGTAATTTGTAAATACTAAATATGGAAAGTTTGTTACTGATTATTGATTTTTTGCTAATCTTTTAGGTAGAATCCTCCAAGAGAGGCATCCCACACTTTTTTGGTCACCTTGTGCAGCACATGTCCTTGACCTTCTTTTGGAGGACATAGAAAAACTTGATTGGGTGAGTCCAGTTGTGGAAGATGCTAAGCGAGTCACGAAATATATCTATAATCACCCATGGGTTCTCAGTTTGATGAGAAAAGCCACTAAAGGCAAAGATTTGATGAGACCTGCTATGATAAGGTTTGCAACGGTCTTCTTGACGTTGCAAAGTATTCTTGACCACATATTGGCTTTGAAGCAAATGTTTGTGTGTGCTGATTGGGTTGCTTCACCTTACTCAAAGAAGCCCGAAGGAGAAGTTGTGGCACGAATAGTCTTTGATGATAGCTTTTTTGCAAAGGCTAAGGAGATTGTGGAGGTAACTTCATTATATTTTTAGTTTATTCAAGTTTCATTTTCAATTCATAACTTACTATGTTATTAACTAATTTGTATTTTTCAAATTTCAAATGTAGATGTCTCTGCCCCTGGTTCTAGTCTTGCGCACATGTGATGGGCAACAATCCCCAAGGGGAGGTCTTTATGAGGCCATGGATAGGGCGAAAGAGGCTGTTAGAAGTTACTATCACGGGGACAGTCTCAGATTTGACCCCATTTGGGAAATAATTGATAGGAGGTGGAACAATATGCTCCACCAACCTATTCATGCAGCAGGCTACTTCCCAATCCCAAATTCAGGTACTATGATAATTGATTGTCCTTGAAGTTGGGATTTTAATAAGTCTTTATTTTACTTTACTTTTTAAGGTTGTGTAGTAGACTTGATATCATTTTCTATTTGTTTTAGGGCTGATGATTCCTACTCAGATCCTAATGGAGAGGTCATGGAAGGTCTCTCTAAATGCATTGAGAGAATGATATCAAGTGAAGAGGAGAGAGACCTTATTGTGACCGAACAACAAATCTATGTGGAATCAAGGGGTCCTTTGTTCTCTTCTATGCTAGCAAAGAGAGCAAGATCTACTCAAGCACCAGGTAAAGCGTCAAACTTTAAAACTTTTGCTAATTGATAAGTTGTGCTTCTGATTTTGTTTTTTATTGCTTTATAACTTTTTAAATTTTGTTTTGCAAATGCTTGGTGGGCAAGTTGGGGTGGCAATACCCCCAATTTAAGGAAATTTGCTCTCAGAGTCCTATCCCAACCTTGTAGCTCATCCCATTGTGAGCGCAATTGGAGCTTATTTGAGTTCATCCATACAAAGAAAAGAAACAGAATGACTCAAAAACAGCTTAATGACCTTGTTTATGTGCACTATAATCTTAAGTTGCGCATAAAAAAGTCACAACTCTTAGAACTACCTGGTCCGCTTGATCTAGATGAGATAGATCCTTATTCTGATTGGACAGCACAGGAGCCAAGTCCATTTTTTACACCAGATGAGATCGCTGATTTGGAGAGGCAGGCCATGGAGGGGGAGGTTGACACTGATTTTCAGTTCACTATGGATGACATTGAGGATGAGGACGATGATGATGATGATTCAGGCGAGGATCAGACATTACCATTAGGAGGAGATGCATCCTCTTCTAGGACGCCGAGCCAATCAGTAGGGACGTCGAGCGAGGGGGCACAGCCACAGAGTTCACAGTCACGCAGCTCACGCCCTATCCCAGTGCGGGGCACTTCTTCTAGGACTAGACCCCCTCGCTTTCCTGCTAGTGAAGTGGAAAGAGGAAGATGTGATTGGCATTGTCACATTGTATTGATGTATTTAGACTTTTAGTATTTACTTCTAGTTTGACTGATTGAAACTATTTAGTAATTTACTATTTTTCTTCCTACCATGAGCATTCTGCATGAGAATGCACTTTTGTACGCATTATGCATTTATATATATCTAAACTTTGTATTGTCTTTAATTAACTTATTAGATGCATCTTCTCATTAAATTTTGCAAAATAAATGTATTTTTAATTAAATTTCAGCGGTTTTTTAGGTTCCCGAGTTTTTCCCGTGTTATTTTTTTAAATCGCCGAGTTTTTCCCGATTAAACTTTTGGGGGGCTTGGCGAGTTTTCCAACTATGGGGACATCAACGATATTGACTATTGGTTTAGTATAAGTGCTAGACATCAATTAAATTTAGCAATTGTTGGTGACCAAAATGAATAGGGATTGAAGAGATTAATGCTAATATAATCATTGACAAGTAAATTCTCTGTCTCAAAGATGGAGAAAATAGTGATGCGAGTAACTATAAAGTGACATTATTATTAAGAGATGTGCATGTCCTCCAACGTGTCCTCTTATTCTCAACATGAGATATAAGATGGGCAATTCCATCCTCCATTCAACGGGGATAAAAAATGTCGAACAATGACATAAGTAGTTAAAAAAGATATGACATGGAGATAAAGAAAGCACACCCAACATTTATCAGTAGATGATAGGGATACATGACAACTGAGAAGATAAAACGAAGGCATCGTGGATATAGTAAGCAAGGCATTCAATAATTAGAGAAGACAAAAGACATAACCATGGGCATTGTAGACAATAAGCATTGAAAGGTAACGTCTGATCATACCAACGGTGGAGCAAATCGAAGTGTAACAAGCTAAAATTTTATACTAATTTAATGAATTGGAAATAACCAAAAATAACATTCTTTTCAAGGTAACATGAAACACAGTTATAACTACCTTAGTTTCATCTATATATGACTATCATTTCTTTTTTATTTATATATATTCAAGTGAAGACATAATTGATTTAACTGCTTCTAATCCAAATAAAGAGAAGCCAACCATATTATCTAACTATAATACTTAAATGAAAATGCATAACATGAATTTAAAATAAAGTACCTAAATTTCAAATGTCTTGCAAATAGACCTTGACCTTGAGTTGTGCAATCCTTGCTTGTCGGAGGATAGGAGAAGCACTGCCATGGGCTTAACCTCCCAATCGCGGACCCTTAAGCATCCCTATACAATCTCTATAGAGAAAGGCACTTCATACCCTGGGAATTAGGCTTGGGGCATCACTGTCCAACCATTGAGCATCTTGGTGTTATAGCTTCGGCTAAAGAGATAGTTAGGTTTAGGATATCTTACATACACCTATCTGCCAATTGTTAGTAACTCTGACCTCTAGTGATCACAAAACAAGCATGCCACTAACCTACATTGGCCTAGGATTTGTGAGGGCACTATGTACTCGATCACCAATTGCTCGACCTGACAACAAGACTATACTAAGGACTATCATGAGCTAACATGCATTTTAAACATTTCATTTTACTTGCTTAAATTACAGATGGTTCTTTTCTTTATCATGCAAGAATAACCTTAGTTCAATGATTGCCATTTCACACCCTTCATCGTGACCATGTTGGTCTTCCTGGATGAATCACCAGGTGAATGTATAAGCATTTGAAAATTACAATGATTGTATTTGCCAATTTGGCCTTGGCATTATAAAAGTTATTCTGAATGTTTAAGCATTAATATTCAATGCCAATACATCTTTTAATCCGGCCTTTGCGCTATAAAAGATATTTTGAATGTTTAAGCATTTAGATTCATAACCAATACATCTACCAATTTGGCGTTGACATTATAAAAGATATTTTGAAAATTCTATTCTTGATTTACAAAGAGCTGTTTCTTATCTCAAGGGATATATTTCAGGTATTCTTGTATAAGCCACACTCCAGATTTCAAGATTCTGAAAAAAGAATTCATATATGAACAAAAGCCATATTTCTGATGCACTTTTACATTATAAACATAAGGAGAGAGAACTTGGATCATCTCTTGATCGGTTCTAACAATATGACTTAAACTCTCCAAAGTAGATTTCGGCTATGCCACACTATATCATGTGAAAATAAAACATAAGCAAAGATAATTCCATGACCTGTATGGAGGTCGAGCTTGCACGGGCTCAAATACTTCTTGAATCAACACAAGAAGCCTGATTACTTAATGCTTATTGTTGTTTTGCATTTCTCATCATAAAATGTAGGTAACAGTACAAAACTTTTTCAACTTATTTTCGTTTTTCTCTAAAGTTAATTCGTTATTTAATTGGATAACATTGATCAATCAATCGACTCTAATTGATATAATGAATCTTTTTATTGAAAGCTTTTGTCAAGTCTTTTTAGTTTTTCTGTTTGTTGAGCCTATGTTTGAATTTTTTAAGCCTTCAACGCCCTTTTTCTTGTTTTTGAATGTGTGTTTGTTAGTTTTTGGACTTTTGGCTTTGCTCAAATCATTGCTTTTAGTTTTCCCTTCAATTCAATTTATCTTAGGGCTTAATTGGAGTAAGCAATCAAAAGATATGATCATTTTAGTGCCCAAAAAGTGGACTCTCTAGGTGTAACTGCATAATATAAAAAATCATGTTATATTTTAATGTTGACATTCGGTTTTTGAAAAATATAACTTAAATTCATTTTATGTTATGTTTTTAAGTTACTTTATCATTTAAATTTATCACTTTAAGTAACTATAGAGCACTTTATATTATATTTTAAAGTTGAGTTGCTTTTTGATTTTTCACTTAACTATATTAACTATATAGTTTGATTTATTTTTGAAGTAACTTTATGTTTTATTTAGAACATATAAGTTATATATTACTTTTTGAAATGATGTTTGCTCATAAAATGTTAATTTTACTATGCAAATGTTATTTTTGACCCAATTAAGTGATATTTCTTCAAAAATCAATTAAACATGTGCTTAATTGATCACTTAAGTTGTGCAAAACATTTCTTTCAACCCATTTGCATGTAAATATGCAAATGCTTCTAGAGACCATGTTTTTGAACTAAAGACATGTAACTTAAAATATGTAATGGGCCTTCTAGAGTGAGACTCGCATATTTGAGTCTTTTAAAAATATGCAATCATCCTCCAAGAGTGTGTTTTGCACTAAAAAGGTTATTATAGCAAGTCATTAAAATATGCATTGCTCCTTCTAGAATGAGTTTTGCATCTTGAGGGCAAATGCATGTTTTTAAGAAATGTCATTGCAGTTCTAAAGTGCATTCTGCATAAAGAAACCATTCCATCTTATTCAAAATATGCATTGCTTCCTTTAGAGTGCGTTTTACATCTATTCCATAAATTGCCAAGGATAGAACCTGTTTTTGAAGATTTAAGGGCAAAATAATTCATGTTTTCTTCCTCCAAGAACATGTTTTCATCAAAAAATGCCTGGATCTGCCCAAAACATGGCTTGAAATCCATGAGATGGAGGTTGTTTTTGCATATTTATGCATTCCCGTGCATTAGGCATTGAAATCCATACAAGAAACAATGCAGATTTTGAGGTTTTGAAGCCATGTTTTGGAGAAAAATGTCCACATATGGGGCTTTTGATTACTTTTGTCCTCCAACACAAGTTGTTTTGGCCTTGTGATCCTTGTGTTTGCTATTGAAAACCACGTTTTTGCCTTTAGATGTCAAAAATGCTTCATATCCTGCCCTCTATGAATCATGTTTTTACAAAAACACCTAGAATTTGAGAGTTTTGAAGCATGTTTTTAACCAAAGATGGGTTGTTTAGGGGTTTGAATCCATATGTGTGCCATCTATGAATACATTTTTGCATTCCCATAGCAAAAACGCCTCATCCTATAGCATTCAAAGCTCACATTTTTTGCAAAAACGTTCCAGCACTTGGTATTTTGCAAAAATGTCTCATGTATTGAGGGAGATAGACCACGTTTTTGGCATTGTCATGCAAATCCGGCCATTGAATGCTAATTAATCATCCATTATTTGCAAGTGTGGAGGAAGTCAAATAGTTTTTGGTAAATCCAGATTTGAGGGAGAATTGGTCTTCAAGTCTATAAATATTGCTATTTTGGCTCTTTGATCTTCAAGCAAGTGGACATTTTCAAACTTTCTTATTAATTCATGATTATCTTACTATTTTGTTGCATATTTTAGCTTGATGTTGCACACTTGTTCATAGATATACCATGAAAAGTGCATTTTGCCTTTAAATATGACAAAAACTCCCATTTTCACACTTTTGGATTTTCCCCAAACTCCAAATTCGAATTTGCAGTTGAAGCAACTTGTTTGTTGACATGTTTGAGTCTAAGACCAAAGGTATGTGTTTTCTTGGTGCTTGTTTCCGTTGTTTGTTTGTGTGCTTTCTCTTTTTTCTTCTTTTTGAAGAATTTGCAAGTTCTTTCCCAAGAACTTAAGTACATTTCACTTCACTCGACTTTTTTCCTTTTCATGTAAGTGCATCATTTCATTCCACATCCATTGTTACATGTCATAGCACTTTGCAACTCATTCTCCATATGCAATTACATGTAATCTTATTCTTCATTCCCACTTACATGCATTTCCATTCTCTGAATCCAATTGCATACCATGATTACATGTAAATCACTTTATATGTAATGACATCCAAAGAACCCGTTTTTGACTAAAAGTCATACTTTTTAACTCAAAGGTTAACATTTGCACGCATTCTCATGCATCTAACATTCATTCCTTGAAGCATATACATAAGAACTCATTCTTTCCCACATGTTTCCATCTCCTTCAATCGCATTTTGCATATGCCTTTCAAGATTATTACACAAGATCTTTGAGTATTTAATCCATACTCTAAGCATTTTGCCCTTCATAAATCCTTTGTTGCTGATCTAGAATCAACATTTTTATGAAACCAATATCTTTTGATGATGTGTTCACATTTTGGAATTTTCGTGTTGCAACACAAGATATGCCCTCATTCTCAAAATCCAAAGAAAAGATGATATATCAATATGACAAAGAGTTGGCTTATGCGACTCGGTCTCATATCTTGTCTATTCTAGACAATGTTTCTAACACAAAAATTGGGCACGTTGACATGGCTGATTTCTCGCAAAGGATTGAAGCTCCTTCACATCGAGAGATGAGACGTATCAGGAAGAGCAATATTCACTTGGTGTCTACTTTTCCTATGGCTGCCTTGGAACCAAATTTTGTTTTGGGATTTGCAAAGCATTTCAGCCCAAAGACCAAGCCAATAAAAAATGAAGATGGGAAGTTTATTATTAGTCTTGATCCCAAGGTTATCAAACAAATATTCAAGGTACCTCAAAGCGCAGAATGTGTGGATATGACAAAAGAAATGTCATAGGAGATATGGGATGATAATAAGGCAACTTATGAAAAATATATAACTCCTATTGGCTAGATTAAAAAAGAAACGATTTTTTAAGATGGCCTAAAACCCTTCATAGATCTAGTTTCAAATCAGAATGAAAAGACTCAATTACTCTCCTCACCAAAATATGTGATCTCAAGGATTCCAATGATTTTGAACCATGCATGTACAAATTTATCTTTTAGATCTATGACAATGAACAACCTATCTTCTGGGGTGAGCTTATCAGTAGCACTATTTCTGAGCAATTGATTAATGTGGGAACCTTGACACCATTTTACATGAACTCCTACTTGGTCTACATAGTTGCATCTATGGGATTTTTCTCGAGGCTTTCCACCAAAGGGGATCGGGTACAAGTTCCTATTTGGGATTACTATGATCAAATCACCTCGACAAACAACAAATATCATTATAGGAGAGTCCAAGAAGCATTATTTGAATATTTCCGATGTTTGTTTGATAAACAACTAGTAATCAAGCGAGTGTTTGATGAAGCATGGGATAAGGTAAATCAATATCGTTGCATCTTTATTCAATTTCCAACTTTCACTTATTTAAGAGTTGGGTACTTCAAAGGAGAATTGTATACCTTATCTAGGTATGCTATCAGCAAAATCATTCTGATGGAGTTGACCAGACAACTCATGGAAGTACGATCTTATTAAAACTCTTTGCATAGGCTAGGTTTTGGTATCAACTCTGCCAAACCTTTGGTAATTGGTCAATATATGATCAATTCAGTCTACAAGGAAAAGAATATGGAGGCCCTTCAGCTTATCACATTAAAAAGGTTCAATGCTAGGTATGATGGACTCAATGATCAAAAGAGCATTCACCATATCCATCGTATAGAAGATATTTGGATTGACATGCGAATGGAGTAGGACATCATGAGAATGGACTACTGCAGACTCACTTTGCAGCAAATCATCGATCTTAACATGCTTGAAATTCTATCTAATTTTCGGATTGACAATGATGATAATATTCTTGATCTGGAATACCATCATGCCGATTTTGACAAGTAGTATCCTTTTCCTATACAGTGGCAGTAGAAAGAAGGTTTATCCATTTTTGATAGATTTCAATCCATCCTAGCAAATACTAACAAATGTTTGAAGATCAAAGGTCTCAAGAGGGTGAATCCCAAACTTGGGGTAGATTGTGGAGGTTTCTGAGCACCTAGTAGGAAATCTCAATTGGAAATCTCAAGCAAAGATGGTGCGTCTTCGTTCGTTTCAACGAAATCTCTCAAGTTCAAGTTGAAATGTGGAAAGAGATCTAAGTCATCTCAAGAACCCTCACAAGCACTTGCGCAAGTTCAAGAACCTCATGAGGAAGAATTTGGAGAACCTGAGGAGGATGAAGAGGAAGGAGAGGTTATCATCATATCTCCTCCACGACCAATAGATCAGCAAGGTCCATCCATTCAGGAAACACCTTTTCTAGGTGTCATAGATGATGACGTGGACTCATTCTCCACTGTTTTCACATCTACCATCCCTGCCTTAGAGGTGAACGCATTGGCGCTTCCTATCTCTTTAGCGGCTCCTCCTATTCTCATAGTTGAGTAGTGGGAGAATTTGGAGAATAAGTTTGAAGATTTCCCAACATTCATGGAAAGTCAAGTTTCCCAACTTGATACTTCAATAACTTGTCTTGAGGCATTCATGATAGAATCTTCTCATCGGGTACCTCTCAGTACAATAGTACAAACTAAAGCATGTTCAATCACCACAAAAGTATAATTGCAATGGTCGCTACTGCCCCTTGGTTTTAGTTTACCTGCTTGGTTGGGCAAGATTACTATCAAGAGAAGGAAGGTTGTGTTGCCCCCAGACAATCATCCTATTAATAAAACCAAGTCTAAATCTTTGAAACATAAGATTGTTTCAAGGATCGTAGTTGATTCTGATAAGGCTAAGTTTGTGGAGGTTGCTGAACCACTGGTGGACAAATTGGTTGAAGAACTTAACCGTTCAGATTACAAGTTCACCAAAATCGAACTTGGTAAGTAATTACGGTTGGGTTGTCTACAAGATACTCATGATGCATTTGTTAATGTATCAAAGAGCAATCATGAGTTGTGGGAGAAAAAGAGTTAGCTCAAGAAGGAGCTTGCTCGCTTAAATGAGATTATTCAACAACAGTCTTCGCGACATGCAGTCACTACATCTCAAACACCTCAAGAGAAGGAGATCATGGAAGTGGCAAAAAATTGGTTTGGAGAAGTTGTCTCTCAAGGAGTTCAAGCCGTCACAGATGCAGTCAGAATTCTTGAATGTATCAATGGAATTGAAGAGATGGTGCATGACCTAATTGCATCTTTGAGTCAAGAAGCTAACACCTTCAAGGAAATCTCGTGATTGGGATGAAATCACCAATTCTAATTTAGATGGCCTGGTTGCATGTGATGTTGTCCCATCTTGCAAAATGTGCTACAGGTATCATGGACTCATGGGTTATAAAGAAGAAATGTTTCTAATTGGAGTAGTCATCACTATAGTTAACTCTAGATTGCCCTGCATGACAGTAATAACTATAGCAGGTGCCTTAGTCTGAATGGCTATAGGAGTAGGACTGCTATGTGTAACTCCAATTATGAATTTCTCAAACTGAGTTGAAGTCATGTCAAGCAACGTTGTAGATCGAATAGTGACAAAAGAAATTGACAAGGAATATGTATAAAAAACACTCTCGTAGTCATACTAATCCCCTCTTGTTTCCAATGTAGGTGCAGCCGAGGACACGAGCAATGCTAGAGTTATAGTCACAGAACACTCAAGAGATGGATGCTCCGTGGAGAATGCATCCATAGCCATGCTTAGGGGTGAATCATGAGATTCACTTGATACTGGTGTTGAATCTAGAAGAGAAGTTGCAACAAGAACCTCAGGAGGACAAGGAACCAATGGTAAGGGCTCCTTTGACTTCCTAGCGTCATCATCACTTGAGTCAATTTGGATTGATTGAATTTCAATCCCTTTTACCTCAAGTGCTCTTGAGTCCCTCCCTCCTTTGATAGATAGCTTGGGAAAACTCTAAATAGGAGTTTCAAATGTTGATGATGATGTCCCACCTTTAACTTTACCTTCATCTCGAATCTCAACCTAGTCAGACTAGCAGGATCAAAGCCTTTCTCGAGCTTTATCTTGATGCACTTGAGACCCCTTCTTTTCATCCAAGTGTTGGTATTAGCAAGAACGGGACTGAAATCAATCCCAAATCAAAGTGCTTTCGTTTCATGGTTGTGTAGGAGGAAGAATGGGTAACTTCTCCACATTATGCTGAACATTTTCGGGATCTAAGATTTGATTGTCATCTTTAAATCTAGGAGGGATTGGTGCCAAGTTGAAATTCACAATCTGCTTTACAATCAATCGAGTGTAGTCCATGCGCCACATATCCACCTCGGTACATACATCAATCTAGAGATTTTTTAGACAATGTATGTGTAGGAATTGCTTCCTCATCTTGTCATGTAGTTCTCTCCAATCAAAACTGCTCATGGCTGCAAATTTTTTCAGCATGATCCTTTGAAATTCAAAATCCATGTTCTTTGCTTCAGGCATAGTATCCAATGAGTACCCACCGATCTTCAATGGGTTACATGATGAGATCCCCACTCCTAACCAGTGCAAACTGGATTGATAAGCTTGTACCTCCATGAGTTGTCTTGCCAATTCCTGAGTATAATTTTATTTGTAGGGTACCTCGGAAAAGTGTATGCCTCTCCCTTGAACATCTAACTCACAAATATGTGAAGTTGGGAAACTCTAGAAACATACAACCATACTCATTTATTTTGTTCCATGCATCACTAGAGACTCGCCAATTTGGGAG
The DNA here is from genome assembly GCA_028749045.1 of Cupressus sempervirens. NCBI lineage: Eukaryota > Viridiplantae > Streptophyta > Pinopsida > Cupressales > Cupressaceae > Cupressus > Cupressus sempervirens. The sequence goes on along the minus strand of CM053789.1, from coordinate 821,145,422 downwards.
TTCTTTATCAATAAGCACATGAAATGCCCAAGGAAGGCATCTTGAACCCTTTGGAATTGTATCTAACTTTGCTTCAAAAGCAGTTGATTATAGTCTTCCCACCCGTGTACTTAAGACCTGCAATTTCTTGTTGACATACCTAAAAAAGTAACCAAGGAAGCAACAATATACACCATTTAGGAATTCATGTTGAATACACTGGTAGACAACACATTCACTAACTGTTCATAGATTTAATCACTCACTAATTCGTCCCAAAATACATTCTTTTTTGACCTTATTATGAGTGAGATGTGCTTATACGTCTAGGGTTCGAAAGTTTTTGAATCCTTGAGCCCTATTGAGCTATTGAGCAATGTGATGAGGTCATTGATTTCTTAAAATCACATTAGCGCGCACCCTTTATTGGCCATCTAACAAGATTTGGCCTCTTAGTGACTAACCAATTATCACTGACAAACTTGGTACAATAGGGGGTAACCTCATTCCATTGCTCCAAAGCCTTTTGTCTTGTGATGTTTGTAACAATTGGAGTATTAGGAACATGAAAAATATGATCAATAGTCTCAAGATTGAGACTAATGATAGTATTACCGTCCTCATCTCTAATGGTTGGAGAGGGTGCATCAAAATTTCTTGCACATGCAAGAATGAATTCTGGCTCACGAGCTGCCAAGGGGAAAGTGGACAATAGTGAATATGGCTTCGCTTGATCCATGTCATATTCTCGATAGCTTCAGTACCAACTCTTGCAAGAAATGAGAGTTGTCAGTATCTTGCACTTCATCACAATAGGAAGTTACTTGTGATGGTGGAATGGAGTTATGATACTGATCATACTAATACTTCATCTTGTTTTTGTCCTTTCTCTTTGTTGGAGTAGGTTCTTTTGACATTGCAAAATGGTATGTCTGCACAACTGTCATGTGAAAATCCCATAATGTGAGAACATCTTCATGTGAGGGATCGATGATAAGTTTTTTGATGAAAAAACACAGCTTTCAGACAATGTATGGATAGGGAAAATGAATGGAATGATTAAGGATGGAGAATGAACAAATTGGTCAAGTTCAGAATAGCTCAAATATGAGTAAAATAGCCAAACGCATTTTTTTTTTTTTGGAGTGAATTGCATATGAAACCAGCAAGCTTGGAATTAAGTAAACTAGGGAAAAAACTGAGGAACACATTGAGCATAACATGTTTTAATATGTGCAAAATGTGACACTCTATCCGGTAAGCATGTGGGAGAAACTTCAACCATAGAGCAGCCATATGGAGGTACATAGAATGTGTGATGGTGGGTTTTAACTTGCATTCGCATGTGAGGGAAAATTAAACTTGTCTTTTCTTTAACAACGAGATTTTACACCCGACTGCATATGAAAGAAAAATAAAACTTTGCACATGCAACTTGGAAAAGAAGACAAAATATATAAGGAACAACTTTATGTACATAAGAAGAGATGTAAAGCTGAAAATGGAAATGACAAAGATTTGCAAGAACAAACCAAGCAAATATATACAAATGCCTTGAAAGTAACAAAAGAATTTTACCTCAACTCGACCAAGCATGAGAAAGTAAGTCTTTATCCAAAACTTGAGCAAATCTGAAATAAATCCAAGAGATTTAGGATTTTAGATTTGTCTTGTTGTCCTACATTTTGTCACCGCAAAATGTTGGTAATAGCATGAAACTTTTTCAAGCTAGTTTCACGTTTCTCTAAGCTTGAATTTGATATTCAATTGCTTAATGTTGATTGATCGATCCATTTCAATTCGTGTATCAAATCATTCTACTGAAGGCTTTCATCAAGTCTGTTTCATTTTGCTTTCTTTCGAGCCTTTGCTTGATTTTTGAAACTTTCATTGTCTTTTCTTTACCTTTGAGTTTGTGTTTGTTGGTTTTTAGTCCTTTGGTTTTGCTCATGTCGCGCGTTTAACTTTTCCCTTCGATTCGGTCTAACCTAGAGCTCAATTGGAGTTGTCAGTCAAGAGATATGCCTGTTTTAGTGCCTCAAAAGTGGACCTGTTTGGTGCAACAACACGAATTAAATATATGATGTTATATTTTTAATTTGACTATAATTTTTTGATAAATATAACTTAAATTCACTTTTTGTTATGTTTTTAAGTTACTTTAACTTCAAATTTTTAACTTAGTGACTATAGTGCACTTTATGTTATAATTTTAAGTTGAGTTACTTTTTAATTTTTCACTTAAAGTGACTATATAACTATATAGTTCCAGTTTAATTTTTTATTTTTAAATCAAATGCTCATTTAAATGTTACTTTTTAAATGATGTTTATATATTATATTCTTTTAATATGATATATAAATATTGTTTATGACCCATTTAGTAACATTTTTATAAATTTAAGTGGATTAAATGACTTCAAGTTATCAAAAGTGGACATTTTACATGTCACTGCATATAAAGCTCAACTTGGTGGACTTTTTTGATGTCATTACATTTAAATGTTATCAAAAGTCGACCTTTTTCATGTCATTACATCAAAAGGTAAGTTCTTATGTTTTTGCATCCAAAATGTGAGATGCAACTTAAACTATGCTAGTCACCCCAAAAGGTGCGATTTTGATCACTTGCATCTTTTAAAACATGTTATGCACCCAGAAAGTTCTGATGTTAACTAAAAGCATGTTTTAAAATGTGTATTGTCTTCCAAAAGGATCCACTTTTTGCATTTTGATCCATGTATATACATTTGGGAAAGTTGTTTCTCAATTCCCAAGTCAAAAATGACTCAAAAACATGCATTTTTTTGCCACATTTTTGCAAAAATGGCCCAGATTTTTGCATAAAAATATCATGTTTTTGTTTAAAAAACTCAAAAAATGCATTTCCAGCCCATACCTTTGATCAAGAGGGATTGTTTTTGAGTTTTAAATGCATGATATTGTCTTTGGAGACCATATATTTGGAACTTTAATGTCAAATTTGACCTTCATTGCTCATTAATTTTTGTTAAATGCAAGTATGGAAAAATGTCAAAAAGTTGTTTGAAAATCTGAATTTGAGGAAGAATTGGTCTTCAAGTCTATAAAACTTGCTATTTTGGCTCTTTAAGCTCCAAGTGGACATTTTCAAACTTGCTCATCAATTCATGCTTATCTTGCTATTTCCATGCATATTATGGCTTGTTATTGCACATTTGTCCATATATATGCCATGAAAAGTGCATTTTGCCTTAAAAAATGATGAAAACTCTCATTTTCACACTTTTGAAATTTTCCCAAATTACAAATTCGAATTTGCATGTTGAAGTGCTTTGCTTCTTGACATGTTTGAGTCACTTTCCAAAGGCTCTTTTTGTGCTTTGTGCTTGCTTGCCGGTTTTCTCCACTTTGGAGAAGTCACAAGTTCTTTTCCAAGAACTTTTTGTTTCATGTCATGTGAAAACATCATCACGTTTCACTTCCATCTTCTATGTCACAACACTTCACATCCCATTTGACAAATGAGATTACATGTTTTCCATCTCATTCACCATTTGCACATGCATGTAATCCCATTTTCACTCATCTCTCTCTCCATATCCACTCGTACGACACGATTACACGAAATGTCTTATGTGTAATTGCATCTCAAAGGTCCGATTTTGATTAAAAATCACTTTTTAAAAAGTCAAAAAAATGTCATTTTCATCTTCCATGTACTTTGACTTGACCTTTTCACCAAAGATGACTATAAAGTTCATTATCCCTCTTCCATTTTCCATTTCCATCTCTCCATATTCATTTGCACCTGCATGAGCAAATACATGTTTCTGCATCTTTCAATGCTTCACACCTCATCCTCCATCTGCCCTTGCATGTAAAGTGCATCCTCCATCCGCATTCGCATGTCATATCACTTTCCATTCCTCATTATATGTAATCCATTTTCCGTGCAATGACATCTTGAAGACCCCAAGTCACATTTTGGAAATTAGCAATTTCCAATTGCATGCATTCCCATGCGCGAAACACTTTACTTCAAATAAAGAGAGTTAAAGGCGCTAATGGAAAGTTATTCCGAGTTTACATATGGACATCGTTAAGAAGGTTTTCAAAGTGTTAGAGAATCCAGAGTGTGTCCATCTACACAGGAGAACTTGAGCAAGAAAAGTTGGATCACATCAAGTTTTCAAATGACAACAGATAATTCATCAAAGAGAGTTAGAGGCTATTAAAAGACGTGACACCATGGTTATCAAGGTGAATGCAGTGGTACAAAATACAAGAACGTCCAATCTTGTGATCATTCGGGATTGCATCCTCAAGTACAAGGCTTTTCAGGACAATCCCTAAGATTGTTTCAATTCTCCTCCATCTTCTTTCATGTTTGCAATTGAGGAGAATGTGCTACATGAAAATGTGTAATTACATGTAATACGAGTTGCATGTATATGAAAAGATGTAATGCGAGTTGCACGTGCAGTTGCATGTAACTCTATATTTTCTCTTTTAGTTAGACTAGGTCAAAGTTGGTGGAGTTGCTCCCACTTTTTCCTCCATCTTTTTCTCAACTTCTGTGTCGATATAAAGGAGTGCCCCCTCATTATAAAAATCATCTTTTGTTGTATACAAGAAAGCTCTGCCATATTTGTGCAAGCATAGCTTTGATTGTGTAGTACAAATTTGAAAGAAAAGTGAATAAAAGAAACAATTGGATTTGAAGCTCTGATTGGAAGCAATTGTGATAGAGCAAATTAGAAGCTTTAACAGTAATTTGTGCCTATTGTCTTGATTCATGTTATTATTGTGTGTTCAATAAAAGAGCATAGTGATTTGTAATGTTCCCGTTATAAAATAAATCATTTATCAAACTATTGTAACGGGCCAATTGATTTAATGTATCTCGAACCCATTTATATTTTTGTTTTTGTAGTTTGTGTCATTGTCGGCTATCTTTGTACACCCTCAGAAAGTTTCCCACGGGTATTTAAGCACGGCTTGTAGGTAGTTTTTAAGGAGGCATTTGGATTATTTTCTATGTACTGTGAATTCTTGTTGGAGTTCTGGATTGTTTGCCATTTTGAAAGTGAAAGATCTTCCCTATTTGGCCTTGCAGCTTTGGTGGGATTCATCCCTCACCTATTCTGTTGTTGCATGTAATTCTTTGCTTGGACCTAGCAAATCGGAGCACCATCTTTTGACAATTATTATTAGCATTCAAGTCTCTATTATTGTGTGGATTTTATCAAGATCTATTGTGTTTTGCGTATGAACTAGATTGTATTCTATATTGGGTTCGGATACCTAACCTTGTGGCCTCCCATTGTTTCCGTATTGCTTCTTCCTTGGCCATACGACTTTCACCCTCCATGCACATTACTGTACATTGCTCCTGTCGCTCATCCACACCAAGTACAGCCTGTCGTACGAACATCTAGCACTCACCGTACACCCTCCTCTATCCCCCCACCGTACGGACTTTTCCTTACCCTCGTACGGTCTCCTGTTTGTGCAATGTACGGCCATCAACCCTCCCCTACCGTACTTCCACTCACTCCACTGTAGTGTGCCCCTCCAATTGCTGTTGTACAAACCTCCAATTGCACTGTATGGATTCATCTGTACATTTCCTGCACCATTCCTCCACCGTACGATATACTTTTGGTAGCCTCCCATCCCGTATGAACTTCATTCCAGTGCTCACACATAGACATTATCACCACATATTTTACTTTCTTTTTTATCGCATCGGTAGCACGGAACATTACAGTGGTATCAGACCTCTTCGATTTTGCCAGCCTGTGGATAGTGAATGAGAGTTTATAGCCGGAAGAGAAGGACACATTTTGTTGATCGAATGGCTGCTGAACCAAAACCAACAGTTGCCAAACTTGTGGCACTATTGAGGGAACTTGCCAAGGAATCAGAAACAGATCATTGATACTCAGCGACTCATGGAAGAGACACTCAAGAAGTTGGCAGACAATAAAATATCCGAAGAACAAAATGGCCATGGCGTGAACTCGGTATCGGGTAAATCAAACCCTCATCTAGCACGCTCTCAACCTTTCATGCCGACATTTCCTCCATGGACGGAGGCACAACATGGAGGAAAACAACCAACCTTTGAAGAGATGCAAGAACAACTAAAAGAAGATTGGAAGAATGCTAATTTTGAGGAAGATATATCCTACAAAGATTATGCGGATCTGAGAATGTGATACTCGGGAGGCGAAAAAAGAGGATATTTTAATGATGATCTTAGAAGAAAGTTGAGTAAAGTAAATTTGTCTTCATTTGACGGATCTGGATCCATATCTGTGTAAGCATGGGTAATGAAGGCTGATACTTCTAGCTAAATCCTATGCCAGAAGAATAAGCAATCAAATTTGCGGCACTGCACTTGGAGGGAGTCGCACATGAATGGTGGCATCACGACACTATCACATTGGGGCATGATTAGATAAATACTTACACAAAATTCACTGAGAGATTGATAGATCGATTTGATGGTAAAGATCCGGAACTCAATTTCAAAGATTTGGCACAGCTGAGGCAAACTGGATCGATCGATCAGTACATTGTGGAATTTCAGAAACTCTTTGTTTTGGTCACGGACATTTCCAAAAGAAGACGGGTAGTACTCTTCATGGATGGAATGAAAGAACCTTTGAAAGATTGGGTAAAGAGGTTCAATCCTACCACCCTATCGGAGGCTATTATTAAGGCACAGAGTATGGAGTCGTCATCCGCGTCATCCTCTTGAAGTCACTCACATGCCAAACTGTCGGCATTTCCGAGGGAAAATAAACCTCCGCCCAGGAAGCCGTCGTCAGACGAAGCTACCAGACAGGAACTCCGAAGGAAGAAACTGTGTTTCAATTGCAAGGGACCTTGGGAGCCTGGCCACAGATGCCTCGGAAAAGGGAAGATCCATTACATTGAGGTCGTGTCCAATGATGAGGACGAATAGGAAGAAATGCTTGCCAAAGACAACCAACCTCACCAGCATGGTCAGTTTAAACCGTACGGAAAGAATTGCAACTTTGGTACGAAGCGGAGGAACCATTGCCCTAACCAGTAGCCAGAGGTGCATGGTTTTTCGTGTATAGGGAACCCTCCAAGGACAATGGGTTACGGTGATGCTGGATAGTGAAGCTACTCTAAATTTCATAAACTCATCTCTGGTGAAGCAAAGGGGTCTACCTATGGAGACACATGTAGGATTTTCAGGTCAAAGTTGTCAGAGGGACTCTTCTGCCCTGTACACACCTTGTTCCTCAGCTAAGTATCACAATGGTGAATCACATAGTGACTGAGGATTTCTTCATAGTGGACCTTAATGACATGGAGATTATTTTGGGCATACAGTGGATGGAGACACTTGATGAATACACTCAGAGCTTCAAACAGATGGATTTCACTTTTGTTGTTGATGGAAAGAAGGTTGTTCTTCACGAAATGGAAAATGAGGGTTTGAAGAAAGTTTCAGCGCATCGGATGATGTTGCGTGGGCTGCACATTGTTTTATCTTGGAAGAACCTATAAAAGGACAACCAACACCTCCAGGATGATGAACTCTAAGATCTTTTGAGTAAACATGATAAAGTTTCCATTGACATTCCCCTTGGCATACTGCCTCATCGAAGGTTTGAACATACTATCGAGTTGTAAGCAGGAGCCAAGCCGGTCATAACCACACTGTATCGCCATCCCAAGAAATTCAAAGACGAGATCGAAAAGATAATTCAGGAATTGCTGGAGAAAGGATGGATTCCTCCCAGTTCTAGCCCTTTCGCGTCATCAGTGGTGTTGGTCAAAAAGAAAGATGGGACGATGCGCATGTGTGTGGACTACAATGCCTTGAACAAAAAAATAATAAAGAATAGATATCCCATTCCAAGGATAGATGAGTTGTTGGATGAATTACATGGCGCAATCTATTTTTCGAAAATAGATCTTTGTTCCGGATACCATCAGATCCGCATGAGGGAGGAAGACGTAGAAAAGGTGGCCTTCCGTTGTCACTACGGACATTATGAGTTTTTGGTCATGCCGTTCAGATTGACAAATGCACCTACTACATTCTAGTCATGCATGAACCGCATATTCAACAAACAATTGCGTAAGTACTTATTGGTATTTTTTGATGATCTTATTTATAGCAAGACATGTGAAGAACACCTAAAACATCTAATGAAGTCCTAAGTATCATCGAAGAGCAGTCTTTGTTCGCCAAGCAATCCAAGTGTGAATTCGGTATGATAGAAATATTGTACTTGAGGCATGTTGTCAGTAAATACGGAGTTCAAGTGCACTAGGAGAAGATTCAGGCTATCCTTGATTGGCCTCCCCCAAAATCACTCACAGATTTGCGAGGATTTTTCGGATTGTGCAGTTATTACTGGAGGTTCGTGAAGGGTTTCTCTTAGCTCAACGCACCCTTAACGGATTTGACAAAGAAAGGGTCTTTCCAATGGAACGAAAAGACACAACTCACTTTTGATAAATTGAAAGAGGCAATGAGCACTTGTCCCATACTTGCATTACTTGATTTCACTCGACTATTCATTTTGGAGTATGATGTATCTGGAGAAGGCATTGGTGCGGTACTAATGCAGGATAGACACCCCATAGCTTATGAGAGTAGGAAGCTTACACAAACAGAATGCGTATATTTCATCTACGACAAGGAAATGTTGGCCATCGTACACGCACTAACCAAGTTTCGGTAGTATTTGGTGAGTGCCACATTTGTCGTCCGTACAGATCACAACAATTTGAGATATTTTCTAGAGCAACGAGACTTGAACAAAAGGCAACAAAAATGGGTAAGCAAGGTTCAGGCTTTTGATTTTGACAATGAATATGTGAAAGGGAAGAACAATGTGGTTGCAGATGCCTTGTCCAGGAAACCTGCCATCTGCTCACTAGATCAGATTTTAGCTGACTAGAAGGTACATCTGTTGGTAGAATACTCCAAAAACACATTTGCCTATGAGCTAATGGATGGCAACACCCAGGATGGTTGATACAGAGTGGTGGATGACATCATCTACTATAAGAATCGAATATTTTTGGTGTCGGAATCCAAATTAAAGCAGAAAATCTTGAAGGAAGTACATGACTCACCCTTGGTAGCACATCTAGATTTCCTCAAAACTTACAAAAGTCTCTGGGAGAGGTTTTCATGGAAAGGACTCAAAGGGGATGTGTTGCAATATGTAAGGGAGTGTATGGTCTGCTAGCAGAACAAATCCGAACATACTCTACTTGCCAGGTTACTACAACCCTTGCCAATTCCAGAGCATAAGTGGGAATGTATCTCGATGGATTTAATAATAGGGCTTCCCAAAGTGAATGGAAAGGATTGTATTTTCGTGGTGGTTGACAGATTGACAAAGTACACATTTCTTTGCCATCCCCTCAAATTTTCAGGCCACACAAGTTGCCAAACTGCTCTTTAGAGAAATTTTTTGTCTGCATGGGTTACCTCGAAACATTGTCAGTGATCGGGACGGTCAATTCATCAGTATCTTCTGGAGAGAACTGTTTCGATTGACAGGGACAAAATTGTCACGAAGTACTAGTTACGACCCTCAGACAGACGGACAAACGGAGATTGTGAACAAGTGACTCGAAGGTTACCTTCGAAACTATGTCTCGGCACAACAACGAGCATGCGTCAAGTGGATACATCTGGAAGAATATTGCTACAATACCACGTATCACATGTCCATTGGGATGGCACCATTCAAAGCTCTGTATGGGTACGAACCCCTATCTTTCATTGACACAGTTTTGGGAGACAACCACGCACTGAGTGTGAAGGATTGGCTTCAGGTGGGATAGGACATCCTACGACACCTAAAGGAAAACTTGAAATGGGCACAGAATCAACAAAAGATGTATGCCGACAAACATTGAATGGAGAGGAGTTTCGAAGTAGGAGACTTGGTTTATTTCTGGCTCTAGCCATATCGACAATCCTCATTAAAGGAGAAGGGAAAAGAAAAATTGAAGCCACATTTTTATGGCCCCTATCGCATCATCCATCGCATTAGTGAAGAAGGCCGTATGCATAACATCTTTCATGTTTCATGCTTGAAGAAGGCCATAGGGCAAAATGTCACGGTAGCCATAGACCTCCCACCACTCAATGAAGAAGGCAAGCTCATATTGGAACCGGCCGAGATAATTGAAGTTTGTGAGAAGACTCTACGGAACCGCACTGTGAAGGAATATTTGGTGCGTTGGAAACACTTGCCATTGGACGATGCGACATGGGAGGGCGAGCACATTCTCCAACACCCGGCATTGCATTTGCTTGAGGACAAGCAAAATTTGGGACGGGAGGATTGTAATGTTCCCGTTATAAAATAAATCATTTATCAAACTATTGTAATGGGTCAATTGATTTTAATGTATCTCAGACCCATTTTAATTTTTGTTTCCGTAGTTTGTGTCGTCGTCGGCTATCTCTGTACATGATTGGAAAGTTTCCCGACGGGTATATAAGCACAGTTTGTAGGTAGTATTTAAAGAGGCTTTTGGATTATTTTCTATATACTGTGAATTCCTGTTGGAGTTCTGGATTGTTCGCCATTTCGGAAGTGAAAGATCTTCCCTATTTGGCCTTGCGGTTTCGATGAGATCCATCCCTCACCCTATTCCGTTGTTGCACGTAATTCTTTGCTTAGACCTAGCAAATTAGAGCACCATCTTTCGGCAATTATTATTCGCATTCAAGTCTATTATTGTGTGGATTTTATCAAGATCTATTGTGTTTTGTGTATGAACCAGATTGTATTTTGTATTGGGTTCGGATACCTAATCGTGTGGCCTCTCGTCATTTTCGTACTACTTCTTCCTTGGTTGTATAGCCTTCACCCTCCATACACATTACCGTACATTGCTCCTGTCGCTCATCCACACCAAGTACGGCTTGTGATGAGAGCCATTTACGACCCATTGTATGCCATATTTAAATCCATTTCATTGAGTTTCATACCTACTTCCCTATTCCATTTCCATCCCATTTCGTTCCATTTTCCTATTTTACATTGCATATGATTTAATATATATAAGTAGTATTTGTTATAGTTTTGGGAATAAAATATAGAAAATATATTAGTGATTGTTTTTACTAACAAAAATTATAATCCTAAGCCTTTAGAAAACCAAGCTTGCAACATACAAGTCATAGGAACTTTCTACTACAAGAGCGTTTTAGTCTTCCTGTCGCCTTCTTCACCAGAATCTGCTATCTAAATGATTGTTCTTGTCATTTTCCATGTGGATTTATTTGATTATCCACTTTGGCATTTCGTATATTGTCATGCATGTTGTTTGATTACCCAATTATTTCAATAGCTTTGTTGAGGTTTATGGAAAATAATGCATTTATTGGCTTTAAGGAGGATCTCCAAATATTATAGTATCCTATTATTATTTGCTTTAATAGGTGGCTAGTATTGAAGATTTTGTACAGATTATTATGACATCTTTTCTTATTTCTAGCCACAGTTATAACAAATTTGTTTTATTATGTGGCCAACAAATAATATTATTTAAACCAATTATTTTCAACTTGTTGGCCATGTTTAAAAACAAATTACCTATTTTAAATATTATTTGTTACAAGCTGCAATAATATAAGTAGCATATGTAAACATTGAATGTAATTCATTGGTATCAAATTGTTAAGAAATAAAATCATTGTGCTGATTGTTTCCATCATACTTTTGTAAGTTTTATCTTTGTCATCTGATGGGAGGAAGGGCGCCCACTCTCCAGCAGTTGATAGATTGTAAATAATTTATTTTAGTGTGTTTTGACATTTGTTTATTATGTTTTATATTGTTATGTTTGATGGTTTAATAATTTTTGTTAGTTAATAATATATTTCTATATTCAATGAGTGTTAATAATCTATTTTTATTTCAATGTAGATCTAGTTGATATGGCTTTCAGATTTGATTTCTATTATAATTTGTCTTAATTTATGTACTGTAGTTCCTATCGCATTTCTGTATTGTAGTTCTTGTAGAATTTTAATCACAGAATTAGAAGAGAAAGAATTGTGCATTAAGGAATTATTTTATTAGATTAACCATCCATATCTTATGTACACTTATGGATTGTAGATCAGTTTGATTTTTATTTGAGAGTTTTGTTTTTAGATTATTAGATCTATTGAAACTATTATTGGTAGAAAATTATAGTTCCTGTCGCCAGAATTATTTTAGCTTGCTGCAGATTTATTCTTGTGTGTTTTAGATGCATTCACAATCCCTCATGTCATAACCAACATCCCTTGATGGCATATTGCTCGGACACCTTTCGCAAGTTTACGCTCTCGGATTGACACGAATAGACCAAGCTGAAAACCATATTTAATTATATTAAATCTTTCTCATTATTTTCCCGAGTGTTGGCCTATTATTTTGGCGTTCTTGCCAGGGAAAGGTGTCAAAGGCATGTTAGCTTGATGAGTTGCGTTAGGAACAATTCGTTAGGATGAAAGCTTTTGCAATTGCTAGTCTTGCTTAACTCATTAATCTTAATTTGCGTTGCTTAAATCATATAGTTGCATTGGTTTAGTGTTTTGTTTTAGAGTTTGCAAGTAGGCCTTAGAAATTAGATTCATTAGTTGCTTTAGAAATTAAATTAAATTTTATATTATCACTAGTTGTGAGTTATTGGTAAAGAAAAAAAGTTATTTTGAAGAAAAAGTGTTAAAAATGATGCATTTCCAAGGTTGTTCAAGTACATCAATTTTGGGTGAATTTTTTTTCAAAAATGCAAAATTTGAAGGGATCACGAGGAAAAATGTGCTTGGGCGCTGCCTCAGGATCCCGCAAGGGGCGTTGCCCATTGACCCCATTGGTGGTTGCCACCCCCAGACCCACGCCTTCAAATTTAAAAACAAAAGAAGAAATTGGTGGGGAAATCACGCCGACCAAAGGTGATATTTTTACATCGTCTTTACCTAATGAATGCAACGTAAATGATCTTGATCTTCCATTATAATAGGTGTGCAAGAATTCTATCTCTATGTTTGAACATGAGCAAATCATTGATGAATTCTTAGAGCAATGTGATTTTGAGGATGAAAATTTAACCATTTGTTGTTCTAATTGTTATAGGAAAGATGACCAATGCATATGCTTAGACAACCAAGAGCACATGGTGAATGAGGTACAATATATTTGTGATCCTTACCATGAGAGTGGAAGTGAACAAGTGTTCCTTGTAACTTATGAACCATTTCAAATGCCAACTCACAAAGATCAAGTTATGAATTATGTTGGTAATAGGTGTTGTCACTCTACTTCATTACAAAGACAACATGTTTCTTCAAAACACACTTCTTTACATAATATGCATGACAAATGGAATCAAGAATACTCACAACAACCACTATACCCATCTTTACCATCTTCATTCCACCCATCCTACTTATTCCCATCTACTTTATCTCCTTCAAACTTCTTACCATATTCATTATCTCATTCACATCATATTATACCCACTCTACCATAACCACCAAAGGAAACCATATTTCCTAATACAACACTTCATAATAAGGTGGTTAATAGAACATATAAACTTTCACATATCTCTTTACAATCTAATAATGTACTTGAAATTGATATATCAACATTGGAATGTATTGATACATATAAGGGATGTGATTTTGGTTTAATTAAATTAGAAGAACAATATCATTTATTGAACTATAATCAACTTTGTTCTTCTTTTCCACTTAGTGAATTCCAAATGCTCACAAATGAGCCCATACTTCAAATTGCACCAATTCTAATTATTGGTCTCATAAATATGTGTGTAAACACTACTCATACACTAAGTAATATTAAACCATATGCATTCCTCATTCCACAAATGTGTTGCCAGATCCTCCAAGATCTATATTTTCTTTTTGTACTTATACATATTGATATTTGGAAGCCTATGGTTAAAATGTGCATTCCTCACATACTTGTTGATTTAGGACCAATAATTGATTAAGCGCAATTATAAGGGATTCTATGCATTAATGGCCAAAATGTTAAAACTGGATGATTGTTATTCCTCATTGTTGATTCTTTCCATTATCCTAAGATGGCCAAATAAGCTATGGATGATTCATTTATTTAACAAGGATCAAAGTATTAATATCCATATATTCTTCATTCTTGGTTCTTGTATATCAAGATGATCATTCATTGATAACAAATACTAAGTCTATTTGTTGATTCCTTGGATAATTCTACCCCACTATGCTTTTATATCCTATAGCTAATTTGGGAGTACATCCATTGAATTATTGAATATTTGATATATCTATCATTCAAAAAGGCTCGCAAAATTCTGAAGATGTATTACTCTCTGCGGTTTACCTAATTTGTTTGGTTATCCCAATGATTTTGTGACCTTGTGGCATGAAGTTAAGTTGGGGGGGGGGAATCGTTCTAACTTTGTGGTGCTAGGATGATTTCCAATCAGGATTCATTGATTGTTTTCGTTGGTCCTTTTTACCAAACTTCACCATATGACATCTCAACAATTCCAGGTATGTATTCTTATGTTGATTGACATTGGTATAATCATTGTAATCACATTCTTTTGTTTTTATCAAGTGTTTATTTATATTAATGACTCTACCTACCATTTGTATAAATGCATTACTCACTTAATGATAGGGTTATTAATTGGATAAAAGTTGCTTTACTATACTTGATATGCTTGGTTTTGAGAATATCGTTACAGGTTTCTTGTTGTGGTTCGAAAATCTTACTACCAATGCCAGTTGATGATGCTTCTCTACCCCAGAATCCTATAACACACTATGTTAGCTTTGTTAACATTGTGTGGGCTTGCTAGCTAACTGGCACATATAAGTTTTGGTTGTGCTTTACTATTGGAGCTCACATGCATATTTTGGTATAAGGTGTTCACCACCTTGAAATGAGATTTCTTTGGTGCTTGGTAAAGTATAGGACAATGTGCAACTTTGTCTATGAGATCCATGCACAATGCGGTACTATTTTATTGTGCTACACATCTAAAAACTCTTTAAAGACAAGTACAATAATCTTGAACATATTGCCCACTGCCACACTTCATCCTCGAGATGTGTATCCTCTTCTCTGAAGTTTTACAAACACATTGGTGACTACTATTGGTTTTCACTCCATACACATGTATTTGGTAATGAAGGAGATGTCATCTTATTCTGTCATCATAGAGAAATGTGAATAGCACCATCATTGTGAGTGATTCTCTTACCTCAGTGTGCTAGTGTGTTCCAATTTCTCCAAACAAATTTTAGATTTGGTGTTGTGAGATACATAGATTAAGCTTTATTTGTGAAGTGTTTTAGTATTCCCAAGTTTGTGAAAATTATTCGTAGTCATCATTTTGAGTTCATTATGTAATCAAGTTTCAACAGTGCCTTCTATGAGGTCAAAGAAAAAACTCAAGTTTTGGATGGTATCATTTTTCATCATCCATGTAAGCATTTCTTGTTCGTTGGTCATTCTATGTAGTTATTGAAAAAGAAAAAAATGAAAAAATGAAAAACAACGAAAAAATGGAAAAAAGAAAAAGGGAAAAAAAAAGAGAAAAGAGCAATAAGAGATCCAACAATGAAAACCTTTGGGCATTGTTGGCCAATTAATATCTGAAAACTAGTTTCTAGTGGATATTAATTGCAAAAATAAATTCTTAGTGGTGAAAATTGTTTTTACAACACCATTAAGTGGTGAGTAATTGAAAACTAGCTTGCCAGTTATCTCTTGTCATTATCAAAATTTGAAATAAAAGAAAAAAATGAAAATAAAAAAATGCAATAATTGGTGTTCCTAATTTTTTTGCTAATCATTATTTTCAGGAACACTCAATGGATTTTGTGGTTCTTTAGCTCTTGGGACTTGCTGTCGGTCCCTCTTGAATTTCTTCTTTAGCATGGTCATCAACACTTTGATCACCTATAGTATGTGCTAACTGCTCAATTAAGGTGTTTTAGTGGAATGGGCTACTCACTATTTGCTCTACACTACTTCAGTTTGATGGTGGTGGCTCCTATAGTTGCATTCTCTAACCGAATTTTCCGTTCCTTCCAATGGTATACTCTTTGGTGATTTCAGTTCGGTGGTGGTCTTTTGTGGTGTTGCAGTTTTGGATGCCTCTCTTTGTTCCTTGTCATTGATTCATCCATTTTGGAGGCACTAGTTGCTGAGTTTCTCTATGTTCCACCCTTGGTTTCTCTGCTCATGCATGTTGGTAAAACAATCAATTTTGTTTTTCATTATTTTATCTCTTAACTTTATTTATATTACTTATTATGTTAATCACTATGCAACACCCCTCCCTATCCTCTCCTTGTTTCTTGTGGACGGTCAACCTTTAGATGAAAGGGCAGCGAGGTATATGGTTTCACCTTTAGAAAATCGACATCGAGGTTGCAGGGAAGAAAGCTTGAGTTTTCCTCAAAGGGAGTCCCTGATGCAGATGTACCTATATTTAGTATGACACTTGCTAGTCCTATTTGTAGTGTTGACGATGGACTTAGCGGCATTGAGCTTTAGCAAGTTAAGGCTCCTAGAGCTGTTGTTACAATTAGTACAGAGACAACTGATGCAATTGTTACCACTGATACTTTCAGCTCTCTCGAGGACAGGATTATTATTGGAGATTTGTATTTGAGATCTCATGGTGTTGCTATAGTGTAGGAGGCAATTGCTTCCTCAGTTGGGACAAAGGCACATATAGAGTCACTTAGCTATGATGTTGGTGATGTGGGTGTTTCAGTGGAGTCAGTAGATGTGGGTTTATGCTCTAGTATTACTGATTCGCAGCCTGGCGCTGAGTCATGTGTGCAGAGTCAGGAGTTCGTAGTTAAGGCTTTGTCAGGAGATGTTGATGCAGATAGTAAGGACACATTTGATGATGCCATGAGATGTATTGAGTATGACACCCCTTGTCAAATATTGGGTGACGACTTCGAGGAGGTTTTGGATGAGTCCCAGGATCAATGCTTACAGGATCTTACTATTGAGGTAGAAGCTAAGACATGGGAGGAGATTGACACGGCAAGGGCTTCCATTTCTTCGGATGAGGAGTTGGCTAAGGTACACGGCGGTTGTATGCCAAATGCAAAATTGTGCGAGGAAGATAGAACCTATATGAGCGATCTTGTGGTGGAGAGAACGAATTCAGTTTTCTATCTTAGTGCAGTTGGTGAGACAAAGAGCTTGTGTAGGAGTTAGGAATTACAGAGGAATCATGTGACTTGTCAGCTGAAGGTGAGTGATAGTAACATTTCTTTAGCTCTTGAGCATTATGATGCTATACGTCAAATGTTAGCTACATCTGGTTTGGGTGCTCCTATGTTTGATGGGCATGGTGATAGTACTCTTTCTCTAGCAGAGATTCATGCGCTTCAAGATGCTATTAGGATCTTGAAGCATAGTTACTCTCAGTTATTTGTTGACAGGGATTACCTTCTGGAGTGGGGTAGCACCTGCGATGAGATGTTGTTAGGGAAAGAGGAGGAGGTGGCTGAGCTCACTCGGGAGATTGAGGTGACTGTGGACTCTCTCCAATATGCTCAGTTGGCTCTTCAGGAGTCACAACCATAGTTGGATGAGGCTGTCGTAGAGTTAGAACGGGTACAGTCGAGACCAGCCGCAGACCTTGTTCAGTATCACATTGTGGTTGGTGTTGAGTTTGGTTCTACGGTTGAGGATGAGGGATGTGATGATGTGGCAAACACATTCGTCCAAGATAAGAGTGTAGTATGTACAGAGGAGGTGAGACCATCAATGGAGATGGGCTCTCATGGTAATTTGCTTCCTTCTACTGGAAGTGAAACTATTTCTTCTTTTAATACAGCTGGTAGCAGTGGACAGTTGGCATTGTGACATTGTCAAAGGGATCAACTGTGGATTGCGGGGGAGCAGATTAATGCTTCCACGTATAATTTCTACTATATTGAGTCATTCATGGAGTATTTGCTTGAGAGCTTGGATTTGCGAGAGGTTTTAATATAGTATATCTGAGGGTACTCTCATTCGGGGCTCTCATGCTATATGACGATTGGTGAAGAAGATTGTAGAGACCTTGGCTACAATGCTTCCCAATAAGGATTTTGTTGTTCGGTTTGCTGAGAGGGTTTTCCAGGATCCTACCTGAGCAATAGTTTGGAGTCAAAGATTGGAGTGATCTTCTGATTCCTAGTTTGATGATGATGAACACTTGACAGAGATTGGGAGTTTTTATCAGCATTATACTGTGAGGAGTGCTTATCACTTTTCTTTCAACCCACAGGTAGAGGACTTGGTTTTCAGTGTTATGGATGGGGACAGAAGGCTTGGAATTCATTATACCCGCAAAGGGCGTACTTCTCCGCCAAGGGATGGAGATTCTGAGATACAGGGTACTGGGATACAATTGGATGTGCTAGTGAATCTGATGAATCAAAATCACAAACGGATGACCCAACTAATTTTGAATCTAAGATTTGAGCATAGCGTCATATCGCTTTTTCAAAGAGCGAAATGTGATGATACAATTGTGACTTTAGATTTGCAGGACATTTCTTATGAAACATTGCATGAGTTGGGTACAATTGAGGTGGAATGTGATGAGAATTCATGTCAGGTTAAGTCAGATGATGCAGTTGTTGGCATGAGTTCCTCGGATCATGTATTTGATGGCAATGCAACAATAGTGGGAGTAGGAGCATACGAGGATACTGTCATATCAGCAGCCACTTCTGTGTCAGTTGAACCATCCAACGAGGAGTTTAGCAGTATGCATGCAGTTGTAGATGTGTGCTCTGATGATAGTACACTTGTTATTGTTGATGTGGTGAGTGATATAGTGACAAAGTCAGGTTATACTATCAATCAACAAAGTGTTAACATTCACTTCATGGAAAGTACTATGTTCAACATGGATGCAACATTGTCTTATGATAATCTGATGTTTGAGGGTTATGTTGATTAGTCACTTGAATGGAGTTGGGCTCATTTTTCACCATCTGTAAAGATTCAGTTTTGTGTTGTGGCAATTGGTAATGTTCCTGTGTCCACAGATTTTGACGTGGCTACACCTATTGTTGATACAGTTGGCATGAGTGCATATGGTTCTCTTGTAGTTATGTCTCTTCAAGGGTTTGTTGATCAGGATTCCAGTCCAATATATATTATATGGGTGGGGACAAGGATGAAGATATTTCTTGTGGGGTTTTCTTCCAGTGATATTCTAACTCCTACATCATTAGTAATGGTTTTGAGTTCTATATGGTAGGTTATGTTGTTGGTCTTGATGATGTTAGTGGTATGCAGTTGGTTCAATGTTGATAGGGGTGTCACATACTACTTCATTTGGGGTCCAAGTGGAGGTTGGAGTTCATTGTGTTCCTAGAGTGCTTGAGGACAAGCAATTTCAGGGAGGACAGACTGTAATGTTCCTCGTCTTTTAGACCCTCAATGGAGTTCTTAGCTTTTCATTCTCCAAAGGCTAAGTGGAGAAATAAATTAAATTAAAGTCAATAAATAAATAAACCTAAAGGTGACTTTATATTTAATTAATTAATTTTTTTAAAAGCACATCTAATTATTGTATTGGAAAGGGGGAAGCTTTTAGAGACTGCAATTGAATAATATTTTATTTCCTTCTAGAAAGGTGAAGGAAAAGAATAAATAGAGGCAAGAGCTTCATTGTTACGCATTCGATTATTGTCAACTGCATTTGATATGAACTTGGAAGAAGAAACTAAGGGTTTCTGATTTCAGTTAGCCATTGGATAATGTCAATTTTTCAGTGTTGCAACCATTTGAGGTGGTGAAATATCCACTAAATTTGGCATTGAGGAGAGCTTCATTCTGGAGTTCTATTTGTGCTTAAAGTTAAGGAATAACTGAAGGGTTTGAAGAATATTAAAGGACTATTGAGTGCAGATTTGAAGGTTAATCTTGGGCAGTCATTAATAATCTTCTTTTTCCTTTTTGCTATTGTACGCGTGAATAGTGTCATGCTACTGTATTTATGCTTGATTTTGATTGTGGCTTTCATTTCCATCCATTGGGCATCACTATTATCAGGTTCCTCTTGCAACTATTAGTAGTTAGCATTGTAATCTTAGACATATAATTTTGTTGTTGTAAATGATAACTCAAAATTAGATTTGGCATTGTTGTGGTAATTATTGCAAGCCCATTTGTCTTGGCAAATTCATAGCAACATTGTACATGGGAATGAATTCAATAAAGGAGATATATGTTGCATACCATTTGTTTGACAAAATGTCCATTGAATAGCATATATGATCAACATAATAGTTGTATGCCAATTGTTTGTCAAAATGTCAGTTGGCTGTAGGTATGCATTCCATATCTAGTTTCTATGTATATGCATTGAAAATACTAAAAAGAACTACACTTGCATTTTAGTTCATTGTAAGAGGTATTGTAATATCATTTGTGAATATGCGGAATTTCTTAGCATCATTCAAACTAGATCAAACAATCTGAAACACAAAAAAATCATAAAAGAAAAAGGCAGCATACAAGTGTTTAAAAATATTCTTTGAGCTAAAATCAATCAGTTTGGGCAAGGGATATTACAAAGTCACGGTAAAGGGAAACCCCAAAATGTAGCAGCGAAATAGACTCCAAAAGTGGTGTTTGAATGAAAGAAAGCATGGCTACATGTTTGCTCATAACAACCCAATAAAAACTCCGAAAGGACCAAGACACGACATGAAGAAAACCTTCTTGAAAACCTCTATTATGGTGGCCAAAATAGCAAGTTTCACCCATGACAACAGCAAAGGAGAATATGCAAATGATCTCCAGTCACGAGCCATCGATATGCTGAAATAATAGAAGAAAACTCCAAATGCAGTCAAGGAAATGCAGAGAGAGCCGAATATGAGGCTAGTAATGGCGGTTATGAATGGATAGAAAACCTTATGCATTCCACTTTTCTCAAGCTTTCCAGAAAGTGCGAGTAACAAATGTGAAGATGCTTTTGTTTTAGGGTTGTCTTCATAATACTTGGACTATAAATAACCACGTTGCCTTTTCCTGGCCAAGTGGTCTTTCTTATGTTTATTGCCACTTTCCAATATTTTTATTTTGATATATATTTTGTAAAGATGTGGGTAGTTTGATTAGGTGTTGCTTTTGAACTCTTTTCAAACCCTTTGTTATCTAGGTTTGCTTATTATAATATAAAATAAAATTATTAATTAGCATCTTATAAGCTATTTAATAATTTTATTATTTCTAAAAGCAAATGATAGAAGTTTTAAAACCTAGTTGGATATCTCTCTTTACTATTCATTATAATATGTTGATAAGGTGAAATTTCCAACTAATGTGAGATTAGATTGGACTGTCATTATGTTTGACTTGGGAGTTATGAAGCAGTTGGAGTTATCAAGAGTAATTCTAGGAGTTGGTTTGGGTTGGATTTGACTTTGCCAAGGCAGTTTGAAGGGTCTTTATGGCCTGTTGGAGCATTTTTCGTGCAATTTGGCAGGAGTCATTGGTTTTTTAATGGTTTAATGGAGTTTATGAGGCAGTTAGTCATCATTTTGATGAGTATTGACTCTTATTTTAGAGGCTTTTTTCATTGATTCGACCCCAAGGGGTTTCTATTTAGTCTTTTGGACTATCTTTGTTTTTGGAGTTCTGATTATGTAGCGAAGAGATTGTGTGACATTCTTGTGTCCTTGTTATTTTTTGCATCTTTTGTAACTTGGTTTTTTGGATAGTAAATATCAATAACTGGATCATTTTAGGAAGATTTTTAAAGTCCTTTTCTTTTCTACAATTTTGTGTAAATGTGTGATAGATAAAGGCAATCAATGAGTTTTAGAATTCCTTTTGCTTCGTCTCACCTCTTATCAAATTGCAGAAATGTAAGTCTGTTTGTAGGTTGCATTGTGTGTCTATCGAATTGATTGAGATTATTAAGTGAATATCATCTTTTCCTTAACATTCTGTAATTTGAAGTTTTCAATGTGAAATAGTTTTGCAAGCCTTTACAGAATTGAAGTGTCTAAACATCAAAATAAGTTCTTCAAATAAGTAAGTCAGTTATATGTTTTTGTGTCAATATCTTTGGTGAATCACCTGTTAAGTTAAGATTTCAAGTTTTTTGTGAATTTTTTGCAACATCTTTTCCTTTTTCCTTGCTAAGTCCTAAGGAGCAAGTTAAGTGATTACCAAATAGGAACAAGCCTAGAATCCAGAGGTCTCATATTCATAATGGCATATCCCTAATGTAGAATTTGAGTCCCATGTTATGCCAGATTAAAACTTAAAAGTGA
This sequence comes from Cupressus sempervirens, assembly GCA_028749045.1. NCBI lineage: Eukaryota > Viridiplantae > Streptophyta > Pinopsida > Cupressales > Cupressaceae > Cupressus > Cupressus sempervirens. The sequence continues at coordinate 821,123,113 of CM053789.1, read as the reverse complement.
TAGTAGAGTGCAGATTTGGTGCATAACAGTAACATGAAAATAGACTTGAAATGGGCTATTTTCTTAAAACATAAAAAACTATGGTCAAATCAACTCAAAATGAGTTAAAATTTTAAAATGGACCACAAATCCACTTAAAATATTAAATATAAATTTATATCGTGCCATTGCTAATAAAAAGCCCACTTTTCTGAGGTTTTTAATAAAAATATGCAGTTGACCTGGAAAAACCCACTTTTTCCCCTATGACTTGAGCTAGACAACTCTGATTTGGACCTAAGTTAGCTTGAATGGAGCATAATTCCAAGGTCTATTCACCTAAGACAAAAACAAGACCAAAATTTATTTACAATATAAAGAAAAACAAAGAAAAGACGTGAAAGTTCACCAAAATTGAGTGTTTGTATTGTGAGAAGGAAAACTCTTACCAACAAACAATTGGGGATAATCTCAAAGGAAATCTACTAAAAAACAAAGAGGATGTGCCTATGAATCCATGAGAAAATTGTGTAGGGTTGCCTCAATTTTGTGATGTTAAAATTTAGGAAAACAAATATGTACTCCAATTCCACTCAGATAAGAATAATTTGCAATTGTTGAGTTAGCATACAACATACACATTCCGTATTTCATTTCGATATGATAACATTATGATCAAATGAAAAACAATTTTTATTTTTTTCAAAATGATAGATACTTGGGAGAGAACTTTAATTGCAAGAGGCTGTAAGAAAATAAAGTGTTGACCATGTATATACCACCATTTATTAGCATCCATCCTATATTGAGCATGAAGAGTGGCAGTGTTATGATTTGGTAGATTTAAATTGAGAAAACTTAGTGAGGACAATATTTCGAGTTTCACCATCATCATATATCTTTGTCAATGCATCCTTGTAACTAGAAGCAACCTCTTCACCTCTATATGGTGCCACCTTGCTTGGTTGTGAAACTGTCTCTTGGCTATAAAAACTTGGTGAGAAAGCATATGCCAAGAGATGGAAGGGGGATGCCATCTTGTTCCAACAATCATCAATAATCTTTTCCACAACTTTGAAAAATGTATTTGCATTTTTCTTTTTCCACTATTTTTGTGTTTATGTGCTCCACCATGGTGTCCATGACATCATAAAGTTTACCCAAACATAGGTAATCAATGTTTGCTAACCTAATCATGCTTATGATGGGCTCAATGAATTTCAAAACATATTGAGCTTGATCCCATCATTTGTCATCAAGGATCAATGCTTTTACTTTTTAGGCTCTTTTTGTGTTTGATTGCCTCCTTACACTCCACAAACTATTATGGGACTCGAGGCCTCTTACACCTTCACAAGTCATCTTAAGACTATTGTGTGAGATGCAAATCATGTTTTAGAAGGTTGTGATGACATAGAACATACATGTCATATATCATGTGATGATTAGTCAAGAACATTTGTACGTCCTTAGCCTCTATGTAAATTTTATTGACTCATTCAATTTGAGTGTCAATCTTTTGCATGATTTAATTGAGTTTGTGGAATGTACGTGGGGTCCAATGTGATTATATGTGGTATCCATTGTAGCCCTACCTGCCCTATAGTTTTTAGCATTGTCTGTTATGACTCAGACAACATTTGCAACCCCCACCGTCTCAATTGATTCCATGAGGATTGGCAATGAAACTTGCATCTTCCACTTGTCCCACAATCCATTGCCTTCAGGAACGTCACCCCTTTAGGTGACACTTCTTAACATTGATCAAAGGCACATTCTTGAATTATTTCCATCCATTAGAAATGATAGACACACATGTTTTCACCATGTATCCTTGACCACTCTCATTTGTGACTCTCCCAAGGCTTTCACCTTCAACGATAAGGTGGTTCACACCTTTTCATAACCAAGCCTAACATAAATAAGAGGTGTATTGTAAAGGGTGGTCACCATCTCTTGCCAAAAAGCCCACTCACATATAAGAAACGAGTAATACTTTGATCAACAACCTCTCTAACAATTTTTTAAGAAACTCTTCTAAAACATGGTATGTTGCGTGAGAGATGATTATCTATAAATTCAAGAAAAAGAAAATTAGGTGTGCCTTATTGATATTGGATGGATCAAGTGAAGCATTGATGATTTATCGAAAGGTAGCCCAAGTTAAGTGGGAGAAAATATTCATGTAATGTTCTCACTTTTACACCTTTTTGTTAGTCCCTTTTTTGGGTTTTCATTAAATCTTCTAATGTTTTGGGAGGGTTCAAAGGTTTTTGGTGATCTTAGTTCTTAGTTTTAGTGGGTTTCCACATTAATTGCTATTATTAGTAAGTGTTTGCATGGCACTAATCTTTCTAGGTTTTTCTAGTTGTGTTTTTGTTGGTCCTTAGAGAATACTGCTATTTATATAATGCAATTACATACCATCAATATTATCGGGTTTTTCTAGGTCTGTTCTTTTCAGTCTTGAAAGGAAACTGCTTTTTATAGTTAGTGGTTGCATGACACCAATCTTTTTGGAATTTTTCTCTTTGATCCTTGAAGAATGGTGATATTTGTAGTAATCTGTTGTACGGCACCAATATTTCTAAGTTCTTTTGGCTTAATTCTCTTTGGTTCTCAGAGAACGTGTTATTTATAGTATGTTCTTGTGTTCACATCAATTAGCATTTGTTAGCTTCAGTTAGTTCCAGCATGTTTGATTCCCTATTTTTGGTGTCTTGGCAAGTTTCTATAAGGTGTAGAAATTATTTTATTAGTTTCACTTAAGTGTTTTCAAAAGGACTTGTTAATATTTAAGTGAGAATTGTTTTATAAAGTATGTCTCAAAAAGGGCATGCTTAGGTAGGAGACATAAGTTGTGTTAAATGCCATTTGAGGGCTTTTATGAGGCAATACTCTTTTTGAATATTCACATTTTTCCTATTTTCTTCATCCAAGTCTATATAATGGGATTTTTGGTCTCATTCTTTCATTCTACTTATGCTTATGCACACATAACAAGATGTTGTGAATGGACTTGAAGAGTTCTTTAGATTGTTGGTTACAAAAACACTCTTTAGTCAACCTTGTTTTAGTTCTAAAAGATTCATTCTGGCTGATTGTTGATTTTCAGATTGAGTTTTCAAAGTTTGGCTCAAAGTTTGTTGATAATGGTTTGGTAAGGCTGAAGATTTATGAAAGCATTTGATTCAAGTATTCAGATTTTTGGTGTCTTCAATGATTTTTGGCATGTACTATGAGTTTCAAGCAATGAAACTCGAGGAGGCATCCCTAAACCTAAACCTCCCTGTTCTCGAGACATGAAGTCCCCAAGACATGGGGACAATGCTCCCAAGTTTCCCAGTGCCATCCATTTGCTGTCCAAACGTGGGAATGTCCTCGCATTCTTGGACCGGTGGGAGGATACACATGCATCCCTTGACTGTTTCGGGAATGTCTAGGCTTTCTGTAGTAGTTGGCAACTTTTGGAGTATTTTAAATATATGCATGTTTTCAAATTTGATTTAGGGTTGCTTTCAACCCCTTATTGTATGTGGAGCCCATCTAATCCAAACTTCATTCTTACAATTTCATTTCTCTTTGTTTGGGGGAGTGAAAGGAGTGACAAGAGCAAAGAAAGGATGGATAGGTACATTTTCTTTTTTTAATGTGATTAGAGTGCATCACCTCTGATGGATACTTTGATTTTGCTGAATATTTAAGGTAATTTGTTCTATGCCCTATATTTAGTAACAATTCGAAAATCTAGCCTTTTCTTCCTTGGCAGTAGACTTGGAAATACCCTCGTAGTTTCTTTTATTCCATCCTTAATTGCTTTCTATGTTTGTCAAAAATACATCTAGTTGTGCTATTGTGGATTAGAAATCCATGTAAAATGTTGCATGTTCAGACCAATTGGCCCCCCCACATGATTTTTCTGTTTTAAATCCCAGAGCCTACTGCTGAACCCAATCAAGTTGAATTCTAAATTGGAACCATAAGACTACACGTGAACTGCTTATTAAATTACTTGCTGGTTCAAATTGTTATTGGGTAGTGGTTGCTTATGTATCACAATCTATGAAGCGCTTTGGTTAACTGAGTTTCAGAAACATGTAAAAACATTGTTGCTGTCATTTACCTTATTTACTACAAGCAATACATATAATGCTGGAAGCTATGTTTATAAACTTTAAAGTAATTTCGAGATTCAAATTGTTGAACAAAAGCAAATGGTCATTTTCAACTTATGCTACCTGTTTGTAAGTGGAATTTCAACAATAATAGTTATGGTGTTGATAGTTGGATAAAGGACAGGTGATTACATGCATGGATGTTTTCTTTGAATTTTAGAATAATATTGATTTCTGTTCTGGTACACAGACCTCGAGAGAACTTTTTGCGGGGATTGAGAAAACAATGCCAAAAGACATCTTTGGCTAAAGATGTAGATAACATGGCAACAGAAAGAAATTCTTCTGCTGCACAGACAAAGATCCAAGATACTGCTCAGAAAGACCTTTCTGCAGTTGCCAAGACTAATGAAAGTAATATTAGAGTTGGAAAGGGTTTACTTGGGGAGAGTTCTAAAGCTATAATTAGTGGGATGGAAACAACATCTGTTTTGATCCCTCTTAAACCCTCAAAAAATCTTCCTATGTTGCAGATTTCCAGGTGCCACCTAAAACCTTAATTTTTATTATAGTTATCTCTAAACCCGAGCACTTGCCTTATTTTCAGTAAAGCTTAAATCTTGGCTTAATGCAGGCTCCAATTAGCAAATGGAAAACCAAATACTGTCTTGAAGCAGACGAATGAAAGACTGTCTTCTTCAAAGCCATCAATATTCCTTTCTCCCAAGAGGCTCCTTACCAAGAAGATCATTCCTTTAACAGAGCTGAAAAATACACCATCATCTCCTCTGCCCCTACTGAAAAGAAAACCAATGGAGGTGTGCTTTAATATATCTTATTTTAGAAATGCCTATTTGTATAGGAAAAATTATTTGAAGAAATTAAAGTAGATTGGAATTATAATATATATACATGTAATATTGTAAGTATAGCGTTAATGTATTGTGCATATAATTTTTGTCTGCTATCTAGATTACCTGTATTCACACTGGACATTGAATGTATATTCCTCAACATTGTATTGATTTTCTCCTTTTCATTATGATTAATATTCTAGGTTCAAATTTTCAGATTTGATATGGTTAATTTATCAATTTCATTCTCATGGTTGTGATAGCCGTCTCTAGGAAACTTTGAGTTGCTTCATGCTATGTAAAAAACTAAAAGGACTCTAGGGGAACCCTCTAGAATTATACACTAATACAGGTTCTGTTGTTGAGTTTCCATCATTCTTCAAACTATACAAGTACTATGGTTTGCTTTCTATATCTCATATCTCTTATGATGGCATATAACCTTTAGAGCTGCAAACTTAAAAAAGAGCATTGCAGGGAGTTATGAGTTTTCAGAATGACTGGTACGGGGCACTAAAACCAAGAAGTCGTCTGTAAAAATCCTGTTATCACCAATGATGCTAATTTGAGTTTGAGATAGGTTATCACTTTTGAGAAATCAGACTGCTGGATTGCATTTACAATACAAATCATTTAATATACCAGCTTGGTTCTCTTCTAGAATTGCTTCTTTTGTCTTCATCTAAAACAATTACAGGGAAGTTCTCTCATTGACAGTGCACAATACAATTTGACATAACAATGGGAAGAGCAAAAATAAACCCTTCTACTGAGCATTGGATTATCTTTTCTATAAAGCACAATGATGACTCACACTCAAGGTATAGATTCTCTGGTCTTTATATCATTCCAAGGAAATATACCCTTGTGTACTTGTTGATGATTCTCACAAAAAGCAATCCTGCAGCACGCAAATGTACATAAGTAGTCATCCATAATTGATCAATATTTGTATCTTAGTGATTGAAGAAAAATAGTTTTGTCTCGCCTTTCCATCCACACTCTCATTTTATTGTTGTTCTCAACAGCTGGTTGTGCTGAATGGTCCTAAACACAATGCTGCTTAGGAGGCCACAAATTCCTTCTGAAACAACCATCTTAGATGGATCCTAGGTTCAGAAAAGCCATAAAATTGGCATATCTTGTTTATTCTAGCATGGATAACTTGTTTTGTTTTCTAATTATTGGTGAAGATAGTATTTTAATGAAAAGTTATTTGTAGTTACGAACTATTGTTGTCTTTACATAGAGCTGTGGGTGCAGAAGTGCACTGCATTGTGTAAGACCAGTTCTGCTATGAATTGTTCCATTTATTTGTATACTTTTGCATTGATATTGTAGAATAAAAGTAGTTTGTGGTCTGACAACATTGCCTATGTGTGTTTACCGTACTGGGTAAAGAAATCAACGCACAGACAATAGATATGAATAGCAGAACTTCTTATTATTATTCGCATATGCCAAACAGTACATTATGCTCCATAAGATCTAATCATTACAATGCTTCCTGAAGGGGGTATAAATACTTTCCGAAGAACTTTCCCGAAAGAGTCCATCGGCCACATACAACATGTCGCTACATAACAAGAACCTTCCCGAAGGGACCCGTCGGCTACATAACAAGAACCTTTCCGAAGGGACCTGTCGGCTGATACACAATTTCTACCAACGACATCATCCCCTCCAAAAAGAAAAGTCGTCTCCTGACGACTACAGAACAAAACTCAAACAACTAACTACAACAAGATAGATTTGCTACATCACTTTCACATTCGTTCTGTGCCTGCGCCAAACTAGTTTCCAAAACACAATATCTCCTAAGTCAAGCTGACCTTGATAGCCACCAATGCCGCTTTCTCTGCTTCCAACTCTGGGTCCACTGAGCCAAGTGCTGCTGAACTGCCTTCAACTGGATGATCAACTCCTCTCGAGCTCTCTCTACATCTACCAAGACAGCTTCACGGCCAACACCTACTCCAAGTGTAACACCCCTCTCGAAATGCTTGTTCTGTAGATCTTTCCACCTCTGGCACACTATGCCTGCAATAGCTGCAAGTTTCATTAACTGGTCACACTTCCCACGACTAATATCCGCAACGACTGGGGTTCCAGGGGGCAACGCCCCCGGCGGGGTTGAGGGGCAACGCCCCTCGTTGCCAAGACCACATTAACACTCTGAAACCCACACAAAACTGCATGGAACACACCATCTCTGTCATTTTCTGCCAATTCTACACTCTTTTTGGCAACCGCTGGTGCTTCCCCTTCCCTATGGCATCATCTGATACTCATTCTGAGCATTCTTGATTTGTCGATTTTTTTTTTTTTTTTTTCAAGAAAACCTCCTATCAACCTTCTGTGCTACCAATGTGCAGCTACACCATACATCCTGCCACCGTATCGACTCCTTCCTTATGCAATATCCTATAATGTCCTCCAAAGTCTGAATGCAATAACAGGTAGAAGCCGTACGCCAAAACCTATAGAATCAATTCGCCACGTTATGCAAAAACCGTATCCCATATTATGCAAAATCCGTACGCAACTGGAAGCTTTAAATTTGCAAATTCATATTGAAGCACACAGGGAGCTTATCCATTGAAATCCGTACTGTAGCAATATCCTTCCTCATCCTCAACTCTGTGAAAATTCGTACTATGACTACATAAAAGAAGCCGTACTCTGCTTGCTAAAACTCATGTGCTGGCCACTCGTTTAAAAATCCGTACATTACATTCTAAATTGCAATTTCTGTATGCTGCCTTTGCTTCCAACTTCCTCCAAATTCCGTACTCCGTACGGCCAAAATCCGTACAGTGCCAATGGCTTTCCCCCAAAAATCCGTACAGCACATGTAAAAATCTGTACTGATCAAACTCCCAAAAAATCCGTATGGTCACTACACTAAAAATCCGTACCATAACTTTTGTTACAAATTCGTACTGAGATACCTTACGGTAATTTCAATAAAGTCCGTACGGTGCATGGTTAAAATAGCTAAAAATCTGTACATTCATGTGTGAAGGAAACTGTACAATTTTATGCCAATTCCAGACTTAATATAAAATTCCGTACGCTCTTGCTAGACTGAAAAATCCGTACGGTCTTTTTTTTTTTTCCCCTTGCTTTTTTTTTTTTTTTTTGCTAATAAAATTCCTGTCCTTATTGATCTTACATATGTACAATATTTACATATATACAGTACTTACAGTCATTATTTTTTCAGTTGTTCGTCCATGGAGGTGCGTTATTTCTTTCATGGTAGACATTCAACTTCGACCTATTCGTTGCGTTAGCCACTTCCTTTCCCTCTAGCATCCATAGTTTTATTGCTCTGTTATCGCCCACTTCCCGAATCTGGTACGGCCCGACCCATTTAATTTTGAACTTGCTTGGTTTGGTCTCATTCCGATCGTCGTACTTCAACACCCACTGTCTGAGTTGAAACCTGCTACTCCTATTCTGTGTCATCTCCATATCGTCCAATTTGTTGCCGAAGCTCGCTACCATGGACTCTGTCAGCTGCCCCTTCTGTCCGTCAATAACACATTCACTCTATACTGCTACAACTTTTATTGAACCCTTCCTCTTTGTTTCCTGTGCAAACCGTATGATGTGTCTTCCTTGTTGCTGGCACCTTTCTGCTATATCTGTGGTTCGACGTAATGCTTTCTTCCTGCGCGGTTGTACAGTGGAATATTTCCTCCTTTCGAGTTCGTACTATATGTTCTTTCCTTCAGCTTTAGTCATACCTGCGTTTCCTTCTTCGGCTTCTCTATGTTGCTTCGAACATTCGTTTCCTCCTTCGGCTTCTCCATGTTCCTTTGGACATTCATTTCTTTCTTCGACTTCTTTGTATTCCTTCGGACATTCATTTCCTTCTTTCTTACCTTTGTCGACTCTTAACATATTACAGCTCGGAAAGAGCTCATAGTCCTCTATTTGCCAGTGGTAAAGACCGTTCACTGAATCCAGATCATCGTCTGTCAATCCTCCTTCCAACCGCAAGTCTCCCTCCTAATTTGGTTCCATATTCTGCCTCCTTTCATCATCTTCTCCTTCGGAATCTGACAATAGGGCTTCTTCCCCGACGATTTGAGTGTGCAGATCGATGACATACTTTTGGCCTTTGCTTTCAAGTGATAAAGTATTTTTCTTCCAATTGTGTTTTGCCTTGGCTTGTATCAACCACCCCCGGCCCAAAATGGCATCATATCCTCTCCGCTTTAGTGGGATCACAACGAAATCCAACAAGAATGGTTGTGTTCCAATCGTCACTGGTTGTGCTCTCAGGACTCCCAATGGCTTAATTCCATGTTGATCGGGCATTAGCAGCTAGAATGTAGGCGGCCATAATGTCGGCTGTCCCAACCTTTTCCAGGTGTCTTCAGGCAACACATTGACACTAGACCCTCCGTCCACAATCGTTTTCGTCAATACAATCCTGAGAATTCCCATTTTGACAACTGCCGGATGGCGTCCGGATGAGAGGGCTAACAGCATCGGTTCTTCTACACTTGCGCCACTTTCCTTCTCCTTTTTGTCCGCTGTACTTGCTCCACTTTCTTGCTCCCTTCCATTTTCTCCTGGTAGTTTAGCAGTGGGAACAATGTTTGTGAGTGCTGATCGGAGCTGAGGCATAGTGAGCAACAGATCATTTATCCTGATGGGTACCTCGGCTTTCAATATTTTTCGTACAATGTTTTGTTCTGCGCAGTTCTGTACGGAGGTACCCTGTGTGTCCTTCAGGTGTGTCGTTTCTACTTGCATTGCTCTCTGGATCTCTGTGCGGGCTTCCTCCTGTCTCTTCTTTTCCTCCATTGGATCAGGGTAGAGTTTCGCCTGTTTCCGAGTGATTGCCAGAACTTCTTCCTTGTCCATCTCGATAGTAATCAAGTTTACTCTGGACTTTGGGCACTTAGCATCGTCATGATAGCCAGGTCCACACCATCGGCATAGCAACTTTGGTGTGTTCGCCGTTGTGCACTCTCGGGCAAAGTGACCCCACAGATTGCATGCGCGACATTGAACTATTGGCCGACCATTCGCATCATACTGAATTCGACTCCTTCCGCCATTATTGTTGTTGCCGCTATTGTTGTTGTTTTGCCCTCTGCTATTATTCCTGTACCCACCCGAAGTGGCACCATCAATGTTTGCATTTCCGTTCCCTCCTGACGTGGAAGCTGCCTGTGTAAGAAGCACCTGCGGAGATCCTCTAGTTTTCATGTTAAAGGGGCATTCCTTTGTCGAATGGCCCATGATCTGACAATTGTCGTAGAATTGATTCTTTGGACATGATCCTTTAGTATGACCGTTGGTTTTACACTCTGTGCACCACAACTCACTGCTTTTTGTCTCCTTTTGCATATTTTTAAACTCCATCATTCGGATCATGTCGTTCTGTAGGGCACGAACCTTCTTGCTACTGCCTTCATTGTCGCTGCTATCTTCTCCAGAAGGCTCATCATCATCCAAATTAGATGAGCTAGTCTTCTTCTTCTTTCTTGTCTTCTGCTCACTTTCGAGGTTCAATGCTCTGTTATAAGCTTTCGTGTATGATGACAACGGCACAATTTTCATTTTCTTCCGCAAGTTTGGGCGTAGACCTTCCACGAACCACCTTTTCTGAAGTCCATCCGCCAGCTTATTTTCTATTTTGTTTATCAAATCTTTTAATTTCCTGGCATAGACACAGACAGTTTCATTCTTCCCTTGCTTAGTATTGAAGATCTCTGCTACAATTTCATTATCGTCACACAACAATTGAAATTCGGCCAAAAACTCCTTTTTAATGTTATTCCAACTGTCTAACTTCTGCAGATCTATACTAGTAAACTAGTCAATTGCCACGCCCTGTAGGGTGGCCGGAAATTGTCTCATCCAGTCGTCTTCATCAATTATCCCATTTTCCCTCCAAATCGTTTCACATGTTTTGCAATGTTGAATGGGATCGGTGGTACCATTGCCATCGAATTTCGGCAGTTTCTCTTTTGGTCCTGCCATCATTACTAGATGTTGTGGGTTTTGTTGTGTACCTGCGCTATTTTGCACTCCCGCGCTATTTTGAATACCTGCGCTATTCTGTACACCTGCACTATTCTGTACACCTGTGTTGTTTCCGATACTCGTGCTGTTTTCAACACTCACGTTGTTTTCGACACTCGCGCTATTTGGCGAAGAAGGGTTTTCCTCAACTGAAGCTATATGTTCCGGAAGTATATCTCGGACGAAGAGTTCACTCCACGCTCATGCTCCCTCAACACTTTGAGCCGTGCGAGTCGATCCCCTTCCGTCTAGATTCTCTTCCCTCGGTGTATGCAGGTTCAGAAACTCCTCCCTTGCTTCTTCCACCAAATCGAGCCATTTTCGAGTCTCTTCCAACAATTGTTCAGTGCTTCTGTGTCCGTCGGTAACTTGCTGAAATCTCCGTTTGCGTTCAGCCTGTTGTGCCAAAATTAAATTTTCCTGCGCGACGCGTATTTCGTCCTTTTCCTTCAACTTATTCTTATTCTTATTCAACTGATTCGGCATTTAGTCTTCATCCGTCTGTCTGTGTGCCAGGTCCATCGGGCGACGATGCCAAATGTTTACCGTACTGGGTAAAGAAATCAACTCACAGACAATAGACATGAATAACAGAACTTCTTATTATTATTCGCATATGCCAAACAGTACATTATGCTCCATAAGATCTGATCATTACAATGCTTCCCGAAGGGGGTATAAATACTTTCCGAATAACTTTCCCGAAGGAGTCCGTCGGCCACATACAACATGTCGCTACATAACAAGAACCTTCCCGAAGGGACCCGTCGGCTACATAACAAGAACCTTTCCGAAGGGACCCGTCGGCTGATACACAATTTCTACTAACGACAATGTGAAGTCAGATCAAACTTCAAAAGAATCAAAGTTTAATAGCTGTTGCTAATCACACAACAAAATGGAAGACTAGGAGGCAATGGCCTGCAATACAAGAACCATAAAAAGCACAAGAAAGAGAAAAGATCAGCTTACCAAGACACTAGTTTCTTGTGGAACTGTTCAGTTGAAGAGTCGAATCAAATAGAAACACAGTAACTGCAGCTTCCTTCTAGGGTAACCTGGTGGTGACTGAAATTGTTGATTGATTGTTAGGTAATCTAGCAAGGATCCTAGCAAGACAATTTTTACTTTGCAAGACCACCTTAAAAGAGATAGTGAAATACAACATACAGCACAACAATACAACTCAAGGTGCTGTTGGAATAAAAGAGGGAAGGAGAACTGATGGTGTATCCAATAGATGCAATGGCCTGCAATACAAGAACCATAAAAAGCACAAGAAAGAGAAAAGATCAGCTTACCAAGACACTAGTTTCTTGTGGAACTGTTCAGTTGAAGAGTCGAATCAAATAGAAACACAGTAACTGCAGCTTCCTTCTAGGGTAACCTGGTGGTGACTGAAATTGTTGATTGATTGTTAGGTAATCTAGCAAGGATCCTAGCAAGACAATTTTTACTTTGCAAGACCACCTTAAAAGAGATAGTGAAATACAACATACAGCACAACAATACAACTCAAGGTGCTGTTGGAATAAAAGAGGGAAGGAGAACTGATGGTGTATCCAATAGATTATTGTCATCCAGCTTGGATAATATTTAAGAACATAGTGTGTTCAAGGGGAAGATTCTGAAATGAGAAAATCTTTTAGATTGGTAGAAGAACAAGAATAAAGGAGGAGGCTACAGGAAGCAACTGACTATAAATCAATTTGTGTGATTTTGAAGCCAAAGTGAAAGTTAGGGCGTAAATCAAATCCAAGGCAAAAGATATAGTTGTGAACGAAACAATCTAAACATCCAATTGGCATAGGAGAATACTCCACCACTCATGGTTAAACAAGTAGATTGATGTAGCCAAGCAAATTCCCCTTCTTGGAGAAGGAAGTGCTGATCAAAGGCCTAGAGTTGAATTTTACTTGCAAAAACTCTAGATAAGGATCTAGATGAGCTATATCATTGTGGATTATTATAACAATTGTGCAAAAAAGAGATAGAGAGATATAAAACTAAAACAACAAGTGCATTTTTAATCAAGTTTCACATTGAATCTCATCCTTGATATTACTTGTACTTTTGCCTTTGCAATTCGCCTCTTTATGATAGGTATGATAGGTTGGAAATTCCCAATTAAGCTGGTAATGAACTTTGGTCCAGACCACTTGCAAATTTCTCCTCAAAAAATCATACCTTTTCCAGGTTGGAGATTAGCCATTAAGCTGGAAACAGTTCAAGGAGCTCAGAAATGAGACAAGGAGCTGGAAATGCTCCATGACTTAGCCATTTTGCACTTGATCTAGAAGTTAGCCATTTTGCACTTGATCTTGAACTTGGATCACTATACTTGATCAGAATTGAGAATTTTAGGTGGAATGACACTCCTTGAGGTCAGAATTTTCAGATTTTAGGTGGAAATCGACCTCTTGACTTCAAAACATTCGTCTCATCCTTAAAATTTGGCTTTTACTTAGTGAATATTCAATTGAACACCCATTTACCTTGGGTTTTTTATTCATTTCTTGTCACTTGAATGTTTTCAAATCTTCAAATATCATCTTTCTCTTAAGGGTGGAAATCGATCTTTTCTCTTGATCTTCAAATTCCACTTTCCATGCTCAACCTAGGATCTTCAACTATCTCTTATACCTTCTCATGTTTCAAGCGTACAAATTATTTTCAAGATGGTCAAGTTTTCCAACTGCCTAGGTTGGAAACGAAACAAGGAACTAGAAATGACTTTTATCTTGACCACTTGGATAGGTCAGAATTTTGCATTTAAGCTGGAAACACAACACTAGTGATCATAGAGATTTCAGTTTGTCTTTTCAAGGTAAGAGCTAATTGGACGAGTTATAGAGGTTCATATCATTCTTATTGGAGATCGGCATATTGATGAGCTCCCATCATCCTCTGTCATTGGGGGTACTTGCTGCTTCATTTGGGATGAGGTTCTTAGTTGAATAGATGTTGTTCTAATTTATAATAGCTGTATATGGTGGATTGTCATGACTGAGCATACACCCAGGATGATCATTTTTTACATTCCTTGGAGTTCATCAAATTTCAGATAAACATTCAACATTGGTGGCATGGCAAAAAACATTTATCTATCCAATTTTCATTGCTGTGAAAGTAAGACGATTTGGTATCCTAGCATGGGCATGCTTTTTGCGTTACTTATGTGGGATCAGGGTTGAGTGCTTCACAATTCTAGGCATAGTGATGTTTACATTAGAGTGGAGTAGCAAAAGCTTGATGGAGCAAAGCATAACACATGAAAAAGCATACTTGGGTACTAGATTAATTTGGGATCCAAGTATTGGTGGGAATGTTTGAGTGTCATATATTCCATACATATGAATGCTTGAAGACAAGAAATTTTTAGGAAGGGACGACTACAACGTCCCTTCAAAATTGACAAAGGGAATTAATAACTTATTAATTAATATCATCTATCTGCAATGTTGTCGGTAAAATAGTTGTTAACATGTGATCGGTGTCTCCAAAGGGGTTGGCAATTGGGTAGTTGGTTGGTCGTGAAGGTTCATTGAAACCCTTTGGCACTTTATATTCTATGTATTGAACCCAATCATTATCATTATGAATGGATTAATGTTGTCATTGAGTTTGAACATATGAATGTAAACATTTTCTCAGAATAATAAAGAAGTTGACAAGTTCTCTGATATTGTGTTGGTACTATGTTGTGTTGCATTAAATTAATATCCTTTCTATTCATTTTGTATGTTCTAAACTTTTCACTATACCAGAAAGCATTTGGCATTGTTGCCTTAAAAAGAATCTAGGAGTGAAGGAGTGGTACATGGCGAGGGACGCATAATAGGAGAACCCATTAACAAAGGAAGTAGCTACAATGAAGATGATGCATTCGAGTTGTTTGAGGGGGAAAGAGCATTGATGGTTGACTTCATCTCATTACTGTAAGTGTCAATAGAAACCCACATGCAGAGAGAGATTGCATAAGGACAAGTTCCCGAGAGCATAGTGTGGCACTCTCTTAGAGTAAGCTCTATTGTGGTTTGATTGATTAGTAGTCTCTTACGACCATTGGCACATGCATTCTTGGCCTTGCAGAATTCACGTGAGGAAGTCAACCGAGATAATGGATGCTAGTAAATCCTTTGAAGGTTTGAGAAAAATAGGCGGAGGGAAACAAAGGAAAAGGACAAGAGAAGAAGATGACAAGGCAACCCTTCAAAGAGGAGGAATTAATGCCAAATTTGTTGAACAAACAAAAACTAGAAAGAATACATAGACGAGTTTGAGGTTATTTAGAGGGCTAGGCGACTTGAGGAACAAGCAAAGCGTGAATTCGACCGAGGAGACTTGTGAAGAAGAAGCTATCGAAGAGAACTAGGTAGGCACCACAACAAGTGGACAAATCGGAGTTTGGGACTATGGTACGGAAAGAGGGTGACACATTGAAGGGAATGAAGTAAACGAAGAAGACATAGACCAAGACACACTATCAGAGGATACTAGAAGCCGGTTGAGAAACCTAACTCTTGCACTAAGAGAAGAGGCACACAAGGCTTGAGGGAGAGAAGGAGGTTGGGGACGGTGGTGCAAGGGATACTTGTGCAACCATGAGTGTCTGAAGGGCATAGCGACATGGTAACCGAAGTAACCTATCAAGCTCTAACACATTCTTTTCCAAAAACCACAATGCACTGACAATAACAAAAATTGTAGACATATCCCAAAAATAGAAAGCCAAAATTCACAGGTGATTGGAAGGAAGATCATGTGTGTCCTTGTAGTTAGAACTTGTGAAACCATCTAGTTTGTCGACAAGGTGGCAGACCAGGTTGAGTGGGCTAAGGCCGCTAAGCAATTCCCAACCACGTTGAGGGGAGTGGCGGTAGATTAGCACTCAAACATGGATAAAACCAAAGTCCCCATTGACTAAAATTTATAGTACCAAATAGGCCAAGGACGAGATTGTCAAAGCATACGATCAGAGGTTGAAGGAATTATTGGGCAAAATGGGCAGCCAACCAACAAATGGCCTAAAGTAGTGATTCATTGAAGGGTTGAGACCTGCACTGAAGAAGAAAATGAAAATTGTGCCTTTGCCATTGCACGTAGATGCCTACAATAGAGTAATGGACTTGGAACCAGTGTAACGGGACTCGCCGAGTCAGCCTCGGACTCGGCGAGTTAGAGGCAGAGTCCACCTTTTCGAGGCAGACTGCCTCTTGACTCGAACTCTGCCGAGTCTTGTCTGAGTCCTGCCTGACTCGGCGAGTCCCGATGCCAAGACTCTCGCCGGCGGGTAACAAGTAAAAAGGCAAAAAAAACATAAAATGCTTTGTTTAATTGGATTTTTTTGGTTTGTATAACATGTTATTGACCTAAAAAGGTCATTCCACCATTTGCTTGTGCTCACAAGAGAGAGGAAAGAGTTAGAGAAGAATATTGGGGTTTTGAGAGAGAAATCAACAAACCGGTTTGGTCTCCCGTATTGATTGCTAATGGTTTGTGCATCTTTCTAGCTTGCATTAAAGCATTGAGAGGAGCTTGAGGGAGCATTTGGAGGAGGTTTCTACAAACTTGCATTTCCATTGTTTGTGCAAATTTGAAGAGGTAAGCTACAAGTTGTTGTTGCATTTTTTGTGTTGTTTTATACTATGTTTTAAACTTTTACATTCATATTTTTTAAGTATTTTTACTTCTCATTTTGTTTACATTCATATTGCAGCAGGCTGACAGCGAACAGTAACTTATTGAAATTTGATATAATGTCTCAACAACAAGGTGAGGGAAGTAGAAATAGGCCTCCATTTAACCCTAATGCAGACCCAAGTGCAATAGCAAGGGATAGGGCTTGGAAACATGCCATCTCGGGGCACAAAAAGGGAGTTGTTACATGTTGGCATTGTGGTGTGGTATATAATGGGGGAGGAATAAATAGATTGAAGTATCACCTAGCACATATACCTAGACGTGATGCTAAAAAATGCAAAGATGTACTCCAAGATGTTATGTGAGACATTCAAACTCTTCTAGAGGAAAAACTGGAGCAAAAAGAATTGAAAAAGAAGCAACATGAAGAAATGGCACAACTAGCCGAAGCCCAACAGGGGTCTTCTAGTTTTCGCTCTCCATTATCCACTGCTCCACATACGGATACCACTGCTTCTACGAGTGTGAGCATTGGGCTTCGCATTCGTAAGCAAAAATCGACACTTGATTCTATGTTTGCTCCACGCACGGCTCCAGGTTCACAGCCATCGCTTGAGGGCATGGGTTGGAACAAGGATAAACATGATTATGCAAAATTGGCACTTGGGAACTTCTTCATCTACAACAACATTTCATTCAATGCAGCAAGGTAATTATTTATGTAAATTTAAATTTAAGTCTTCTCTTGCTTTCAAAGTTACAAGTTTCAGCTTTCAACTTTCAGCTTTCAATAATATGTTTATTTTGTTTATTTTAATTTGTATTTTGTTTTCAAATTTATTTATAATAGACTAATTTGTTTAACTTGAAATTTTATTCTATTTGTTTTAGGTCCCCTTATTGGCAAATTGGAATCGATGCTGTTGCTGTTTGTGGTCCGGGGTTCACAGCCCCTAGTGCTGAAGAGCTAGGAGGCCCTATTTTGAACCAAAGGGTGGCTGATGTACAAGTTGAAATCACAGAGCAGCGTGAGGTGTGGAAGAAAAAAGGTTGCACCATCATGACTGATGGTTGGACTGATAGAAGGAGTAGAACACCCCTCAACTTTCTTGTTTCTTCAACAGGTAAACTGTAATTGTACTTAGAGTCTTAGACATTAAAAATTTAGAAGTAGAACTTGTACTTAAGTGATTAAGTTTATAAATTTTGAATTTATAAATTATGATTCATCATTAATTATTATACTAATTTGTTTCTTTTTCTTTAGGTGCCACGGTTTTTTTGAAATCCATTGATGCCTCGGGAAAAACAAAGAATGCTGAATATCTTTATGGGATAATGGATGAAGTGATAAAGGATGTAGGTGAGGAGAATGTGGTGCAAATAGTTACTGATAATGCAGCAAATTATGTTGTTGCAGGAAAGCTTCTTATGGAGAGACACCCTCACCTATTTTGGACCCCTTGTGCCGCTCATTGCATTGACCTCATGTTAGAGGATCTTGGTAAACTCCCTTGGATCAAAATAGTTATAGAGCGAGGAAGGAGTGTATGCAAATTCATATATAATCATACATGGGTCCTCAACCTCATGAGGAAACACAATGAGCAAAGGAAGTTGTCTCGTCCAGGGGTCACTAGATTTGCAACCAACTTCCTCACATTGAAATCCTTGCTTGATTCAAAGGGAGGTTTGAGACGTATGTTTGTTAGTGAGGAGTGGCTTGCATCCTCATATGCAAAGACCACTGCAGGGATTGCTGCAGTTGATCATATTTTTGACGAGCCCTCTTTTTGGACACCTATTGCTGATATTGTGAAGGTAATTTCCCTTTTTGTCCTCATTTCAACTTTATTTTGTTTATGAAATTATGTTATAAATTATTGTTCATTTTTTAAAGAAAAAACTTAAAGTTGATTATTTCTTTTCCAACTTTCATAATGATTGCAGTTTGTAAAGCCGCTTATTATTCTCCTACGAACAGCTGATGGAGAGAAGCCCTCAATGGGCTACATTTATGAGGGCATGGATAGGGTGAAGGAGGCCATTCGCACTTTTTTTGCAAGGAATCGAGATAGGTATGGGCCTATATGGGATGTCATTGGTAGACGATGACACAATCTACTTCACAGGCCTATACATGCAGCAGCCTACTTCCTTAATCCAGCATACCAGTTCAACCCACATTTCAAGGCTGATGATGAGGTGTGGAGCGGCCTCTACGATGTTATAGAGAGAATGTCACCTAATTCAGCAATTAGCACATATATAGTCCGTGAGATTGAGCTATTTAAGAAAGCTCAAGGGGACTTATTTGCACGAGAGTTGTGCAAAAGAAATAGGACAGCATTGATGCCTGGTAAACACTAAAAATCTTTGATTCTAATTTTTACATCCTAATTTCTAATAGTAATTCTATTACCATCTTAATTTGATAAATTCAAAGTTATTGATATAATTCAAAAATTTCTTGTTTCAGATGCATGGTGGGAGATGTTTGGCACAAAGGTGCCAAATTTACAGAGGATTGCGATTCGCATCTTGAGCCAGTCATCTAGTGCATCAGGATGCGAACGTAATTGGAGTCTTTTTGAGCACATACACTCAAAGAAGTGCAATAGGTTGGTAGTGCAAAAATTAAATGATCTTGTCTTTGTTCACTACAACCTTCGCCTTCGCCATAGACAGATCCTTGGCACCGATACAACTCCGATTGTATTAGAGAATGTTGATCCTCATGCAGAGTGGAACACAGAGGTGGATGATCCTGTCTTCAGTGATGAAGATGTGGAGTGGATAGATCAGGTGGATCGAGAGGCTGAGGCAGTAGCGATGGCAGTTGAGGAGGCTAGAGCACGAGGAGACAGAGTGGACCCTGAGGCTAGGAGTGATGGATCCGAGGCTGATGACGAGGATTATGTGCGTGAGGATGATGATGATGATGAGGATGAGGAAGAGGTTCAGGGTCAGCCTCAGACACAGGTAGAGAGGATGGCTCTAGAGTCTTCCATGACTTATCTTAGGCGCACTCGTAGGAGGACATAGAGGATGGCTCTAGTTGTTATTTTGATATATGTTTTGAACCTTTGAATTTGATACCATGGATTTTGTAATCCATGAATGTTGTAGACATTTGAGTCTTTGATATTGGAGTGACACTATGTTTATTACTTTATAGTTTATAATTTTATATTTTGGTTATTCAGTTTTTTTCCTTCAAAAATTCGCTTTTATACTTATGTGATCTATGCAAAATTGTGTATGTGTATTAAGTAAGTTCTATTTATATCAATTATTGTGTATTTGATGTTAATTTACTAAAAGATGCAAGAAACAATCTTAAAATCCTTAAAAATATTTGGATTTCATGAGTTTTTCAATTTTCCGAGTCCTTGCCGAGTCCGGTCGCCAAGTCTGAGTTCGAGTCGGATTTTGACCTTTCCGAGTCAAAGGTGAGTCCGAGTCCCGTAACACTGCTTGGAACACAAGAGAAAGATGGGTAAAAAGAAGAAGCACATGTCATCAACTAAGGATGATGATTCTGCCGTGTAGAGTAGTGATGAGGAATCAAGTAAGACAGTACAAGCCCTCCAAAGGACATACTAACTGGAATTTAAGTCCATGAAGGCTAGTATGTGCACAAATGAGGATGGAGATCTATGGTGTGTTAAATTTAAGGAAGACGACAATACCAGGATAGCATGCAAGAAGAAAAGTATATGTGACATTTGCCAAATTATGGGTTATTCCACTAAGGAATGCCCATACAATATGTAGACACGGGGGGGCCAACAAATGTTGTTCACCCAAGAGCTGTTCACATCAATAGCAACAAGCAATCCTTAGGAGACTAACACCGCGACATTGTCTGGCGGCTTTTAGAGCAACATGCATGGAGGAAGAAACAACAACAATAATAATAACAATAGGCGAACCAACATCCAATATGATGAAAAGGGAAGGCTAATGATCCAATGTCACACATGTGGCCAAGTGGGACATTTTGCTCATAACTGTGCAAGGGAAGAAATGTCTCAATTCTTGTGTAGATGGTGCAAACTTGGAGACCATGAGGATGCAAGTTATTCAAAGTCCGATGTCAACTTGTCAAATATTGAAAAGGTGAGCACAAGGGAGGAGGTATTAGAGGTCACCTATGCACAAGCAAAGAAGGCCACGTACCCCGATCCTTGTACGAAGAAGCAGAGGGTACACAATGGTAAGGTAGACAAAAAAAGAGATGATAGCTGAGAGGAGGGAGACACGAAATGGAAAGCACCTCACTATGGACAGAGGTCGAGCAAAACATTTTGCGGCAAATGATGCATATAGATATTCTGATCAAACTCGAAGATCTCTTAGAGACAATGCCACAACCACGCACAACCCTTCTAGACACCATATTGGTTTCACATCATGCGGCACATTGTGTCGAATGTGCAAAGGCATATATCGACACTTCCACAGATCCAATGTGGTTGGTTGTCAATGGTGGGAGACATCCAACATTGGTAGAAATAGGTATACTTGGTACCATTCTGATAGACACCATCGTGGATGAAGGGTTTGGTGTTAATGTGCTTTCGAAGGAGATATGGAAGAAGTTGGGAAAACCTACATTATGGCCACCAATCTTCCACTTGGTGGGTGTAGATCAACACGACATCAAACCAATTGGGACACTAATGGTGCAGAGAATAATGATTGGAACGAATTGCTATAATGTAATCCTCGAGAGAGAGTGATTGGTGGTTACCAAGGTGAAGCATGATTGGAAATGAAACACTTTATCTGCGAAGAAATATGGCGACCTCAAGGCATAGATTGTGAGCATGGACCTAGCATCCTCATTAAATCTAAGTCTAATGGAGGTACAAATGGCCAAGATGAAGGGAATCAATGGATGGAACCCAATGAGGAGGGTATCCTAGAATTGGAAGGCTGCTCCAAGGATGACTTAGACTCCGTGAATGCTCTCTTCCATTGGAAAATGGAATATATGAGTTGTTCCATTGCCATACATTGTTGGTGGATGAAGGGGCAGAGATGAACTTGTTCCCTCCAGCATACGAAGATACACCAATGGGAGGCCCAAGTGAACGAAGTACTAACATATCAATATGACATGGCAAAGTCAATTTGGCACAAGGAACCCTCATTGAAAGTCACCAACCTCGGCAATGAGGCTAATCCAAGAAACATCCTAGGTAACTAGAGCCCCGTCCTAAAAGCAGTTGCTTTTAAGATCTTTATGCAGTAAAAGGATGTATATGCTTGGACATATAAATATTTAAAAGGAATATCCCTAAAGCTATGTATGCACTGCATTCCATTGGTAATTGGCAATGTACTGGTATGAAATAGGCATTACAAAATGAATAAGAATTATGTCGACTGAGTGAATGAGGAACTCAAATGAATGTTGGACGCAAGCGTTATTTTCAAAGTAACGACAAGTGGGTGGGTCTCTCCCATTGTTATATCCTTGAAGGAGATGAAATATATATACATCTTTCTAGACTTTCAATGCCTCAATGTGATCACGGTGAAAGACCCCTTTCCAATTCCCTTCACTAATAGCATCCTCGAAGAAGTGGTAGGGCATGAAATCTATTCCATCATGGATGGATTCTAAGGCTCATATTGCACATATTTAATAAAATGTCTATGGGAAATTTTAAAGACTTATAAGATAATGGTCAATGTTTAGTACGCAGGATACATGCCTCATAGTTCTCAAGGAGTGCACAGAGAGTGCAAGAGAGCATGATTGGCATTTAACCCAAAGAAATGCAAGTTTATGGTACCACAAGAGAAGATTTTGGGGCATATTGTATGCAAGGTAGGATTGAAGACAGACTTGGACAAAATACGCATGATTATAGAAATGGAAGCACCTATAGACATTATAGAGATGAAGTCTTTCCTGGGGTATGCAAGATATTATTGAAGGTTCATCAATTTTTTTTCTTAAAGCATATCCATTAGACAAGCTTAAATGTAACGGATAACCCTACACTTGGGGGATGACACAGGAGGAAGCATTCTAGGAGTTGAAGATACGATTAATCGGTGCACCAATATTGGCTTACCTGAATTGGGACAATGAGTTACATGTGCACGTGGATGTGTCTAATTTTGCAATTGGAGTCACACTGGCATAGGTGGGAGATAGTGGGTTGGCCAGTCTATTTTGCCAAAAGTTTGATGTCTAAGGCTAAGAAAAATTATAGCACCACGAAGAGGGAGGCTCTAGGAATGGTATACACCATCCAAATAATTTGACACTACCTATTGGTAACACCATTCACTTTCTATGTGGAACATCAGGCTTTGTTGTATCTCACTAATAAACCCATAACATAAGGGAGAGTGAGCAGATGGTTTCTATTGTTGCAGGAGTTTATTTTTACCACCATAGTTCACTTGGGAAAGAGTCATGTGATTACCAATCAACTCTCCCACATCAAGTTTAAAGAACCACTGGAGGTAGTAAATGATGGTTTTCCAAATGCGCATTTGTTTCATATCATAGTCTTGACAATGTGGTACACAAGCATTGGTGAGTACCTATCTAAATCCTTGTTCCCAAGGGACATGTTGCTTGGAGAAAGAAGGAATTTGGTCTTGATGAGTTGGACATTCTAGTTGATTAATCTATTGTTGTATAAGATGGGAAAGAAGCAGGTGCTACAGAGGTGCATCGTGGAGGAAAAATTCCCAAGTGTGCTTTGGGAGGCATGTGAAGGTCTGGTTGGAGGACACATGGGACCTGAGACTATGGCGATGGAAGTGCTACACGCATACCTGCGGTGGCCTACATTATACAACGATGCCAAGGAGTGGGTTTTCAGATGTGACACTATTAGAGAATTGAAAAACCATTAAAGAAGGACTTCTTGCCTTTGAATCTCTCACAGGCACAGGGGTTATTCGAAAGGTGGGGCTTGAATTCATCGAGGCATTGAAGGCTAGCAAAGAAAGGAGGTGCATAGACATCATGGTGGCAACAAAGTACCTTACAAAGTGGGTGGAGGCGTTGGCCGTGCCAAACAACTTTACATTGAGTAGAGAAAGGTGCATTGATGAATAGATCATCATAAGGTATGGGATCCTGATATAGCTCACGAGTGACTGAGGGTGTCATTTTGTGAATCATATCATCTTCTTTCTCACAAGAAAGCTCAAGATCTTCCATTCCTTATCGAGTCCATATTACCCACAAGCAAATGGTCAAGCAGAAACGACAAACAAGATATTGGTGTCCGTGATCTACAAATCATGCAGAGTGGAGCCAGAAGACTAGGAGGTGTAACAACCAGTTTTTCCGAGTCTTAATTAACAACTAGCATATTGAAAGAAAAACAATTATTACTTCATTTTAATAGGAAGACAGTTAAATCAATTTCGTTCATATGAAAGAGATTGATGGTTAAAAATCAATTAAACAAAATTTCTTAAGTAAGAACTTAAAACACCATCAATGAATTTACCATAGGAATTAAAATCCACATACTGTGAAATTTGAACCAATAATTCATTGTAAGAAGGCTTTTACAATCACCTAGATTAGTCCACAAATACCACTATAAAAGAATCATCTAACGATTACCATTCAATACCGCTATGTCAAAATCAGATGACAATTACTATTAAATACCACTTATAAAATTAGGGCATCACAAACCACTATATCAGTTAGGGCATCGATTACCATTGGAACATTTAAGAATTTAGATACCACTGTATCGCTTAGGGCTTCAATTACCATTGGATCATTTAGGGCATCAGATACCATTGTATCAATTAGGGCTTCAAATACCACGGAATCAATTAGGGCTTCAGATACCACTGTATCATTCCTTTCCTTCCGATTTTTTAACTATGGCAATAACTGAAGATTAGAAGCTATGCTCATCTTTAATATTCATATAAATGAAAAACAATCCATAAAACTATCTCTCACATCTAGGTGTAAAATAATTGTACGATGAAATAACTCAATTAATCTTACCTTCTTGCATATACATCATAAAAGTGAATTACCTATTTCCGACAAACAATTGAATGTATAGCTTAGCTTTGTTTGTTGTACATCCGACAACTTGGGGAGAGGTGAAACATTGTCAGGGGCTTTACCACCCAACCTTGGACCTTAACTTACTCCCCACACAATCTCCAACGAGAAAGGCCCTCCCTACCCAAAATTGGACTTGGATCATCTGTCATCTACTGAGCATCCTAGTATCTAACCACACCACTAGACTCGACAGCAGTAGTTACATTAATAGGATCATGCATGAGCTATTAAATGATATTATTCTAGATTTAATGTATCATATCTTACTTCTATTTTCTAAGTCAATGTAGACTCCATCTCACCTCTTTACCCTTTCCATGGCTATACAATCGGTGAATCCTAAGTGTTCGGATCTCAGAGCAATCGGCTTTGTCTATTGATTTCCAACCATTTCATGAATAACATATATGTTCTAGCTTATCACAATTTATGATTTGAAAAGGATATTCTTAAGGATTGCAGAGTTTATTGTTTAAATAATTAACTTATTCATATCTGATTTCTCTTCTGCGTTCTTGCAAATTCATTCCACCTCTTCACCATTTCATGGCTTCTTTGCTGGTGAATTCGTCGGTGTCTATAAGATTATGAGCATTCTATTATTATTTATACCTCTTCACCATTTTATGGCATTTTTGTCAGTGAATCCTAGGTGTTAGAGAATTTGTAGTATTCTAATTCTTGTTTGGAAATTGTGATAGCATGGTTTTTGATGCTAGTTCATACAATCATTTAAATTGCTATAGCTACCATTGAATTTGAAATGATAATACATTCCACAAAGATAATACCAGGAAGATCCCGATGACTCTATGGGATTGTAAGAGATTAACAGCAAAGTATTTGATTTCAAGCAAAATATAGTCGGCTATAAGAAATCTTGACATACAAATGCATGTAGTATCTTATTCACAGTCCTAGCAATGCATGTCCTGTTGCAATTTGGACTTAAACTTCAAAGAAGAACGAATACGAAAACATATAGTGTATCAATCAAAGTCCTAGCTCTATGAAGCTGGCTACAGTCAGTCTTAAACTTGGGAAATTAAGGAATAAAGAAACACAAAGCATGACCTGAGAACGGCTTGAGGTTTGTTTGGTGTGGCTCCTTCTGTCCTCAACCAGAACTCTTGTCGGGTAGTTGTTTCACCTGCTAGTTGAGACTTGTTTGCAGATTTCCTTCACTGGCGGATTAAGGGGAAAACAAGGCAATATTGGTTAATGAAATTGGGATGATTGTTCAACACTCGGCTTGAAAAGTAGAAGTATCAGACAGGAGAAGGAATGATGTTTTCCTTGGTCGATCCATGGCTTCTTTCAAGGCTTGCTGAGACTCCTCGGCTTCTATCATTTTCCAAGATGTCTATTCAAATTTCTAAAACATAAATTCGATTTAACATGCCAAATGTTAATCGATTAAAAGCAAGAATATTAAAATGGAAAGAATAGAGTTGGAAGATTATAATTCGAATATTATTATAATTCAAATGTTATTATATTTGAATATTATTATAATTTTATATTATATATGTACATGTAAATATTAATGGAGTGACATCACTTTATTAAATTATTATAATATAATGGTGCCATCTCATTTTTATATCTATATGTACATATATAGATATATCTATTATAATAATAAGGTGAATGATCACATTAAATCCTTAGAGGTACGTTTTATATTTTAACTCAATTATTTTATGTTTCTCAATTTATTTATTTAAATAGCTCATGCGAGTCCCACAGATGTATCTTGTTTCAAATCGCTAAGTTCTTAACCCATTTGCCTAGTGATGGTGATGCTCATGTGCCTAATTCTTTTCTGACAATGCTTCCACCCCTTAGACGTGTTTTCTACAAGGAAATTCTCCATAATTAAATTATATTATCATAATAAATTATTTAATCGTAAATAATCATAACGGTTAACCATCTTCTCAATTTCATGAATTCGTGATAAATGATCAACTAGCTTGTTATCCTCACTTGAAATTATAATGGCTAACCATTTACCATTTTGCAAGATTATAACAAATTAAATTGTCAATTAATTTCATGCGAACCTCAACGGCTATATTTCAACTTAGGTCAAAAATTGGTATGTAACAGGAGGAAAAGTTACCATTGATACTATGGGCATACCAAGTCACATACAAAATAACTACCAAACACCATTTCAATTGATGTGTGGATAGGAAGTTGTCCTTGTAGAGTTCATGGTTCCAAGTCTAAGGATTGCAATTGAGAATAGGCTTCAGGGCTATGGAAAGCCTTAAGGAAAGGTTATAAAACTTAAGTGGATGAGTGTCGGATGATGGCCAATGGGCCACGAAAGTAGCACAGTAGAGGTGCAAGGCATAACATGACAAACACTTAAAGCGAGTATAGCTTTGTCCTCAACAACTCATACTGAAATATAAAGGAGGAAATAAGAATAGCAAACACTATGCAATGATATGAGGTCAACACACAAGGGCGTTAAAAATAGAAAACTGTGTATGGTGATATGAGGCTATTTAAAATGTATACCACAGAGGATTACCAAGAAGACCCACACACACGTTGATAGTGTGGGATGGAAGTTGGTTATGCAGAAGATTGGATGACACCGAAGGTACTGTATGGAAGAGATCATAAGGCCAAGGAACCAAATGGCCATCGACAAAGCTTACCAAGGGCCAACAGAGAGCTAAGCCAGTGATGGAATAAATTTGATAGTGCAATTGCAAGCACATTTGATAAGAAGTTTAATAGAGGAGGGGAAGAAACACTAGAATCAGACTAAATAACACATATTGGAGTCACCATCCAACAATGCAGAGTGTTGTCCGTAGAGAATAATTTATTTAGCACTATTGATAGACAAAACATGAGTTGTCCAAGGGAGACTGAAAAGAATAAGAGCCATGACATAGACAGGAAGTACATCCACATTCACAGTTAATTAGTGTTGTTAGTACTGCAACTAGGGATTGTAGACTGCTTGGAGAACATTTGAAGTCCTGCAATCAAGTATAAAAAGCCACCCCAAGGTCAAATTGTCGAAGGTTGTCAACAGGAAGGACTTGAAGAAACAATTATAGAGTTATAATTCTTCTGGAATGAACCAGGATGCAAGGATATTACTCTTTCGTGTAAAAATTGCAGGAAGAATGGATATAGACTTGGGGAAAAAGAAGAAGATACGCCTAAAGGTGCTAGGGAAAACTCACACATAGCAAAAGGGGGATGTGACAATGCAAAATGTTGTTTTCAAAGGACTCAATGGATTGAAGTGCAGAAAATGGTAGAAAGAAACACCAATTGTTAACTTGGTAAAGCAAACTATCAAGAGGTTTATAGTTCACTAAGGCATACAAATGTTTGTTTCTGCATGTGGGATTGTGAGGGTGCCCTTTGCATGCTAGTGGAGACCTTAGATAGATTCACACGCTACAGTTCTTTTGAGTATCTTGCATATAATTTGAAGGTTCCTTGAGAACCACCGACTTCACATAGGTGTTTGGCATTCTTGGCAAGAATGGAAAGAAAATTGATTTGTAGGCCAAGAAGATAATTCGTGACGAGAAGGAACACTTGATACGATTAGTTTTACAGATTCGTATGCCACTAGAGATGGACTTTGTAGCTAGTGACTCCAAGAACTGAGAGATGAAGAATTCATTCATTGCCGAGGGACCATGGCATTGTCTTATGGTCCTCGTAAAGAGTCGGCTAATAGGGTCGAGTAGAGCCTTCGATATTGCTCTTCCGCAAATCTTCCTCATGAATGGTATTAGGAACAAGCTAGTGTATGATTGGGTCTCCCTACTAGCAAATTGGATGTACGAGTTCCTTACCCTACAACACAAGTCATTTTGTATGGTAGTGACTCCAAGGAGGCAACTACGGATACTTTTAGGGCATCAAAAGATAGCCTATAGATGGTGACTCCAAGAGCCGAGAGATGAAGAAGTCATTCATTGTAGAGGGACCATGGCATTGTCTTATGGTTGTGGTAAAGAGTGGGCTTATAAGGTCTAGTAGAGCCTTCGATATTGCTCTTCCACTAATCTTCCTTATGACTAGTATCAAGAACAAGCTGGTATAACAAATGAATTTTCTTAACTAAAAAAATTAGAGCTAAAATCTGATTTCAAGTAGATATGAAAGTAATACTTCAACTAAACTACCGAAATATAACATTTTTAATTCCATTTTATGTGATATTAACTGAAATAACTGCCAACTGGTATAACTGTTTTCTATCATCTTTCTAGAAGTAAATTAAATCATTACCATTCATACGATGATATTTGATATTCACAAGAGAAAGTAAATGCATAGCAAAGGATAGAGAAAGAACATACAAAGCTAATTGGAGAGCCTTGAAGTGGTTGTGCAAGCCTTGGCTTTTGAGTAAGAGGAGAAGCATTAGCTTAGGCTTAACCTCCAAGCCGCAGACCATATCAATCCCCACACAATCTTTTGATTAGAAACACCCTCCCTACCTCGGGGCTAGGCTTGGGGCACTTTTTGTCCAGTCATCCAAGCAATACCGGTGTTTAGAATGTCCGCTCAGTAATAGACAGATATGTGTTATTATCTGGGGACACCAACATCTTGCGATCTATAGAAGGCAAGCATGCCATTAACGACTTTGGCCAAGGTTTTTGGATGGGTTTCTAATACGCGATCACCACCACTCGACTTGACAATAGGTAAATTAAACGGACATGCATGAGCTATTAAATGATTCGTTAAAAATAACAAATTTATTGTATCAAATCTGACTCTGTTTTCTTGTTCTTGTAGAACTTTCTCTCACGTCTTCACACATTTTTGGCCATCTAGCCGGATGAGTCCTAGGTGTCCAATCATGGAGGATATCAATTCATTTGCTGAATCTCAGCTGTTGTAATTTAATACACATATATTTCAGTATTGATGTAATACAATCCTTAAAGACTTCAAAAAACCTCAGAGGATATAACTCAAATTTGAAAGACCAGCTTAATCAAAGAGGAAAACATAGTACAAAACGTGTATGTGGTTCAGTCTTAACATGGTGAAATAACTCTATGGCTTGATCGAAGGTACTGTTCAATGGACTTGAATTACATCAAGGTCGAGCATCATTATTTGGAAATGCTGAAATGCTATTCTTGCATCTATACTTTCGAATGCAATGCATGTATTAAAATAAATTTAGGAGAACCAATCATATAACTTGATCAATGGAAGAAGATGGATCTTTGTTTAACTCTGAACAACCAACTCTCGAAGTCGACTTCTTAAATACAGAAATTAGGTTCGAATACCACTAAAAAATCAGTTTCAAAACTCAGTTCTACCTTTTCACATCAGTCGCAGAAAAAAGGAAAGAAATAAGAAGAGGGAATAAAAGTAAAATCCACCATTAGGGGGTGGTTTCTTTCCATCATATGTTCGAACATATATGCTTATGGAATAATGAAGAAGGCTTCAAGGAAGTCACAGCTCTTATAGTAGTTATAGAAAATATAATTGGCTTCTTGGTTTACTAATTTTTTTAAACAAATATGCCAAGTGTACTCCTCGTCTCTCATAGAGATTTATATTTATGAGAAAAGAATTCAAAGGTCCCTAAAAAAGAATTATATATATATATATATATATATATATATATATATATATATATATATATTTAATGATGATATATTATTATCTTGTCCAAGGTTATATCTATTAGGATAACCATATCTAAATACATATATACTTGGGGGATTATTTTATTTTCATATCCTCTCAAAGTATACACATATTTATGTATACGTATATTAATAGGGATGAGTTTGTATAATCTAATACTATGGTGGCACCATACTCTTATACTTATGTGCACATACATATATATAAATATATATAAATGATGAGAAGGTCAACATAAATATATTTTGATTATGTTAAAATGTTTAATGTTTTATTGATTATCCAATAGCTCATGCATGTCCAATGAATGTATCCCGTTATGCAGTTGCTAGGTCCTTACCAAGATAGCTAGAGTTCATAGTTGTAAATCAGACAAATGGACTAAGGTAGTGCCCCATTCCAATGCTTCTCCCCTTTGTCTGCACCTGCAAGCACTTGTACAACATTTTTCGCAATAATAACAAGTTCCCATGATAAATCCATATCAACATATAACATAGATAATAGTAAAGAAATTAGTTAATAACCTGTTGTCCTGCATTTTGTCACCATAAAATGTAGGTAACAGTATGAAACTTTTTCAAGCTTAGTTTCACATTTCTCTAAGTTTAGTTCGTTATTTAATTGGTTAGTATTGATCAACCAATCAGTATCAATTGATATAATGAATCATGTTACTGAAGGCTTTTGTCAAGTCTTTTTCGTTTTGCTTTCTGTCAAGTCTTTATTTGATTTTTGAAGCCTTCACAGTCTACTCTTTTCTTTTGAGTTTGCGTTTGCTTGTTTTTAGTCCTTTGGTTTTGCTCATGTCATGCCTTTCGATTTCCCCTTCGATTCGATCTAATCTAAAGGTCAATCGGAGTTGTCAATCAAAAATTATACCCGTTTTAGTGCCTCAAAAGTGGACATTTTAGGTGCAATAGCACGAATTAAAAAAATGATGTTATATTTTCAATTTGACATTCACTTTTCCAAAAATATAACATTTTACTCACTTTTTGTTATGTTTTTAAGTTACTTTTACTTTAAATTTATAACTTAAAGTGACTATAGTGCACTTTATGTTATAATTTTAAGTTGAGTTACTTTTTTATTTTTCACTTAAAGTAACTATAGAACTATATAGTTACATTTTAAATTTTTGGTTTTAAACTCAAATATTTATTTAAATGTCACTTTAAAATAATGTTTATGTGTTATATTGAATAATATGATACATAAATATTATTTTTGACCCATAGTGAGGACATTTTTATAATTTTAAGTGAAATACATGACTTAAAAGCCTCAAAAGTGGACTTTTTATGTGCATTTGCCTGGAAAAACTATGGAAAGTGGAAACTTTTCATGTTATTATATATAAAACTCACTTTTGAGGATACTTTTCATGCCATTATATCAAAAGCTTATGAAAGTGGACCTTTTTGATGCAATGACATGAAAAGTAGAGTTTTTGTGCTTAAGCATCAAAAAGGTGTGACACATTTTAAAACATGCATATGGCCTCAAAAGGTCCGATTTTTCCCATGAGCATGATTTAAAACATGCAATGCACTCCAAAAATTGCAATTTTGCATAAAGACACATTTTAAAACATGTAATTGACCTCAAAAGGTCCGATTTTACATGAAAACATGTTTTAAAATATCCATTGACTATGAAAATGTCCGATTTTGAGAAGGAAATGTGTTCTTGCTCCCCAAGAATCCGATTTTGGTCATAACTCAAGATTTTCTTCATGGATTTGAACGAAATCTTTGCATTCAAGGCATTTTTGCTTGGTGATCATTTTGCTTCCATCAAAGATGAGTTTAATGTGCTGAAAACCATTTTTGGGAGTTCATATCTAGGGCACGTTTTTGTGAAAAACTCCAAAATTCCTTCATTTTTACTCATAACTTGAGTTTTACTCAATGGATTTGCATGGGAGTTGTTCCATTTGAAACATTTTTGGATGACAATGAGTTTCCTTGCTTCTAAAATGGATTTATTTGCCTCAAAAACGTTTTTGAAATTTTCATAATGAATCACGTTTTTGCTTAAAATGCCTGGAAAATTGAGGTTTAAATCCACTTTTATGTGTTTTAAAGGAACTTTTTTGCATTTGGATCCATGTATATTCATTTGGGGAAGTCGTTTTTGCATTCACAAGTCAAAAATAACTCAAAAACATGTATTTTTTGGCCACGTTTTTGCAAAAACGGCCCATATTTTTGCACAAAAATGTCATGTTTTTGTTCAAAAAACTCAAAAAAATGCATTTTTAGCCCATATCTTTGATCAAGAGGGATTGTTTTTGAGTTTTAAATGCATGATATTGTCTTTAGAGACCGCATTTTTTGCTTTCTCAAATCAAATTCGACCATTGAATGTCCATTACATGCATGTACGGAAAAAGTCAAAAGGTTGTTTGAAAATCCGGATTTAAGGGAGAATTGGTCTTAAGTCTATAAAACCTACTATTTTGGCTCTTTCTCCTTCATTTTTGACAATTAATCTTCATGTAAGTGGACTGATTCTAACTTGCTCATCAATTCATGTTTATCTTGCTATTTCCATGCATATTATTGCTTGATGATTGCCATTTGTCCATATATATGCCATGAGAAGTGCATTTTGCCTTTAAAAATGATGAAAACTCTCATTTTCACACTTTTGGAATTTCCCCAAACTCTAAATTCGAAATTACTTGTTGAAGTGCATTGCATCTTGACATGTTTGAGTTTTTTCCCAAAGGCATGTGCTTGTTTTTGTGTCTTGCTTGTTTGCATTTCGGTTTTTTCTCCATTTTGGAAGAAATTGCAAATTCTTTCTCAAGAACTTGAGCACGTTTCACTTCAATTCACTTTCCATTTCATGCAAAAGCATCATCACGTTCCACTTCTATTTTCCATGCCACAACACTTCACATCTCATCTGACAAATGCGATTACATGTTTTTCATCTCATTCACCATCTACATATGCATGTAATCCCATTTTCTGCTTCAATTTTCGCTTCTCCATATGCCTTCACGCCTTGATGAGAAAATACATACTTTTCCATGTTTTGCACCTCATCTTCCATTTGCACTTACATGTAAAAGCTCGTCGTCCATCTGCATTTGCATGTCATCTCACTTTTCATTCCTCATTACATGTATTTACATGTAATCCATTTTCTATGCAATGACATCTTGAAAGCCCAAGTCACTTTTAAAAAAACCAGCAATCTCCATTTGCACGCATTTCTATGCGCCAAGTACTCTACTTCAAAAAAAGAGAGAGAGAGAGAGAGAATTAAAGGTTTTGATGGAAAGTTGTTCCGAGTGTACATCCGAACATCATCAAGAAGGTTTTCAAAGTGTCAAAGAATCTAGAATGTGCTGATCTACAAAGGAGAATTCATGACAACTTGAACGAAAAAAGTTTAATCACATCAAGCTATCAAAAGACATAACACCATGGTTATCGAGGTGAATGCAGCAGTACAAAGTACAAGAACTTTTGATCCTGTGATCATTCGGGATTGCATCGTCAAGTACAAGGTCCCTCAGGATTGTTTCAACTATCTTTTGTCTTCTTCTTCTTTCATGTTTTTAATTAAAGAGGATGTATTACATGAAGATATGTAATTACATGTAATGCGAGTTGCATGTGCAGTTGCATGTAACCCTTTATTTTTTGTAGCTAGACTAGGTCAAAGTTTGTTGAGTTGCTCTCACTTTTTCCTCCACCTTTTTCTCAACTTCTTTGCCTATATAAAGGAGTGCCCCCTCATTGTAAAATCATCATTATCTTTATGCAAGAAAACTCTGGAGAAGTTGTGCCAACATAACTTTGTTTGTGTAAGTACTATTTTGAGAGAAAGTGAATACAAAGGAGCATTTGAGACTTAACTTTGATTAAGTGAGATTGTTATTTGTGTGAATTGTAAGCTTTATCTATGATTCATCCAAGTTGTCTTTGATTCATATCGTCTTGTGTTATTGGTAATTGTTCTAGTGAATTGAATTGAAAAGAGTTAAGAAACAATTGAAGCTTGAGCTTTGACCAGGAACAATTGTGAAAATCCATGTCTAGAAGCTTTGTTTGTAGCTTGTATTTTCGTCTTAATTCGCAAAATAGTTAGATTGTTCTTACTTTTGGGAGTCTTTGTGCCCTAATTGTAAAGCTTTTACCATATAGAAGTACGATCGGACTTAGAGCCAAACTGGTACGTTTTGGCTAGCCTTTGAGTTAGTGAAAGTTTATCGGTATCACTGTTTCCAGCTCTTGATAGAAGTGTAGTTAGAGATTTACCTTGCCCATTATTCGCTATACGAGTAAGTGGATCCTTTCTTGAAAGTTAAGAAGAAAGGATATTAGTAACACCCTGTTTACGAAATTCCTCGATTTTTTGCTTACCTTGAGTTGATCCAAGGAACGATGAGAAGGGGGAGACTTCCCTTTAAGGTGGGAGAGACTCTGTCTCACACGCTGTGGCTGATCATCCTATTTTGCGACTAGATTTTTACCCAAAAATGTCGGTTGCAAAATATCCACCCAACATAACCATCATTCCAAAACCAGGCAACTACTAACTACCATCATCGACATATGACAAGCAACAGTTAACTACCATCATCATTAAACAGTTATACATAATAATTGATAACAACCAATTTCATATGAAACAACAGTTACATATAACTACACTTTTCACATGAACATGAAGAAAAGAAATAAAATCAATAGTCTTCTATCTAATCGACTCAATGGCTCTAATAATTTTAAATAGGTCAAAAGTTTGGGATATAATAGCTGGTGTATGATTGGGTGTCCCTATTAGCAAATCAGGTGTGCAAGTTCCTTGCCCTACAAGAAAGGACATTTTGTATGCCACATTTTGCAAGTGGCATGTTCTTGAATTCTACACTAGTGCAGGTTCCGATTGGCAATTTGGAAGTGAAGCCGAAGGGTACCTTGGCACCTAGCGAGCCTCCAGTTTTTTACTAGAGACTTTTGGATGTGGGTTGTGCACTCGTAGGGTAGAAGAGGAAATGCCAAGTGGTCTTGAAATCAAGTCGAAAGAGGATGTAGAAAGTGTCAAGGAGGCAACTACAGATACTTCTAGAGCATCAGAAGATAGCCTACAAATGGTTGACAGTATTAGCCAAGTGGCGAAGTGAGAGGTTGTAGACTTGGCAGCCATGGTTACACCCACATAGGTCCTCTTTTGATCGGCTACTCCACCCAGATGCAACACATTTGACTCCACCTATAACGGTTGGCTTCATGACCATTGCACCCATACTAGGGTTTAGTCGATTGATGATGTCAATCACTATACTACTAGCTACCGAGCTAGTCGCAGTCATAGCAGAGTCAATAGTGGAGTCTGTTGGCAATATAGTTGTGGACGAGTCAATCATGGAAGAGTCCATTGGAGCCCCAGTTGAGCAACCAGCAGATTTGGTATTGCATGATAAGGTAGAGGCAATTGAGCTAGTTCCCATGGAGACGATGAATGTGGTCGAGGCTAAGGCCGGAGTAGTGGAAACTGCAGTGGTGGAGAAGACGAGCAAGACGGAGTTTCAGGTTGTGGTGGATATGTAATGTCCCCATTTAGAGACATTAATGATTTACTTGATAATGTCTTAAAATAGTACTTTTTCCATATCTAATTTTGTATATATAATGTGATATTTCTCTTTCATCCTTGTGAATTAACTCATTTGACTTCCTTTGAATGCTTCACCCTTAATATGATTCATTACCTTTCTCTTCTCTTCCTCACAATATATATAGTTTGTCTGATTTTTTCATACAATTGTATTCCCTTTCTTCATATAGTCTTCTATTGATCATCATATCAATTCTAACTAAGATATTTCTAATGTATATTATTATTAATTCCTTATTTTTCTCTTCAATCAATCGATGGATATTCTGGTGTATATTTATACACTCCACAATGATGAGGACTACATTCAGTCGTATGTTATGGATTGACATTCTGTATATTTAATGGTTTATGTTATATCCCTTTCATTGCTGATTGGACTCCCAGCCTAATATATCTATCTGTATCATCCAATTATGATAAGTGTGTTGTATTCTTTAGTCCACGTAATCCTTTTAATGGTGACATCGACGTGTTTCCCATTTGTACCTATATTATATTCTTAAGATATGATGTGCAAGATCTCCATAAGATCTATTTGCTGATGCCCTTAACTGTATCGTATGATGTCCTTTGCATATTTGAACTCTTAATGTTTTATCAATCTTCAGAAGTACATATTTAGGAAATACTTCTCATTATGAACATAAACCCCACGTCCACTGTTTTGACTTTTTACTGGTGTATATATCTCTCCCTTCAATGCTTCTCTAAACACAATAGATTCCTTATATATATTTGCAGAAATTATCACTGGTACTATGTGAAGAGTATGAAGATCTGTTGTCATTTGATTATATGCTGATCACTGTGTCTATAACTATATAAATAAATAAATTTTCCCATCCTTCCTGTGTTTGCTTGTGTGACCAGATTGGATATCTACTCTGATCCCATACTATCTTTCTCCCTGTCAATTTCTTTCCATGCTAGATGGCTCTTCCTGATGCTCTGCCATATATCTTCCCTGATTTCCTCTCATCGTTCGTTGCAAGTAAAGGCTAAAACATTGACAAGTAATTTGATATACTGTCATATTTTCTGCTGTTTTCCACCTTGATGAATTTGCAGGGCAATGGTTCATTATTTCTCCTCCCATTATATCGCTGACTGTATATATGTATAATGTCATTGGATGCTAACATTGTCGATGCAATTATCCAATCATCTTTCTATATTGCTGATCTCCTTACTGTATCCTCCAACGTAAGTTACTGGCCTTCTTCCGATAACGATCTGTGCATATCCTACATACAAGTGACGTTGATAGCCACAAATTCCTTTTGGTGCTTGATGGCTTCATTTTTGTACCTCATGAGTCTCTGTAGTGTTGACTCCATTATGAATTCATCCATTTCATACTCCCACTGAGTTTGTTGTCCTATATAGATAAATCTGTATCTTCCTTAATATCCTCCTACTCTATTTATATTCTCTTCTTATTCTATTTATCTCCGACTATGCGGTATGATCTTCTATCCCTCTTGAACTTCAGAACTGATTTTTATAATTCTTGTAATGTATTCCCCATCTATTGGAAACATGTCATGTTATATATATTAAAAATAATATTATTATCTATCATAATATATTTATAATTGGTTATATCATCTTATTAATTAATTATTTTTATATTCTATTATTTCCATTAATTATTAATCCTGCTTTAGGGGATATTACAGGATATCACTCCAATGACGAGTGATGCTCCATCTCAGGCCGACGTGACTGCTTAGCTTAGTAGATTTCAGCTTACACCTACGGCCCTTGTTCAGGGAGTTGTCCTATCTCCCAGATGCCAGGTACCATTGGAGATAGGGTATTTAGAGGACAAAACTTCACCAGTATG
This sequence comes from Cupressus sempervirens, assembly GCA_028749045.1. NCBI lineage: Eukaryota > Viridiplantae > Streptophyta > Pinopsida > Cupressales > Cupressaceae > Cupressus > Cupressus sempervirens. The sequence continues at coordinate 821,085,229 of CM053789.1, read as the reverse complement.
GCAGATAGAGGCCAATGTATCTATATTTGATTGAGGAGCAGCATAGACAAGAGTTGGTTTAGGAGAGGGTTGCGTGGGCAGTTGAGAGGGAGGCCCTGCTGATAGAGAAGGCAACCATAAGCTTGGTTGCAGGAGGAGATAACAGAGAGGGGTATGTTAGAGATTTGCCTTGTCAGTGCCTTGGAAGCAACAAAAAAGGACAAGGAGGTTCTTGAGGCTTCTTTTATGGTGAAGACAACCATGGAGTGACAGATGCTACTAGCAAAGTGGGACCTCAATCTGAGGACGGATCAGTTGTATTAGCTGATAACTCATTTGGAAGTGCCTACACCACCACTGACACCCTCTTCATCGGGGATGCTTTCTCAGTGCCCTCAATCATGATTTTTTTCATATTGTAGTACTGTGTAGTGTCTCATTTTTGTTGTGTGTCTTCTGGAGACGACTTTCTTTTTGGGGGATGATGCTGTCAGTAAAATTGTTTTTAACATGTCATTAGTGTGTCTTAAGGGGTAGACAGTTGCGTAGTTAATTGGCACTTATATTGCATTTCTTGAATCCAATCATCATTATTGTGAATGAAGGAGTAATGTTGCCATTGTGAGTCTGAACGCGTGAATGCACACATTTGCTAAGAATAATAAAGAAGTTGGCGAGCTCTCTAATATTGTGTTGGTACTACGTTGTGTAATTGCATTAAATTAAGTTCCTTGCTATTCATTTTGTATGTTTGAAAACTGTTACCGTGAAGACTTATTTTTTAGGATAATATTAAGTAATTAATAATTAATAGGAGGGCCCAATGAAACAAAATATTAATTAATTGGGATTGCTTTATTAACTTTCCCTTCAGGGGGGCATTTGAATTCCATTTGTTTTGAAGGGAAAAGATCAATTGAGGCAGTATACAAAGCTATTTGATGGCAACAATTGGGCATCAAAAGTTTGGATTTGGTTTTCTTTTCTATCAGCAAGCTTTGTGAGCTGATTGATTTAGAAGTTTCAATGGCAACCCCATCCTTTTCTATAAATTTTGTTCAAAGCGCCATTAGGAGGTAAATTTGATGTTGAAGCATATTGAACTTTTGATGGAGTAAAGACTTGCCTATTCGAGAACACGGAAGGAGGAGACATTGCAGATTAATTATGCTTACAGAATTGATTGTATCACTCTTCATCAGTGCCAATGCATATATTTGGATATTTCATTAGTATTCACAAACTACAGAGACTCAAATTACCGCTGCCATTGAGCTATAAGTTTGAGTTATGTCTTGAATATCTGCAGGATAGGACATAGCACCATGATCCATTAAAGTGTGATGGGTACAGCATCAAACAAGTGGTTATAATAGGAAAGTCTATAATTCTGAGCCACCATTTTGTCTTGGACCATGAAACATTGAGCCAAGCCATTGCAGCACTTGAGTTTTCAGTGTTACATTAGCAAGGACTGGAAATTAAGAAGCTCAACAATATTGCCAGGTGAAGCCAAGCACAATCCGCTCAGAAAGATCAACGCAACATTAACAATCGAAATTATTCCTTGAGAAAGGTTCACATGAAAGGACTGTTACTTCAAGATAAAGGGATTTTTATGGTGCAGCCTTCTGAATATCGTGCTGTCCTTGGAGCACTCAATCTGAGTGAATTCACTTCTGCCGCCTGCTACTCTAGCAGAGGCATTGGAAGAGTTTTTGTCCTGTTATTCTTCCATCACTAAGCAATGATATCCTTGAGGAAATTTTGAACATCTATCATCTGGTCATGTCAGAGCTGATGACAGAGGTACAGTGCACTGTTAATGTTGTATATCATTGTACACAGTGATACATCTCACCAGTCCTAATTATCATTTTGTTATCTCTGTGCTGATGAGTCTAGAGTATGATTGCACTGTCACTATCCAGTTGGTTACTAATATTTGAGTATCAAAACAGCATAAATCCTCCATTGCTTGTCGATACACAGCAATATTAGAGAATATATACTTACATTACAGTAGTATACGGTCAAGAAGGTGATGGCACAATTGTAAGAAGACTCGGGATCATCCAGTGAGAACTGCAACCTATATCAGATTCATTGCAACAACATTTCTGCCACTGTGAGTGACTACTGCAGCATATGTAAAGCTCGAAGACATTGCAACTTTAGTAACATCAGGTTTCAGTTCAGATTGAACTCCCTTCAATCCAAAACACATCAAGATATTCTTCTGCTACTCCCAAAACACATCAAGATTAGTTATAGTATTTACTGAACCCCGATGCTCTCCTCTTTCCCATCTAGGAGTTGGGTAATTAGAAATTACAGAAAAGATTGTTTTGTATATCATTTCAGTTAAGCTAGTTATTTTATGGAAAAAGGGGGGTGTCTATTACATCAACCCATTGCCTATTTCAGAAAATGAATGCCCATTTTAGCCTTATTGTGCCTTTGAGCCTTCATTACCAGGATATCTATTATGTGGAGATTCAGAAGACAACACCAACCATAGGTGAACTGTGGCTCGGAGTGTAGCTGCCAGAACATCATTCAGGCACCTAATGTTTTATTACTAACCAGTACCATTTATAAATCTCAATCCAATTCAATCTCTTCACTCGAGTCCAATATGATTGCCATGAACATTAAAGAAATGTTGGTGTTCACCCTAAAATGGTGGTTTGATTATAAGAGCTCCACACCCAATATCCATTTTATTGCATATAAGAGCAGACCAGACTTTTATTTGAAGATTTTTCTTAATCTCAACTATATGATAGGATAGAAGAAGGCCCTTTGTCAACAGTCAATGGTAAGCCTAAAACTTGTAACTATTTTGCTCAAAGTAATGAGACTCGGACTCGGCAAGGGTAACTCGACTCATGTCCCAGCTCGGACTCACCTGTGACTTGGCAGCGACTCGGCAAAGTGACAAAACCCTTGAAATTTAGAGATTTAAATTAATTCCATGCATCCATTATTTAATAAAGCTTAAATAGAAGGTAATTTGATCACATACATAACATAAATCGATTACGTAAGTACAAAGGTAAATTTTAGATGTATTAAGAAAATTTTGAAAATAAAAATGAAAAGTTAGACGAGTCAAATGAGTCAACTCAGTTAACCCGCTAAGTTAGGGTCATAGGTCATTTTGACCCAGCTGAGGTAACTCAACTTGAACGACTTGCCCAACTTGCGGCGAGTCTTGTTACTCTGATTTTGCTAACAGCAAGGGTGACAAAGCAATGAAATGGAAACTATCTAGCCACAAGATTATACGCCATCTACCATGAAGCCATGTTTGAAGGGCCTTTATATGTTTGTCATTGAATCTCTAATATGTTTAGAAATCTAATCTAATGTTTCATTGCTTTCTTATTTGTTTAAATTCCCCTTTGATAGTTGTACTTGTATGTGTCTTTTCACAGACATTGTGTTTTGGTTTCGCATTGCTGGGTTTTCAGTGTTCACATCACAGCTGAGCGTTAGGATTATATGTGTTGAGTAATAATATTGGATTTGAATACATGAAGAGAGCTATCTTCTGCAATATATGTAAAAACTCTATGTATGCTCTAATAGAAATTTTAGTGCCAATTGAACAATGTTGCTAGGTTCCTTTTTTTTATTAGAATTAATTTTCGGAATACATTAAAAGCGCAGGAGGAATGCTAACAACACAACTTCAGCATTTTTCATAATTTTATGTAGAAAGGAAATACAAAGAACATATATCGAATTTCACCAATTAATTGAGTTAGAAACCTGATTTCCTTATAGCTTAATTTGATGTGCTTGCTGGCTGAAAGGGAAGACCAGAATATGAGTCCCACGACAGCTCCTCAACACACATCTCCAAGGATATCCACAAATACAGGCCAAAGACACTATCAAACCCTTTGTAGTTATTGCGGAATGCCCCCATGGCACATTGCGGCTGGAAGAGGAAAGACATCCAACTACTCACAAATCACAGGCTATTAATTCCGAGTGCTACCTAGTACAATTCTGCCTGGCACAAATAAACTTCAGCAATTCACAGCTTTGGCGGCAAGTTGATGGGAATCTCAAACGCCAACCTCAGTAATCACCAACTTCCTCAAAACTTCATCAAATCGATTGCCAGTGTGCAGTATAATATAATCGATTTCCTCCAAAAGATCAATCTCTGTAGCCACAGTGATTACAATAAGGAGAATTGGCAAATTGTTTATAACAACACAATTTGCAATGAAATTACTAGAGCAATCTCCCAAACACAGCAAACATAGATAGGAGATTTAGATAGTGAAATCACCATACATCAGCAGTGACTTCAAACATCAGAAACTTCAGAGCCCCTTATACATCAGCAAGAGCATACAGTTAAGAACCTAGGAACAAGCCACAAAGACACAAAATCAAATATATAATCAATGCGTTCTTAACTCATCAAATGGGCTCATATTTACAATCTCCAAATGGCACAAAGTTTTCCAAATGAACTTCACTTAAGAAGCTTCCCACACACAACATTAAAACATAATAAAGTGTCATCATAAACTAATTTATTAATTGCTTTTAGCTCCAAAAATGACCTTTTCCACCATAACTTCAAATCCTGACACGTAAGGCCACTATTTCTTGTTCCCATGATTTAAAGTTTTTTGTCCCGGTTCCAACGAGCTATGATACTGAGGTGACCAACCAACAACACCAACAAAAATAGCAACCTCAGTGTATTTATATGAATAATAATAATTCACCCGTCTTGCGAAAACAATTGAAGAAGCACCAAAATCGAAATTTGACAACACCAAAGTGATCCTGATGATGAAAGATGATGAATGAACCTGATGGGTTAAGTTACTATAAATAGACACTCCCTCTAAGATTCTTGGAGCCCAAACCAGAAGCCCGAAATAAAAATTGAGAGTGTCCTCCAACTCCTCTGACTCAACTAAGCCCATCGAAACAAACAGATTGACTTACTATAAATATTAAATCCCTCAAACAAAGTCAAAACACACCATAGGCTGCTGGAAAGCCTATAACCACACAACTGAGACCCTCAAATCTTGTTGTCATCTCACGAGGGTCATGATGGTGAGCTGACCTGGCCAACCGCAAGAACCTACTAAAAACGGGGACATTACAATATACTACCCTTTAAAATAAAGGGACCTAGTGAGTGAAAGTTTTCTCGAGTGACCTCCAATGGAGATTTTTTGTATTAAATTTGAATAGATGTAGTGAGCTATCATGTGTAGTATTCTACCATTGATAATTAAGTGACTAGACGAGTAGAAATCTCCTGCACAACCTCCATTGGACGTTTTTAGTTGACATTATCACTACTTGAGATCAAATGATGACCATGAACATCATGGTGCCAATAAGGAATGTTTCAATTTTAAACTACCACTCAATATTTTGACATTATTTTATGCCTGTCAACCTCTATAAGTTAAACTTCATAGAAATTTGGAGCTTCTGTCCTATAAGTATAAACTGTATTGAGCTTGTCAAATCACTCCTCAATATATATCTGAATTATTTGTATTCAGTTTTGTATGGTTTTATGTTTGTTTGATCTACGGAACTGAAAATCCTTTTTCCAAGGAGGAGACCTTTTTCTTCTTTAAATTTGTTGTGTTTTTTACTATCTTAAGCAGCAAGTTGACTCTTTGGCTTGTGAAAAAAAATTATTGGGAACTTCCTCAAAACCTATCATTTATCAGAGAATATGTTTCCAGAAGCTGATATCTATCGATGAACATAATCAATAGCCTTAAAGTTCCTAACATAAATTCTCATTTGGTTTCAAACATATTCTCAAATGCAACTTCATCATGATACCTTGAATACATTTTATAGTAGTGGGAAAATAGATTGTTCCTAGCATAGTTACACCGCTCTAGGGGATGGGGGGACAAGGGAACGGAGGGACAGAGGGGCCTTAATTTGGGGATGGCACAAGGATGGCGGGGGACGGCGACGGGGAACAGGGGGGGTTGTATATACTATATACTATACATATGGTACTTAAAATGCTAGTTATGAAAATATGTATTGCAATATAAGATATAAAGATGTAAAAGAGTAAATACTTGAACATTGCGTTGAATTGGAACATCAAACATTGAACATAAATAGTCAAATCAGAAAATAGTTAACACAAGGATGTCCCTCCATCCTTGGTGGAGGTGGTGGAATCTGATTGCGCTGCTGGGGACGGGGGAACGTAGTCCCTAGTGCATCCCCGTCCCCAGCATGTGGGGCATAAAGGAGTGGGGGGGACGCATCCCTGTGTTACTATGGTTCCTAGTCACCTAACAATCATAAATTGAGATTACCATGCAAGTTCTAATTATATGATTATGTCTTCTGGAGTTTCTGTGTTAAAATATATTGGGGATGGTCATGTGAAACTGCTTATGTATATGAAATCTCTAGGGAATGGGGTGATTTCTGATAACCACTATGGTGAAGATGGTTGTAACATTTCTGCACTAATATTCTGATGGTTATTATAACAGTTCAATACATTGTAACTTGGTAATTACCATATATTCGTTATTTTTCAGCCTATTTCTCTAAATATTTTCCTGGCATGTTTCCTGATGACTTGGCATTTCTGCATTTAGATACATTGTAAAATCATGTTAGAACACATCTTTCATCTCATTTGGAAAAACAATAGAAGCATATATATTGAATTTCATGGCTTGAGTTGACTGTTTCTATGATTTTTGTCAAAGAAAATGATAGCAGAGGCATCTACCATGAACCCTTTGAAACGTACAGCAAGGTTGCTTCCAGTAAAAGAATATATGCTTGTTGATGATGTCAGGTAAAGTATAAGAAATAAATGTTTAAAAGGTATTAGTTCTCTTCAGGTAAAATGATTTCAATTTTTATCATTAAAAATGATGTAACTGAAGAATTCACTTAACTGTATTGAACAGGGGAAATCAAAACCATTTACCTTCACTGGAAAGGTTGGCTAAAGATCAAACCTATAGGAAAACTCCTAGAGGACATCCATTAGAACCATCACTAGGAATAGTTTTGGGAGAGAAACCACAGGACAGTCAGAAATTACCAGAATCTATTGTCCAAGAAGAGGTAAATAGAGCAAAGATGGTAGAGATATTTGGATTTAAAAAAACAGTACATGTTTTTTTAAAGAAAGTACAGTACAGAAAGTAGTAAACTCATTTGTGAGATTTTTAAATAAAATTTATTATGTTTATTCTATTTTGGCTACAGGGTTTGGAAAATGTTCAACAGACTGAATTTACAGGCAGCACTGACCAACCAGACCAATGCCTCAGCAGTCATTCACTTTTCCAAAACCAAATTAAATATTCAGATGGCATATCAGTTCCAGATTTCAAAGATAATGTCAAAAAAGCCGATAGTTTTTCAAGGGAATTGGAAAATGTGAGTCACATGCTAGCCTTTGTTTCTTGCTCTAAAAATGTTCTGTTTGCATTTAATGGGCATGCTTGCTTCTAATAAATCACAGGATCAGCTTTGCAAAAAGAGAAAATCAAAGCCTTACTTATAATGTAGTCCAAGTCTGAGTATCCTTACTTCTAAACTTCAACAATGCATGCATGATGGCAAGCATTTCCTTCTCATAGATGGAATATAGCCTCTCCTTTTCTTTGAGTTTCAGATTCTCATAGCCGATGGGATGCCTGTTCTCCATTAAACTGCTCCAATCCCCTCACCGAAGTTTCAAATTCCAACACAAAAGGTTAAGTAAGATTGTAGATCCAAAAACAAGTCATGATCACCTCATTATGTTTGTCAAAAACTCATTAGGCCTCTTTTGCCCACCTTAAAGCCTCTTTCTTGCTAAGATCTATTAGAGGTGCCCCTAATTGTGAAAACCCCTTAACAGACCTACTATAATAGCTACACAACCCAAAGAAGCCCCAAAACTCTATAAGTGACTTTAATGGTGGCCAATATAGAATTGTCAGTACCTTCTGTTGATGTAATTTAACACCCTAAGCTTTGATCACATTTCCAAGGTATTGAATCTCTTATCATTTTGAACTTGCTTTTGGAATGCTTAGCATACAAAGACTATGCCTCCATGATGTCAAGTACCTCATCCAATTGTTTCAAATCTTCCTCCCATGTTCTTTTGATAAGTGTGTCATCCAAAAGTACCCAAATAACCTTCTACAATTGTTTGTTAAAGACATGGTTCATACAAGACTATAATGCAGTGGGAGCATAGGTCAACCCAAAGGGTGTGACCAGAAACTCATAATGCTTGCACTGACATCAAAATGTGGTCTTACGAATATATTTCTCCCTTATGTTGATTTGGTGTGTTGGTTAACAGTTTGTCTCCTTTAAATCTTTGGTTTATACCTTGACTCTTAAAATGCCCAATAGCTGTGGAGAACAAAGAAGTTAACAACAAAATGGATCAGTGTAGTAATCTATCAAAGCCCCTGAATTGAAAGGTACAGCTCCCTTTTAGATGCAAGATTTGCAATGAATTTTGTTTTTCGGGTTTTGGGGGTGTGCTCTTAACCAGAGAGCAAAAGAGGCTAAAAACCAAATTGTTCAACACTTTTAACAACCTAGGCAGTTTGATAATAGGGACTAACTCTTGAAATGCAAACTATTCTAACTTAAGTGCAAAGATGGGAACATGCAAGACTAGCTACAAATACAAGAGAGTAGAAGGAATGACAAAATGGGCAATTCCGGGATCACTAAGTTAACTGATATTTGACAATACCCAGATTGTCCCTTTTTCAGCTACTCCATTAATCAAATTTTGGCCCTCTCATACAACGTATCAAACTACACATGAATGACAGCGTATAACACTAGGAGAGGAATGATGCTTATGCTGAAGAAAGTAAAGTTTACGATCTACTGAAATGAAGGAAATAAAACCAAGTTTACTTGCAATCATTCAACTTTCAGCTATAGCACATTCATTCCAAATACCATACATTAACTAAATGAACAGCAAAATTGAAAGTAGACTTAGAGTCACACATAGTAGTCCCAGCTACAAGGGTTTGCCCATAATTAATTTGCTGATCTTGTTAACTTCTCAAAAATTTACATATATAGGCCTTCTCAAAATGGCCAGTTACATTAGATGATTGCATTGCAGAGCATCTCTAAACGGAATAAACTAAAAATAGGACATGATTGAATCATTGTTTGTTTCAGAGGCTAGGCTAACTAACAGAATGCCATAAATGACAACAAAAAGCAAGAGAGAGGAGGGAATGACACATGTTTGGAAGAATGTCAAAGCATCATGCCTTCTTAGGAGTAACTGTGTTAGCTCTATAAGCTTTCATTGCATCAATTACTTTGTCTAACTCCTCAACACCTGGGATGATGATATTGTCAGCTCGAATCATCCAGTAGTCATGCTTTTCTGTTAGCTTATCCACTCTAGCAATCTTTAACTGGAACTTCTTCGATGCCCTCCTTATGATCAAGTCAGCTGATGAAAGCTCTTAGATCTTTGACATCTGGGAATTGAGTGGATCAGCAGCTTCATCAAAAAATGCTAGGAACTTCAACTTCATCCTCTCAATATCTACTAATTTGCCATTGGCAGACACATAGGATTCTGTGTGGAATACTTTCAGATATTCAAATAGCTTCTCAATGACTTTTCGCACCAGGTCATGCACATTCTTAAGCTCATTCGCAGACCTCAGGAGCTTTCCACTATGAATTCTAAAGATTGTTTCCCATGAAACAATGACTCTTTGCCCATTCTGAAGATCCCGTGAGTGATGGCAACATTGGTCTTCATGTTGATGACCTCTTGCAATAGGGCCATCTGCTCTGTCAAGCTATTTGTTGCCTTCTGCATGGTGATCTGATGGCTAGAAGTTGTCTCCCTCAACTTGTTAGCATTCGACAACAAATTTCCCAAATTTTCAATCAATGGGGGACCTTGAGCCTTCATCTGATCCACCCATGTTCGGCCAATTTACCCAAATTGCCTTTCTTGCTACAGCTTAAGAAGTAAATTCTTATTCTCCTCTGCATTCGGGTCAAATTAACTTGTTGAGGTACTCCTGTGTGCAGACCTGATATACTCCAATTCTTTGTTTGAGGCCTTGAGGACCTCTTTTTCTACTCTCAGCTCTTCTAGCCTATCCTCAATCTTCCCATTAGTAGACTTCCATATACTAACCATGGAGTCATGAACAGGGATCCCAAGATCCACCATTTTGATCTAGAAGTTATTCATGGTAAGCTCATTGAAATTTTCCTCTTTTTGTGGCTTTGCTATCTCCACCAACATGTGGCCAGTAGAAGGATCAATAGCCAATGTTGCAACTGATTTCTACTTCTTTGTCTTCTTGGAGGGCAGTAGAGAAGAAGTAGCTTGTGTGATTAGATCCTTTGATGGGGCAGCTTCTTCATACCTCCGCTTCTTTCGATCAATGGTTTCCTCCAACCATGACTCTTTTGAGAGGACATTGATTGCAGACTGCAACGCAGTAGGATCAAACAACTTCCTCGGGATTAGGGGAATTTGCTTGCTCCAAGAAGCAGCAAAGAAGGCAACGATTTTGGTCACTGAGAGGGCCAAAGTATCCCCTTGTTGTGATGTATCTTGTCCATCCATGGGGTTAGTGTCACCACCTAGATTGATGACTTGAGCAGGGGAGGCAGGCTTGGCTACAGATTTCTCTTGCTGTTTCTCCTTCTCTTTGTCCTTGTCCCCTTCCTTCTTCCCAACTTTTCCAATATTCGGAAGAGAGCCACCTCCACAAGTGGGAGTAATTGGAATATTCTTGTCTAGGGGCTGGTCTCCACCTTGGCCTACAGACTGAGTTGGGCCTGTAGATGTTGAAGTAGCAGTTGTAGTGGTAGTCGTTGCAGTTGATTGGGCAGCTCCAGAAGATACTCCACCAGTAGAACTGGTGATTCTCGTTCTCTTCTTCCTTGCTTGGGTCCACTCTACCTATTTGTCTGTCCTCTTGATAATTCTGTGCAAAGAAACGTGAATCGGAATCGGATCGGAATCGGCAAGGTCGAATCGAATCGTGAATCGGCAATGAATCGGCAATGAATCGGCAAATTTGAAAAAACCCGTTAAATTTAAAGATTTTAACAATTTAAAACTTATTTCATGCACCCTTTATTGAATATAACTTAAGCACACTATAACATCATCAAATAGAAGTTAAAACTTAACATACATAAACATGAAACATAAAATCCATCACATACGTAACTATGTTATCTAAGATTCTAAAATGTAAATTGTAGGCTAGCTGAAGTAAATAGAAATCAAATGATCATAATGATTTAAATCATAGAATGTATGTAAGATGATCCATAAGACATCAAATCATAAATTTATGTAAGAATCTAAGATGAAGATCCATGAAAGTTTGAAACTTTGAAACATATGTCTATCAATGATTCAGTATCAATATCTGTAAACAAAATATAAAAACAAGGCTCCAGCTCAAGCCTCAGGCTCATAGTCATCATCATCCTCAACATCATCCTCAAGCTCGGCTACAGCCTCAGCCTCAGCCTCTGAGTATCCAATCTGCCTAGTAGCAAGGCGTCTAATGTAGATCCTAGAGGACTGTCGAGCCATATCTCCCGCATATAAGATGGGCTCACGAATGTCGCTAGGGCCTGTGTCTGTGCGTGCACGTGTGCGTCTACCAATGCCTGAAGAACGTGCTCTAGCTGCCTCAGCCTCTATATCCACCTGGTCAATCCACGCACGGTCTTCCTCAGTGAAGACTGGATCTACAACCTCTGTGAGCCACTCTGATTCTGGATCAATCTCCTCCAGAATGATCGAAGAGGAGTCAATGCCCAAAATCTGTCTGATCCTAAGACGGAGGTTGTAATGAACGAAGACAAGATCATTCAACCTCTGCACTGTCAACCTGTTTCTCCTCTTCGAGTGGATGTGCTCGAACATGGACCAACTGCGCTCACATCCAGAAGCGCTGCTTGGCTGACTCAGAATACGAATGGCAATTTTTTGAAGTTTTGGGGTTGTGGCCCCAAACATTTGCCACCATCTATCTGAAATAAGGGAAAATAAAAATAATTAGTCTCATTTACAAATTACAAATTACAAGTTAACTCTAAAATTACATAATCAACTTTAAGTTTAGAATCTAGATTCATGAACATTGAATATATTATTTAATTTTTACCTGGCTGTATTGTTTCTCGAGCATCTATGGCTACCCTGCTAGAGAAAAGTGGCCCTTCTTTATTATTGAACTTATCAAGCTCAATAATTGCAGCACTGCTATCCTCATCAGTACTCAACCTCTGGATCACTGTATATAATCCGGTGAGAACCTCCTCATCCGCCTTGAAGTCAGGACGGAAACGAAATGCTGAATTCAAAAAGTAAGCTGCTGCATGGATGGGTCTGTGGAGCTGATTCTGCCATCTCCTATCAATGATGTCCCAAATAGGGGCATACTTCTCCTGCACTCCTGCATACTGAGCTTTAATGGCCTCCTTGGCCCTATCCATGCCCTCATATATGTAGCCCATAGAGGGCTTCTCCCCATCAGCAGTTCGTAGGAGAGATACAAGAGGCTCAGTGGCCTACATATAAAGTAAAACAAAAATTTGAGTCAAAACTTAAACATAGAATAATTCAATAATATAAGGTAAAACTAAATCATTAAACAATTAGCATAGTAAACTGTAAAATATTAAATGTTAAATTGCAATAAAATTACCTTAAGTATTTCTCTAGCAGGTTTCCAAAAACCATCATCATCAAATATGCAATCCACCACATCTATCCCTGCAGTGGTCGTAGCATAGGAAGATGAAATCCACTCCCGCCCAACAAACATGCTCCTCAAATCATCCCTTGATGTCAACAAGGACTGCAAGGTGATGAAATTCGAGGCAAACCTCGTGATCCCTGGACGAGCTAACTCTTTGTCTCTTGTGTACTTCCTCATTGTGCTAAGGACAAATGAATGATTATAAATAAACTTACATATGTTTTTTGCCCTTTCCACACATGACTTGACCCACTCAAGTTTGCCAATTTCCTTCAACATGAGGTCAAGGCAGTGTGCTGCACAAGGGGACCAAAATATGGTGGGGTGCCTCTCCATCAAAAGTTTGCCTACAACAATTTTAAGATAATTAGAAATTCAAATTTCAAACATGTTAGAACTTAGAACTTAGGAAACTTAGAAATTCTAAGTTAGAATTAGAAAAAGTTCAAAATTCAAATAAATTTATTTTCAAAACTTAAAAAGTTAAAAGTTTACCTGCAGCAACATAACTTGCTGCATTATCCGTCACCACTTGCACCACATGTTGTTCCCCCACCTCTGCTATAACTTCCTCAATAACCTCACATAAGTATGTGGCATTTTTTACATGAGCAGAAGCATCAATGGATTTGAGGAACATGGTATATCCTACAAGTAACAAAACAACGAATTATAATTACTATTAGCAATCAACAAATCAAAATTTGAAATAGTCAATCACGATTCAAAATTATGTATGTAGGAAAGTAGAATGATCAATCACCTCCACAGGATACAAGAAAATTGAGGAGTGTTCTTCCCCTCCTATCTGTCCAACCATCAGTCATGATGGTGCAACCCTTTTCGATCCACTCCTTTCGGTTGTCCTCAAGCTCATGCCTCATATCCTCAACCATTTCCTCCAGGAGGTATCCACTCAACTCAGCCTCAGTTGGGGCTTTAAACCCCGGACCACAAATGGCAACTGCATCTATCATGTTCTGCCAATAAGGAGTCCTGTCACAAATAGATAATGATATTGATTAGAAATTTAGATGTCAAAAACTAAAATCATAAAACAAGTAGATATAATTAAAGTTTTACTTTTACTTTTAACTTTAACTTTGAAGATAACAAAGAAAAAAGAATCAATTACCTGGCTGCAATAAATGGAATGTTGCAAAAGTACCAGAATTTGCAAATCTCTTTTCTGGCAGCATCATGAATCTCCTTGTTCAAACCCATGCCCTCAAGCGTGGGTTGGGAGCCAGGAGTAGTGCGGGGCACAAAGTAACTATCCATTCTGCTTTTCCGCACTCTAGGCCGCAATAGGTTGGTGTTGGACTCTGTCTCAGTATGAGACCGACTACCACTAACACTCACATGAGCACTAGCACTAGGATGAAAAGGAGGCCTAGAAGAACCCTCCCCAACACAACCTACGGATGCGGAAGCTGATGCAGATGTAGATGCGGTTGCGGATGTGGGAGCACGGGAGCCAATACCTCTTAACCCTTCAAGTTGCATTTTCTTAGTCAACTTGTCTTGTTCAATTTTTTCTAATGCCACTAAACAAGAGCGTTTTGCCTCAGCGGTTTGTTGAGTGCAAACTGTGACATCATGGCCAGGTATGCCAGCAATGTGGTATTTCAATCTATAGATACCTCCCGAATTTATTTTTTCTTTGCAAAATATACATTTTGTTTGATATTTGGTTCTCCCAGGAAACTCTTCATTATATTTCCAGCATTCATCTTTTTTACCCATTGTGGAAATTGGAAAATGAAAGCAAAGGGCTGCTGCAATAAAAAAATTCATGTAAAAAATCAAAGTTTGCAACTAATAAACAAAAACTACAAAACAACAAACCCTAGTTTGCAATTTAGTAAAACTAAAAATAAAAAACATTCAAGATTTGCAAATGAACACTAAAAAAATTTAACAAAAAATGCATACTACACTAACATGCAAAAAAAAAACCAACACTTACCTCTTGCAAATGAGTTGAGGAGTGTTGATATTGACTCCTTAATGCTCCCAATGCAATTTATGGCCTCCCCAAATGGACTTCTGATCTCTTTGGTGCTCTTCCTTCTTGCCGGTTGGAAACCTATGGATTCTCTTTTCTCTTCTTCTCTCTCACTCTTCCTCTCTTCTACTCATACTAAGCAAATAGAAGGCTCTTTAGGGTTATAACAAAGAGGAAAGTCAACTTAGAAAGCAAATAAAACATGTGTTTTTTTTAAAAAATTGAACTTTCTATCCTTGCTGCCGCGGCCGATTTCTGGCGATACCCGATGGCGATTCTGGCGATTTTTTCCATGAATCGCCGATTTTGGCGATTCAGGCGATTCATGCGAAAAAATCGCCACCAGCGATTTCCGATTCCAAAAAAATTGGGAGCCATGAATCTTATCGCGATTTCGGCGATTTCATGGCGATTTTTGGAACTATGATTCTTCATTCTGTGCATCAGGACCTCCATGGTGTCAATGACAGGACCTGCAAGCAGGGTAGACACAATGGTGGAAGTGCCTTTGATTTTCTCGTAAGACAAGGGATGCATGTAGGAGCCATCATCTGCAAGATTAGAAACATCAATAGAATCATTATACAATTTAACTTCATTAATTGTTAATTGGGACCAAAACTTCTCCTGGGTTTGATACTCATTGAGACATCTAGCCCAGTAATCTTCAATGTCCAGAACATGTCGGTAGGCATATCCCAGCTTCAAATGATCTCTCACGAAGTTCACTGGATCATATTGAGGCCTGAGTACCTCGTAATCAATCAACTTGACTTTACTTTCAAAGCTCTTCACTAAATTCCAAGCATCGGATCTAGAGGCACAAGAATAGGGTTCAACCACTATGGGGAAGGAAATCTCAACTATCTTCTTCATGTTTGAACACAATGTGTTCACTTCAAGAATTTGTCGACACAATTCAACAAGAACAACCTTGTCCTCCAGGTGCCTAGGAAGTCTTTTGGGAAAGCCATCAAAAGAACCTATCCGTGGTTAGAAGAAGCTAGGAAACTAAATGAATGAGCATCCGAATTGGCTAATAGCCGAAATGGCTTCTGGTGAAAATCTTCTCTCAGGGCAGCCTTGTAATACCCGGCACAATCGCATTGTAAAGGCGTCATTCACTGCCACATATTCCTCAAAGATCCTCTGCAACTGTAGGTGCGGGTAGAACTCATACACCTTTGTACGTTCATCATAATTCTGAATGTTGGGAAGGCTGGGCCATAAGTGATGCATAGCCAAGGCATAGATTAGGTAAGAGGACATGTAGAAATGTTTGAGTCCTTTGGCTGAATTCATCCATGAGGCAAGCTCATCACAGATGATCTGGGCCTAGTCAATTTGTAGACCTTCAGCACTGATAGCTTGCACCAGGAAGAAATGGTGCTCAATAAACTCCAAAATTTGCTCCTTTCCCTTCAGTCTAAGTAGCAAGGTGAGGATATCTACGATCTCCCTTTCTAGATTAGTCCCAAAAAGGGTCTTGGGCATCTTACTTTTCTTCAAGCGAGGTGTTTGAAACTGGGTCCTCTGCATATCCTCCCTTCTAAGGGTCTTCTTCTCATTGAACATGGATGCAGAGGAGCCGAAGTCGATGTCACAATACTCCTTCACGAGGATGCCAAATGCAGACTGCATTAAAGCCTTGCTGATTAAGAGGAGGATAAATTGGTCAAGAAATAGAATCTGCTTCGTTTCTATATCGTATCTCTCAATGCACTCTCTTACTAGCTTTGGAGCTTGTACAGCCATGGGAAATCCGGCCACCTGTACCAATCTGCTTGCTTTTAGCTTCTGAGTGATCGGATGAATAGGCTGAGAGTTAAGTCTTCTATGGAGATCACCTAAATCATAAAACTTGAATGATATATCTGTTGAATCCTTCAACTCACTCTCTAGCCCTATAAGCTTATCATAACCTACAACTTTGATTGCCATTTGCTATGATTGCATAGGATGTAGTTCTCGATAAATAGTCGTATTAAAATACTTGAGTAAACAAATTTCAAGCAATTCCAATGAAATAGATATAGAAATCCGAACGTTGGCACCACATGAACGAAATTAAGTTCAGCCAATGATCATAACGGCAGGATTTGCATTAAATTTCATAATCAACAGCTATTTAAACTTGCCTTTTTCATGCACATAAAAACTCGTAACCTCGAAAGCCTTGTTACTTAAAGTCTTATCATTAAAGGCCACTTACTGAAACAAGGACTTCAGTTTAGCGGAAAGTGCCTCTTTTCCCTTCAGAGTTCAAAATGAAGACTTAGTAGTTGACTTAACATGTGCAGAGGAGAGAGAGAAGATCAACTTTTCCATAATCCCAGGTTTTCTTTCATTTGGAATCACAATGCGGGGAATGATCTTTCAATAGCTTATGCACTTCGTACTTTCATTTTCCACCCTAAGCATTTAACACTTGATTTGCTTTATGTCGAGATCGCATCTTCATAGCTGACTTCGCTAGAAGCATCTTTTGAGCATCTCCGAAGAATATTTGCCTATTTAAGTGAGTTGGCTTTCTATTTTCAAAGCCTTCGTAGAAGTAGTCTTTTACATTACCCAAGGACGGAAAAATCCTCTGAAGGTAGCATTTTTCAAAGCAAAGAGAACTCTACAAGATCTTCCTTTTAATCTCGATCTTATGGCCATGAGGTGAGATCTCGAGTATGGATCATTCATTATGGGCTCAAAATAGTTCCCTTTTAATATCATGCCCATTTCGCTTGTACATAAAGACTTAGAATTGGCACAAGTCATATTAGCTTTGGAAGCAAAAAAGAATAACTACGTTTCCATTAGTGAGCAGCTGCAAGCCCGCAAACCCGTCTTTCTTCACAGAAGTGGACTTTACCATTGAAACTTGATTCAAGACTTTCTTAGCTTCAACTTATACTTTCCTGGATCTTTCCCTTATGATATAATCATGTGCACAGATTGTTAATCATTACCACGACTTCATTCCTTGGATACATGCTTGATGAACTTCGCCCAAGGGGAAGATCAGTTTGATTCTTCAAAATCCAAAAGAAATGGGAATGTTGGAGTGAGATAGCAAATATGGAAACAAGAATAACTTACTTCTCATCGGGAAGATGCTTGAAACACATCCCATCCCAACCTATATCACCTAGACCTTGAACGCATTGGAATAACAAGAAACCCGCATGAAGGAATAGGTAAAGGCAAAGCAAAGGAGACCCGAAAAAGATACAAAGTAAGAGCCTTGGGAATTGATGAGAAGTAAGTTACTTGAAGGCTACTTAAACATGCAATTTGAACAGAGACTCATTGAATACCCACAACTCTAACTTGACAAGGGAGAAACTGAATGTTGGCAATTCTTGATTAAATATAAACTTCAAGAAGTACATTCTAGAAATGGGTTATCTATTTTCAATAGTCATTTTATTTAGGGAGTTTTAGTCTATAAATATCATAATAGTCTTGTCCTTCACTAGTTAAACAAAAGAAGCAAAGGGGTTCTAATTGGGTGTAAACTATGTTACCAGATTTGCGAATCTAAGTTGTGGACCAAAGCCGGGTCCGTATCATGTTTGGATTTGCAGACTGGTACATCACGACTCCATGCAAGATTTGTAAAGGACCCTGTGGATCCATATGGATTCATAGACCATGAATGCAGATAGATCCACAAGGTCATTTATGGACCCTATGCGGATTCGGACCTGACTAGCCGTGAATCCCCACGAACATGAGGGAATTGGTCACAGATCTGCACGAACCCCCATGTACCCACAAGGCAAAAAAAAAATTATTGAATCATGTTTCAAACATTATTGAACTATAAGTATTTTTATAAATTCGATGTGATGATTTTCTTTTGAATCATAATGCTTATCTTTGGTGTTTGCAATTGATCAATGGTCAAGCATCATAGATTCATAGTATGAAAAGATTTAGTTTTATAACTATGTATATTTCTCATTTTTTAAAAATATATAATGCACATACAAAAAAAAAAAAAATCGGAATTTATTTTTTCACGAATCCATGAATCCCATTCTCAAACTTGAATCTGTCCCCGAACCTGAAGCGGCAACTAGGGTAATGTGTCCCATATCTAGTAATTTTGTAATGAATTTATTTCTTCTTTACACTTCTTGGGGTAGTAGTAGTGATGAGAGGTTTTGAGCCTTCCTCCAACTCAATAGAATGCCCACACCTTATATCCACAAGTCTCCCTATAGGAATTTCACTAAATACCAAACTGCATTTGTCCAACATTATCTAAATATTCACATTATACTATAATAGTGACCGTTGTTGTTTGTAGGGGTCTTCGAAGAGATCAAACACAGTGTTGTTCGTGCCACATCACCAAGTCTGAAAATGCTCTCCATTCTTTTTTCTAAAACGATCCTTAGTGCACCATTGACATACCTCTCAACACAACATTCTTTCCATGCACTTGGAACTTATGCTCCATGGTCAGAAATTCTGAGAGTAATTCCACAGGAAATGAAGCCATTGTGGTCAAATATGGCACTAGTGTCCCCTCCACCATGTAGAAGTCATCCATAACAATGTAGCTGCCAAGTATAATGCTCAACTGAGGTACCCATTGTGCGCATGCCATATTAAAACCATCTGCTACCATAACATTAAACCCTTCAAAATCAATAGTCTATATTCTCCCCTTAGTTACTAGTGTTGAGTCTATGAAATTGTGGGGTTCCCCACTGTCTACTAAGACTGTTAGAAATTCTGAGAGTACTTCCCTAGGGAATGAAGCCATTGTGTGTTAAAGATGGGATTAGTGTCCCCTTCACCACATAGAAGTCATCCATAACAATGTAGCTGCCAAGTATAATGCTCAACTGAGGTACCCTTTATGTGCATGCCATATTCAAAACCATCTGCTACCATAACATTGAATCCTTCAAATTCCATACTTTTTATTCTCCTCTTAGCTACTAGTGTTGAGTCTATGAATTGTGAGGTTCCCCAATGTCTACCAAGACTGTCACCCATTGCCCCTATGGGACTCTGTGTACTCTAAAAGAATTAAATCTACGTGTACCTGATAAGCTAGCAATAGTTCCATGTTTCACTTCATTAGGTGAGTTCTCTTCATCAGGATCATTTGCTTGCTGCCATGTATCTGGTTTGCCTTCTCTTATTCGTCATTGTCAAAGACTACCTCAACATAACATATTTTACTTTTTCCTTGACACTTGTGGCCCAGTCCCCAAGGCTCCTTGCAGCTGAAACATGGTTTCTTCATGTGCAATTTATTACAAGATTCATCATCCAATTTATCTTTCTTGGGCCAATCCTTGTTAAAAGACTTTTAT
Organism: Cupressus sempervirens; assembly: GCA_028749045.1. Classification (NCBI taxonomy): domain Eukaryota; kingdom Viridiplantae; phylum Streptophyta; class Pinopsida; order Cupressales; family Cupressaceae; genus Cupressus; species Cupressus sempervirens. The sequence goes on along the minus strand of CM053789.1, from coordinate 821,065,121 downwards.
CCTTGTCTTGTCCTTTGTGAGAATCTTTGACTGAAATTTGCATTTTGCAGTTGAGGATTCCCTGTCTCTAGCCTTTTTAATGGCTTCCTGTAGTGTAGCCGGGTTAAGTGTCTTTATCTATACTCTCAACGGATCTGATAACCCAATCATGAAAAGAACAATCAATTTTCTTTTGGAGGTGTTAGTGACTAGAATTGATAGCCACTGGAAGCTAGAAATGTAAGTCTCCATTGAACCCCATTGTTTAAGTTGTGCCAACTCCTTAAAATGAAGCTTAGGAACCCCATTGTTTAAGTTGTGCCAACTCCTTAAAATGAAGCTTAGGATCTTTTTGATTAAATCTGTTAATAAGCCTATCAGTGAACTTTGCAGAATTAACCTGATCATGACCTGGTGGGACTATCTTCTGATGCCACCACTCATGAGTACTCCCATCCAAATGTATAGCTACAAACTTAATAGCCTCCTCTGGCATGGGATTGAGCTGAAAATAAATATCTAGCTTCTGCACCCAGGCTATAACTGTTGGTTTTCCAGACCCATCATAGTAGAGAATGGTTAACTGGCCAACTTTCCTTTGCAAGTCACTGTTTGTTATATACCACTCATATGAGGTCTATGTTTCATCCTGAGGCACATGTAATCAGTGATCACATAAAGACATCTCAGCCTAGAAATCAACACCTAAGTCTCTCCAATCTTGAGAATTTGATTGGATAACTCTTATTGTGTTCATTCAGTTTCAGCTTGACAATTGTTTCTAGGAGAAAAGTTAGCGTATGAGGCCTAGAGTTAGTTTTTTCAGCATAACACACTAATTTGCAGTCCTATTGTTCATTGGACCATCTCCACAACTTTTGTTTCCACCACCATTATAGTTATCACTGTTACTTACATTGTCCTGTAGCCAAATCATTAATAATTTTTCTTCTGCTAGGTTTCTGGTGTTCTCTATGTTCTGTCTTTGTGCTTTGTATCAACCATGTTTACTTAAACCCTTGATCAATTTCTGGTTGTTATTCAATGTTTGGGTATGATCTATTTCTTCTGAGGTTGTAATGGCAGGTGTAAGGCTGCATTGCTCATAACCAAGTCATGTCAAATGTGCATTTATATAGAAACTGCTAGGCTGGCAAGATACACTGGTCTAGTACCGGTGTAAAGACTCTCGCTAATATGCCTGATTTTTTCCAATTTCTCTGGTTTCTAATGAAATAAGTTTTGGAGAGTTCTTTTCATATTTCAGATTGTGTGATGGATTTTTTAGTGCAGGATTTTACTATACATGGACGAAAATACATGCATTGGTTGAATAGCTATAAATTATAGAACATGCACATTTAACATGACAAACTTTTTCTGCTTTGGCAATAACTGAGATAATATTACCAAGACAAAAGTGCAATTTGCTAACCTATAAATGCATATTTAGTTGAAAATTACTATTGTTGCACTCAGAACCATAAGCAGCTAACTTGATGCCACCATTGGATGATATATTCATCAAATAAGAGGCTCAAACTGCTTATGAATAAATATGTCCAGGCTTGAGGTTATTTGCAGCAATCTCAATTTTAATTGACTTGCTTCAGCATTAAATCCCTCCAATCCGTCCCTTGTCACTGCACTTTGATTTTTGACGGAGATAAGATCAGCGAGCAACCATTTTTTGTGCCACAGTTTGACCATATGGCTCACATGTGAAAAGAAAAAGACCCCACACAGCTTATTGAGCAAAATAATGCCTCACACCTTCGGTGAATGGTGAATACCAACAAAATCTGCTATCCACTTCCTTGCCAAAATACATATTGAGTCCGCCAACACTTAGATATTCAGAAATACATCTAAATCTCATGCCATGAATGAGTTCCATGTCCAACAATAAGAAGTTTGTTCAAGTGACCAAATACAGTAAAGTCACTTTATTTCCGCATCACAGAATTGGTTGTATTGCCATTTTTATTTTATGGAAAATATTATTTAAGTAATTTTATAAGCTTTATATAGTGACATAAATGAATTATTGAACAAGAATTAATAAAGTCATTTTATTTCTTGGGTTCAATTAAAATGTTCAAAATACTGAGACATTGAAAAGTTCTTCTAGTGGCTTATAGAGATTTTGAGGCTCAGTTTCACATGCTTGCATTATCTTTTATTTGGATTTGGAGAGCTCCTCTAGAGCTATTTTCATCCTGATGATGGATCACAGAGTGTGAGTCAGAATATTGATGCAAAAGTTACACATACAATCAAATCCAGAAATAATGTGGTCTAAATGATGGATTGCGGAAATCTGTTCAAGTTAATTCTCTAGAACTATAAACTCTAGAATAGTAACCGTAAGGGTACTGGATTCAGTGGTGAGACTACTTTACCCTAGCCAATTGCTTAAGCAGAATTTAAACAGTACCTAGGTAAAAAGATATTAATACTATTTTTATTTTAATAATAATCGTATTCTCTTATAACATTTTTCAACTTTTATGCGTACATGAAACCACAGATGCTAATGTAGCAGTCCTTGCTACATTCTTTTCAATATTTATTCCATCACAGATAATTTTGGTTAATTTAAACCAAAAACTAACAGGACATACTCTTGATGTTTTCTTTATTGTTATTCTTTTTAACTGCATGTTTGAAATTGTTTATTCAATTTTTAACTAAAGAAGAGAATTGTAAATTTGGTTAAAATAGTACATTATGAATTACAACGTGCCTTTTATTCAGATTTTCAAACCTAACGAGGATATTATGACCTTTATTTTGACACACATTCTGTCGTTTTTTTGGGTGCTAGATGTGCAACATGCTCCAAAAGAAACATGAAGAAGCCAAAGACATCCTCATACGTTCAATTGTCACAAACAACTTGCTATTGATGTTAAATCATCCTCTGCATGAAGAAAAAATATCCTTGCAAATCATCATCTTTTCTCTTTTAATTTTATTTTCTGCTAACCTGTGACTTTTAACTTTGTTTCATTTAACATAAACCACATTCAGAAAATAAAAATGTATGCCGTCTCCATGTTACCTAACAATGCACAAGACGACTGGATGAAATGAATACTTTGTAGCAGCTTGTGGCTGCTATTAGATTTCATCTTCAAAGCTAAAGCCATGCTTGAGGAAGATCATCTCGCGCCCACTTTGTGGATGAGAATATCTGTTTATACTTTTTTGTATTCGTGTAAAACATATTAAATGCATTCGAGGCAAACTTTCCTATATTGATTCACTCATGTTGATGGCTGAGAATGGTTATATTTGTACATGCTACTCCAAGTTAGTTTGAAGAACATGCTGAATGTTAAAAAGAAACTAGGAGCATGCATATTGTTAGATGATAGAGGTAAAGCAATACTGGCTGTGAAGTGCAGATCTTTATCATAATACTGGGGACCTGTAGCACTAGCATCCTTGTCTAATAACAGAAGGATTCCTTTGGTTCTTATACAATTGAATAGTAATATATCAGAATGAAATATGTACTTACAAATCCTGCATGATGACTTTCCAGTGGCTAAACATCTTGATTAATAATTACTTATTGAATTTTCAACTAAAAACCATTATCACGTATGTGTTTCAGTAATTCTTTTTTTTTAAGAACACTTCTAATGCCCTTGAATGAAATGATTCTGTAACTATGTTTGATGACCTGGGATTGACCTATTTGTGTTTAACGCCCAGATTGCAACTTATTGTAAAAATCTATTTTTAATTGATTGCTATAAACTGATCATGTGCATACATCAGTAGAATGATAGTTCTTGTAATTTTAATTTCCTTGTATTTTTAACTTACATAAATATTTTGTTGTTTTCTCACTCAATGTATATTGATGGCTATCTGTGAGAAGGAAAAAAAAATCATTGATTACCTTCAGCGCAAGAGGTTTAATGGTAATGGATTACCAATGCACCATAACTGTCAAGCACTTTAGTAAGATTTGGTTCAATGGAGTTACCTATTTTAAAATATAGTTTGGCTGAATATGGATATGATCAGTTTCTTGCAAACTTGCATAATATGATTGCACGTTGCAAACTACCAAATTGATTGATTTGAGAGGTATACTTTAAATGTTATTGTCTAACTTGTCTTAAGCTTATGCAAGGTTTGTCATCTCTTGATATAAATCAGTAATTTAAGAGATTTATTGATATAAACCTTAGATATTTTTGGTGGAAACATTCAAAATTGAAATGAAGTTATTAAGGGAAGGATGCCTTATGAGGCCCTCATTGCTCATAGTTGCTCATAGTTGCATGTTAGGTCCAATAGGGCATTTTTGTGTTTTGGAGGGTAGGATGGCCAAAATGATGATTTAAGGTCCTTTTTACTTGTATTTAATCCATTTAAGGCTTTTGGCAAAGTCTAGTAGCCATTGGATCAAGTTTAAAGGTTAAACTCCAAAAGATGCAAAAGTTGCTAAAAATTTGTCAATGTTGTCATTGACAACATTGAGAACTTTTTTTTACAATTAAGATTCTAGCACCTGCGATGAAGAAGCCTGCGTTGCTTGCTAATGCGACTAAGTCTACTCCTCCTGTGCAAGCGTTTGCTCCTGTCTCTATCTAGGCCTTTGTGCGGGCCTCCTCCAAGGGTCTGGTTGTTGCTGCAATGCCTCTTGCGTTTGCTTCTTCCACCCCTAATACCTTTTGCCGCAGCAGTGCCCTAGATGGACTTCTTTCTTCGGCTTTTGGTGTTGTCTTTGGCGGCCCATCTGCAATTGTTGGTAATAGGGCGGCTCATGTTCCAACTCGTGCTATGGGCAACTCCGCCATCTCTTATGCTGATTTTGCCACTTATGAGGTCGGCATTGGAGGTCAGACTGTGCGTTCGGGTTTTCGTGATACTGTGCTAGTCACGGTATGTAACTCAATAACGATTGATTTAGAACTTGATATTGTTGATGAGATCTCTACCTATGTTGATGATTTCTCGTCCACTGCTGCTATCTTTCATTTTAAGGGTTTCTGGCCCTCTGTCGGATTTGCACGCTTGGATTACTTGTGTTTGGGAGCCCATCATTTTGGAGACAGCCCAGATATACCCTCTAGCTGGGGGTTTTTCATTGTGAAATTTGAAACTGCTGAAGATATAAAAGCCATCTTGCATCGTGGTTTCTCATGGGGAGAGAAGTTTCCCTTGCTGGCTAAACCTTGGTATAAGGATTTTGACCTGTTGACGGAATCTTTTAATAAGATCCCTCTATGGGTTAGATTGTCGAATCTCCCCCTTCACCTTTGGGTAGATTCTATCTTAGAGGCGATGGGGGAAGCCCTTGGAGACTTCTTGATGGTTGATACGGCTTCATCCAATGTGTTTCAGACGACCAAGGGACTCTCGAAAATGATTAATTTGGCCTCTCTTGGATCTTGGATTCAACATCTTGATTATGAGGGTATCCTCTTCCACTACAAGAAATTCCACAAGACAGGCCACCTTGCTGCCAGCTACTCCTCTGATAAATCTAGATTGAAAAAGTCCCCTTCTTGATGGAAGGGGGTCTCGGATGATCACTACATGGTCCAGAAGGTCCCTTCTGTGGGGGATGGTGACTCTTCTTAGGATACTTTGGTGGCGGATTCAACTACTGTCTCTAATAGCCCGTCTATTGCCCCAATGGTGGTGACCTCGTTGGGTCACCCTCTTTCAAATTCTGTTATTGATGATTCAACAACAGCTCCTCTTGTGGCTCCTTCTCTGGCTATTGTTGACCTGTCTCTAGATACTGTTGTCCCTATTACTGGCAATTCGACGACGGCTCCTCCTATGGCTCCTTAGGTTGTTGGTTTGTCTCTAGATACTATTGTTGAGGTTTTTTCTCTGGCTTCGGGGGTTTTGGGGGCTGGTTGTGGTGTTGTTGACTTTGTGTGGTAGAAGGTTGCTGGTTTGGTGGAGGATGGATGGACCATAGTAAAAGGAAAAAAGGTCAAGCCCTCCACTCCCTCTTTTGATATGGCATTATGTTCTCAAAAAATGAGACCAAAAGGGAAAGCTTGATGCGGCTATCCTTTTATTTGGCTCTCCTGGCTCTTTTGGCCTGTAGTTCTTTGTAATTTGACATGGGTAGGGACTTATTGTCTTTTCCCCTTTTCACCATGGGGTTTCAGGTGCCCAGTCAAAACTTGTTTTTGTGGTTGTAATGTACTATGTTATTTGTGATGCCACCCTGGTCACCTTGGCTTGGCTAGTGATCTATTTCACCTCGGGTTGTAGTTTTATCTGGTATAGGCTTCATTGGATATCTTTTAATTTGTAAAGGTAGGCACCCTTCAAAAATTGTTTTCCTTAATCAAAAACATTCAAAATTGTAATAATTGAGATGTGTTGTTTTTGATATAAATCAGTAATTTAAGAGATTTATTGATATAAACCTTAGATATGTTTGGCGCAAACAATCAAAATTGTAATAATTGAGATGTGTTTACATAAGCTAGTATTGGACAAGAATTTGGAAGCAAAACAATTTTTAGAAATGAATGTAAGAAATACATACATATTTGTCAATTTATTTTTAAATTTAGATATATTTTTCATAATACATTAATTTTTATTAAAATAAAGTTAGGTTTTGAAAGGTCCGAAAACTCTATATAAGGTCTTCAAAAGATGATAAATTGAAGCCCTCAACAAAGTATGAGTCAAAAATCAAAAGGAAAGTTTTACTTTCATGGTATATTAGTTAATTCCAATTTTCTTGATTAAATTTTATATTTCTTGCAATTAATAACACAACCAAACAGACCTTTATAAATCTAACATAAGAAATTTCACCTACATTCTAAAATCTAGCTATTTGTCAACATAGAAGTATGCAAGATAGAAAATTCCACATACACTCTAAGATCTTTATTTGTTAACATAAAAGTATTTAAAGAAGATGCTTATGAGAAGCACACAAGATAGGAAAAAAAATCTCACCTACATTGTAAAATCTAGTTATTTCTCAAGATAAGAGTATTTGAGGAAGATACCATTGAACAATATTTTAGTTGCTTGGTGTCTTTATTGCTCCCTTAAATTACAAAAATGTAATTTCCTTACAATAGAAGATAGGCTCAAGACATTGATGGTTGATATTAGTTTATATATATATATATATATATATATATATATATCTTGGTAGTTATAAAGAAAATGCTAGATAGATCAGCATGTAGAACTGTAAAGAAACTAGCAATATGATTTCACTATATTAATATAGGTAGTTTTGATTAAGTAAATTGAGAGGGGTATATTCCCATAAATCAAGACATATGGTAGGACAAAAGTGAATTCACATGGAATGACTCCAACCATCAAAAGATTAAGCAAGCTAACAAGCCTAAAGAATTAGCAGAAGTAAAGAAACACAAGCAAGCATGACAAATAACAAAAACATTCTAGAGACTGAAAACCTTCAAAGGCCAAAGTAGCATGACCATCCAACTCAATATTGACCACTATCTTTGTCATCTTCCTTTTGGCATATTTGTGCTCAAATTTGTCTTAAAGAATGTGGAGAAATTTTAAAGTCTTGTCCATTATTTCCTTATTGAAATCAACAATCTCTTTCAGCTTCCTATTAAAGTTCTCATGCTTTTCTTCTTCACATTAGCAATGATGTACAAAATTTATTTCTTTTCTTCTTTAGAAGCAATTGAATTATGGAGTTCCCTAACCTATTCCTTAATACAAGCCTAATAAATAAATCCTATAGAAAGTTCATTTGTCCCTTCCCAACTTTTGTGATCTTTGATGTCCTAAGACTAATACCCTACCCTAGCACTTATTTTAGACAAGGTTTCTCATTTGTTAATTTTTTTGTAGTTTGTGGAGTTTGCACCAACAACCACTTAATAATTACATTTCTTTTGCTATAACATATACAAAATATATCAACTCCCTTTACAATCCTAGGGTAGCCTAGTAACCTATACTCAAGAAAGTGAATAAGGGAATGGAATGGGAAACTATAGTAAGGGATGAAGGCTAAAAAGGTTGACTTTTTGTATTTTTTGTGGAGTACTACCCAGGGTCTTATCAAGGTCAATAGACCAAAAGGTGGAAGAATCTTGAAAAAAATCAAGGGCTTCCTTAGGGATCATATTTATTCCTTTTTACATGCTTTTCATATTGATATAGGTAGTTGACATCACATATCTCTATAGAAAACTGAGTTGAAGTAGATAAGTTCTAAGTTTGATTTGTTAAGATAGAGAAGCATCATTGTCTACCTTCCTTTTTTAATTTTTATCTATCTTCCTATCTACATTTGTGCATAAATATGACATGCAATTTTAATGAGCTAAAAGATAAAACAAGTGCTTTTCTATGAGCAATCAATTATTGTTGAGTTGGCATGATGAAAGAAAATAAAGTGAGTTATTTCATTTCAAAATCATCTTGAAACATGCATAAAGTGATACAATCTTTAATAGTGTATCACATGATAATCTTATTTTTGAAGAAGTTAAGACATCGACACTTGAAACTAAGCCTCATCCAAAACCATATCCTTTAGGATGAGTATGTGAAAATGCTCAGTTATTGGTGTCTGAATAGTGTAACTTGTATTTCCAATTATGTATTAATAGAAAATTTGCCTTCTATAGAGAGGGAATAAATTATCATCTAGTAAAAGATGGGGTTGGGTATATTGTAAGAGCACATCGAGTAAAGACCAATTTGTCTCTTGTTAGAAGGAACTTGTAAATGCTAGAAAAATACATGTATTCATGATTGTAAAAGTAAGGATGGTGATAAATCCTATTCTTTCAAGAAATGTGATCCTAAACTCAAAGATGAGTTAGTTAAGATTATTACTAAATATAATGAAACCTAAAGGATTATCGCCCAAGAGAGATACCACATGAGATTCAATTGTAGCAAGATGTGCCTCTTAGCAGCATTAGTATCTATAGGATATCAGTTATGTAAAATGAAGAAACAAAAAAGGAAAGGGCAAGACTTGCTCGAGAAATGAGTTGTTCAATCAAGTATTTCTCTACGTAGATCACTTATTGTGCTAGTACCAAACAAAGACAACAAATGGAGAATGTGTGTTGATTTTAGAGCATTAAATAAGATCATGGAAGAATCATTATACCTTTCCTCGTACAGAGGATTTGTTAGATCACTTAAGGGATGCAACCTATTTCACTAAATTAGACTTAAAAAGTGGTTACCATCATATTAGATCTTTTGAAGATAATATTTGGAAATTTGATTTTAAAACAAAACAAGGTTTGTTTGAATGGAAAGTTATACTCTTCAGATTTTGTAATGCTCCTACCACGTATTCATGTGAGTTATGAATAATGTATTTGGGCCATTTATAGATGATTTCCTAATAGTCTACTTAAATGGTATTCTAATTTTTAGTAAAATATAGGAAAAGCATGTAATACATGTTAGGAAAATCATAAATGGATAGATAGAAGTGGTCAATAAAATAGTCGATACACCTACTTTGAGGATAATGAAGCAACCATCCTAAACTTTGGGATGAGTATTTGCATTATCTGCAACATGACTGCAATTGTGTCATACATTCTTCTACACAAGGGTCTTCTTTTGAGACATGCTTTGGTTATTTGCCTAAGTCTCCTTTGGATTTTGTTTTTGGGGATAATTTAGTGGTGGATGGACATAGTGATGCAAACAAAGCAATAAAGTTCATTCAAAATATCCAATTGGTTCACCAAGCTGTACAGAAACAATTAGAGAAGAGGTGAGACAAGTATAAGGCTAAGTATGAAAAGCATTGGGTTGATCATCATTTATGAGTTCATGATCAAGTTAGGTTATACATCAACAAAAAACTTAAAGTCAAAGGTAAAAATCTTAAACCAATTAAGTATGGTCCATTTTCAAATTTGGAAAATAATGGTAATTTTTTGATAGGTTTACCTCCATATATGCAAATGTATTCAGGGTGAGCGTTGAAAACTTGACTATATGGGCCTCCAATGATCATGGGTCAAGGTGGGAATGGTTTTTCTTTTGAATATCTTGATAAGTTGTAGGAAGATGTTCTAGATAGAGAAATTAGAACTTCACAGGAAGGTGATGTGAGATATCTTCATTTTAGGGCTAAAAGGAATACATTCAAGTAAAGCACAATGGATGGAAATCAGAAGAGTGGACAAGTTAAACCCTCATTTTTAAAATAAAATCAAACTTTTGGTGATCCAAAAGCTTCTTTTTGGAGAGGTTTGGTTCAGATAGATCCTCCACTATCAATCTGGATTGATGGTGTTAAATATTGATTAAAAGTCCTTCATATTGTGGGTTTTGTCAAGAGCTTTCCAACGTACTTTAATTGGGTTCCAATAGATCTCATAAGCAAAAGTGCCTTCATAAGTTGAAAGTGTATGTAGTGCCTGCCCCTAGTTTACATTTTCGAGCTACATTTATGATATGATTGCCAAACTCTTTTAGGCCAATTTATGTTTGATGAGTAGTATTATTATTTTAGAGATTATCAGATGATGTTTACACTCAGTTTATTATATGATGAGATTACTTGGTACTCTATATTTCATGCATGTATGATGATTATTCAATGGTTTCAGTTATCGATGATGATTAGTTAGATGGCTTAATATTTCATGTGCTTCTTATGGATACTTACCCCATATTGCATGTGTATGGTGTGCGTGTTGTTTTATTTACGTATGGTGTTTCTGATATGGTTAAGGGAGTCGTAGTCACTTGCTAGTCGGGATCTACACAATGCACCACTTCCTGCCATTGTCTGTTTAGCTTAGAATATTGTGTTTGTACATGCGTGGATTTTATGCAGGTTGCAGGTACCAGGTATCGACTTCCCTGAATTGTCAGGATGAGCGTACCCTATCGCACTGTCTCAATGGTAAGAGAGGGGAGATAAACTCTTAAGTCCAAATCCTAAACCCTTTAGCTAATTGTCCTAATTGATAATTAGGACAAGTATCTGAGTTAAGTACCCTCCAAATGCATCAAATGATGTAATTTTGTGATTATAACCCTTTTGTTTGATTTGGTATGTATTTTTCTATGATGGGTTTTCGTATGTTGCTTTATGAGTCCTTGGTGTATTTTCTATTAATTAAGTCTAATTAAAAAGACTAATTAATGATTTAATTTAATAAAGAATTATTATGATATCTTTATATTTAATTAATTAATTAATTAAATAAAAGAATTAAAGTTGGAGATTAAAGTTCAAGATATATTTAGAACAGGATAATATTTATTTTATTTAATAATAATATATTTGGAGTTCATTTTTAAATAAATGCTAAATATTATTGTTATTTAAATTAATTAAATATGTTATCAATTAAGTTCTAAAATAAATTAAAAGTTGAAAGATATTAATTTATTAAGAATTCTAGATCGCATGATCTAAACATGAGTTAAATTTAAGAATTAAATTAAAAGATTAAATTATAAAAATTAATAATGTTATTTTAATTTCTTAAAAGTGCACATAAGATTTAAAGTAATAAATTAATTAAGAATTGAAGTCAAGTGAAATTTTAAATAAAGTTATTTAATAATTCAACTTAATGTGCATGAAAGTTGAATGCAAAAGAATAAGAAAAGATAATAAAAGTTAAATTGGAGTTAACTGAGTTGTGCAAAGAGTCTTCTCGGGTAAATGCACAATTAGTGCCCCGAATTGAGGAGAAATTGCTTATCAGAACTTTGGGGGTTCATTTTTGAGGGAGACGAATTTGGACGAGAATTTTTGGGGAGGCAATTTTTGGAAGCAAATTTTAGAAGGCTGATACGAAGAAAGTCTTCGAGGGGAAGGTTATTGAGAGGAGCGAATTCGCATACAGTTCCTGGAGATTGCACAATAGCATCAGGATCAGGTAGGGTCTTGTGTTTTGACTATCCATTAAATATGCAATTATCCCTTCCTGTCTTCTTCGTGTCTGGGGTTTGTAGATCTAAATTCTCTGTGATGAAAGTTTTAACAGTTCAATATTGTGAATTTATTAATTGCTCTTCAATAATTTTTGTATCCATGGAGACTGGATGAATTATTAGAACCCTTGTTTTCTTGATTTAGAAATTAACATTTAATTTAGTAGGGGTTTTGATTTTTTTTAAATTGAAAAGTTCTAGATAAATAAATAAAAAAATTTAAAATATATATATATATATATATATATATATATATATATATATATATTATATTTATCCTTTGGAAGAAATTGTTTTTATTAAAAATTAAACAAAATTAATTTTTAAAATAAAACTTATTTTATTTATATTAAAATAAAATAAAATAAAATATAAAAAATATATATAAAAAATATATATATAATAATATATAGTGGGGGGGGAGGGAATCACCCTGTACCCGCCCCCCACTGTCGGAGGCCAATAGTACCTGCGTCGCAGGTACTGCGACGGCAGGTACTCTGTACCTGCCGCCGCAAGCCTGCGGCCAAGCCGACGGGCTATAAACGTTGTGTGAATAAAAAATATATATATAAAAACTTTGATTTCGTTTTTATTTTTTTTATAATTTATTAAAAACAAATTTTATTTATTTAAAAATTTTAAATAATAAAATTATAATATATTTAATTTAATAATAGTTTAAACTTTATTAATATTTAATAAATAAATATTAAATGCATAGACATAGTTTGTAAATTTTAATTTATTAATAATTTTGCTTAAATATTAATAAATTAACAATTAATGGTTAGATTAAAATAAGTAATTAGGTCAAATGATTATTGATTAATTTAATTAAAAATTAGTTTAATTAAGTTAATTAATAATGAATTTTATTTGACTAAATTATAAATTTGGATATTGATTTAATGAAAGTTATTATAGAAAGGGATAATCGTAAAGGGTAGTTGAGAAAACCTAGTTACTTGAATTTGACATTAAACTGAAACATAAACCTTACCTTAACTCAAATAATATACTTTCAGATCCAATCTCTGAGACTTTGATGTTGTCTTTGTACTTTGAATGTTTTGGGGTTGGTTTAGCGTTGACCAGTTCAGGTTGTTACCAGAGGCTCGGGGTTGTGAATGTGATGTCATGATGATTTGGTCTCGATCTTTCTTAACCTGACCATGGTAATGTGATGAAGTGCTCTATGACATGATTGTGTTACTGTTTGTTGTTGCTTTCCAGTTTCCTTGTGTGAAGCTGAGGTGTATGTATTTGAGAATACCTAACTTAACCATTTCTGAGTCTCGATCAGTTATACTTGTATTACTTTCTGGTTGCTCATTAGAGAATCATTGGATTTTGTGACTTATCATTGATACCTTCAGTTGCTGATAGAGAACTGTCATGATTACATGATTACTATTTGATGTTATCTGTTGCTCATGAAGAACTGATGTAATTTTGTGGATTATCTTTTTATGATGTTTTTCAGTTGCTCGTATAGGACTGAGGTGGTTCTATTATGATTCTTTGATTTACGAGTTCATGAGCTAGGGTAGGTTATCTATGTGTAGAGTCGGGAAGTGGCTTGCAATGGGGGTCGGAGCCCTAAGAGGCTGCCTTGAGAAACCCATTGTAAGTCATTTTTAATAAGTGAAAACATTTACACTAAATGAGAGAAAATGAACCTAACAAGATAATTGTATGTTCTCTCCCATGCCATGAGTGCTAGTATAGACTAGGATGGGGTAGAGAGAACGCTTGGTTACGACCTTGCATTCCATAGTATGCCTCGTCAGTACGAGAGGATACTAGTGGCCGCAAGATCAGTAGGGACCCGGGATTCCTAAGGGATTGCTCAGGTAACTTCTACATGACTTTTGCGATGACACTTTCCCGCTTGCATATTAGGTTTCCTACGTGTCTTGTGGTACCTCTGGGAGTTAGATGTCGATCTTTTTTAGGGACCCTTGAGTTAGCATACTTATAGGATTTCCTGGACTTAGAGAGTATTTTTGATTATAGGTTTTGTTATCCTATTTGGGACTTGAGACTATCTCCTCAGCGCGGTGGGAGTGGACCATTTAGGTTCCACGCGGTCGGGTGGTAGTGCTTTTACTCTTATCATTGAGATTTGTTCCGTGGTCACCGTGGCTGGAGATTTCGTGATTGGCATTTACCTTCACTATGTTCTTGGATTATTATGATGGATGGTTAGATTTTATGATAGATGTTTTATCATTATGGATGTATCATGTATGGTGAATAGTTTCATATATTTTACTTTACTTTGTATCATGGATTTGAGGATGTTGTATATTGATCTTTACATATGTATATTCTTTTAAGCCTTTCATACCCTGTGACTTGTACAGTGGATGATTGAGCATTCCGAATTAATTTGCCAAGAGGCATTCGGAACAAATGTATAATATGGACATGGGACTTCTGATTATTCTTTCATATTTATGTGGTATTTGTTAGACTTAGAATTAATTAAATTTAAACGTGACTCAACGTCTTGGGATCTTTAAGAAATGTAACTTGCAATGTATGTTTTTCGATGATTACATGTCATTGCTTCCGCTACTATGTGTTTGATGTGTATGTCATACTTTCTTACTTTAAAAAAAAAAATGTTTAGCAAACTTAGTGAAACTTTAGGTTAATTCTTTTGGATCCCTTGGTGGGGCGTTACAGTGTAATAGAGGTTCATTAACACATGGCATACTCACATGTTGACACATGGCATGATAACAACGACACATACCATAGTTAAATAATACCGCACGGATAAAATGGTTAGCCAATTTACAAGCATAATAAGTAGGCTTCAAACCCACAACTTGCTCAAAATAATTTAATTGTGAGTTAAGTTACCAACATAGTAGGATTCAAACCTGCAACTTCCTCTTAATATATTTTTGTTTTACCATCATCCACATGCCTTACACATTGTTATACACATGGATATATTTAAATTTAAGATTGATGATAAAGTGGTATTTAATAAAATGTAAGTTTCATGTGCATTGATCCCAAAACCTACCCCACACAAACCAAATGTCTTAACCAGGACAAGTGAATTAAGTAGGAGCACTATATATCTATTATTTTGCAAAATGCTAGAGAAACAAGTTGATAAAGGATGCTTATAGAAACATCTAAACAACAAACTAAAATGTGTATTTTATCCTGGGGGTACTTCAAAAAAAGATCAATCCTCTTTATATTTTGTTTTGCTATTAGCCACTACCAAATGCTACATGTGGATTTCAAATCACAATCCATAGAATAAGGATAAGCCTTATCCATTGCACCAAACATGGAGACGTGTTAGAATATGTATGAAAGTGCATTTAAATGCAATGGGAACTTGTGAATTTCAAAATGGCCTCCACTCTTTTTGGTTCAATTGGAATTCCAATTTTGAATACGTTGTGACCTAGAAGCTTTCCCTTAGTCACCTCAAAGGAACATCTTTTAGGATTCAAAGATATACCCTATTTTTGGCATCTATTCAAGATTGTCTTAAATCATCAATATAAGTGGCTCATATTTTGGAGAACAATGTGAAGTCATCTATATAAATCGCTCAAATGTTTCTTAAGTTTAAATTTTTCTCTCATGAAGGTTTCCCCAATGTATATTTATGTTGTCTTTGATATATATGTTTTTTCTTTTATAAATAGATTGATAATATTGCATGATTTTACCTATTGAGTTGAGTAGAAATTATCATTATTTAGCTACATATCTTCCAAATCTTAAACCTAACAAGGGTTGTGTGCAACTAGAGTCTCTTCCTTAAGTAGGGTGTAGAAAGACATAGGGTTGTGCAAAACAAATCACAACATCAAGACAAATGTAGAAGGTGACAGCAGAAGATAGGTATGTGATAATGGGAAAGCCTATCTATCAAATGAGTATCATGAATGAAGAGACTTCTACTAAATTAAATAATTTTGTGGGAAGTCCCTTAGTGTAGATGGTAGATGGCTGAAAATAAGGAGTGGAAAATGGGTGTAAAAATCCTTACTAGAGCTTGTTGGTTTGAGTTTGGACAACTAGCAGACAAAAACACACAACAAAACACATTACATGAGGATTTCATGAACTCTGCAAATCAACACAACATCTCTTCCCAATTTTTGACATATTAGCTAGACCTTGGAGAAGAAAACATTGAGGTCCTCTACTTTTTTGACTTTTTATAAGGAGGGCATGTTGGCAAGTGACTTTGACCTAGCTATTTTTAATATTAAAAGTAGTCAAAATTGGGTGACTGGCCCAAAGAGTAAACTAAGTGATAGAATCGCTATGAGCTGAAGAGTAGCCCACAGACCAACTTAAACAACACACTAGCCACCTATGTTTAAAACTTTTATTTTAAAAAAAAAAAAGAGCAATACTAAGAGAGTTCAATAACAAACTATCTAACCATATGTTTGATCAAATACCATAGTTGTATGCCAATAACAACATATTAAATTTATGGCTTCTGCCCGCTCTCTTGCCCAAGCGCATTTTCAACATGCGTTGTTTGCATCTATGACCATGGTGGATGGCGCTTGCGATGGTTCTTTTATGTCTCCCCATTTTCCTTCATGTTCCAGCATTCATCCAGTGGCTGCTAGAGATGCTCCCATTCTCTCGGTTCCATCTGCAGGTGGGGGTAGGGTTCTGTTTGCCCCTCATCCGGCTTCTACTGCGGGTGGGGGTAGGGTTCCGTCTGCCCTTTGTTCAGCTTCTGGATCTCTTGCTCCTGGTTCAGGCTCTCTTGGTTCCGAGGGAAGGACTTTTGCTGATGTGGTTGCCTTTGAAGTCAGGTGACATGGTGCTTTCCCTCAAGCCATCTTATCTGGGCCCTCTCAAGTTTTGCCTGTAAGTGCTTTAAAGCCTATTAGGGTTTCTCTTGATCCAGAATCAGTTGAAGACATTTTCCATAAGGTAGAAGAGCTTTCTTCTTTTGCTACAATTTTTTGCTTTTGTGGCTATTGGCCCTCTCTTGTTGATCTACATAACTGGACCTCCAAGAACTAGATGCCACTGATAGATAATAATGTCCACATCTTCTCGTGTGCAAAAGGTTTTTTTATAGCTAAGTTTCAAAGTACCAATGACAGGAAGATTATTTTATGTCACAATAATTTCTCTTGGCAGGGCAGATATCTACTTATGGCCAAACCGTGGCATATGGATTTTAATCCACTCTCAGAATCCTTTAATAAGTTCCCTATCTGGGTCCGGCTCCCTAATCTTCTGATACATCTTTGGTATGATTCAGTTTTTGAAACTATTGGAAATGCTATTGGGGATTTCTTATATGTGGATGCGAACACTTTGGATATTCTCCACTCGACCTGTGCACGCTTCCTTGTTGACTTGGATGTTTCTAAGGGCCTTCCTGAGGCGATTTGCTTGGATTCCCTAAGGGGTTCTTGGACACAAATGTTGGATTTCCAGGGTATCCCTTTTCGTTGCAGGAAATGCCACTTGACGAGTCACGTTGTTGCTCATTGTGTTGCTAGGAAATCCAAATCTAGGTGATCACTTTCTTGGTGGTTAGGGACCTCCTTTGAACACTACATGGTGAAACAATCCTTGGAAGCTCTTGTGGATTCTAAGGATGAGGCTAGCAATCATTCTGAGCCAATGGTTGAGGAGGTTGCTTTGGTGAATCATTCCTTGGATGCTCTTGTGAATTTTGTGGCTGAGGATAGCGATCATTTCGAGCCAATGGTTGAGGAGGATGCTTTGGTCTCTTCCCCTGCTTCGAATGATCCTCCCAGGGGCCAAACATTGTCTGATTCTCCCAGGGAGTTTGTTACAGCTTCTGCGTCCCCTGGGTTCCACGGGTCTTTGTCCTTTGAGGCTTGGGTGGCTGAGGTAGCGAAGATTGAGGACGGTTGAATTGCGGTTAAAAGGAAGAAGACTAAGCCTTCTGCTCCCCCTTTAGATATGACCCTTCAGTCACGTAAGGGAAACTTCAAATCAAAAAGAAAATCTTATGTTCCCTTATGCTGACTGGTTTTTATGTGATGGTGAACGGGTTGCGTTACTAGTTTGTTGGATACTAGTTTGGGAAGCTTTTCAGGTTGCTTTGCTCCAGTCTGTTGTCTTTCCAGGTTCCAGTGTTTTTATGGTTAATTTTTCTAGTCACATCTGTTGGTCTCAGGTCCCTGTAAAACCTGGTTTAGTTGTTTAGTTGGTTTCAGGTCCTTTTAAAACCTGGTTGTGCTTAATAGATTATCTTTCTTTTTGATGTAAAGGGTTTTGGGGCCCCTTCAAAACCTTCTTTTACCTTAATCTAAAACAAACTATCTAACCATCTATAGCAGATAGTTGATCAAACTGTAACAAACTAAGCTGGCAATGTAGATGCCCTTAGAAATAAAAGTTTCCATAATCAATGTATGGCTTAAATCTTAACATAAAATAAACTAACGAAAAAAAGTAATCAACACAGAATGAGTTTGAACCATCATTTCCTAGTGGGTGGTTTTGACAGCAACACTAGTCAATCATCGTCGAGGAACCTATAGAGCTTCTGGAAATTGTTAGCCTCCACCTTCACTTGTTGTAAGAGCTGGTGGAGGTTGGTCACCATCACATGCATCACTTTGACCTGGCTATTGTTACAGAACTGGGAGTCGACATTCCTTGGCCTAGTGACATCGTAAGATTGTACAAGGCTAAAACAAAGCTGGTGAGACAAAATTTTATTGACTTGGACACCCAAGCCTTGGTGTGACACTACAGATGACCCACTACTAGGAAATAACTTGAAGAGGATATGAAGCTAATGGGTATTGGTCTATCCAAATGGTTGTTGGTTAACTCTAGTATGTTTAAGAGTACAGAACTATTTGCTCCAAGGTGGTTCAGTTTGGGACAATACATATTTGTAGCTATTGAAAATCAAAAATCAAGAAGAATATTTTTCATTCTTGTATTCACATAAAACTGTACATGTACATATATAGCTCTGTGTCATATGCATACAACTATAGAAAAAGAAAGAATCAATTTAGGAAAGAATAGTTTAGGAAAGAATCAATCCAATATTACAACACTCCCCCTCAAGTTGGTGCATAGATATCTCACATGCCCAACTTGCCCAAAAACTTTGAGAACACTTGATTTGAAACTACTTTGGATAGAATATCAGCTAGCTAATCCTGTGATCGAATCTTAGGCAGCTCCACAATCTTGTCATCCAACTTCTCCTTAATAAAGAATCTGTCTACCTCCACATGCTTTGTATGATCATGTTGAACCAGATTATGAGAAATATCACGTGTTGCTTTATTGTCACAATATAGTTGAATTGCCCACCTAGGCGGATAGCCCAAATCTCTCAGGAGAAGTCTTAGCCACAACACTTCACATACTCGAAGTGTCATACCTCTAAATTCTGCCTCCGCAATTGATCGTGCAACAATATCATGTTTTTTGCTCCTCTGTGTAGCCAAATTACCCTCTACAAAGGTGAAATAACCTGAAGTAGAATGTCTATCATCTACTTCTCCAACCCATTCAACATCACTATATGCATCCACACTTTGATAATCCTCATTTTTAGTGAATAAAATTCCTTTTCCAGGAGCAGACTTTAGAAACCTCAAAATGTGCATAATTGCATTCATATGTTGCTCTCTAGGATTATGCATAAACTAGCTAACAATAATTAATGCATATGCAAGGTTTGGCCTTCTGTGTGCTAAGTACATCAATCTTCCTACAAATCTCTGTTATCTTCCTTTATCAATTGGTACCTGATTAGACTCAATACATAACTTCAATCCTTCTTTCACTGGTGTATTAGCAGGTTGACATGCTGACATATTGGTTTCCCGTAACAAGTCTAAGGCATACTTTCTTTCAGACAAAAAGATCCCTTTATTAGATTGAGACACTTCGATCCCAAGGAAATATTTCAAGGGACTGAGGTCTTTCATTTCAAATTCTTTGAACAAGTAATCTTGTAGAGCCCTCCTTTCTTCAGGATCATTTCTTGTAACTATCATGTCATCCACATACACCATAAGTGCAGTGATCTTACCCTGTTGATTCTTTATGAATAAAGTGTGGTCTGAATTGCTCTAACGGTAACCAAAGGCTTTCATTGACTTTTTGAATCTTCCAAACCATGCCCTCGGAGATTGTTTCAACCCATATAGTGACTTCTTTAATCTGCACACCTTCAGACTATATGTATTTTTGGTATCATGCAACTGGGTGCGAGTTCCATGTAGACTTCTTCGGACAACTCTCCATGTAGAAGGGCATTCTTCACATCAAACTATTGTAATGGCCAACCCAAGTTCGCAGCTAGAGACAACAAGACTCGTACTGTATTGATTTGAGCTACAGGTGCAAATGTCTCTGTATAATCGATCCCATAGGTTTGGGTGTACCCTTTTGCCACCAGTCTCACCTTAAAGCATTCAATTGTACCATCTACTTTGTACTTAACAATATAAACCCACTGATATCCAACTGGTTTCTTTCCTAGAGGATAGTCAACAAGTTTTCAGGTATTATTTTCCTGTAATGATTTCATCGCCTCATTCATAGTGGCTTTCCACCTTGGATCAACTAAGGCTTCCCACACATTGTTAGGAATAGATACAGTAGATAATTGATTTACAAATGACTGATTTGATTCTGACAAACAATGGTTAGAAACATAATGACTCATAGGATATTTAACTTTACTAGAAAGTTTGTGTTCATATGTGGATTTAGGGATACCTCTAGTGAGAAGCCGAGGTAGTTGTTTTCTAGATGGTTCAAGAACATCCTTGGTAAGTGATTGGTGTGCTGTGAGGGACTCGAACGGAGGTGGACCCACAGCTTTAGTTTCTGGGTGTTCATCACTACTTCGATCCAAAGTTCCACCTACTTCTTAATTAACAGGTTTGGAGAGTTCCCCTTCTTCATTAATGTTCAAGCTACCTACATCTTCAGAGGTGTTATCCACATCTTCAGAGATATCCAAGCTACCTACATCTTCAAAGATGTGAACATCCACATCTTTAGAGATGCGATCATCATAGTCTAGAATCTGAATTTCCTTCCGGTACTCCCCCTGAAGTTCAGGCTTAGAGGAAAAATACATGGAGTCTTCATGAAAAACTACATCCAACGTAATAAATATTTGTTGGGTTGGAAGATGATAGCATTGGTACCCCTTTTGATAAGTAGCATATCTTAGAAAGCCACATCGCAACGCTTGAGGAGATAACTTGTTGCGCTGATGCTTATGGAGGTGTACGAAAGCTACACAACCAAATACGTGAGGAGGTAAATTTGGGACAACTGGAGCAACAACCACCTTAGTGAGAGCCTGGGATGGTGTCTGAAAATCAATAGTGCTAGAGGGTACCCAGTTGATCAAATATGTTGCAGAGGTAAGTGCTCCGCCCCAATAGGATAATGGAATATGGACCTTTATAAGAGAAGTACAATCAACCTCCAGCAAGTGACGATTTTTTCTCTCAGCTACCCCATTTTGTTGAGGTGTATTGGAACAAGTAATTTGATGAATAGTTCCATGAGCTTTCAGATACTGCTGAAGTTCAGAACTCAAATATTCACCTCCATTGTCACTGCGAAGAACTTGAACTTGTGCATTGTACTGAGTACGAGTCATGCTATAAAATTTTTGAAATAACAAGTTTACATCACTTTTAGACTTCATTAAGCATACCCAATTCATCCTAGTACAATCATCAATAAAAGTAACAAACCAATGTGATCCACCCAAGGTAGTGACTTTGGACGAACCCCAAACATCAGAATGTATGATCATAAATGGAACTAGACTTTTATTGAAAGTTAATGGAAAAGAAGCATGATGGCTTTTTGCAAGTTCACAAACTTCACATCGGAAGTTAGAAACGTCAAATTTTGCAAATAGACAAAGAAATAATTTCTTCAGGTAACCAAAGGAAGCATGTCCTAGACATCGATGCCATAACCAGATTTCATATTTATGCTTGTCCCCCTCAAGCTTGATGCAACTTGTCTGAACTCTTTGACACCAAGTCCAAGTAATACAGCTTCCCTTGCCTAACACCACAACCAATCATTTGCCTCATTTGGATGTCCTTAAATACATAGAAATCGGGCCAAAAAATTACAACACAGTAAAGTAGTGGTGATTTGGGAACTGACAGCAAATTGTAATCCAAAGATGAAACCACTAAAACAGAATCTAGATTCAAAGTATTAGTGAGAGGTAAGGATCCTTCTCCAATATCTGGGGCCAGAGAGCCATTGGCAGTGGGAATTTTTTTTTTGTGAGGATGGTTTAAGGGATGAGACTTGTCTACAATCAAACATCGTATGATCCCTAGCACCGAAATCAATTATCCATGCACTATTAGAAACAAGTGTAGACATATTTAAAGACTTATACCACCATTGCTTGTTGTTGTTGCTAATGTCGAGATCTGTCCAGCAACATTATCCTCTATCTTTGTTTCAACAAATGTTGCACTGGAGGTCTTCTTGGAATTCTTCTTCTATGAATTGTGGCTACGATCCCACGATTCTGGATACCCAACAAGTTCAAATAGTGACTTTTGGTATGACCAGTTCGATTGCAATGGATGCATTTGTAGGTGGATTTATCAGCACCATTAGTGATCTTAGGCGGGTTTTGAGGAGGTCCATTCTGATTAGATCGATTTTGAGTCACCATGGCTGAGGCTTCAGTCTTTTCTGGTTCTCCAATCATTGTTGTGCGTCAAACAAATTCACAACGGACCAATGCATAACATGCTTCTAATTTAGGAATAGGATCCTTTCTCAAAATTTCCGCAAACTTATTTGAAGTCACCATCTGATCTAGCAAGAAAAATATGCACCCTTTGTTATTGAACAAATTTTCGATAAGATTCAACATCGTTCTCACTTTCCATGATCATTTTATCACGATGATCCAACTCACCAAAATCTCAGTTAATTCTCCATAATACACAAAGAGTGTTCTGCCATTCTGTTTGGCAAAGAAAGCCCTCTAATTCAAGACAAACACCTACAATTCATCTACTCCATCATGTAAAGCCTTAGAAAGAGCTTTCCAAATATCTCGAGCAGTGGGTAAGTGAATGTATTGCTTCATAATTTATGGGGACATAGCTATCGACAACCATCTTTTGACCTTTTGATTGTCTGCATACCACTTCTCATATCCATCATCCTTCTCGGTAGGTGGTTGTGGGTTACCACAAATGAAAGAGAGTTTCTCCTTCTCAGCAATATGCATCTCCATGATTTGAGACCAAAAATCATAGTTTATTTCATAGTTTGTTTGAACGATGAACCTTCAGATTGAATAATAATAGGAGCAAATTTGCTCTCAAATACTTACGAATCTAAATTGGCCATAATTCAATGAAGGGATACAAATGATTCAAGCTTCAAGGCTTTGATACCAACTTGAAAATAAAAAATCAAGAAGAATATTTTTCATTCTTGTATTCACATAAAACTGTATAGATAGATATATAATTGTGTGCCATATGCATACAGATATAAGAAAAGAAAGAATCAATTTAGAAAAGATTAGTTTAGGAAAGAATCAGTTTAGAAAAGAATCAATCCAATATTAGAAACAATCAAATATTACAACATATGTAATTAAGTATATTTATAAAAATGTCTACAAATTCACTCGGTCTCATTTATTTTTACAACTTAGAAAAGCTATTGCCGATGATATCTCTCTTCCACTCCCCTGTCTCACCCACATGTCTCTCAAAAGATATATAACTTCATTGTCTGGAATACAAGAAGCAGTCACAAAAATGGCAAGGTATGGAGAAGCTTCTGACAATTGACCTGGACCCATTGAATAGTTTGCAAGAACATGCCACATTCTAATGATGCTTACTGATCTTTGTTTCTTGGACTCCTACTTTGACATGTTTAAAACTCTCTGTTTTTTCTCAATTAATTTTCCCTTTGAAAAAGGTTGCATATGTGGCTTACGCTATAGTCTTCAAAAATATTCTCATTAAAATGAAGTTTTTCATTTTCTATTGGCCCATTCAATTCTGGCTGGTGGTTTTCATCATTTTCCTAAAAACAATACAGATTTTGTTAGTCTTCATCTTTACGTTTCTCTTGGCAGAGAACATTCTGGGAAGGCCAGGTGTCCATTCTGGAAAGAATGGGTGTCATCATGGCGGTTGTTTGGCTTGGGAGATGGGTAATAAATTTGAGAGCGGGATGAATCATCTGCAAGGTTCTCTTGGCTATGCTAATTGGAAAGCCTCATTTAGATCCTAGAGCATGATTGCATGAAGGATTGTTATAGAGAAAAAAATTACTACAGTGTGACAAAAGTGAGCCTCTACAATATAATTAGGAGGATTGATATGCGAAAGAGTTGGTGTGACCGAGTTACTCGGGGTTGCTTCCTGCTAAGCCCGCTTGGGAAGATGAACAGTAAGTTAGCCCAAGGGCCTAGAGATGTTCTCCATAGCAGAAAAAGCTGACAAAAAAGCCTACAGTTGTATACTGATATCGAATTGGTTGGGATCCAAACAAGAGTCAATATCAATAGTAAACATCATTAAATAAAGCTGGGCAAGTTTTAGAAGCAATAGGAATTAATAATAAATCAATCGCTACCAGTAAAATGTATCAGAAAATAAGTTGCATAAAATAGAGCTCAAGGTTTTCTTGGCTCGAAAGGAAGAAAGTCAAATACAAATGACAATATTCCTGAAAAAATTGGTGTAATGAAATGGATGGATCCATAGACAGCCTCCCCTTCAGAAGCAGCATGCAGTGCGTATTACAACAGAAAAAGACTGATTTGACGTATATACCAGGGTATTTACTAGTCTTACAATCTTCAATTACAGAAAGAAAAGGTAAACTAAATATCTTGATATGATAAAGCAACTAGACATGATTTTCGCCTTAAAGGTATAAATGAATTTATATTAGGTTTATTTGATTTACATATTATTGATTATTAATCTGCATAAAGCTCCCTATCTGAATGATATCTGTGACTATAAATCAAATGCTTCTAGTCTATCAATCCAATATCTCATGTAATTAGTTTGTTTTCATCATCGAAAACAGGGCGCAACAAAAGACCGCCACTCTCTTCTGCATGGCAAATTAGTCTCTTCAAAATTAATAGAGGCTTATGAAGCTAATCGTACCCCAAAGCGCATGTGTACTCAGCGAGGTCATTGAAAATTATGTTACATTTATTTTTAAATACTGTATTCAATGCTGCAAAATTTCAAAATCCCCAAAGTACATGTGCACTAGGCGAAGTCATTGAAAATTATGTTACAATTATTTAAATACTGTGTTCAATGCTGCAAACTTTCAAAATCCCCAACATGGATCTCTAAACTAGACGTTCATAAATAGGAAAAATGCAGGAATAAAGTAAAGAAAGTAATGAGTTGAGAGCTTCTGGATATAAAATACACAGCTATATTTATAATGTGTAAGCCTACTTAAGCTAATCGAGGAAAGAATTATTTTTTAAACTATTTCAATTAATATTAGATAAGGTAAAAATGCAGGGCATTTATTCCAAGAAAAAACGTTCTTGCAAATCCTAAACCTTTAGTACAATTGAGAGCTATCAAAGATTAGTTGAAGACCTATTTATCCCATTAATCAATGATTAGTTGAAGACCAAGCGGAAGGTGATCTATATTGTCTTCCTAGAAGCAGTTCGCAAATCCCTCGTCTCCTGGAAGCAATTGGTTGAATCCCTTGAGCAAAATTGCAGAGGATTTGTAATGAGTGGGCGAATATATTGAAACACATATTGTGCCACATTCAACATGTACCCTATGATGGACTCTTTTGTTCCATATGTAACGATTTGGAAAGAGGGCTAGATTGTTCACTGTGTCACTCCCACAACAATTTGTAATAACCATAGCTGGACATTCATATTATATTAGAGGCGAAACTAAACGTTGACAATGTTTTTTTTAGGATTCAGCAATGTCTTTTAGACTTCCCTCCCAGCCGTTGTTAATGCTAATAATATCTTCTTCAGACATTCCCTCTCAGCCATGGCTCTGAGAATTTTTGACGTTAAAGTAAAAAATAGCTTGACAACAAAATGTAGCTTTGTCATTGCACAAACGCTAGCCATTTTAATTGCAGTTACGCAATTCAGGTTAAGATGGATATGAGACCGCCATTTAATAATCAATTGTCTAGCAGATTTGCGTACAAATCAAGTACTGGCATACAAATCATCCACTGCAACTGCACTTTCATTTGTGGTGCATTAAAATACAAGTTGACTCCTTCGATGTAAAGATAACATGCGGAGGCCACGTCTAATACTCGAAGCTCTTTTTTCTAGCAATTTTTCTTAGGAGAAAAATAATAGATACCCGAGAAAAAGCAGCTCTGCCAGTCAAATAAATAAGAATTTTGGAACATTAGTCTCCGCCTTAGACCGGCATGGACTATAAAAACATTCTTCTTCATGTTATATTAACATCAGCAAAACAAGGGTGTTAACCGAAATACCCTTACCTATCCCCATTCTGAAAAGACTTTACTCTTCTCTATAAAACTTACAGTACACCATATTTTACCATCACACAAGTGGAAGTGAATACTTATTCAATTTGAAAAAGGTTGAAATGCTCAATTAAAAATCATGAATACTTACCTCAAAAACAGTATAGGAGATAAGATTTAAGAAAAAAATGTAGAATGTACATTAAATAATGTAAATATAAATTTTTTCAAATAAAAATACAAAAATACAAAAATTAAAAATTAGAACATAGATATGAAATTTATAATATTTAAGAAATTTGAATATTATTTTAAAAATGTGTTTAATAATTTCATTATTTTATTATTAAATTCAATTTATCAAATATGAAAAAATAATCATTTAAAATAAAAAACTATCAAAAAATTTATTATAAAAAAATTAATAAGAGATGCAAAAAGATAATATAAAAATTAGTGACATCTCTAACAAATAGAAGCTTAAAAAACAATATTTAACAAAAAAATTAAACTAATATAAAAAATAATTTAGAAACTAAAACCTAAATTAATTTAAAAAATCAAAACTCTAATAAATAGAGATCACTCTAATGTGGAGATCACAAGTAATTATTTTTTAAATAAATTTTTTTTAAAAAAATAATAGTTAAAAATGGATATTTAAAATATAATTTTATGTGAACAAATTAGATTATTAATAATTTTTAATTTATATAACATCATATTTACTAAAATCTTTTAAATAAATTAGTAAATATTATTTCTTTAAATTAAATTTATAAAATATGAAAAAAATTAATCATTTAAAAAAATCTATCAAAAAATCTGTTATGAAAAATTAATAAGAAATATAAAAAATAGTATGTCTAACAAATATTCTACTGAGTAAATAAATTATATAAACTAAAAAAAATATTTAAAGAAAAAATTAAACTAATATAATAAATAAATTAATATAATTTAAAAACTAAACTCTAAATCAATTTTAATAATTAAAAATTAAATAAATATCACAAAATGAACTAATGTGAGATCACAACTAATAAATAGAAAAAAAACAATATTTAAAAATGATGAAATTAACAATTAACAGAAAAAAATTTCAATTTTCTGGGCAAACTAACAACTTTTCCGACCAGCTTGCAAATTTCCTGTCAAAATTTTAATTTCCGTTCCCAGAATAGCCTTAAATATTATTTGGACCTGGACCTTACTCTTCTTTCTTATATTCTAACATATTCATTAGCGTAGATTCCAGCTTGTTAATTGGTAAATATTGTTATTGATTTTATATGCTATCTATTCGGCAGTGAGATTTCTTCAACCAACGTTATCGCATCTTAGAAGCTGGGAGAACAGTTCCATACAGCTGCTTAGTTTATTATCTTGTAAATATGTTCAAAATTTTCCAAGTCTTCTCTGAACTAATGGTTTCAATGAATTTGAACGAGTTATTTGGTACAAGAACATCAAAAAAAATTCAAATATTGATTATATATATCTATATATATTTCAAAGTTGTCTCATCTAATGCAAAAACCAGTTCCTTCACGCTAATACAAGCCACCATAAAATTCATTTAAACGTGTATCAATAATGGAGGATTTTCACATAAATTTACGATCAAATTTGTAAGGCCTCGAAACATAGTAAATTGATAATAGCCATTGTATACTGTACAGCCAGAATACAATTGAAATCAAAGATTCATACTTGTGACCCTTTTATCTTGCGAATGGTTCTTTTGATAATGAATCCAAACCACGTCATCTAAAGTAGTTACCAGTTCCTTCACGCTAATACAAGCCATCATAAAATACATTGAGAATACGAATCAATAATGAAACATGATTTTCAAATGCAATTACAATCAAGTTTCTAAAGGCCTAAAAATGGAACAAATGATAATAGCCATTTTTTAGTGAACAGACATAATCCAATTGAGGTCAAAGTTTCATACGCATTAATTTAATAATGACCATCTGATTATGAGGCCCAATGATTTTATACATTGATTTACTAATGAAAAGTCACTCTAACCAGATGTGTAATAAATAAGATGTCTAAGATATCCCAGTTATCATTAAATTTGTAAAATCTCATGAGCATTATGACATTACTTTAGTTAAAACAAAGACTGAACCCAACACGATCAGCTGGAAGACACACCCATAACCAATGCTTAAAGGCAAAACTGTTTCAACTATTGAATTTTGAGTAGAATGATTCCATGAACAAATGCAAAATGAAACATGAATTGTGGGAACTACATTCATACCATTCACTTTTTATATTTAAATAAAATATTAAACCATACTAAAAAGCAGACAAGCAAACCAGAATTACAATTTGATGAAGATAATTTTAATCAAAATTTGTTTACAAATCCCATAGAATAACTGAAATCATATTCCCGCAATTAAACTTCTCAAAGCTTCTAAATGCCAATCATGTCCCCTAAAGACCCACTTAAATAATCAGAGCTCATGATCTCGGCTTCTCCTTTTTCTCCTTAAAAAGAGCTAACAATGATACACCAGACACCTTAACAACCTTAAACCGAACTCCAGGAATATCTCCCACAGCATGACCTTTTCGCCCAAAACCAGCAATGAGCACCTCATCCTGATGGCCAAAAAATTGTCAGCAATAAGAAAAATGATGTATAATAACTACTGCAAGCACAAGAAAAAAAAAACCATGAAACCATATCCACTCCATGGGTATTTTATTTTTTGTTTAGTTATCAGTGATGACAATCACATAGAACAGAAAACTAACAATTCATTGATGGTTACCATACATTAGTCCATATGGCAACAAAAAAATTCATGGAGTCCTTAAGAGTGATCTGTATGCATCTTTTCCTTACCTATACAGCTTACTCCAAAATACTCAACAAACAGATAGGACTCATCCATGGATCACTTTATTAGTAGACTGCTCATTTAATAAGCATAGACCAGTGCCATAGATATCATTATCTTTCTAAGTACACTGCTCATTTTAAAAGCTACAACATAGAGCCCTTGATGCCATTAATTTCAACGAGCAAAATTTCAATGCCTTTAGATATTAGATACTCACATTTTCTTCAATGTAGTTCAAACAACCATCATTGGGAACAAACGCAGCAATCTTCTTTCCATTCTTAATAAGCTGAACTCTTGCACACTTTCGAATAGCAGAGTTAGGCTGCTTAGCTTCGATGCCTCTGCAGAATTAAAAACAAATTACCCAAAATTAATCAGCCTCGCATTACATTCAACTTGTCATAATCCCTGCCAAGTATTTATTGTTAAAATTAAAACAGAATTCTTCTCAAAACTGCTGCATTTGGCAACTCACCTATATCTACAAGAAAACAGTAAACGTTAAATAAAAGTCATGGGCATAAAATCCAGCAAATGCTGAACACAACAAAGCAGAGCACTACTCCTTGAAATCATATTGTAGATTGATATAGTCAGTTAGCTGATAATTGTATTAGCTGATGTGCTATGATATTACAATAGTTTTCAATTCCTCATGCCAAAATAAAGGAAAACCAGTGCCAATGAAAGATTGGTGGTTGTGAGTAGCTAGGTGGAAAGTTGTATATCAAAGAAGTGTGTTGCACTGACGGATAACCATACAAATTAATTGGAGCAAACACTATTATATCATAAAAAACAATTGCTGAATAAAGAATATTGGGCATCAATATAAACCACCGTCAATAACTTGTATTAATGAATACATATAAATGCATTTACGCAAGTGTCACAAACAAAATAAAAAATAGCAACCCATTATTCAAAAGGGGGTGCAGGTGAATAGGAATGGATTATTCTGGGGCGGATCTTTTGCAATCATTTTTTATTAGGCAGGTCGTCACCTCATTAATTAAAAAATAAAACATGTTGGCACACAATAAAATTTCGGAACACTGTCCAATTCAACACCCCATTAGCAGATAACAATGGTGATAAATGTTGGATAAACACGCACCAGCATCGGGCTAGCCAAGCACCATCCATTTGCTGACCATATCCCAGCTTAAACCGGCTTATGCAAACTCCCCTTAAAAAGGAGGAACCACATTCCCCACATTGGAGTGAACATATCTGAAGTTTGTCAGAAGGCACATTCAGGAATGAAACTCAGTTTTTAGGGAGAACAATTTGTGAGCACTTCCTTGAAAAGTAAGGGAACAGTACTCTACTATGTTGGCTCCTCTTGTTATTGATACTGTTCTGAATGTTATTGACCCCTCAAAACCTCACACTGGGGATTTGAGGGACACAAACTTATACAATAGTTGAATGGGACTAGTGATGATACAAAGATGGTCAAGAAGATGAGCAATACGTTAGGCAGGCCTACCAAGATTGAGAATACAAAGATTGGAGTCAACCTTGGACAAAGTGATCAGGAGGTTGATACAAGATCTTGAGTTATAAAGGGAGCAACTAAAGGATTTGCTTCATTTGATTGGTCCATAGGGAGTGGAGCATGTCAAGATAGTTTCTCTAGTGATCAGCAGTCAAAAGACTATGATTCATGGGATGGAGTTCCATGTGTGTAGGCTGGAAGTCTTTATGCTGTCACCTAGGTCGTGATATTCTTGGATAGGGGGATACTGGGTGAGCTTGGGATTCACCAAGAGTGATGCAGACTCCAACCTTGTACTTCATAATAGAACAAAGCATGCAGAAATTCAGTGTCACTTTGTCTGGGATATGGTGCAAAGGAATGCTAATCAGCTTAAGTATACCAGCACTGAGGAGCAATCAACAAATGTTCTCACCAAGCCTCTTGCTTGAGTGAAGTTTGCGTACTTCCAAGAGAAGGTTAGACTTGTGGAGAATGAAGCTTTGGCTGAGAGGGAGTCTTTGTATCAGTGACATTGAGATATATTGTCCACCCTCTACATTGAGGTATGGTGGAGCCATCCTCTACGAGTAGGCAACGTGGTAATGCATTCTTCTCTAGGAGAAGTCTGAGGTGCCAGTCCTTGTTGTCCACCCTCTGCAAGTAGGTATGGTAGGGCAACCCTCTGCACATAGGCAAGGCAGTAAATAATTCTTCTCTGGGAAAAGTCTATGGTACAAGCCCTCATTGTCCACCCTTTGCGAGTATGTATGGCAAAGCCACCCTCTATGAGTAGGCAAGACTTTTTTCATCCTTCTGCAAGTAGGCATGATGAATCTACCTGTGAGTACGTATGGTGGATGTCATGGAAGAAATTTCATGATTGTGCTCGTTCACCCTCCAGAGCAGCTATGGTGAATGCAATGTTAAGATGACCATAAGCACTTGTGCTTGTTTACCCTCTGGAAGCAGTTATGATGGCCGTCACCACATGACTTGGTTGTTCAAAAAGAATCCTCCCTAACTAAGAGAGAGTGTGTAGCCAAGTTGGATCCCTTCTTAGATCGACCTCGAGCTACGATGTGTTGATTGCCTTCTGCTGTTTTTCTGAGGACCGGTGCAAATGTAATAACAGTCATAATGTTTTGGTATATGTTTTCCAAAGGCAGCTCTCTCTCATATTTATATTAAGCATAAGTCATGAAGACAAATGTCCCTTAAGGGACAAGGGACATGTCTATTTGTTTATATTCACCTATAACTTAAATCTAACATCTATATTAATTATATATGTTAGGTTTATCCAATTGAAGCTGCCAACATCAACACTCCCTCTTAGCTAGGGAGGATAAACACAAGACAGATATTACACCATTCTAAATATTAAGAATGACAAATTTTAAGGATATCTTTAATCAAAAGATATTGACCATTTTAATATCACATTTGATATCATAAGTATTGGCCTATCAGAATATCAACACATAATATTCACCAAGTATTCAATAAGGTTTGATATCTCATTTGATATCTGAGTATTGGCCTATCAGAATATCAGCACGTGATATTCACCAAGTACTCAATAAGGTTTGATATCACATCTCATATCCAAGTATTGACCTATCAGAATATCAACACATGATATTCACAAGTGCTCAATAAGGTAATGGCCTATCAGAATATCAAGTCACGTGACATTCACCAAATACCCTATCAGATATCCATACAAACAACTCATAGACCGTCAAGTGAATGACATCTAACACTTGGTTGTTGATTTACAAGATAAAATCAATCATGATCTATTTCAATATTAGATAAAATGTATATCATGATTTAAATTATTGCAAGATCGTCACCTTCCAATAACTTCTACAAATACAAGTGATAATCATTAAGAAGTTGTAACCCATCATGATGTACACAAGGGCAAGCCCATACACACATGAAGTCAACACAAATACTATCATGTGGTGTTGTCATGACATCCACCATCAATCATATCAGACAATAAGGTTTTCAATTCAAACTTATCTCTCATAGAGAAGAATGTATTACGAGGGGCTTCACTTGAACTTTTCTTTATGAAGAAACACCAACCTTTTGAACTCCTTGTCAAAGTTATTTCCAATAAGGTGTCAAAACTCCTCCTAAATCTGAACCATATCCTCTATCTGCTCCCTCCTTTTGTTCAAGGTTGTCTCTAATGAACTGTCATGCTCCCTAGTTCAACAAGTATCCATCTATTTAGGAATATTATAGTCTAGATATCCCTGGTTCACATGGAATGTCATCCCGTGAATCATAGTCCCTTTAACTACTAAAATTTTCTGATTAGTAGAAAAACCATCTCAGCATAGTCTACTTCTTTTGAACCAATATGACCAAGATTTTTGGAAGCAAACTGAAACATATCATCTATCTGCTCCCTCTCTCACGAATTTGCCAAACTCACTCTTGTTATAGAAGGACTCTTATTAGGTAGCATGCCTAATGAACCATTTTATTTTTTTTCCTACAAGAACATCCTCAGAGGTGAGAGAAAAGGTCAACGCAAATAACTCTTATAGTACATTTGGAAATACAATTAAGAAAGAGAATATAGTGATTCAAATAGTTATCTGCACATCTTTGATACAAGTTGCTCAAATGAAGGTTCATATGCATCAAATAAAAAATGCCTCCATATAAGCATTTGTCAAACAATGGGAATAGAACGATGGTTATTATTCCCTCCCACAATGTGAAATTTCCACTATTATATTGTTGAATAATTTTGCATAAAATCAAATATAGAAAACTTCTTTCTGTTCAACAGATCTCAGAACTTTAGTCTATTTCCACCATAGAAGGATGCAATAGAAGCGATCAGGCTGAGCTGTGCTCTGATTAAATTCACTATAGTCATATATAGTCCATGCAATATGCAGTTGTATCATTCAGATTGTGCTTGCAGACCGAATTGAAGACTCAAAAGTTTCGCATAATGACCACGAACAGGCTAAATATATTTCTATCTTACATCAGACACTCTATTGTACATTTTTTACTTTGTTAATTACTTATGGCATTCACAGACCTTGATTATTGAATCATTCGATCAATTAGTCTATAGACTCAAAAAATTGGTTTGAAACTCAAAACAGTTTACTCCATTATCCTATGCACAACTATTTTGGGGTATTCCACTGTTTAAAACAACACCTATCTTCATCATTCTCTGTCACTAGTTCAAAGCCAGGGCAATTATTCTATGCTTGATAACCCTTCAGTTTTTTTCAGAAATGCTTCGCCAAGAGCAACTCAACTTAAAATGCCATCTATAGATATTTATATGAAGAAAAATCCTCTCAATATATATCATCTTCTCTGTTTATGATCAGCATGATTCGTCTCTTCTTAGGGATCTTCATTCACCCAAATTAAGTTTAATACTGCAATATTGTCATAATAAAATACTCTCACAACTCTGTCATTGGACTTATAGTCATAATGTCTACATTGCACTAGATATCAGCAACCGTGTAAATTAATAAACTCAGTTATCTTTACATTTCAATACTTCACAGTGTCCTTTATATTTAATCAAGCTTTTGCACTTTTCACTGTTGATACACATCCTCCCTTATTCCACTGGGGTCCCTCCTATTACTTGCTCCATTGACATTTGCATGGTCAGCCTATGCTCCATGACGCTTAGCTCCCATGTATATATGTTCAATCCTCGTTCTTTGTATGGTCACTTGGAGTGCTTAGGCAAATTTAACCACTGCCTTACCATGTTTCCCTTTGTGCCTTTTCATGTAGTTCTAACCCTTATTATTGACTCTATGCATCTAACGATAATGTCTTCATGTAATTTGGCACCTTGGGAGTTCCGATTTCCACTCGGTCTTGTGTATATTATTACAAAGGGTGGAACCTTTGCAACTGGTTGGTACGGTACAGTTAATTGCATAATATATGAATGTAGATATATTTGGATAGCATATTTGCGTATGATATACACACATCAAACTGTGAAATGATGTTGTCTTTTAAAATTATCCATATTAACATTGTACTACACTCTGTAAATATAACATTTATGCAAATTAGATGAAGTACTATCTAAAAACTTAGGTTATACAACCCATAAGCTCGGATATGGAGATCATGGAAGAAACCAATAACCCCCACCATTCTACCAGGTTTTCTGTCAAACCACCAAGGAAAAGAAAAATATTGAAAGAAGAGTCTGACTTGGAAGATACTGAAGCTAGTGAAAGCAAAAGCCGCGAGAACAAAGTCCTTGAAAAAGAGGCCCATTCTGTAACAGCAAGTAGCTCCTCTCATGTCTCAGAGAGCTTTAAAACAGAATCTATCAATCTCACACACAAGGTTAAGACTGTCAGCAAGGCCACTTCCCCTGTTAAAGAGAAGGAGAAAACCATAACTAAGGAGATAACTACTACTGGCAGGGAGTACAGCAGTTGTGCGCCTGTGTGGGCAGGTTGAAAAAATCAAAAAAGAACTTCTAAATCTGGATAACAGGTTTCTGGAGGTATCACGATTTGCCCTCAAGGTGATGGACTCCTTGACTACTACCCTATGTTTGCTGCACAAGGACGGGATTGGAGAGACACGCTGAAAATGGCAACTTCAAGGAACTCTTCAGTTCCTTACGGAGGACTGGGCTAGTGTGATGCTGTCAAAGAGATGTGCACCAAAGGAGGCTTAGCTCACTGCTCCCGTTCCTTTTTTGCAGTGTTGCTGATAATGCCAATGGAAGTTTTTATTTAGTTCTGCTACATTCTACTGTTAGGAATTTATGGTTTTTCAAAAACATTGCTGGTATGGCCCTGTGCAGCCTCAAAGTAAGGCATTTCATGATTATTATACTGGGAAGACCTTAGATAGTATGGTTATGCCAGTTATAGTACGCATATTTACTTTAACTAGCAAGTATTCTATTGTTTTTGACATTTGGTTATGCGGAAGCTGGTAACTGGTTAGTTTTTTGTTTGTGTGCTATTATAGTGCTGACAATGTGATTTTGCTTACCGTCGCCCTTTGGGTGTTGTATTATAGGACAGTGCCCTGGTTTTTTGCTTCTTTCAATATAAAAAACTTACGCTGTAGAAGCCAGGTGTTATTTCCAAGGTTTAAATTCAACATAATAATGGATGATAGTTACTGTAGATCAAATCAGCAATCTAAAGGCAATGAGCAAAGTACTTTTGAGCTATTGGGGTCTCTGCTCTAGAGTGAGTACTCTTTTGGTTCTTTTTCACCCAATAAACCAGCAGAAGGAACAACTAAAGCTTCAAATATAAGTGCTACCAGTGCAGCAAAATTCACTAAAATGGTTTTAGAGTCTTAGACCCATGTTTGTACAAACATGAGCTATCAAGGAAGTTGAGCTTCTCCAAGAATCCAAGCTCCGCTGTTGCTATTGCAAACAAGAAAATGGAATTGTTATCTGGTGCTCTAAGAAAGAAGAAAGAGGACAATCCAGGGTTTGTTATCATATACACTAAGAAAGCAAAAGGTGCCAAGCTGAGCCTCAAATACCAACTTTATAGATTCATTTTTCCACTTTCACTGTGCTACTTGAAAGTAACATACATGTGAACGGCTCCTAACACCAGAGCAATAAGACTGTTTTGCCACTGAATCGTTGATTCACTTAGCTGAATCATTGATTCACTTAGATAAGTCTATCAGCTAATTAACACAACAGAAATCCAACAGCAGTGAGGAATACAGTTGAAAGTTTGAAACATCAGTATTACTAAAAGATTCGTAACCAAAAGAAAAAGAAAAGTAGATTCAATCAGTAAAAAACAGACAAAGCATATGTGTAAACCATTGGGCCTGAGTTCTTCAGAATATCCCAATATCCCTTTTCCTGAAAACATTCCCAGCATTTTCCTCAAATTATCGAGGACATCAAAATATTAATTACCATGATTTTGAGCAAAATTTGCACTGATAGATTGCAATATATTGTGGGTAATATGACAATAAACTTGCTTTTCTCTATATAAGACTCAAATCAATGACATTATTCTTCGCCAGAAATTTTATAAACAGATCATACATTTTAAGAAGTGTTAGTGGCTGTAACAGTTCAGATTTCATCTTTATAATTGTCTTTTGACATCACTATCCTTCACTAATTAGAAGAAGCCTTTATTTTTATTTTTATGATCTGATCACTAATATTCTGTCATTTTTGTTATCTTAATCACTCTTGATCAGTAACATGTTCAATAGAATCATTGTTAGTACTAACTAGTACTGTGATCAATTGTTACAGTCCACAATAATACTGTCGTAACACAATAGAAAATACAGCTGAACATAACAGTTAACATCAACATTGTTGTTTAAACAGGACTTGCTGTCCTGAAATGCCAGGCCCAATTGTTGCGGCTGCTGCAAATATTAAAAATGTCAATTAATTCTCTCTTTATTCTCTGTTTTTTGGGTTCCCAGTGTTTCATGATATTATCCCATGAAGTTGAATATTACTTATCTGTTGGTATAACAAAAAAGATTTTAACTTCTATGGTGTAAACAGATGAAAGCTCAAGTTATAACCATTTGTACATTGGTCTACCATATTATAGAAAGGAAGTCCAGTGTTATAGCTCGATATGAACGCCCATTATCTTGTTGGATATGTCATACGACTAGTGTAACCCAAATAAGATGCAAATTCAAGTATGACCAAAGTTCAATGCTGGGTGCCTAGCTTATTAAGTTCATTGCATGTTTAACCTGCCTCTGGTTAGAGAGGCCAGACCTTTCTGACACTCCAACTTGAGTTTGGTTTCAAAACAACAAAAACTCAAAAGGGAAACAATTCAAAAAAATAGGAAAGATAAATTAGATTTGTTGAACCCCGCAAGATTACCCTAAATCAACTAATTTCATTATGCATAATCCTATTTTCCCTCTTCTGGACACAACAAAGTTACAAACACTTAAATGTGCAAGTCAACATAAGTGAACTGTCTGCAAGTTGGAATTTTTTTTTATTGTTCTTTTTTTGTAATAATCCACCCGTTTGACTGCAACCCTCAAAATTATTACACAGATTCATTTCAGTATGTCCAACATATTATACAGATTCTTTTCAGTATGTCCAACACTGCCTCAGAATGTAGCTCAGGCTCAACCAGAAAAATGCACATGGGTGCATTACATCAATGGGAAAAGGTGGGGTTATATTACATTAGTGCAGAACAAATTTATGGCTCTGATCCATCTTGAAGTTCAAGCATTATGACCAGAATAAAGCCACGATTAAATATATTGGGTAAAAAAGCTAAATAATTAGGTTATAACTTATAACAATATTGTTCCATAAATCCTTCTCACGGCTTATGACTTATATAGATTTAAAAAACAACTGGTACTTCAAAAAAATTACAGATAATTCAGATAAAGAATTAAAACTCATAACAATTAACCATCGCAGTGACCCATTTCAGCAGTTTATGGCTCGTGTAAGTTTACAATCCTATGATTGAAAGATATCAAAAAGAAGACTGCTAAAAAATTGAATATAGACATAACGAAACAGTCAAGTCAGAAAAGTTAGTAATTAGCAATATCTTCATCATCTCCAAGGAATAATACTCTAGAAAAAACTAAGTGGACTAAACGCATTGTAAAGCACTCACATTTTCTCAAGGACAATGCCTTTAGCATGAGAAGAACCAGCAAAGGGTTTCTTCCACTCGTTACCAAGATGGCTCTTCTTGTAAGCCTTGTCTGCCCACAGCTGTTTCCTCCTGTGGGTCTTAAGCTTACGACCTGCTCCCATACCACGTGTCTTCCTGTACAAACTCCCCCATTATTCTTAAATCCAAAAGACTCTTTATAAAACTTAAAAGTTTAAAACCCACATACCAAAATTCAAGAAATCAAACAAGATTAAGATGATAAACCACAAAGTTGCAAACCCATCATCATATATATATTTGAAAAAGTTCTTGATTGGATGATCCAATAAGTTGTCTTATAGGCAACTAAAAAATACAACGCAACATCATCTAGAACATATGTACAACCAAACCTTTCACTTCAAAAACACGACCAACCAATTTATACAAAAGAAAATCTTTAGTCCTATGTTTTTAGCACAATTTCAAATAATACATGACTTGGTAGTCTGCCTAGTCATAAAAGAAGCTGCCTAACATAAAGATGTCAGAACTCCAAGCCCAGCAGGACTTTATTCCTGCAATGCAATACTGACCCTAGTATAGAAACAACACTTTGTTGAGCTATCCTGTCAAACAGTTTGTGTACCACTGTGCTATCACATTTTGTCTATGTAGCTACCTGAGAATTCATATTTGTAAGTGTGATTAGGTCATAGGTCTTTTTTATTTGTCAATAATTCAAATAGATTTATAATTACTATTTATGTACATGGAGGGGCAATGTCAGCAAAGATTGTTGAGTTTGACTTTCCTACTGCCAATTGGTTTAGCCCAATCATACCAGTCTGCTAATCTACAGAAATCTTAGTGGATTTTTATGAATCATGGAATCCAACTGTTACATCATAATAAACAAGATATCCAAGCATCCCTAAACCCTTCAATTAGTGAAACCTTAAAATCTTTTGTTTTTTGTATGAGCACTAACAGAAACCTATTTTAAACTGTAAATGATTTTAGAGACTACTTTTTTGCTGTGGGAAAATATCTCCTACTTATCAGATAATGTTTTTTAGACAAAAACATCAAATTTATAGAGTGTTGCATAACATTTGCTGAAACAATACATCCAACCATATCATGCATCACTTACAAGGGAAGAAGACCCTCTCTAACCTTCTTTTGCATTGCGATATCAACCTACACAGGGGACTACGTGCAGAGAAAATCGTGAAATGAAGGTCCATAGACTCAAGTGAACTAACTCAGATATCAGTCATTCGTACAATTATAAGGATTTGGAAATGTGATTGATTGAGTATCGGTATTGGGAAAATAAACTTAAACATTGAGTGTAAAAGTAGTAGCTACAAACTGCACCTCTCCAAACTGTTTTGAGGATCTTCACAGCATAGCTATGGTTTTGGTGCAAACTCATGCTGATTTTTGCATCCACTGTTTATCAAACCTAACTTTGGATTCGACTAAATCTTGACAGATGAAAATTGTCCCGAAATCAGACTTGGGCTCACTGAAATCTCCACAAATGAAATGGGTTCACATAAGAAAACAAAATAAACTTAATGATCCATGAGAAACATTAACGATCTGTTTCAGGAACAGATAAAAAGTAGTAGCTACAAACTGCACCTCTCCAAACTGTTTTGAGGATCTTCAAAGTATGGCTATGGTTTTGATTGAGTATTGGGAAAATAAACTTA
Source organism: Cupressus sempervirens (assembly GCA_028749045.1). Lineage (NCBI taxonomy): Eukaryota > Viridiplantae > Streptophyta > Pinopsida > Cupressales > Cupressaceae > Cupressus > Cupressus sempervirens. The sequence continues at coordinate 821,024,941 of CM053789.1, read as the reverse complement.
AACGTTGAGTGATAAAAGTAGTAGCTACAAACTGCACCTCTCCAAACTGTTTTGAGGATCTTCAAAGCATGGCTATGGTTTTGGTGCAAACTCGTGTCGATTTTTGCATCCATTGTTTATCAAACTTAATTTTGGATTTGACTAAATCTTGGCAGCTGAAAATTGTTCCCGATTCAGACTTGGGCTCATTGAAATCTCCACAAATGAAATCAGTTCACATAAGAAAACAAAATAAACTTGATGATCCATGAGAAACATTACCGATCTGTTTCAGGAACAGATAAGCTTGCTTTGATTATAAAAGCATTACCCTGAATCTGGAATTACAGAAAGAACCAAAAAACAAATGGAATGAGTTACTTGGGATTAAATCTGGGAAGACTATAGACATAAATGAATCAATGTTTACAGACCTGCAGGAAAACAATTAGGGATATGCCAGTTATACAGGAACTGCAATGAAAAGATCCCTGGTGTAGAAACCATTGCAAGACTATGAACAGAAGCTAGCAATCCAAAACCATACCAAAAATACATTACGGGAAAAAAGTAACAATATTGGGGAACATGATCCAGAGATAAACTTTAGGTAGAATGACAGGATGAATATGAGCTGTGGCTAATACCCAAGGTATGCGAGAAGCATTTTCTATTGTAAACCAGCACACTGTAATATTAATAAAAATATAAACGTAGACCCCAAAACAGCTATTTTTTGTAATTTCAAACAACAAGTTTTCCAACCAACTAAGATTGTCAGTCGTGGTTGAGTTGTTCACACAATTGGAAAATCGACAAGCAGTCGCAAGTCCGGCGACTGTTCACTAAATCTCAAGTCTACAGACCTTTCTTAATCCCCTATATGGTGAAGCTTCAAGCCTTCCACTTCATCCTATGGAAGGAAGCTCTTGCAGAGTTCTTACGCATAGAAAATTTTCAATGTGGTAATAGACATGCACTGAAATGAATATGAGAATGATTTCCCATACTTCAGAAAAACATACTAAAATAGCAAAGGCGGCAGCTAAATAACATTGACATAGTACAGAGATATCAGATTCATCGCCATGGGCATACTAAAACTTATTGTTATCAAAAGGAAATACACATTAAACCACTTTTGTTTTGGGAACATATCATCAAGAATCAAAGAAATCTGACTATCCTCAATCACTCTGAATCGTAACAAGTCCCATGGATATTCTAATGTAAAGGGTTTCAGTCTGCTGGAAGAAAGCAGCAACGACATTTGAAGAAACTCACCCATTACTTTCCGATCCAAAACCCCTTTAACAATATGTCACCACCAAAAAACAGATATCCAAAGAAGTTGATGAATAATAGTACAGATATTCAATAAGCTTACCCCATATTGGCTCGATTGATATCACTTCAGCCGCTGCAACTATGTCCCTCACCCTTCTCCTGCCGCTTGGAGCTCTGGCTTGATCTTCCTCCTACTAAACCCTAGATTATGTTTGTCTTATATTTATGGAATTAAGAGTATATTATTTTGTTTTTATTTAAATTTATTATAAAAGAAAATTGTCTAGAAATAAATACATTAGACTTATAATTAACACATTCATATATACGATAATAAGTAACGTAAGTCTACTATATATATATTTTTAAATGATTTATATTAGACTTATAATTAACACATGCATATACAATAAAGTCTATCATTGTACTTCGTTGAGAAAATACTATTCACCAAGAATATTTTATGGCAATTGAATATTTCTATATATATATACATACAAAGTTCATATATTTTAAAAATTATTTTTCACTAATTAGATTGGTTGATTTCTTTCTTTTTATAGGACCTCTTTTTTGGGATATTAGGTTCTTAATTCAACAAGAGACTCAATGTGTCAAAGTTCCTCCCAATAATTAAAAGAAAAATAGAGATTTATAGATAGAAATGAAGGGTATGAAGAAAGAGTTAAAAGAAAGAATGATATGTTAATAATAAGGACAAATAAAGGTGGAATGATAGAAAGAGTTGAAGGAAATTTTAAAAATATTAATAATTATATTATTTTAAGAAAAATATAAAAAATAGTAAAAATTATATTATACAAATGAACTACTTATTTCTACAAATTCAATTAAATGTTGAAATATTTAATTTTAAAAAATAAATTGTTGATGACTAGTTATTAATTCAAACTACCAAAATATCTAGTAAGTTTGAGGGTAGTATTAGTTTTACAATTTGCAAAATAAAATAAAATAAATATTAGAGCAAGATTGTAAAATAATAGCTAGTAAAACATAGTGTAAACTTATAGAAATGATATTTTACAATTGAAAAAAATAAACATCAATATAAAACTAATAAATATAAAAAAAACAAGAGCTCTGAAAGAGCTAGAGTCCCTCCCTTATGAAAGAAAGAGATGAGTGGTTTTTATTTTTGTGGTTGGAGTGTACTAATTGAATGCAAAAGGGGGTACGTGAACCTTCATCACCACTACCACCATGGGTGGCGATTCCCAAACCTGAAACTTCTAGCTTTGCCTCACAAGAATGATCAGTGGAATATGTCTGTTGAGGCAAAGCTTAGAAGGCATGGAAAAACATGAGTCCGAAGTGTTGGTTTTCCATTGGAGGCTTTATCCTATACCAGTCCGACCTATTAGTCCAAAAAGTTAGAAGATGCCAAGACATTGGTGCATGTTCATTTAGAGTAATATGGTGAAAATTATTCATAAATCCCATTTGTTATTGTATATGTAGTATTTAAATCTATAATTCCACTAAAAAATTAGAATTTGGTGATAGGAAATTAATTTTAAAATAAATTAATTTTTAATGTTAGAAACCCATTGATTTTGATTGCAAAAAAAATAGTGACCAAACATTAGTTCCCTGGAACTAATAATTTATAGTATTTTTAATCATCTATTTAGCATACAAATTTATTATCTATAATATAAAAAATATAAAAATTAAGTAGCTATTATTTAAGGATAATATTATGATAATGTAGTTAACATATTAAATATAATTCTTTTGTATTATATTTTTATTATTATTCAATTGAAATTATTAGTAAAAAACATTATAATATAAACTAAAACAATTATATTATATTTTTATTCTAAAAAATATATCATATAAAAAATACAAAGTAAACAATTAAAAAATCTAAAAATAAATATACTACTCCTTATTTTAAATAGTTAAATTCAATTTGACAATGCAAAACTCTTGAAAATCAACTAAAAGTTGAAACACTGAAATTTGTTAAAAACAATTAAAATAACCTAGGTGAACAGTAATTCGGCAATAGTCTTTCAACTGTATGTTAATGCTGATGTGATATGTTTCAGTGATAGTTATCAAATGCAAATGCATTAAATAAAAAAACATTAAACTTTCTACCTATCTCCTTAGTTGTAGTCAAGAAGCCCATAGTGTGAACGGTGATTATTACAAAGTTAAATTTGCTAGTCTTTAGCATGGTGGAGGAAGGAACAAGGCCACATCTCCAAGGCAGTCATGTGCTTCCCCCTTCCTCTGCACCATGATTATAATGAGTTGAAATTGTTGCTTTTACATCATTATTAGAATAATATGTGATCATATTTTGCTAGCGAAATAGTTTATAGTGGGGTAAAGGTAAAAGCTCTCAGTTTTTCATTAGTTTGTGTGTGCTTAAATAAAAATAAGTGTACTTGAAGAAAATCTCTATCCTATTGAGTTGATCCATTGTGCTATGAAGAGGAAGATGTCTTTTAAATATATTTTTTCATTTGCAAGTCAGAGTACATCAAGCTAATATTGATCATCACGTCACTTTTTTTGTGATGTTATGTGTTATTTGTTTGTAGAAGAGAAGCAATGAAACATTCCAAAACTAGTAGCATTGTTGCTAAATTCATTCTACGACAGTTTTGAGACATTAGCCAAGGAAAAATTGGTCGAAGAAGAGAACATGAAGCCTTTCCATGATTTCATGGAGTCCAAAAGGGTAAACATGTTGTCAAAACAAACACTTGGACAAGATTTTTGCAGCAGCCAATGTCCACCTTTGATTCTTGGCTTTGCTCAACTGTAGGAGTCTAATGGGGGAAGCAGAACCTCTAGAAAACTATGTTAGTGAAAAAACAAATGTTAATGGAAAGAGGGAAGATTTTGATGAAAAGCATCTGTTGGGGTGTATCCATAAATACATCTCTTCCTTCCTCCAACTCCAAGTGGAGTCCTCGACATGGCTTTAGAAGATCGCAAATGTGATGGGAAATGTCATTGTCGGAGTGTACAATGTTTGCTCCTACGCATTCTATTTCTACACAGATTTTCTTGGAAGCCTATATAAGCATGGGGTGATTCCAAAGCTTCAGGACAACTATGGAAACTAGTAGAGGGTTGTAGAATAATTTGGATTTCATTTTTTCTCTAATTTTGGTATAAAAATAATAATTTTAACCCTAGTAAAATTACTTTTGACCAATCAAAAATTATAATTTTCTTATTGAAAATTAATTTAAAAGTAAATTGATTTGTAATTTTAGAAAGTCGATGATTTTGATTGTAAAAATTAATAGTCCACCACCACCGGGCCTCTAAATAGGCAGGGACTAATAAGAAATATAAAACATTTAACTCTATATTTGAACTTGGTAAGAAAAATAGATTGTGATAATTAATATTGATTAGACATTCAATTTTGTCCAAAGTGGTTGGAGGTGGAAGATAAAATGACTATTTTTTTGAAAAATCTAATCAACTTGTAACAAATGTAGAAAGGATAAAGTTGTAATCAATGCATTCATTAATGCATGATAAACTTGTTAGAAAATATTTGTATTTTTGTTGAAGAAATTTTATTTTTCTCCCTAGCAAAAATAGTGTGGTCCAATAGAATTGAATGAAAAATTGTGATTTATAAAATAATGGAAAATCAGAAAAAGATATAAACATTTGAAGTTTGTTTTAATCTTTTAGATTCCATGAGTTGATTGGTCAATTGAATTGAAAAATTGAAATGGATGAAAACAACAAGAGCTCTTTACGAGCTTGAGTCCCTGCATTTTGGAGTCATAGGAAATCATCTTGGAATATTTATGCGGAAGCATATTAGTGGAAGATCTCAAGATGAAAATGTCATAACATGAGTTTATCACAGTTGTCACAAGTGATGAAAGGATATATTTCTTCTTTTGTTGCTTAAAAGTGCAATTTGTATAAGCAACTATCTTCAATTATGGACCATTCTTTGTTGGACTTCGAATCAATGACTGGATAATTTAACAAATATTATATACTTGTTTGAATTATGTTTATAGCCACATTCAATGTTTTACGCGCAAATTCCCATCAAAAATTTTAATCACAATGAAATTATTATTTTTCCAAACTAAAAAATGTTAAGTTATGAATTTCATAAAGAAAATTATAAATTTTGTATCAAAGTGGTCATAATCAATGACATCGAAATTAAATATATTTAACATATTTTTATTACAATTATGAAAATATAAATAAATTCTTTTTAAAAAATAATATATTTTTCAAATCAACAATTATGTTCTTTCTAATTACATAAAAAATGCAATTTAAATATAACAAATGTGAAATTAATTTTTAGATTTAATTGTCCCTTCTTTAGTATTAAATTGTATTATATAAAAAATGATAAATTATTATTTTTATTATTAAAAAGTAAATAGAAAAAAATTCAATACATACAAGTGTATAAAAGTAAACATAAGGGTAAGCACGTTTACAAAAAGAAAAGACATCATACATTTAAAATTATTTTTCTTTCCATTGATATTTCATACGCATCAACAAAGGTATAATAGGTAGCGAATTAATAAGTAATGTTCAATATGAGAACAAAAATAATATCACCAGAACTTTGCCATTGCACAACCAATATGGACAAATTCAATACAACTAAATCAAGTATAATATTTTGTTAATAACGATAAAAAACAATTGGTAAAAGGAACAATCACATGTACCACTAAACACATTTACAATGGTAATAAATGTCTAACAAGAGCATTAACTGCAACTTTATCTTTTAGATTTTTTTCCTTATTTTTCAACTTGGAAAAATAGGATTTATGGCTAGGAAAACAATCATTCACAAATCAGAAAAAAGAATTTTTGTTCTAATAAATGAATTTAAAAATATACAATTTAAAAACTTTAGAAATATAATGAATGCAGGGACTAATAAAGAATTAAAGGGGGGTAAACAAAAACATTAGTTTCCTATCTTATACTAAGGCAAAGACTAATAATATCCTACCTTTTAACAAGTGTCACACAATGGCTTAGTAGTTGCCTTTAGTTTTTATAACCTAATTTTAATTTAATAAATTTATTATAGTATATGAAATATTTAAATTAATAAAAATATTGTATAATTGTAGTTTTTTATAATGATATTAATTTAAATTGAATTCATAAATATAATTATTGATCAATATGTTCTATTGCATATGTATAATATGATACTATTACATTATGAATGAATTATAATATGAGAATAATAATAATATTTCTTAAACGATTATATAATATAAGTAATATTATTTTTATTTGAATTATTATTAAAAATACAATATTAAAATATGAAAATCTAAACCAATACACTTACATTGAAAAAAAAATATTAAAAACATTAATGAACCAAACTTAATAAAAAACAACTCATAAAAAGTATTAGTTTTACAATTCATCAAATCTAGCTGTAAAAATTTTTAAGCTAAAAAATTATAGAAATGATTAATTCTAACTTATAGAAACCAAAAAACATTAATCACTAGTTAAAGTATAAAATTCAAAAAGTATCAAATAGTACTTAGCCTACCACCAAGTGCTAATAATAAGATATATTATGTTGATTGCAAATACTATACATTGGTAAACCAATATTATTATTATATATATTACATATTTATCACAAAACTATATATAAACTACATATATATAATTTGTACTTGTTGTAATAGTTTTAATAATCATAAATTAGAATTTAAATTTAAAAAAAATGTAAATTAGATTAGAACACGGTTTATCAAATTCATTTATGACATAGTTGAAATTTGGTTTGTTATGAAATGTTGAGTTTAGTACAAAATTTTAATAGTAGTAAATTTTTTGTTTGCTCATCTAACTCTATCAAAATTCTGAAAATGTTTTGATATTGAATACAACTATTATTTTTATATATTTTGAACTTTTATTACAAATTGGAGCAATTGAATTTTAAAATAATAAGAGATTAATTTGACATTTGTGAACTACATACAATATATTAAATAATTGTAAATAGAAAAGAAATATCCATAAAAAAATGAAAATTTTACTTTTTATAATATATTAAATTTATAACTAAATAACAAAACATTTATTTAGACTAGAAACTAGTTATATGTAATGCAAAAATTAATTACTAATCATAAATAGTTTGTTTTTTAAGATAAGGTACCAACCAACTACATCTGATCTGAATTGATGGAGTGGATTGCAAACATGATATCTAATGAATTGTTTACATGTGATATCAATGTTCAAATTTTGGAGATTCTTGCAAAAACTTGAAAGAGTTGTATGCAAACCAAAAGCCATCTTATTCATTGAGATTGAAAGAATATATACAATGATGGAATATCAACAGCCACCATAACCATGAATTCGAAATGTTTGTGTGGCTAAAATTTTAAAAAAAATAACAAATTAAATTAAACTATTCAAAACTAGGTGTCTAATTACCCCAACTTGTTGAGGTCATAACTTTTGACCCGTAGCTCAGAATTTGAAACCGCCTACATGTTGGAAAGAAGAACTAAAAACTTAGTTTAGTCCCTAAAATAGTGAGCCTACGATTGCTCAGTTTTAAACATTGATTACAATTTTGACTTGAAATTTTGAGCAGAAGACCTCCGAAAAGGCCAAACAAAAAGATATAGAAAAACTATAAAAAAAATACGAAAAATACTTTCATAAAGATTAGATCTTTTATATAATCTGGATCAACATCATAACCAATTTGCAACATATAGTTTACAAACTGTTCAAAATAACAGAAGAAGTACATCGATCTGGGTCCATTCATATCAACAATTAAGACATCGAACCATCAAAAGAGTATATATATAAAAATATAAACATATTAACCCATCTATGTCACTCCTTGATCCATGCTACCCAAGCAAGTGGGTCCTCCAACCAAACAAATCTAAGACTGCCATCTCTGATAACAGGAGTAAGGGAGTTCATATTTCTTTCAATGTTGCATCGGCATTGAAGGATTCATAGTCCTTTCCCTGCATCTTGTACCTGACACCTTCCTCTGGCAAGATCCTTGTACATACATTGGTGACTTTCAACAACTTCTTCCTATTTACTTTGTAACTGAGGTTAACCTACACATAGATTTTATGCATGGTGAGTCTCTAAAGAGACTCAGTAAGAATTTGGTGCCTAGCTTTAAATATGTCATCATTCCTACTTATCCAAATAAACAAAGCACATAAGCAAAGATGATGGCCCAAAAGAGGTTCAAACATTTATATAATCCAATGATATGAACAGTAAGAGCATGAAGAATATGAATATGAGTACCCATAGGAATGTCGAACTAGCCCCAAACTTTCTTGGCAAAAGAGCAATCATTGAATAGATGGGAAATGACTTCTAGTTGAGAACAAATAGAGCAAGTATAAGGTGTTCCATCAAGCTAGGAGAGAGGAAGTTTATGAAAAAGGGCCTGCCATAAAAAAAGCACTGGATTTTGGGTTCCACATGACAATGCCATAAGGAGGAGAGGCATTGGGTCCACTTCTTGGCCTCAAAGTTCAGGTTTCACCTACTATTGAGGTGTGAAAAGATTTCATCACAATTAAATAGAAAACTATAGAGAAGCTTAGCTTTAGTGGAGTACAATGAGGAGCCATCCGACTAGGTTAGGGAAGAGAGTCTATTGGCAATTCCAACAACAACATATGGGAGCCTATCATTATTCCAAGCTTCTTTTATGATAGCATAAGTTCTCTCCTTTATAGGTTCCACAAAATAGATTTTTCCTCACATACCATAGAGTTATTGTCAATTAAGTCTAATCTTGTTATCCATTCTCTTACGTGCTCCCATGCTTTCTAAATAGTTTTGAAAATAGTTGATCCCTTCACTATAACTTTCCATTTACCAGAAAGGATATCATGAGGATTAGATTCTTCCATAGTTTACCTTTACATGGGAAGCCTCTGACAATATTGTTTCTAATTAAGACCTTCCATGGTTCATCACCCTTGGTTGCCTTGGCAATCCACTTAGCTACTAGTGCAATACCATGCCACCTAAGATCCTTGAGTCCCAACCCTCCTATTTCTTTCCTCATTGTACACCATTTCCATCTGACTGGATATCTTTTCTTGTGCCCTTTTCCATCTGACCAGAGGAAATTTCTAATGACTTTCTGTAGATAGTTAATTTGGAATTGGTTAAAGAGCCAAGCTGAGGAGTAATATACCGAGTATGTTGATAGCACTTGCTGACATACCTAAACTCTTCTTGCTAATGACAAGTAGTTATTATTCTAGCTATTAAGTTTCTTGTCAATTTTGCTTTTGATCCATTCTCATGTTTCATTAATATTTGGAGCCACCAAGAATGGGATGCCTAGATACCTAACTAAATCAGTAGGTCCCCCTCCCCACCCCCCCAAAGAAAATCCAAACTTACCATACCATAGGGGAGGCTAGTTATCCTATCCAAGCATAATATATTTGGCAATATATACTTTACTTCCAGAGGTTTTACAAAAGAGGTCAAGCTTCTTGGTAAGGTTGGAGGCATTATTTTCAGATAATTCAATTAGAAAGGAAGTATCACTAGCAAGCTGGACATTAACCAGTTCCTCTTTATTTGGTAGGGAGAATCCTTTAACCCTAGGGGACAAAGAATTATCTCTAATAAAATTTGTTTATTACCTAGATAAACTATATTATTATAAATATAATTCAAATAGAAATAACTTATGCAAAATATTTAATACGAAGAATAAAGCCCTAATATGTGTGAAGTGGTTGTGAATGTAGCGAATAATACAATGTTCATTCTATATAACATTGTATAAATTATACATTTTTGTATTTACAATAGTTATCAAAATATTAACATAATTACGTAATACAGGATTATTATTTTTAATATCTTGGTTCAAAAAGTAATCAAACTTAATACCTACCCTAACATGTAGTCGAAAATAAATCAATATGGAGATCTAGAAAAAGGGGTCCTACAAGACCAAATGAAATGAACCAATTATAATGGAGATAAATAGTATAAATAATATATTAGAATAATAAATTAAGTAATTAATTTAAACTAATTAAGTAATTAATTTAAACTAATTAAGTAATTGTGGAAAGTGATTACATAGTAATAGCCCATTGCAAGTAGAATAACATTATATGTTAACAAAATTATTTTTGTATAAGTTTATTTTAATGAATTACTTAAATTAAATAATTTAATTTAAGTTCAATATATTATCATCTATAAACTAAATAATTTAATTTAAGTTTTTAATACATTATCATCCACTATTTTTTATCACTATAAATTTACTACTAATGTATTAATTTACTATTTTACTAACATTTGTAAACAACTATTTTTTAAATTGAAAAAATTATAAGTTAAAAAACTTCTAAATTATTTTTTCTTTATTTTAAAATTATATAAAAATATAATTCAACAATCATATCTATTTGCATGATATTCACCTTGTCATTTAATTTCTGGTGCCTAGCATGAAATTAAAGGCTAGGGCATATGAAAAGGAGTCATTCAAAATTTACTTTAATCTATTCTTTTAATTTACTTAATCTAATATTAATTCACTACAATTATTCTTACAACAAACTCAACTTCTAATTAGCTTATTAACTATGTATCTTTTATAAAAAAAATTATCTACTTATATAAATAATTAAACAATAAATTATTTCATATCACTATTTACGACAAGTATTTGCCACTATGTCACACTTGTTTTTAAAAATGATTCACTAATTCAATTTTGTGATATTCATTTATAGTACTTGATAATAAGTATTGAATCAATAATAAAGATGATGCATGTCAATCTCATAAATTGCATTACTAATGGACTATGAGAAATTGTTTTGGCCACCATTAATTTTCAATCATCAAAGAATTTCTCAAGAAATCTAAAGTAATCTATTTAAGATTGATGACAGAATATGTATAATGTAACAATAACTTGTAACTGTTTTTTAAATCTAATATTTTAGATCACATTCTAATTTTATGGAATTATAATTTCTTGTTACAACAAGTGTCACGTAGTGGGGTGTATTTGTTGTTATAATTAATTATATTTGTATTAACTCTACTGAATATAAATTATTATATTTTTAATCAATTTAATTTAATCTAATTCAAATATTATCTTAATAAATAATTATCATTTTTTTGGTATGTAAAAGAATATGCTATTGTTCATAAGTAGTTGAATGTATAGTTAGAAAATTATGATGGAAAGTGAAAGGCAAGAGTGTGTGTGTGTGTGTGTATATATATATATATATATATATAATTTGTTATAAGCATGCACAACATTTTTTTGAAGGATTTGACCAAAACAAATCCACAAAGTCCGAAGAATATCTGCATGTAAAAACTTGTCATGGAGAAGAAAAAGACAAGAGGAGGCAAGGGTTTGCTTTGAAAATATGCAAATTGTATTCTCTAAAATGAAAAAGATGAAAGATAATTACAAAAGATCAATTCTTATAGAAGGAGATTGAGACCCAAAGAAGGGTAACCTAGAAAGGAAAAATCATTTAATAATTACTAATTAATTATTTAATGTGAATGCAAAAGTGTATAAACTAAAATCTTAAGAAGGGAGAAAAGGTAATTTAATAAATAAAATTAAATTAACCTTTTTCTCTAACATTCTTCCCTAAATAATACTTGAAAAAAAATTATTGCTTGATTTATTAACAATTGTAAAATATTTTATATTCTATTTTTATCTGTAGACACAAAAATATTTCAAACATTTTAAATGTCCAAATGAAATATTAAGGAGAGAAAATCTCAAATTGAATATCCTATAATAATTAGAAACAGAAAAATATACAAATTATCCACATAAGGGTACAAGTAGAGAATGCCCAAATAAGAGTTTGAGCAAAGAATTGTGGAAATTGAATGTCAAAATAAGAATTTAAACATGAGCAAATTGACTTTCGAAGCAAGATTTCATATAGAAAGTATCTAGTAGAAAATGTCCAAATAAGAGTTTGAGCCAATAATTTTAAAAATTGAATGTCAAAATAAGAATTTAGACATGGACAAATCAAATTTCCCAATAAGATTTCAAGCATAGAATGTCTATATAAAAGTTGAAGGAGAGAATTGCATAATTAAATGTTCAAATAAGAGTTCAAGTAGAAAGTTCTAAAAATTAATGTCTAAATAAGATTCTAAGCAAGACAAATTGAAACAAAAAATGTACAAATTGAATGCCCAAGTGAAATTTTGAATAGAGATCTACATTAGCTAAATGCCCAAATAAGACTTCAAACATAAGATTTCACAAATTGGTTGCCCAAATAAGATTGCAAGCAAATACTTGCATAAATTGAATGCCCAAATGAGATATCAAGCAGATAATTGCATAAATTGAATACTCAAATAAGAGTTGAATCAAAAACTTTCTTTATGGAGTGCAAGTGTAGTTTCTCCTACTTCAATGGAAATGTCACTTGGAACGTCAGAGAGGAGCCTCTCACAAGCATTTCAAACTATTTCAAATGAAGTTGGCAGAGAGCCAAGAGCTATGCAGAAACAAAAATGATAATGGAGGAGCTTTTTAATGATGTTGTGTGTTCCTTTGGTCTTCAAGAAATGGGCTTTATGTAACCAAACATATTAGGGGATATGTAGATTGAGTGTGGAATTATGCATAAAATGATTTTAACCACTTTTTAGTAAATGTTAGTTTCTCTTTTATAGTTGTGCAAATTATTATTTTCAATAGTTTATGTAAGATTCAGTATTTTGCATATTAATATTTTATATGCTTTGTATTTTATATTTCTTAATCTAATTTGTGCATTTTTTTTAATTGGTGATGGGGAGGAGCTAATATTATAATTATTTTTTCTTAAGACTGCACTGTTTGTTGTTTTCAAGTAGTTTGTCTATATTAATTTAGATGTATTTAGATTATTCTAATAGTATATTTAAATTATATTATATTATGAAATGTTTGATTTTTAAGTTTTCAATAATGTTATTTGAAATATTTAGTCTCTCTTTAGAAACATTGGAGAATTAAATATCAAAAAGACACTAAGTGTTATAGATTGTAAAAAAAGTGCTATAATATGTTAAACTGTAGAATGTTTCCTTTTTTTTTAAGTTAAGAATTTAAAACTAGTTTTTTGAATGTTAAAATGTTCAAAAGTAACTTAAGACAATTAAATGTAAACATATACTCCAAGACATATATTAGTGATGTTCCTATATAGCACAATGATGATCCTATGTAACAATAACTTGTAAAGGTTTTTTGAGTCTAATATTTTAGATCACATCCTAATTTATAGAATTGGTAATCTAATATTTTTAGAGTTCAACATTTCAAATCATAAATTCATAATATATATTGTAGAATATTTTTTATAATTTATTGTTATAGTAGCCTATAATTACATTTCTAAAGTCCTTTATACACAACAAAGATAGAATGTGTGATTTTTGCATTAGCTTTGTAACTTTGTTGGTTTAACCCAAAATAACATTTCTTAACTCCTTTATACACATGATAGAATGTGTGATTGTTTTATCAACTTACACTTCAAAATAAATATTGCATATTGCTAATACATTAATGAAAGGGGCAAAAGGTAATTTACTATATTTTTTATGTACGGTAATTTAAAAAAGGAAAAAATTCACCCAATAAATTATAATTTATTAAGTTTCAAATTATTAAGTTGGGATTTTATTGTGCTTCAATTTTCTACCAGTTTGAAAGCATAACAATCATGATTTCACTGATAACCTAGTTTTTTATTACTTAAAATCATTCCACCTTACCGCAAAATAAAACAAAAAACACTTTGGTTTTGTTTTCTCATAACCATATATTGTCATTGTGGTCTCGTTAGCTTCTTTAAGGACTTTAAATATTCATAAAAATAATTAATCAATTTGGCTATGGACTTCCAACTCTCTTTTTTTATAGAAAAATAATAGGAAAAACTATCTTGGTGCAAAAGCAATCTATGTGTAAGGACAATCTTACATCACCTTAAAATATTGTTTGGTTTGTTAATAAGGGTCATCTCAATACAAATTTACTATTTCTTAAAACTTACTATTTTAAATAAGTTATTTGTTTGAGCTCAAAATATTCTAATTTCTCCCCTAGAGGTTAACTTTGGTTATATGAACCTACCAATAAAGTTTCATTGCAAGATCAACTCTAGTTTAGAATATATTAAAAATAAAAAAACTAATTTTGGCATAAGGATAAAATAAATTCGGATTGAGTTTTGAAGGATTTAGAGGCTCTGAAAGGGAGTCAACCCTCATAATACTAATGCCTTACAAGGTTGACACCATAAATAACTTCTTACCATTTCTAAAATGGGGTTATAATAGCCAATTGGGTCAACAAGTGAAGAGTTATGGCCTTTGGAAGTTGCAATACATAGGATAGAAATATAAAATTCTTTCAAACACTTGTTTGAGTTTTAGAAGTTGTTTGAGGCCTATTCCAATGTAAGAAAGTAAAATAATAATATGTTATGGATGGTCATCCTTCAAGTTCAGGGTTAGAATTTCTAGAACCTTCTTGAGCGATTAAATTCTCCCCTATATAAAGAAGGTTGTGGGGTTACATAGGGCAATTTTGAGGATCTATATGATGGCTCTAGCTTATTGTGCATGTTATATTTCTAAATATTATAATTTCATTTTATTAGAGATAACATAAAGCAAGTTTCTTCTTCTTGCAATCATTTGGTTCTTGCAATTTGTTGTTATTTATCTATTTTGTTGTGCTTATCTATGTTGATAAGGGAAGTACCTTTCATCAAGTGATATTTGAATAGAAGTTCCTAAGTATGTAGATAGATCACCAAATGTGAGGAATTTTGTACTAGGATTGTAGTAGTGGGTTTGAGTGATAAATGTAAAAAATGTCTCCACGAAGGTACTATGGCAGAAGAATTGTGGGTATGATAGAAGAGGGTTTTATAGACCTTTGGAGGCAAGTGCAAGCATTGAAAGAGGAGTTGAATAAGGGAATGAATATAATGATAAAGGACAAAAGTGTGGAGTAATTTGAAGAAGAATAAGAAAAAAATGAACAAGAAGCACTATAAGTGGTTACAAATTTTTCAGGAGGAGAGGTTTTAAAGGTTATTTCCAAGATTTGAAAGAGACCCAAGATTGAAGCTCCTAAATTTTTTTAGGATATCTTAACCCAGAGGAACTAATTTAAAGGATCAATTATCTAGAAGAATATTTTGAGTATGAATATGTTAAAGATCTTGAGAGGGTCAAATTTTCAATGGGCAAATTGAAAGGTCATGCAAAAATTTGGTGGCAAGATATTTAGTTTGAGAGGAATAGAAGAGGAAAGGAGAACATCACAAGATGGGACTAGATGGTTGAGAAATTAAAGAGAAAATTTATTCCCATTAACTATGTGCTTGACCTACTCAAGAAAATGCAAGTGTTGAAGCAAGTGAGAAGTTCTATTGAGGAGAATACAAAATAGTTCTATTGAATCCTAAACAAAACAAGTCATGTAGAAGCTTACAAGGAAAACATTTCTCATTACCTTAATGGGTTAATGTCAAGTATCTAAGAGGATTTATGACACAACCAAGGATAGAGGATTCCCGAAGAGGATGTTCGACCTTGCAACAAGAATATGTAGTAACAAAGATGGCTAAACAAACTAATAAGTAATAAACACAATTACAAGGAACATCACATGATTGCCATCAAGTTGGCCTACAAATATAGTTATTGCATCACCATTGTCAATATACAACTACTAGTTCATAGTTGATCATCCCTCAAAACTATGGAATTGCAAATAGACCGGAGTTATTCTAGTTACTTCATTAATCTATTATACCTCCTAATCATGTAGCCTACTTGCCACTTCCACTAACTTGCAATCACTAAAAATAGAACCAACACCCTAGTTATATATGATATTGTTAGCCACAAGTCAACTTATTTGATCATTAATTTACGAGACAAATGAAATTTATTACAAACAAACATGCATGGACTCAAATCATAAGAACAACCCCTAATGAATACATTGCACCATGTTGAAATACAAGAGGGTTGATAAAATGTGTTACAACATTGAATCTCCATTCCAAGCTACAACTTACCACCTTGGTCGAGTTAGAATAGGACTAAGCCAATCATAAGACAACTTCATCTAGAAACATAAAAACACCATGCAAAACTAGATGTAGCATCTTCATGATGCCTAGGCCATACCATAAAGATCACATAAGGAAATGATCCAAATGGATTGATCACAAGCTAAAACATCAAGAAAATTATCCAGATAAATAGTAAATGGATAATCTGAAAGGAAATATTTTTAGGTATTACAAGATTTCCAACAATCCAAGGATGCTCCTACATCAGGCACCCTAGGTAGATAGAAGATAACCTATAAAATAATTTCAAAACATCTAATAGGTTTGGAATTTGAATTCCATGTTCATTCTTCACCCACTTGTCTTCACTCTCTGAAGGATAAATATTGCTTTGATTTTGTACATGACCACTATTACTATTGTTGATGCAAGTGTTCAACAAATCTCTAGTAGAATAACATCCTCCATCGGTGCTTCATTTTTGTTGTCGCTATCACAACCATCATTCTAATCAAACTTACTAATCCATTTATCTTTTCCTCTACCATGACTACAATAGTCAACCAATATTTGCTTAATTTTTAGTTGTTTAATGCCACCTCTAAAATCATTCAGTATATTGGCATTCAACACACTATGAGAATTTTGCTACTCATCTATTATCGTTGTCCCTCCCCCTAATAACATGTTCTAACTATTGAAGTTGAGGAAAGCTCAGCCCACCCCTCCAAGAATCACTTGCATGCAAAAAATTGTCATTGAAAGAGAGAAGCAAAGTTGTGGAGGCTTGAATTCACAGATCCATGGAAGAGGAAACATCTTTTGTGTAGAAAAAAGGAATCGCATTTGAATCAAAAGGTAAATGAATGTTTTTTAAATTACAAAGAGAAATCAAGCCTTACAAAAGGAAATCAAAACCCTAAAAGGAAACTAACCTAGGTTGTATTATACCAATTAATTAAAAAAATAATTATTATATGGCTAATGTTTATCTTAAGTAAAATAGAGATAATAATTGATTTAATAATTAAATCAAAATGATAATTAGTAAGAAAATACCTTATTACTCTAATACCCCCCTTAAGATAAACTTAGGGAGTAGCTACAAAACTAGAAACTACTACTGAAAGTAAATTTTGGTCCCGTCAACAAGGCCTCACCCAATCACAACCAAATCTCTGCAAAGAGGACAAATAAAGAAAAACACATGGGAAAAATCATACTCCAAAAAGAGATGGAAAGAATGTTGAAGAACTAGTGAATATATAGAAGTTGTAAACATTGTCAAAAGATAATTATTGATCTAAAAAACCTCCATTGAGATAGACCCCGACCAGTTAGAAAATACTATAATTTGTACAAGTGCCCTTAGATGACATTACTTGAATTAGAAGACACACTAAGGCAAACAGCTAAATCCGAAGATATAGATGACATAAAGAATCGAAGCCTAAAGAGATGATCAATCGAACATGGAAGGTTGCATCCAAAGTAGGAACGAAAAGAAAAGTGTCTATCTGGTAAATGATCCATGTCATCAAAATACATAGGCACTGATCTAGGGGATAAAAATTAGTGAAAATTAAAATGTCCCCAATGCTCCAAGAATCAAAATCATTTCAAAGTGCTTACAATTTTGACCCAACGCAACTTGAACAAACAAAATTGGAGTTCATATGACAAAGTTATGGTTGGTCAAAGTTTGGTCAAACAAGGAATATAGGCCATGAAAAAGGTGAAAAATTAATCATCTCAAAAGTGGTCAACAATGGTTTTCAAATTGAAGAGCACATCAGGAGCTTTCCAACTATGTTCGTTTCCTAAAAAATGGAGCCCAGATATGGAAGTTATGACAATTTGAAATTTGACGTATAAGTGTGGTGACATCAACATGATGTCATCAGACTGGCATGGCACATAAGAGTGAGATTGTAGCAGAAAATAAAGTTTGACTTGGATTTTAAAAAATAATATTTATCTCCTAAAGGGAGTAAACCCCATGCTAAATTTAGGCTTCAAGATTCATGTACAAGCCTTTTAAAGTCGAACCATTTTTAAAAGGTAGTGGTTAGTGGGACATACAACCACCCACTTCCTAGAGAAAGGGATGACCATTGCACCATATATGGCACTTAACTACATTTAGACAAATATATAACCCTTAGTGTCTGTTTGGCAGCGAGAATATGAGTGGACTAGTCATATATAAATTCTTAAAATTTCAAATTTTCCGTATGGGTGCACCAACTCAGAATTATGAATAGGAATACTTATTCTAATTTTGCCTCAAAAATGAGCATTTCTAATTCCACCTATGAATACATGTTCTTATTCTAGTTTTATTAATTTTAGAAAACATAAATTTTTGGGTTTGTGAATTCCCCATCAAATTTTGACTGAATTAAACAAGAATAGGAATATGTATTCTTATTTTCTATTCTAGAATAAAAATTCCAGAATACATATTCTTATTCCTGCAGCCAAACAAACCCTTAATGTATTTCGCCTATCCTTAGTAAAATAAGGATATGGGTTTAAACTAACCCCTAATTTGGTGTGAGACCATAACAAGAAAATGGTAAAGGAGGTAAATTAAAAAATGAAGTGGGGGGATTATTTTTGTAATTATTTTTTTAAGCCTAAATATGGCTAATTTCATGCATAAAATGGAGGTAGGAGCTCTTTAAGAGGCATCCACGTGATGAGAAGGAGATTATGGTTTTGGAGACTTGGTGATTATTGCTGCACATTGGAGAATAATGCTATAATTGTGCTTGAAGGGAATTATTTCAAAACACTTGTAATTAATTTTGGAGCTAATCAGATTGGTCCCTCTATTGGAGCAGGACTTAGAGATGTAGTCCGACTTGTGGATGAACTCCGTTATCAATTGTGTTTTGTTTTCTATCTCTCTACTCTTTCTTTCACTCATTACCTTATCATGCTTTGTTCATTTAAGCATTTAAGTTATGTTAATTCACTTATCAATGCTTTGAATTAACTTTATGAAATTATATTAAGCATTCCTCTATAATAGTCCTAGATCCTAATTAGATCAAGTTTGGTATCAGAGCCCTTGTGTGACTAGTATTGCGAATTTGAATACTAACAAGATCTAGGATCGAGAAAGGTGAAGGAACGCTTGAGGAATACAATCCTAAGATCAGGAAACAAAGGACTAATCCACAACCACAAATGGAAGACAAAGGTGGTGGACAAGTTTCTAAAGATAAGAGTATCCAAAAGATTCTTCAGAATTTGCAGACAGTGGTAGAAGTTTTCGTACAGGAAAGAGAAGCAAAGATGTGAAGACGTACAACTCAGAAGAGAAAAAAGAAAAAGAAAGGAGGTGATCGTGATCCTACAAATACACCTCACTCTTCTCCCTCTTCTCCTTATTCTACCCATTCTAAGCCTTCTAATATTTTTAAGGGTTGACATAAGCCTCAAATCAAGTTGGATGTAATTTGACTTGCCAAAGTATCATGGGGAGTTAAATGCTAAGAAACTAGATGAATGGATTCAGCAAGTTGAATTCTACTATAGAGTTCAAAACCTTGTAAATGATGTTGATAGAATTCAGTTAGCCACTCTTCAGTTAGGAGGTATAACTCTAACCTGGTGGGAGAGTAGGACTCAGGATGAAACTTCACAACATGGTAAGTTTAGTTTGTCTTGGTCAGCATTTGTCAATGCTTTAAAGAAGCAATTCTACCCCTAGGCCATATGCAATAGTTAAGGATGAATTGACAAGGAAAGATCAGATTGTCCAGGAGTACACCTATGAATTTTGCAAAAAGGCTATTTCTTTAAATGTTCCATTGTACACCCAAGATACTTTACTCAAGTACATATGTGGTCTTGATTCTTACCTTAGACATTCTATTTTGGTTTTGAATCCATGTAATTTGGATGAAGTATGTGTATAGGCTACACATTTAGAGTCAAGGGGTAAGGGTACTTTCATTGATAAGGTTTATAAGAAGCCATCTAAGTTTGAAGGTAAATCCAAAGACAAAGGGAATGGGAAAAGATAGCTACAGTGAAGAAAGAGGGTGAAAACTCCACATGCTAACATTGCAAGAAAAAAGGGCATGGCGATTCTAAGTGTTGGAAGCTACATCCAAAAAAGAGGCCAAAGAGATATGGTGGAAATAGAGGCAAACAAAAAATAGTTGTTGTAATTCAACGGGATCTTGGATCTGACTCTAGAGATGAGACAAAGATCATTGTTGCCAGAATCCAAGGTAAAGGAAAAGGTATATCTCTTTTTTCAGCTACAAGTTCTTCAAATATAAGTGCAAGTACAAGTAAAGAATATTCTCCTAAGAATGTTAAGCAAAGGAATGAATGATTTCATATTTGGGTTGTTATTAAACATACTAAGGTTGATACTTTGTTTGATATGGGTTCTCAAGTTGATATATGAAGAATTTGTTAAAAAGCTTAACTTGACTACAACACCTCATCAAAAACCATATCCTCTTGGATGGGTTTGTAATTATGCATAGTTACAAGTAACTAAGTAATGTAAATTGAGATTTGCTATCACTGCAAACTTTGTAGATGAGGTAGAAGTTGATGTAGTCCCTTTAGATATTTGTGGTCTTGTACTTGGGAGTCCATACCTATATGATCAGAAAGCTATCTTTTGTAGGGGGAGAACAAGTATAATATTTTTAAAGATAAGGTTGAATACATTGTATGAGCAAATAAGATAAAGAGTAATCTTGCATTAGTCAATGTTGGTCAGATGAAAAGGTTAGTCAATTCTAGTAAGAACTTTGTGTTAATACTTGTAGAAGCCAGAGAAGATGAAACATGGCATTCAAGGGGTGTGATCCTAAATATAAGTCTAAAATGGTCAAGATTGTTTTCACTTATGATGACTTGTTTCAAGAACCGAAAGGATTGCCTGAGAGAGATACAACATGAAATTCAGTTACAATAGATGTGTCACTTCCTAATATCGTCATGTATCTTTTTATCAATTCTATAGAATGAAGAAATTAAGAAGCATGTTCAAGAGTTGGTTGAGAAAGAATTTATTTGTCTAAGTACTTCTCTTGTGGTTCTCCTATTGTATTGGTTCCAAAGAAAGATGGGACTTGAAGAATGTGCATCAACTGTAGGGCTCTGAACAAGATAACAGTAAAAAATAGGTATCCTTTTCCTAGAATAGATGATTTACTTGATCAATTGAAACATGGAATTTATTTCACTAAGCTAAACTTGCGTAGTGGATATCATTAAATTTGAATTGTAGAGAATGATATTTGGAAAACTGTTTTTAAGACAAAACAAGGACTATTTGAGTGGTTGGTCATGCCTTTTGGGCTTTGTAATACACCAACTACATTTATCAGAGTCATGAATGATGTCTTTCATCTCTTTATTGATGATTTTTTCATACTCTATTTAGATGATATTGTTGTATTTAGTAAGTCTTGGGATGATCATGTAATTCATGTAAAAAGAGTCTTGGATGTATTGAGAAAATAAAAACTATATGTAAAGATGTCTAAATGCGAATTTGCTAAGACATCATTAGTGTACTTTAGGCTATGTTGTAGGAGATGGTCAATTGAAAGTAGATCCTACGAAGGTCGAATATATTGTAAAATGGCCTAAGCCAAGTATAGTTACAAAAGTCAGGAGCTTCTTAGGTGCAGTTCAATACTAGAGGAAGTTCATTGCAAACTTCTCTTACATTGCATCACCATTGCATGCATTAACTAGTACGAAGGCAACTTTTTAGTGGGGAGGTCCACAATAGAAGGCTTTAAACACTTTGAAGGAAAAGTTGAGCACTACACCTATCCTTGCTCTACCAAATTTACATCAACCATTTGAGATCAAGATAGATGCGATTGGATTTTCCATGGGAGTTGTACTAATGCAATGAGGTAAACCAATATGCTACCACTCTAAACTTTTTTAGGAGTAGTAAGTAATTATCCCACTTATGATAAGGAACTTTATGCTTTAGTTCAGAGTGTTAAGAAATGGAAACACTATTTATGGGGAAAGAAAACATCATCCACACTGATCATCAGCCACTTCAATATTTGCACTTAGAATCTAAGTTGCAACAAAGTAGGCACTTTAGCTGCATGGGTTTTCTACAATAGTTTCATTTGGTAATTAAGTATAAGAAAGGAGCCCATAACAAAGTAGAAGATATGCTCTCTAGGCCTCCTATTAAGAATGCTTTGATAATCCTTAAGAATAGCTCTATGGTTCATGAAATTTTTCAAGACCAATATGCTAATGATGAGAACTTTAAGGATGTCTATGCAACTTTAATCCAGGGTAAACATGTAGAAGAGAAAGACTACTATGTGTAGGACAATTTGTTGTACCACTTGGGAGAACTATGCATTCTTAAAGATGAACAGGCACATGTAATTTGGGAAGCACATACCTCTTTGATTGTAGGACATTTTGGGGTAAGTAAGACATTGGCTTAATTGCAAAAACATTGTTACTGGCCTCATATGCAACAAAATTCCACTAACTATATAAAAGGATGTGTAATGTGTGCAACTAGCAAACCAAATAATAGGAAATTGGGTCTATACACACCATTACTGGTACCATCCCATCCATGAGAAAGTGTGTCTATGGACTTTGTGGGGGGTTTACCTATGTCTAGGAAGGGTCATGATTATTTGTATGTAGTAATTGACCAGTTTATCAAAATGTGTATTTTAATGCCTTGTAAAAAGCAAGTCACTACTGAACTAATAACTAATTTGTACTTTCAATTTGTATGGGTTTATTTTGGGTGACCTACTTCTATTGTATCAGATCAAGATTCTCAATTCTTGGGGAAATTTCGGTCATCTTTGTGGGGACTCATGGACACTGAGATGAAGAAGAGTACAACCTTCAATCCATAGACCAACAGACAAACAGAGGTAGTCAACATGATTCTCAGAGGCTACTATAGTAAACATCCTAAGTTGTGGGATGAAAGTATTCACTATATGCAACATTCTTACAACCATGTGGCACACTCTTCTACAAAGAGGTCTTCTTTTGAGACTTGTTTTTGATACTTGCCTAAGACACCAATGGATTTTTCTTTTGGAAAGGACGATGTTGTAAATGGATGCCATGATGTAGAAAAGGCTTTAAAGTTCATCTAGAAGGTCCAAGCAATCCACCGGGTAGTAGAAGCACAGTTGGAGCAGAGCCAAGAAAAGTATAAGGCTTGCCATTATAAGCATTGCATCGATCACCATTTCCAAGTTGGTGATAGAGTTTGGTTACATATTAGTAAGGAAAGAATGCAAGGTGAAGGAAGGAAGCTCAAGCCTATCCAATATGGTCCTTTTGAGATCTTAGAGAAGATTAGTACCAATGCCTTCCACTTTAATCTTCCTCCATACATGTAGATTTACTCAATTTTCAATGTTGAGAATCTGAAGTTGTATGAGCCTTCAATGATCTTGGATAAAGATATTGACATTTAGGTTCCATTAGTTGATTATCTTTCACTAGAGTACATGTTAGAGTTGCTAGAAGATGTCATCCTTGATAGGAATGTCAAAACTTCATGAAGAGGACTAGTTGAATACCTTTGAGTGGGATTTAAGGTGATGCATCCAAGTAAGGTAAGATGGATCGAGATTGGAAAAGTGGGGGAACTATACCCTCAACTATTTTCTGTGTAGTTAAACTTTCGGTGGTCCGAAAGCTCTTCAGTGGGGAGACTTGATTTGGGGGGATAAAAATTAGTGAAAATTAAAATGTCTCCAATGCTCCAAGAATCGACATCGTTAAAATTTTTTTGCAATTCAAACCCCAACTAAACTCGAACAAGCAAAATTGGAGTTCATATGACAAAGTTATGGCCAATCAAAGTTTGGTCAAACAAGGAATAGAGGTCGTAAAAAAAGGTGAAAAATTAGTCATCTCAAAAAAGGTCAACAATGGATTTAAAATTGAAGACCAGTTAGGAGCTTTCCAACCGCGTTCGTTTCCTAAAAAAGGAGCCCGAATATGGAAGTTATGACAATTTAAAATTTGAGGTATAAGTGTGGTCCTAATGATGTCACCATGACACCATCAAACTGACATGGCACATAAGAGTGACGTGGTAGAAGGAAATTGGGCTATTTGAATTGGGTTTTTAAAAATAATATTTATCTCCTAAAGGGAGTAACCCTTGTGCTAAATTTGGGTTTCAAGATTCACATACAAGCCTTTCAAAGCCAAACCATTTTCAAAAAGTAGTGGTTAGTGGGAGTGGAACTCACAACCACCCACTTCCTAGAGAGAGGGATGACCATTGCACCAAATATGACACTTAAGCTATATTTGGACAAGTTGATATATAACCCTTAATGCATTTTGTCTATCCTTAGTATATGGGTTAAAATAAGGATATGGGTTAAAACTAACCCCTAATTTGGTGTGAGATCATAATAAGAAAATGGTAAAGGGATAAATTTGAAAATGAAGTGGTTATGGGGGGGATAATTTTTTTAATTATTCATTTTAGCCTAAATATGGCTAATTTCATGTATAAAATGGAGGTAAGAGCTCTTTGAGAGGCATCTAAGTGATGAGAAGGAGATTATGATTTTGGAGACTTGGTGATTATTCCTGTACATTGGAGAATAATGTTGTAATTGTGCTTGAAGGGAATTCTTTCAAAATATTTGTAATTGATTTTGGAGCTAATAAGATTGGTCCCTCTATTGGAGTACGACCTGAAGACATAGTCTAACCCATAGATGAATTCCATTATCAATTATGTTTTGTCTTCTATCTCTCTACTCTTTCTTTCAGTCAATACCTTATTATGCTTTGTTTATTTAAGCATTTAAGTTATGTTAATTCTCTAATTAATGTTTTGAATTAACTTTATGCAATTATATTAAGCATTCCTTTGTAATAGTCCTAGATCCTAACCAAA
The DNA here is from genome assembly GCA_028749045.1 of Cupressus sempervirens. Taxonomy (NCBI): domain Eukaryota; kingdom Viridiplantae; phylum Streptophyta; class Pinopsida; order Cupressales; family Cupressaceae; genus Cupressus; species Cupressus sempervirens. The sequence goes on along the minus strand of CM053789.1, from coordinate 820,999,579 downwards.
TCAGACACCCAACGATTGCATGTGCCTAGTACATAGGAACAAATACAAAATACATAGCTCACTCCATCAAACCAAGGAAGCATATGAACAAACATGAGAACCCCCCCTAATGCAGACAAGGGTGAGGTGACATGCAACTAAAAAAGTGGGCCAATAAGAACAAGATGTCAAGAAACCACAACCAAGATGCACAAAAAAATACATAACAATGTCATGAGGTGATCAATCCCAAACACGCCATGAGTCTAATATCATGGAAGCAATGCTCACAAAAAAAGGTAGATGGAAAACAAAGGAAAACATCAAACCCCCTATGGTACTTAATTAGAGTAATGCATGTTTAATAAGGCACAATATATGGTAGATCCCAAGAATACAATAATATGTATGAGTGTCCTCATATGACATTGGTTGAATTAGAAGGAAAAATAAGGCAAACAACTGAAGTAAAAATGCAAATCAAAAGATGGCACTTTGTCTCAGTTTGTTTGCATAAACATGCTACAATAAATGTCAACAAAGATAAGAAGAGACATAGGGTTGATATAATAAAAAGTATTTCACAAGACAAGTTATCTCAAGCAATGGAAAATTATCCCTAGACCTGAAACAACCAAGATATCCACTAGAGTGCAAAAATGCAAAAAAAATTAAATAGAATGTACTTGGAGTAGAATATGGAAAAACAACTACCATGATTGGAAAGAGCATAGATCAAGCTTTTCAATGATATAAAGTTTTTTCCTAAATAGAGATTGAATGCTCAAGATATGACTCTTAGAGTGCAAAGTAGAAACCCTAACTTTGACATCAAAAAAGCCAAAAAAGAAGGAATTAAAACTTAAAAAAACCTATACCACTATGACAGGCTTAAAACAAGCTTTCTGGTGATGTATCCTTTGCAAAAAAATAGAGTTTGTATACTCAAGAAATGAGAAAACAAATCGAAGGTAGGTCCAAATTAAGCCATAAGGGCTAATAGGCATGTTGATGTAATGCTGATGTTAGCAAATGACGAGTTCAAATTTGATAACCATTTGACCATTGTGGCAAAAAAATGCCAGAAAAATCCTCACATGCATTAAAAAAAGAAGTATGTGATGTAGAAGTATCCTACGTATAAGAGTAATCTTGCATCACCCAAACATATTTCCTTTTAATTTCTTATAAAAGGGTTGTCTCAATGAAAATTTGTTGTCTTAGGAGGCTTGCTACTTAGTAAGTCAGTCATACGAGCTCATAATGTCCTAGTTTAAAAGGTGGATGTTCATCTTGGATATATCAGCTTGCCAGTTGAGGCTTAATGTCATATCATGAGTATTCATTGATTTATTATAGATTTTTGGTGTAAAAACTTTAGGTTCAATGTTGAAGACCTTAGAGGCCCTAGATGGGCTTTGAAATGGGGTCGACTGGAGCATGTGTGTACCAAGCATTGAAGATAAAAAGCTAAGGATTTCAAAAAATGATTATAATAGCCAATCAGAGTAATGACTCGAAAGCTATGGCCATCTAAAGTTGGGTCAACCAAAATTTTCAAAATAAGTGTCAAAGGTGTTTTGGGCCGACCAAAATTTCCAAAATAAGTGTTAAAGGTGTTTTGGGCTGACTCTATATATAATTTTAGAGTTAGTCAGTCTTAAGGATTAAGGTTTGTCTTTGTTAAAAATGCCTATTTAAGGAATGCTAATACATTGTCTAAGACAACTTTGGGTGATAGTCCACAACTTTGAGTTGAAAATTATTGTAAGGAAGGCACTCACGTGGGTTTGCATATTGTATTTCAAAATTTTGTAATTTTGCATTTGTGGCGATAATAAGAAGCCCATATTTTGTTCTCGCCAATTGATGTTGTTTCTTTGTTTCTATTATGCATTTGTGGTATTAAGGGGAGAACCCTTCATCAATATGTTAGAAAAGGTTGTCAGGAAATGGTTGATGTTGGAATAAAATTTGGTGGCCTTAAAAAGCATGTGTTGAATTAAAAAAAAAAAACATAGGTGTTGAAAAAACCATAGTTAGAAGGTTGAAACTTTCTATGAACAATGGGAAACCACCATCAACAGTAAGAAAATCTCATTGAAGGTAAAACCATTAGTGTGGGAAAATAACCTTTTGTACACTCGTTCTAGTAAATCACCATAAAAAAGGCAAGAAATTTGCTAAAGGATCCCAACTTGTCTTTCAAGAATTCAAAACTGCCTTGATAGCCGCAAAATCGCCTATAAAATGGGAATTTTTTTTGTTGAAACCAATAATGCATGTCAAAAACCACCTTTAATTCCTGAAAATCACCCATCAAAGACCACTTTTGAAACAACACCACCAAAAGGGCCAAAAAAGCCACCTAGAAAAGAGCTTGAAACTGGATAGTGTATTACTAAGGACAAAATCCTATAGACTCTTATTGGCATGATTTTACTAATGTTGTCATTGTTGTTAAAACTTTATATTATTATGTATAAGGGGAGTGCTATTAGAGTAATATTATCAATTAATAGAACATATTAAGGCATAGTGTATCGATGAAGCTAAAGGTGAGAAAGCAAATAAGAGAAGTATGTGGAAGACTCTAGAATGGAAAAAAGAAAAAACCTTGATTAGGTTATCAAGTGAAAAGGGTGAAAAGAAAAAAGTGACATGAGAGAGAAGAATAGAGGGATGCAATATTGTTGTAAGGAGTTGTTGGAGAAGAGTTATCGGAAGAGAAACAACGAGTTGATGGAACTGACCTATCAAGTAGAAGAAAGGCAAGTAAATGTCAATTTCTTGTTATTTATACCTAATCAATTGATCAAAAATATTATGAAATCCTTTAACAAGGTAGTCTTTGATAAGACATTTGAAGTTCTATTTTGAACTATTTATGTAAAACCTCTGATCGGGTGAACATTGTAATAGCGAGATTAAATCTCTCCACAAAGTAGTCTTTAATAGGACTCTTCATACTCTTAGCTAGGTATTAGACACTTTTAACAATTTTTCGTCATTTAGAAGATGACATTATTTTAAAGCTCTTAACAAGGCACCTTGTTACTACAGTGATAAGTTGTGGGTATCATCCCCACAACTTTGACCAAGAGTTTTCTGCGATACCAAAATTAGTGTATTTTTTGTTTAATGTTTATGGTGTGAATGTTTCTTGTGTTTTATTTATGAAACTCATCAATTATCAATATACTAAAGAATCAATATGTTATCTATTAAATGCTTAAGAAATATTACTAGTTAAAAGAAATTAAGTCTTTAAAAAAAAAGAAATTGAAGTATTGATTCACCACCCCCCCCTACACACACACTTAGTATGTCTCAATACTCGTAGCTATCAATAATTGTTATAAGAGCTTCTAGTTCTCAAACAAAAGTTCAACAACTTGAGTAAGTTTAGGCCAATGGATAGCTACAAATATCAAATAGAGTTGGAAGAAGCCATGCAAGATGTGAACACACAAATATTTGAACTAAAAGACAAACTGAGAGTCTCTTTTACAAAAAAGAGAGGAAATGACTGAAAAGCAATGTATGAGTTTTAATGACTTTGATAGTGTTCATTCAGAAGAAGCAGATGTTGTATTGAGAAAGTTAATGGAAAAGAATGATGAATTACTTGAGAAAAATAAATAACTTAAAGAAAGGACCAGTTTGATAATAAAGGATCAAGAATTTGAGGCTTGTAATGCCTCGCCTGGAGATCCTTGGAACAAGGATAAAATACAAGCCAAGATTTTTTTTTCACAAGTATGAGTGCACATGACAACATCATACTTGGATCAAATGGATTGCAATGGAAGATTTAACCAACATCCTAGCAACAATGAATCTCCAAACACCACTACCCAAATTGACACACATAGAACAGAAAACAGAAACCCAAAATGACAACAACACAAAGAATCGAAGATTTGTCAAGGCATGGAATATTAAGTAAACCCAAAGAGTACTAGAATCACAAAAAAATGATCCCCAAAAACTATTGGAGATGCCCCCTCATTTTTGTGCGAGGACCAATAGTAGATAGATTTTCGCACGAAGATGTGCAGCATGCCACGTGAGGAAGTACCTTCTACATGAGGATGTGCACCAACTGACACGAGAAGGTACTTGGCCAAACAACCAAGACACCTAAAATTGGTGTTGGGTTTTGCGTGAGAAAATGCCAAATGCCACGTGAAGAAACCCAACACACCATGCACGATCTTGCATTCTGGCACGAGAAAACATGATTTTGTGCGAGATCCCAAGACAACAAGCCAAAGTACAAAAAGGTAAAAAGCTAAGGAATGAAGTTCCTCCACACTGGGGAGTACTAGATCTACATTTCGAGGCGTAAACACTCGAACAATAACTAAATCTAACAAGTAAACATAGCATTGAAGGGAAAGTACAGAAGGTAACATCGTCGTGTACTAAAATAACATCGCAATAAACATAAATGACATCGCAATGAACAATACAACCAAACTAAGTACGCAGTTCCTCCCAACCATAATAACATCATAAGACCATCATGGGCCCTAGCCATCCCCTACGCGTAACATCCCAAACTATCGATTAGATTATCGATACTATCAGATAAGGACGTCACAACTAAAACATGCTACAAAATAAGCATAAGGAAATCTAACATGCTAGAAGTAAAGCATAAGATAATCCTACAAATACGGATAACATCATCTATCATTTGATAATTATCATAATAAGGAAATGCGTCAATAACTAACATCATCGAAACATGATATACAAGAATTCTAATGAAAGTATAAATCACAAGAAAGCATACTCTAGAAATTGAAGTACCAAGTGAAAACATGCAACAATGATCATACTAGGACAATAGACCATCTCTCTACATCAATCCCTAGCAGCGGCATAGGTAGCTATGCCTCCCAACCACATGGAACCCGTAGGCCCACTCCCGTCGTGCTGATGGAGATAATGATCCAACCACAAACACACAGAAAGAAACGTCCATGGCTAACACACACGCTACACAGTATGATGACTAAAACCAAGAACATAGAGAATGCATAAACTACAGGTCCTAGCCAGATACTCAATGGGCTACTAAGTAGGGGCTGACATCATGGAGAGTTGCTTGGCATCGACAAGCCCAAGCTAGTATTGGTAACTAAATTCCCAATCCAAAAACACACACTCCGGGTGGCAGCTCTTCCCAACAGAAGGCACACGAGCCCAATGTTTTAATCATCTTATATTTATTACCACCCAGTATTTTAATTTTGTTATCACTTATATAAAACTTTCTCTGCCAACCAACTGGAAATAGTCACTAGGTTGCAAGATAGAAGCCCCTCCATGTGCTACCCTACCTTTCCCATGCTCATCCAATGATGAGTGCTCATAGGCATGCAAATTCCCAACACAACCCTAATGATCATAACTTCTATAAGTACCACGAAAGATCAGGCTTTGCAAGTCACTCTAAAAATATATGCGCAAGTACTTGTGTGTGGCACACCACCATCATGAAGATCATAACACAAGGACAGGATGAGAATACAAGTAGAAAGTCACTCAATCAAAAATGGCCTTGGGAGCATAGATGCAACACGCATCTCATGCAACATAAAAAGTGCAATAAAGGTTCGAATGATATCCAAATAGATGATCCAAGTCCACGACCAAACTCATGCCAAGAAAACCAAAAAAATTAGGGCGACATGCCAAACAAGGTAAAAACCCCCAAAATAAAAAAGCTTTGAAATTAAAACCCATTTGGGCTTTGGGTACAAAAACCCAAAAAATCCAATAATATTTGGGTTTGAACATTGTATGCAAAAATGACTAGCATAAAAACACAAAACCCCAAACCTCCATCCCAAAAATAGGAAAAATGTTCATACCCAACCAATCGGGCATAACCAGCAAATAGAAATGGAGGGGAACACTAGTTCTCAGCCTCTAGAAAAATAACTACTAAAAATAGAAGCTTAAACAAAGCAGAAACAAAAAAATTGGAAAGCCCTACTTGTCAGCAAAAGGGGTAGAAACTGAAACAACACAGTAAAATTAATCATGCGTTGAATCTGCCAGAAATCACAACAAGGCAAGGTCTGCCCAAGCCAGATCCAACGAGATTGATCTTGTAAAAATCCCACACTCATAGCTCTCAGAACGAGCAAAAAACCAATCCTTCAAGAAGAGGATTTTAGAAAGGCTTTGCAATTTTCTAATTTGCAAATAGAAAAAGTGAGGAACTAAATTCCTCTTCTAAACTTATTCACTTTTTGAGTGAATAGTCAACTAGGGCAAATAACCAATTTGACTAGTTAGACTTCGAATTGACCCAAACAAAACAAGTTATTTCTTGTAATGGGAATTCACCTAAGGAAAAGCTACTAGAAATTAAATTCAATAAGATTTAAAGCCTGAAAACCCAAAATCATAGAAAATCACTTAACTTTTGTGACAATGCGAACCTCTAAATGCATAGACACGCTCACTGGTCTAATCACATAATGCAGATGAGTTTGGATTTAATAATCACCAAAAGGTTTTAATTTAAACAATTAAAATAAGGATACGTCGACCATACAAGGATGACATTGGTAAAATATGAATAGCTGAATCACTAACTCCATGTGCTACTGCTAGGGATATAATTCCTGCACACTAAAATACACGATAAACTGCAATTGCATAATAATATCATAGCCAAAGCAATAATGCATTAAATGCCTAATTAATCCATTTACATCACTCATGTTTGCATAGGCATAAAGAGACAAGAATGAAGTAAATAACCATAGCATAAAATCCATCACATAACATAATCAGAAAATATGTCCAAATAATAGATAATTAGATATCATCATAGATCTATTATCATCTCAAAATAACATCAACATGAAAATATGATAAACTGAACAACATAGAAGTAAAGCATCTATGGTACTAAATCAAAGTATAACATTCAACCCTCAGGTAATCTCAAAGTACATATACTAAGAGTATGAAGTATCTCTTGAATAAAAAATAGACAAGGTATAGACTGCAAACATGAGAGGTAGTACAAGGCTACTAGGTTAACTGAACTACTGGATAGGTAGCGAATCTTGAAAGAGAGAAAAATGATGTTGAAATGAGATATCATGATGTCCTGGAGACAATGATTGTAAATTTTTTGGTCATAGAGATACAACAAAATGAACTACAAGCCTGAAATGACCTAATTAGTAAAATCAGTGGAAGAAGTCAAAACATTGAAAATAAAAATGAAAAATTGAAAAGGAAAAACAATGATCTAGGTAATGAGTTGAAACTTGAAAAGGAAGTAAATGCTAGACTGACAAAGTTTAAAGAAAGTATGATCGAATTGGATAGACTACTAATAAAGAAAAAGGAGCAAATGTCTATCGATAAGACCATTATTGAACACTTCACAAAGACAAGAGGTGAATCATCAAACCCTGAGGAATCTAGAACTAATGAAAAGGAAAAGGGTAAAGTAATTTGTGGAGAACATGATCATTCAAAAGATAAACAAGAAAGTGTAAGGAAAAAATTGTTCAATGGTTACTACTTCAAGAGTAATAGGTATGTACATGAAGGTTGTGAATGCAAGATAGAAATGGACATAAGGACAACAATAAAAAATTTCAATGGCTATTGTTACAAGTGCAAGTAAAATGGACATAAGGCAAAGAGATACAAACCTAGAACACCAATAATTAATAAGACTGAATATTTTCCACAAAACTTTGGAGTTGAACTGTTGAATTTCTATCAATGTGGTGGAAAATGAAATAGAACATCCAAATGTAGGTTAGGAATATCATGTCCTTGGAGATAGTTGAAAATTCCATGTTATTTCTACTTGCAATATGGACACTCTGTCTACAATTGCTAGTATTGGTGCTGCAACGAAAATAACCAAACCGAAAAGGGTAAGGAACTATAGAATAAGAACAAGTAAGGAGCGAGATACAAATAATATGGGTGAGAAAAGGTGAAGAAACTACTACCATTGAGGAGCCCTCATCAAATGACATGGGAGATTCATCACCAAACTAATTGAGTAAGCATTGTCATGGGACACAGAGCTATAAATGTTTATTTATGAAGTCCCTATAAGAAAAGGTAGAAGGTTGTCAGTAAGTATATAATAATAATTTGTAACATAAAAATAAACATTGTGATATCAATTGAAAGAGATAGTTAGCTACTATCAACCATATGTATTATTGGGCACATTAACCATTAAAATAAGATGACTATAAATAAGGGAGAAATATCTTTAAAAAATCATATAAAAAGAAAAAAGTGAACAATAAGAGCGAAAAAGAAGCGAGTGCATAAGTAAAATGAGAAAAATTAAAAGAAAACAACATGAAAGGAAGGAATATGTTGGTAAGATGGTCTGATGAAGAGGAACCCCAATATAGTATGTTTTTTTGTTAAATTTTAAGGATCTATCTTGTTTTGGAGCATTATCATGAGTATCATAAGGAGTAATATTAATAGAGGACGTAACTAGATATCTTCAAAGAGAAAGTTGAATTTGGAAATGAATAAATTAGAATGCATATGAAGAACTATTCAACACCAAGTAGCCACAAGATGATGAATTTGGCCTAGCAAATTTTGTTCATCTACTTGAGAATCTTGACATGGAATGGGTTAAAATTATACATAATAGGATGCACAAAGAATATTTGTGGATGGAACATGGAAGTAGAGATTACCAAATAAATTATAAGTGCAACCACTAGAATACCAAGAAATGGATGCAAATGTGTAAAAGACCTAGACTCAAAAATTCAGATTAATAGACTAGTTAGATATAAGACAGATTAGAAAACATTTGGTGTAAGATCAATCAAAGAAAAAGGCGTAAGGCTCACTTATCTAGTGATTGGGTGCAAGATCTATCAAGCTAAGAAAATTGACAAAATCCCAAGAGGTGCCATACAAGTAGCATATGAAATTGTTGTTGAAGGGAAAAGGTTTGATCTATTTGAGATGCTAAGAAATCAATTAATGTTGAACCTACGAAAGATTATGAAACAAGGATTAAGGTATGGATGTTTATTGGTCTACATATATTTATTTGTGCAAAATTATTTTCCTGGCATAGGAAACATAAACTGGGTAGACAATGAGTTCATTGTGCACTAAATAAATATATTTATCAAAACATTAGGAAGAAATTACAATAGTCTAATGCAGTTTCATTGTAGAGAACTATAAGAGAAAATGAGAGAAAGGAACATGTTGTAAGTATAAAAAAGATATGTATTTTTTGGCAAGTACATAATCACGCATTATGAAAGCAGTAGAACCTACATTAGTCTAGGTAACTCCATTTGGCTATGAAATATCAAATAATGAAATAGAACTGATAATTGAGCTACTAGTGGATGGAATTAAGGATGAAGGAGTTGAAAGGTTTGGAACATGTGAAGAAAATTACAAGAAAATAATTATGGAAGAAAAGAAATCTAAAGGCAAAGGGAGTAACAAATAGAAGACTATTGACAATATACCATCAACATACACAAATATAAAGAAACATAAATAGGTAGCATAATGCAAGCACATAAGACAAACAAGATCAACAACATCATGAGCTAAAAGAAGAACATGAAGTCAAACAACAGGAAGATCATAGGAAAGCATGCATAGACAAGTGATAGGAACACAATTAGTTATGAGGAAACTGAGAAGAATACTAGAAAGAACTATTGATGAGTTGGCACAAGGAGTGAAGAAGTATGGAACCATTGGAGGTATATCAAATTACAAATTTGGAAAGTGGAGTAAAGAAGAAAAGTTAGTATTTGAGGAAGATATAATGTACTCTATACCAAAAAAATCATGTTATCCAAGTAAGCTAGAAGGAAAAATTCCAACAGAATTGTACGATATAATTTAATCAAGTAGAAAAATGCAGATAAATTGGAAAGAGATAGTCGAGAGAGAATGTTGCATTTGGTAAAGCTGGATGTATCATTCAAAGAGATAGATAGGGTATTGAACAAACATGAGAAGAAAATTTCAATTAATTATAGAAAAACCAAAATCCTTGCAGGAATGGATAAAGATATCAAAAAAGATAGTAAAAGACTGTGGAATATCATTTTTTATATCACAAGTAGTACAGGAGAAGAACCACAGATTGAAACAATTTATGATTTAAAGGAACAAGTTGGTGAACATGTTGACCTTACTGGTGAAGATAGCCCTATGGAGAGTGAGTATGAAATTATATCAAGCTCAGAATTCGAAGATGAAACGTTAGAAGAAATTGTAGGACATAAGGAGTTGAGTGAAGAACATGAAGGCAAGAAGAGTGAGACACTTGATGAAGTAAGTGAGGAACAAAGAAACAAAGATGAAGCATAAACTAAAGAAATTGATAAGGCTGCTACTATCATAGTAATGATCTCTAAAAAAGAAGAAGGTAAAAAAGTGAGTGACACACAAGGACACAGTGAATCTATAGAAGAAGAAGTTGCAAGATCATTACAAGAAATAGTACATATTATTGAAATTATAGGAGAGGAAAAGAGATGAAGAAGATGAAGAAGAAGAAATCAATGCTAGACTTAAATTTGAGATATTGAAGAGAACCCATTCTCAATTACATCATGAAGACAAGAAGCTTTACACAAAAAGATTGCAAAAAAGAGCATATTTGCTAAGCAAAAATGAAGACAAGAAAAGAACACAGACAATAAAAAGAATGTTGAATGCACTATCATGACTACTACCATAAGTAAAAGTTGATAAAGAAATAGGAAGCAAAAGAAAGTTACATTTTTTTTGGAAATAATAGGAAATAATCAAGCTACTAAGGAAGAAAGGATAGTAAAGTTACAAGAAGGAACCAATAAGGATAGATTAAATGAAATAATTGAAATGTTATTGAAGAAATATAATAACTTGAAGAATTCAATAGCTAATGGAAAGGGTATGCAAACAATTCTAATGATGATTTATGACACTAATGAAAATTCTTACAAGTTTTCATTTTATATGAATCTCATGCAACAAGAATGAAGCTTATAGAAGTATTCTTGGATGAATTATTAGCTGGAAAAGTATTTTTGGATGAATTATTAGTCAAAACAAGTACAAATACACTTGAAAATATAGTTAAAGTCAAAGGTCACATTGCAAGTATTTCAAACTTACAGAGTAAATGGGAGTCTATAATGGTAAGTATAACAAGTGCAATGAAGCAAATAGATTTCAAAAAGTAAAGGTTGAGTTGATAATTTCACCCTTGGCATTGTTGTCAAAGGGGAGAAGTTTGGTGAAGTATGATAAAGTGTGATAGTCAAAGAAGATAGTATGAAGGTTATGATGAAAGGGGCTTAATGGGGGAGATTGTTACTAAGGATAAAATCCTATATATTCTTGTTGGCATGATTTTACTGGTGTTTTCATTGTTGGTCAAACTTTATATTACTATATATAAGGGGAGTGTTATTGGAGTAATATTATCAATCAACAAAACATGTTAAGACATAGCATATTGGTGAAGCTAAAGGTGAGAAAGCAATTAAGAGAATTATGTGGAAGACTCAAGAATGGAAAAGGAAAAAACCCTAGTTAGGTTATCAAGTGAAAATGGTGAAAAGAAATAAAGTGAGAGAGAGAAGAATAGAGGGATGCAATATTGTTGTAAGCAATTATTGGAGAAGAGTTATCAGAACAGGAATAACGAGTTGATGAAACAAAACTATCAAGCAGAAGAAAGGAAAGTATAGGTCAATTTATTTTTGTTTATACCTAATCAATTGATCAACGAGATTATGGAATCGTTTAACAAGGTAGTCATTGGCAAGACTTTTGAAGTTCTATTTTGAACTATTTATGAAATACCTCTAATCAGGTGAGCACTGTAATAGTGGGATTAAATCTCTTAATAGAGTAGTCTTTAACAAGACTCTTGATACTCTTAGCTAGGTATTAGACACTTCTAATAGAGTGTAGTCATTCAGAAGATGACATTGTTGTAAAACTCTTAACTAGGCACCTTATTACTACAGTCATAAGTTATGGGTATCATCCCCATCATAGTTTTTGTTAGTGTAAATAAACAATTACTATTTAAACTTTCCTTAAGTTTACTTAGGTTAATGCATTATTATATTAGTTTTCATGTAGACACCTAGGAGCATGCGTAGTCATATGAGCTATCTTGTTGACAACACAAGAGTTTGCATATTCAACTGAATTGTCATGTAGGCAACACACATTTTTGCACTCTAATTAAGCACATGGTGTCTACAACATTTTTTTGTGAGATACACCTATGTAAAGCTTATCCTCTCATCATCACACAAACTCCTATGCTCAATGGAGGATAATCCACTCTTGGTGGACATGTGCTTAGTTGTGAGGCTTATCATTTTGCTAACTCCTAGTCATTCTAGAGGCCTTTATATAAAGACACTTCTAGTGTGTATACATCAATTATTCATTTTGATAATTGTTATTATGATCATACATGATCTGGTCCATATTGTGCTTTATTCTTGAGCTTCTTGATCTAAGGAAAATTCTTACATGGTATCAGAGCCATAGGAGCATCATTTCATAGCCATTGGAGACCATTTTTTGCTTCACCTCTCAGAGGACCACGATTTAGATTTGGAGTATCTAAAGCTATTAGGAGCATCTAGAGCCAAACCAGACCTCACCATTGCATCTGGAGTGTCGATTCAGTGAATTTTGACTATAAATTTGCCTATTCAAGGCTATGGTCAAATTTGAGGCAAATTTTTTTTGCAAACTGAAACCTGAAGGCCCGATTTGTGAATTTGGTATAATCTTTTAGATCTATGAATTTAATTTTTAAATCTACATATTTTAATTTGCGTCTCTATATTTTTTTGAATCTGCATTTTTTATTTCAAAATTTTTTGGCCATCTGGCCTGTAGGAGAAGCTTTTATTGTAGGCAAACTGGGTGATCAATTCCCGATGCCTATGGCTAGAATTTCCATATAATTTGGCACATATTCAATATAACCAGTGACAACCAATTCACACATAAACTGGTGGAATTCATCACATAATTGGCAACCCACGAATTTGAGTTATTTTACATCTATGGGCTCTAGCATTTATTTGTTGCGGTATTCACCACACAGTGAATGTGGGACTAAAGTCCCACACCCACCGTTGGCCACTATTTTTTCACTTCTTGATGGCTAACACTTCTCCTATGACATTGGCTACTCCACTGGTGCTCTACGGCTTGACTACCACCACCTCTACCATTCATTGTCCCATCAATCTTCTGCTAGTGAATAACTATCGGCGCTACCCACTACCGTCGACATCCTCTGGTGACCTTGCTCCTGCCTTTGACAACCTCACTCTCACTAGCCACTCTGTGGTTCTAGTGATGCCAACTAAGCATCCTCGAACACATGATCTACCATATCTATTGAGACTAGCCTAGTCAAACTTTGATGCGACTGTCCACGTTAGTGACCATATAAGCCACCAACACACCTCGCCACGTCAGTGTCCCGACATCATCAGTAGGACACATCAACTAACACATGAAATCCCAATTATCAGACACATCATCTATATGTGACTTGTATAGTTAGCCATGTCATACCACTAAGTCAGCTATTTGTACAACATAGATCTGACATCCTATCATCTGTACTGCCAAGTAAGCCAGAGGGCTGATTTTTCACTGACATCACCATTTCATGAGCTTAAATTTGATAACTGTTTGATAGTCACTAGTAGACCAAATTGCATTGTTGTGATGTCCATTTGGACATCAAATTTAACCTAGTAGTTTCCTACATAGACCCCTCTCCATATGCAGTTTTCATTTGATAGTCCAACTTTGAGAGGCCATATCTCAGTCATCCAGACTCCAAATTCGGGGCAATTTTTTTATTTTTTATTTCGCTAGAATTTCTTGAATTTTTGGTTGTGCTATTATTTTCTTGTTTTAATGCATGGATTTGTCAAAAAAATTAGTTTTTGGTGACTGTACCTGTCTAATCTTACATTTTTCAACTTCAAATGCTTTGTACAGGCTCATCTGGACACATTTTTAGGTTCCATTTTTTTTGAAAGTGCATAATTTTTTATCTACTTTCCAGATCTACAATTAGATTATAAGCTTGTGTGGACAAAAATACCACTTTCAAAAATAGGTCCTTTTTTGCATTGTATTGCCTTGATCAAACTTCAAAATTGTTGTATATTTGAGCTACATTGCTAAGTACCAGATTTGAACTCCAAGAGGAGTTGTAAACAATAGAATCAAAAGTTCACCTTGGCCTAAATTGGCAAGTGGCTATTGTAATCACACTAAGTATAAGTGCCAAAATCATTCCTCTTGGTGTTGTGGTTCTCTTCTCTTGCTGTTATCTTTCTTTCCTTACATTATGGGAAACCTTAAGATTCCAAAATTAACACCACATAACTATGCCACATGGTCAGTTAAAAAATGGTGTGAATTGATGAATGAAGAAGTTTCTCAATATGCAAATGGCTCTTTTCCTAAACCAATAGGTGACCAAATATCTCAAAGTGAAATTTGTGCTTGGGAAACAATAGCTAGGAAAGCCCTAGGACCCATTAGGTTAGAAGTTGATGACAAGATCCTCGATTTGATCATAAAATATAATACATCCAAGGAAACTTGGGATGCCCTTAAAAACCTGTATGGGAAAGTGATTGAGGAGGATGTCTACAAGATTGAAAATGAGCTTATCTCCCTAGATCCTAAGAGCTTTGATTCTATCCATGATTTTATCATTAAGGTAAATGAGTTGAGAACAAAAATTAATGATTGTGGTAGTCCCATTAAAGATGACAAGTTGATTTATCTAATTCATAATAAGCTACCATTAGAATGCTCCACATTTGTCTCTTCTTTCAACACCACAAAGACTACCTTAGGGGTTTCCTATAAGAAAATCACTTTTGATGACTATGCTTAGTTGTTAAAGGATGAACAAGCTAAGTTGATAACAATGAGGATTCTTATGTCTTCAAAGTCTAAGGCATTGGTGGCTAACAATGAGAGTTGTACAAATTCAGCTGGTGAAAGTTTAAACAAAGGAAAGGGCAAAAAGAAGAAGTGGAAAGATAATAAACAAGGGGACACCAAAAAGCCAACATCAAATCAACAACAACAAGGCAAGTCTTCTCCTAATAACAACAAAAAGGGGGACACTAATCAGGAAAAGAAGAAGTATGCTTATTACAAAAGAATTGGTTATGATGAACATTAGTGTTATCACAAGCAGATTGATGAATTGAAAATCATCATGAAGAAGCACAATGTTCCATTGCCTAATGCTTATAAGGAAAATGGGTCTGCATCTTTAGATTCTAAGAGCAAAGGGCAAGCTTTACTCACAAAAATTGTTAGTCAGGGAAAATGGATTATTGATTTAGGTGTCACACATCACATGGTTGCTTCAAAGAGAGATTTTTCTTCCATGATGCATTCAAAGGTACCTCACATCTTTGTAGGAGATGATACTAAGTGGAAGTTGAAGGAAAAGGTGTAGTTGAGATGGAGAATGAATTGTTCAAGGATGTTCTCTATGTTCCTAATATTACCTCCAACCTTCTTTTAGTCTACCAAATCACTCACTATGGAGGTGGAAACAAGGTTGAATTTCTTTCCTATTTAGTGGTAGTGAAAAACATCAAAGATGACTCTATGGTTGCAATAGGTGAAGGCAATCATGATTCAAGGCTTTACACTTTCTCTTCCTTTGTGCCTAAATATAATGCACAAGCCTTGTTAATGCATTCAAATATAGAAAGAAAACTGTGGCATGAGAGATTTGGGCATCTCAACTATAGGTATCTTCAACAACTTAGCAGCAAGAACATGGTTCATGGTCTACTTCAAGTCTAGTTTTCAGATGGTGTTTGTTCAGGTTGCAGAAGCATCCAAAAAAAATGTTTGACAAGGGAAAGTCTTGGAGAGCACAATGTGTTCTTGAACTAGTTCATGGTGATGTGGCAGGCCCATTTCTAGTGCCATCATTTGGAAAGTCTCTCTTTGCACTCACCTTCGTTGATGACTACTCTTGCTATACTTGGGTATTCTTCATGGCTCATAAGAGTGAAGTGTTTGAATGATTTCTTAGCTTCAAGGCTTAAGTGGAAAAGCAGTTAGAGAAAGCCATCAAAGTCCTTCGAACAGATAATGGAGGGGAGTATGTGAACTTATAGATTTTTGTACTCAAGAGAGAATTAAACTTCAACATTTAGTACCATACATGCCACAGCAGAATGGTGTTGCCGAAAGGAAGAATAGAATCCTCAAGGAGATGACCACTTGCATGCTACTATATAAGTCTCTAGATCAAGTTTTTAGGGCTGAAGCAATGAATTGTGCTAACTACATCTAGAATAGGAGTCCTTATAAAGCTTTGGATGGTGTAACTCCTTTTGAAGCTTGGATAGACAGGAAACCTTCTGTAAAGCACTTTAGAGTCTTTGGTTGTCCAACATGGGCACAAATACCTCCACAAAAATGCAAGGCATTGGAACCTCAAAGTAAACCTTGCATCTTTGTTGGATATGTAGACTCTCATAAAGCCTACAAGTTGATGGACCCAAAGACACGTGATATTTTCTATGAGAGGAGTGTACACTTTGAAGAAAGTTGTCCCAACTTTAGTTCTTCAACTTCTCCTTCTTCCTCCTTCATTGAAGAGAGTGATAGTGATGATAATGACTTGGAAGATTTTCGTCCATGACCCAAATAGAGGCTTTAGCTAGATGGGGTTGAGGATATCCCTTCTACATCTTCTTCAACTAGACCTAAATAGGCTCAACTGACATTGAATGCGACAAGACCATTGGCAGGGAATCCTTCAGATACTAGGAGGAGAAGATCACAACATAACTCACTCCCTCATGCTTATATAATAGTTGCTTCTGATCCTTAATCATTTAAATAAGCTTTAAGAATTCTAGAATGGGATAGAGAAATGGAGGAAGAATATAATTCTCTTATGAGAAATGATACATGGGACTTAGTCTCTCTTCCTAAGGGAAGAAAATTGGTTTAGTGTAAGTGGATCTATCGGACCAAGTTTGCAATGGATGGAAGTGTTGATAAGCATAAGGCTAGACTTGTTGCAAAAGGTTTCTCTCAGGTACCTAGTATTGATTACATTGAGACCTTTAAACTAGTTGCAAAAATGAACTCCATTTGTTTGACACTAGCTATAGCTGCAACTTAGAGATGGGTTGTTCATCAGATGGATGTGAAAAGTGCATTCTTGAATGGTGATCTTTATGAGAATATTTATATAGAGCATCCACAGGGATTCATTCAAGATTCTACCTTGGTTTGCAAATTGAAAAAGTCTATCTATGGACTAAAATAAGCTCCAAGAGCTTGGTATGCCAAGATGGATTCTTTCCTTCTCTTAGTAGGGTTCACTAGATGACATTTCAATCCAAATGTCTACATTCTTCAGAGGGATGATTCTCACTTGCTACTTGTGCTTTATGTTGATGATCATTACATGGAGTACAACATCCATCATTGATAGTGTCAAGGCTACTTTGCAGGACATATTTTTGATGATAGACTTGGGTCTACTTCATTATTTCCTTGGTATTGAGATACATCAGTCTTCATCAGGGATCACATTATCACAACCCGAGTATGCTCTTGATCTACTTGCTCGATTTTGCATGAGTGACTACAAGGCTGCATCTACTCCATTTCTTTTAGGTGTTAAGTTAGAAGCAAAGTGTTCCACTCCACTTGTTGATGCTACTTTGTATAGACAGTTGGTTGGAAGTCTCATCTACTTGACACATACACACCCTGACATATCCTTTGTAGTTGGCATGGTATCTTGCTTTAGGCAAGAGCCACATGAAATTCACTGGAAGGTAGCCAAACACATCTTGTACTATATCTAGGGTACACATACATATGGGATATGATATGCAACTATAACTGGACTATAGTTAGTGGGTTATACAGACTCATACTATGTAGGGGATCTTGATTCTCACAAGTCTACTTCAGGTTACATGTTTCATCTTGGTTCCAGCCCCATATGTTGGTAGAGTAAAAAGCAAAATACTATTGCTCTTTCATTGACTAAGGTTGAGTATCAAGGAGCTATCAATGTGGCTATAGAGGCTGTTTGGTTACAACAAATTTTGAAGGAGTTTGGTTTTGACATACCTCAGCCCACAGTCATACATTGTGATAATCAAAGTGTCATTGGAATCTTAAAACATCCAGTGCAACATCAATGCACAAAACACATTGAGGTTCATATGCACTGCATCAGAGAGCTGATTCATGAGTAAGTCATTACATTGTAGTATTGTCCTACAGAGTAGTAGATTGCAAACATTGTCACCAAGCCCTTCACTGAGGTCAAGTATCTTCATTTGTGAGATCTCTTGGGGCTATGAGATTTTTCACCAAGGGGTGTCACATGACTCTTCTCTTCTTTATTGTACATATCTCTCTTTTTGGGGAGGGTTTTTCCCATGAGGTTTTCCCTCTTTCTCTATTTTCAGAGAGATTGCATTTCATTGCATAGCATCGTATGTAGAGATTTTCATTTGTACATGGGTACCTAACATGGCCTAGTAGCCAGGACCCATCATGCATTTTCATCATAGCTTTTGTGAGCTTAAGTGTGTTCCCCTAAGTTTCACTTAAGGGGGGGGGTGTTAGTGTAAATAATTAATTAATATTTACACTTTACTTAAGTTTACTTAGGTTAATGCATTATTATATTAGTTATTATGTAGACACCTAGGAGTATGCGTAGTCATATGAGTTGTCTTGTTGACAACATAGGAGTTTACATATTCAACTAAGTTGTCATGTAGACAAAACAATTGTTTGCACTCTAATTAAGCACATGGTGTCTACAACATATTTTTGTGAGATAAACTTATGTAAAGCTTATCCTCTCATCATCACACAAACTCCTATGCTCAATGGAGGATAATCCACTCTTGTTGGACATGCGCTTAGTTGTGAGGCTTATCATTTTGCTAACTCCTAGTCATTCTAGAGGCCTTTATATATAGGCACTTCTAGTGTGTATACATCAATTATTCATTCTCATATTGTTATTATGATCATACATCATTTGGTCCATATTGTGCTTTGTTCTTGAGCTTCTTGATCTTGGTGTCATGTTGCCCTAAGGCAAATTCTTATAGTTTTGCCCCTCTAACCAAGGGTTTTCTACGATACCAAAATCAATGTGTTTAGTGTTTAATGTTTATTGTGTGAATATTTATTCTATTTTATTTATGGAACTCATTAGCTATCGGTATATTGAAGAATCAACATGTTATCAGTTAAATGCTTAAGGAATATTATCAGTTAAAAGAAAGTAAGCGTTTAAAAGAAAAGAAACTGAAGTACTGATTCACCCCGCCTTGATATTTCTCAATACTTGTAGCTTATATCAATACTATGTACCTTGCATGACATGTGGGGTTGACCTTCCTATGTCTGTTGATGCAAGGCCTTTGAGTGGGGCTATCCCCAAACTACTGTTAAAATTAGAGGAGGATGAGAGGAGCTTGAGGTAGAAGCCAAACTATACAACAGACTAGACTCGTGGTACAAAAAATTCCCATGTGCAAAATAGAGTGGAGCGAGGCCTAAGGGGACACCTTTATTAGCATCGATGCTAACTATTGAAGGTCAGAAGGGATAAAAGGTTGTCTAAGGCACACCTTGGTGTCACTATCAAGAGTCAGAGGGACTTCAGGTTGCATTGCATAGGCCTAAGAAATCACATGGTGTAATAGGAGGACCCACTGGAGAGTTGAAGGTGCAACTTACCCATCACATGTAGAGGTAGACTAGAGTTGACTATTGGTAGCTGAGAAATGCAGTAGGGTGGCTAGAAAGTGAAGCATGATAGTTGGTAAACACAACATGGGCCTAGCTAAAGATGGAAGCGAACTACACAGACCATATCTGATATTACCTGCACTAACCACATGTACGTCAATGACTAGATGCACAACTTCTAAGGGTGGGGCTCATGCCTATAGAAAGGTGCGCTCACCCTTTTTAAAGGGATATCACTTTTAAACCTTTTTTTTTAATATAAAACATGCATCGTGCAATATTTTTTATATATAAAAAGAATTTCTTTGTAGTTTTTTTGATTTAAAAAAATCACCATTTGGATTTTTGTGGTACATCCTTGGCCAAAATTTTCCTTAGATTGCAACTTTGTTTAATATGGACAAATTTTATATGAAAATGGAGGTTTTTAGGCACTCTGAGCTCAATAGTATGATGTCTTTTTGGAATCAAAGTGACAAAAAATGAAACTCCCCCTAGATCTAATAAAAAATCCATTGGAAAAAATAGATCTAAAAAAAGGCCAAACCTCTCATGAAGAGAATAGTGGTATGAAAGTCTAAAGCTTTGATACCATGTTGAAGTTGAGTAAATCTCAATTCACTGCTCCAAGAATCACTTTCATGAAAACACTTGTCATGGAAAGAGAGAAGCAAAGCTATGGAGGCTTGAATTCACATATCCATGGAATGGAAACATTCTTGATGTACAAAAAGGAATTGCAATTGAATCAAAAGGTAAATGAATGTCTTTTAAATTACAAAAAGAGATCAATCCTCATAAAAGAGATCAAAACCCTAAAACTAACCTAGGTTGTATTATAATAATTAATAAAAGAATTAATTATTAAATGCCTAATGTTTAGCTTAAGTAAAATAGAGATAATAAGTGACTTAATAATTAAATCAAAATGATTAATTAATAAGAAAACACCTTATTACTTTAATACTAACATTCCTTTGTCACCAATCTTCAAGTTCATTGGATCATTTATGTCCATCAATTCCTTCAACAACTTTACAATCTCAGAAACCTTATCAACTGCCTATTGCAAATCCAACACCTTCTAATCCAAAATAAGGTGCAAGTTCTCACACTTAAGTTCTTATATTTCATTCCTTCATCATTCAAAGGAAGTCATGAAAGTATTATGTAGTCTTTGATGATAGAAATAATAATATTTTGGAAATATGAGTAGCATCAACACCATATTGCCAAGGTCTACCCAACAAAAATGACTAGCATGAGCATGTTAAACAAATCAAAAAGTATCTTATCTTTAAGCTTCAATGTCAAAATTAACCCAATATTTTTCTTTAACTTCTACAATGTGATCATCTTAAAATCAACTTATCTGATAAGGAAAAAGATGCTTGATTCTTCTCAGACCTAACTTCTATACCATTTCCTCAATTGCAAGGTTTTATGTACTTCCACCATACATTATAACTTTGTAACATTTGTCACTCGATTTACCAATAGTTAAGATTATTTTCCTCCTCTACATAGGCTCTAATTCCTTATTACTCAACATAAAATTTTTGAACATCAAAGTTTCTCACATCTCAAGTGCAACTTCTTTTTCAACAAGTTCATCCTTCTATGTCAGTTCATCATGTGCTACTAGGTTCTATTTACCCTCATTGGAACAAAGTGAACATTAAAAATCTCCATGTTCAACATTCACATACTTAAAATGAGTATCTTTGAATTCATAATTTTTTTTCCTTGTTTGTATCTTTTGATTAGGTTCTTATTTAGTAACAAGTTTATCTTTGTATTTCTCAACAAGTGATTTATCATTGACCCTAGGGGTATCTTTCTTTCTCTTTAACTTATCTTATGCCTTTAGGGAATATTGATAAGCATCCTCAATTATGCTAATCCTCAACATACTTAACTTATCATGAATGTTAATTCTCATACTATTAGCATACCTAGCCACCTTCTCCTTTGATGATTGTTGATGTCTAGACCGAATTGTCATCTTATAGAGCTCCTTTATATACTCTTTAATTGTTAGATCTTTCTACTTTATATTCTATAACCTCTTATCGAATTCAAACTCATAAGCATCTAGTATGAACTTAACCTTAAGTCTAGAAACCATAAACATACATCTGGTTATCTTAGATTCACCATTATCTTCCTTGTCTTTGTGTAATTCTTTCCATCATAAAGTGCCATAACTCTTCAACTTAGTATTTTCGGATCCTTAACATCTTCAAGCTCAAAGTACTCCTACAGTTTATAAATCCAATCTATCAATTCTTCTAAATATAGAGAAACATAAAAACATATAACATTAATTTTATTACACTTACCCATTGTACTGTAGTTCTCTACAATCTTTCCTCTTCAACATGAATTTCAACTTTTCTTGTCTCAAGATATTTAGTTGCTTCCTCAATTTTATGTTTAGTCTTAGGTTTTCTTCTATTCCTAGCTTAAACATTTTGATCTCAGTCGTTATCTCATTTTAGGAATCCTCCACAGTCTACTCTAGTCTTCTATGTTTCATTCTTATAGGTGTCATGCTTACCAAGATACCAATCTTTAATTTTTTAGGTTCAACAACTTGATTATAAGTGTTGATTGCCCTAATCTGATCTAAGAGTATACAACCAAAAATCTATCAACTTTTCCAACCAAGTATTCTTGTGTAACCTATACAACTATAGGTCATATATGATCTTATGTTACTCCACAACCAGGTTCACAAGTGTGATCTCAAATCTTCTAATATCCAATCCATCAATTTCCACTTTGTGTTAACCTCTAGTTGTTGTAGATCAAAACCTTAACTTAGGCAACTCCACGAAAACAAGAGATGCAAGTTAAGGCACGATATTTCAAGTACTTTCATTAACCAAAAACCAACAAAACTAGCTCTAATACCACTAGACCCAACCAAGGATAGAGGATCCCCAAGAAGATGTCAAACCTTGCAATAAGAATATGTAATTTTATAGATATGGAAGTTAGCATGCAAAGAACATTAACAAGGATTGTAACATTCACAAACCAAACAACGAAACTCACATGTAGATTAGATGAAAGGAAGTGCAAAAGGGGATGCAAACCAAAGGGAGAGCACCCAACAAGCCTCCTTGATTGTGTAGATGTTTCCAATGATAGGGATGTATGCTCAAACATGCTTCAAGCCTCCAATAGATGGGAACCTTCAAATGGATGAAATATGGTGTATAGGTTGCATGGTAAGGGTGAGTTTTGATGTTTTTTTTTTTTTCAAAGGGGCATTATGAGTTTGCATGAAAGTTTGATTATGAATTGTGAAGGGAGAGCGTTTCATATATAGGCAAAGGATGAGAGGATGGAGGGCCATGATGCAAGGAGAGAAAAAGTATGAGGGAGGGCTAGGATGCAAGGAAAGGGGAGCACATGGATTGTGCTTCTTAAAATCCATAGCCTTGTGACAAGTGTCACACAAAGATTGGATATGAGGGGATGGTCAAAGTGAAGGGTCAAAGGGAGTTATGAGGGAGAAAGAGTGTGGAATAGGAAAGTAAGAGGCTTTAAAGAGCCTTCAAGTCATGTAAGAAGCTTAAAGTCCTTTGGATAGGAATGTAAGAAGGATAAGATAAAACTTTGGCTTTGCTTTGGCTTAAGACTTCTTAATCCTTGGTTAAAGTTGTGCACATGCTTAGGGAGGGGATAAGGCTTATCTTTGGAGGGGATTAGGATACAAGTGGCATGTTAGAGGGATGCAAGTGGGCTAGCACTTATGAGGTGGGTTAATTAGTTGGTTAAGTAGGACTAGCATGGGTGAATGGGTTAGATTTGATAATGATAGGGATTTAGGAATAGTTAGAGGTTAGGGATTTGATTTAAAAAATTTATTAAATCAAAGGGGATTTTAGGATTAAATAAAATAGATATATTTATTCATTTGATTTAATAGGAGAACGAGGATTTAATTGATAATTAGACTTTTGGTTGTCATTTGATTTTATCAATTGGGCTATAAATGATTATATGAATTAATTAAATAGGGGTTGATAATAGATTAATTAAATAATGAATACTTAATCAATAATACCTTAGGAGATGACTTAGGATTACATAAGTGATGTAATCAGATTTAGGTGTCTACATTTTGCCCCTCTTTTAGATAGTGTTGGAACAATACTATTTCAAAGAAGTTTTGTAGATAGACGACATGAATAATATTTTTAAAGCAAAAAAGTTGTACTAGTCTTGAATAGAAAGAGGAGAGATTGGACTATGTGATGCCTCCTTGAGAAGGTGATGGGGAGAGAAGACGGGGCTTGACAACTTCTTAAAAAGTATGAGAATCCAAGGCAAGAGGGAGAACTTATATTGGCTAACAGAGGATGAATAGGGACAATTAATCTCACTATGGGAGAATACAAAAAAGGACTTGTTAAGGACTTAGGGTGGGGTGATGATGGTGGAGCGAGGTGGTAGATGAAAAGGATATGGAGAATGTGGGATACTATGGGATTGATAGATTGGCTAGACCATGATTTTAGGACTGATTGGATGAAAGGCTTGTGTTTCTATGGAATGGAGGAGTAAAGGAATCCATTGAAGCTTGAGCGTGGGGGTTTTCCAAAGAGGAGTACCACCATGTATTTGAGCACTTATTTTGATATACAAATATTGGAGATATGGCAAGGGTACAAAGAACATCAACGCCTTTTCACCAATATTACATAGGACTAACTCGAAACAAACATGCAAGTAGTAGTCCAACATCATACATGAATCCTAGAGGAATCAGAGTGGAAGTGATACCTGGGTAATCCAAAAGAACATGATATTTCCCAAGTGCATCATGCAACCACAAGTGATCATAGGTTTGGAATATGCAAGGGTCACATTTGACTGACTCACAAGCAAAAAAGAAGATGGAAAAGACCTAATCAAAACCTTCCTCTCAAATTACCCTATTCGCAACACACCATGGTATATAAGATCATGGAGACTTTGAGGAGGGAACAACTAAATTTCTTGGAAAAGATAATCAAGAACCAAGATTGAAATCCAATATTGAAAGGATTAAATCCATAGAAAATAACCTTTTTCCATAGAGATTGGTAGGATGGGAGACACATGGACCAAGATTAGATGAGAGGAAAGTTATATCCTACAAGGATCTATTGATGGTATCTAGAGTGGTGATGGGATGTAGGAAAATTGGAACTTTTAGGACAACACTTGGATGAAAAAGGATCTCACATAAGGACTGTCTAAAATGAATAGCTAGGAGAATTATAGAGTCTGATCAGACATGAATTGACATGAAGAGGTGAGAGATGTACAATGGTATGAAGCTAAGGACTGACGCTCAAGGAATATGCAAATGGCAGACTAAAGTATTTGCAAGGGAGTATTATACAAAAGCTCACTATGATAGGATACCAGAATGGATATGATATAGTACAATGAGAAAAAGCTTACGATGAGGAGATAGCGAAGATCCTCTGATATGGGACACTAATTATAATATAGGGGTATGATACATGTGATAGGATACAAAAGATATGATACAAGGGATATGATAAATGTTGTAGGATAAATGGATATGATACATGTGATAAGATACATGAATATGATATACATGGGAATGCATGATTTAATACATTGTTTAGATTCAATCTCGAAGCTTAGGAATTGGGATAGTGATACTGATAGTGCTGCGATGTGATGTTGGAACATCATGGGAATGTGGGGAGATGGGTGAGTAGATTGGGTGAGAGGGTGGGAGGGCATGGATCATTGAAAGATAATGGGAAGGCCAAGTACACATGGCACCTATTGCTAGGTTTTTACCAAGGTACTTATCCAAGGTGCTTGAATTGCCAAATTTTCACCATCGGATGCTTATTTTTCTTCACTATTTTATTTTTATTTTTTGGATATTTTGATGTTTTGGTCTTTTTGCGAGATTAGCAGGATACACTAAGGAGCTTAGGCATATAAATTCTTGAGGTGAATGATGTTGGTGGGATCATTCAGAGTTTCATCTTCAAGTCTTGATAGCTGATATGCTCTTGAACCAAAAGATGCTATAATAACATATGGACCAAGCCATGTGGGCTCAAACTTGCCCTTCTTTTCTCGATCTACCTAGACTTTCATGTTTTCTTTGAGGACCATGTCACCAATTTGAAATTGTCATGGGTGAACCTTCTTGTTGAAGTTGCACATGAGCCAATTCTGATAAACTTTGAGGTGGTCATAGGCTTTTTGCCTTCTTTCATCTAGTAGATCTAGTTGTGTGAGTCTGGCAAATCTGTAGTCCTAATCTGATATTTTTTCTCATAAAGATATGCACAAGGAGGGGAGTTCAACCTCAATAGGTAGGACTACTTTGACACCATAGATCAAGGACTATGGAGTTGTGCCTATGGATGTACATAATGGGGTGCAGTAAGCCCATAGGGCAGAGTTGATTTGCAAATGCCAATCATGGCCGAAATCATTGACAACTTTCTTGAGGATTTTGAGTAGGGTTTTGTTAGCTGCCTTAGCCTAAAAATTACCTTGTGGAAAGTATAGGTTGGAAAAATGATGATGAATGTGGAGAGAGGTGCACAACTGTTCCATATTGAGGTTTTCAAAGTTATCTCCATGGTTTGTAAAAATGGTAGTAGGGATACCAAAGTGACATATAATGTGATAAAGGATGAATATTGATACTTGAACTCCTATGGTAGTGACAAATGGGCTGCCTCAATCCACTTGGTGAAATAATTCATAGCAGTGATGATCCATTTGTGGCCTTCTGAAGATAGGGGTGTAACGACACTAACAAGGTCAAACCCCCAACATGCAAACAACCATAGGGATGTGATGGATTGAAGACCTTGAGCTGGAACTTATATTAAATTTGCATGCTACTAAAAAGGTAGACACCTTTTAACAAATTCATAAGCATCATGTTTGATGGTAGGCCAATAGTATCCAACTCTAAGTATTTGTCTAGCTAAGACTATACCACTCGTGTGAGCACCACAAAGTCTGGAATATACCTCTTTTAATTCCATAGTGGCCTCATTTTTGGTCTAAACACCTAGAGAGAGTATCATGATAACCTTGACAATATAGGGTGTTGCCTATGATAGTATAGTGAGATGCTCTACGAATGAGGTTTTGACATTTGGTTAATATGAGATGAGGGGATATGATACCATTTTTTAGGTAAGCATGAATTTTGTGGTACCACAAGGATTGAGGTTTGACCAAGATGCATACTAGTGTTGATTCATCATTCTCACTTGCAGGCTTGTGTAGCTTCTTGACTAAGAACTCGTGTTGTGTAGCTTCCTAAGGAATCTCCAAGAGTGAACCGATAGTAACCATGACATCTGTAGCCTTGTTTTGCAACCTTGGTACCTGTGTGAATTAGATTTGAGTGAAATGTTGCTTTAACTGATCAATTAATTCTTTGTAGGGTAGCATCTTGTCATCCTTTGTTTGGTATTCATCAAGTACCTGTTTGATAATCACCTGTGAGTCTTGAAAGACTTGTAGTTCTATGATGTTTCATTCAATTATGTTCTTGAGCCCTACAATTAGAGCTTCATACTTTAAGATGTTATTGGTACATTGGAATTGTAGCTTGAATGCTTTGGGAATGTAGTCACCTTAAGGGGTAACTAATAGTATGGCTTCTCCTGACCCACGAGAGCATCAAAATATAACTTCCATGATGGTTGTTCTTCTATCATGCATAGATGTTCATGAAGAAACTCCATAACTAGAGGATAAGCATCAACTAATGGTGCATTGGCCAAGTGATCTACTATAGCCTGTCCCTTGATCACCTTTCTATTGATATACTAGATGTCAAATTCATTGAGGAGCATGACCCATTTGGCCAGGTGGCCTGTGAGTGTTGTGTGGGATAACATGTATTTCAAGGGATCAATCTTAGAGATGAGTTGCACAATATGACTTAGCATGTAACAAAAAAGCTTCTAAGTGTCAAAAACCACAGCTGCACAAGTGTTTTCCATAGGAGAATAATTAAGCTTGTAGCCAACCAGAGTGTGATCGATCTAATATATGGCACTTTCTTTGCCTTTTTTATCAAGTTGTGCTAGAAGTGCACCTAATGATGTTGGAGTAGCTATTATGTATAATATCAATAGTTGTACAATAGCTGGTAGAACTAAGATAGGTGGATTGGCCAAGTATTACTTGATCTACTTGAAGCTACGCTAACATATAAGATCCTATCTAAAACTTTGATCCTTCTTGCGAAAATGTGTGAATGATTGACATTTATCTACTAGGTGTGAGATGAATCTTGTGACTAATTACAACTTTTCGTGGAGAGAGTGAAGGTGTCATAGTATCTTGGGATGAGGTATGTCCATGATGGATTTGACCTTCTAAGGGTCAATCTCAATATCGTGCCTTGATACAATCAAACCTAGGAGTTTTCCAGATGTGACACTGAAGACACATTTCTTAGGGTTCAGCATGAGATGATACTTGGCCAACTGATCAAACACTTATTCAAGATGGGATAAGTGATTGAGGGCATTAAGAGATTCAACCAAGATGTTATCCACATAATCTTCAAGGGTTTTATGGATGAGGTCATGGAAGATGACTATCATAGCTTGCTAATAGGCTTCCCCTACATTCTTTAACCCAAATGGCATCATGTTGTACCAAAAGGTCCCCCAAGGGATGGCAAATGTTGTCTTATGTTGATCTTCTTTTGCCATCTGTATCTAATTATACCTGAAGAAATAATCCATGAGAGATAATAGCTTGTAGCCTATTGTGAGATCAAAAATCATGTCTATATTTGGTAAAGGGAAATCATCTTTGGGACAAGCTTTATTGAGATCCTTGAACTCCATACAAATTTTGATATCACCAGAGGGCTTGGTGACATGTACCATGCTAGAGATCCAATCTGAATAATCAATTGGGTAGATGATCTTTGCATCTAGTATCTTTTCTAACTCTGTTTTGACCAGGGATGCATCTTTCAAAGTTTTTGCTTGA
This sequence comes from Cupressus sempervirens, assembly GCA_028749045.1. Taxonomy (NCBI): domain Eukaryota; kingdom Viridiplantae; phylum Streptophyta; class Pinopsida; order Cupressales; family Cupressaceae; genus Cupressus; species Cupressus sempervirens. The sequence continues at coordinate 820,970,716 of CM053789.1, read as the reverse complement.
TTGGCTTGACTTTTGGATCTACTGCCAAATGATGTATCACTAATGTAGGAACTAGTTGGGTATGTCTTGGTAAGACCATGCGAATCGACCAATTTTTTTCTTAGAGTACCTCAATGAGAAGGTCTACTTGATCTGGTGGTAAAGATGTTGCAAGGTATGTAGTCCTTGGTGTCTTTGTTAGACTGATGTTGATTGGTTTGGTGTCCTTGGTCAGTATTGATGATACTATAGGAATGTTATGTTGTGGGGGAAGGATGAAATCTCCATCTTTAGGCACCTCAGAGAGTTTTTCACCATCAAATACATCCTTCATTTTTATTTGACTTTTTGAATGATCTGATGGTGCTCCAGAAGAGTTTTTGCCAAGGGATACCTTTGTTTTTCTTTTTTGATTTTTGCTTCTTTTATCTTTATCATTTTTGCAACTGGAGATTTCATCCTTCCCAAAGTATCCCTTGGGATCTAAATTGTAGACATAAATTGATGGTGGCTTCGATTTCTTGTGTTGTGTTTTGCCCCTGATGAAGTTTAGGAGCGCGTGCTCTATAAAGAACTTGTCAACATGATTTACACTTGGTTGGTCCTAGTCAATGAGTTTAGGATAAGTGAGGGGAAGGTCTATGAGGTTGATGGATAGTTCACTGAGCATAGAGGCTCCTAAGATGAATTTATTAAGGAAAATATTGTTAAAGGCTTTCTTTTCAACTTCTTTAGGGGTGTCTTTGACTTTAACTAGGTCATGTTAGATTTTTAAAAAGGCATGACCGTCCTGTTGGGTGATGCGATGCGCTCCCCTACCCACAGGTGGTTAATTATGTGGTGTTCCATGTTCACTAACAGTCATGGCTTTTGGTGCAATGGCAAATGGGCCCCACAATTGGTATCAGAGCCTGGTTTTGGCTTGGTCATGGGTTCAAATCTCCCCAGTGCCTTCCCGACCCGCGTAAGCACCTGGTATGCGCGTCGAGGGGGAGATTGTTGGGTGATGCGATGCGCTCCCCTACCCACAGGTGGTTAATTATGTGGTGTTCCATGTTCACTAACAATCATGGCTTTTGGTGCAATGGCAAATGGGCCCTACACGTCCTTAGTGGTGCCCCCAGTTGTGGGGAGTTTGTAGGCTAGACTTTTCTTCTTTTCCTCTTTGTATGCTTCTACTGGTTGTCTAATGCCTGACTCCTCTTTTCCTAGGCCACCACCTTGATAATCTTATTGTTCAGTAGCTAGTCAGTGTGAGTGTGGATATTTCTATTTGAAGTAATCAAGGAGTTGGTTATGTTTTGGAGGTGGATCCTTGTGTAACCATGTTTTGATGATAGGGTTCATTTCTTCCATCTTGATGATTCCTTTGGCAATAAATATGGTGGGCCCTAGTTGTTTGAGCTAAGTAGTGGTGTCTTGCTTCAGTCCTTGATAGGTTGGGTGCCCTTGAGTATGTGGATCAAGAGGTAAAGCAACAATTAAAAAAGCATTTGAGAGACTATATTCACCACAACCTTGGTGGTTGATCTTAATAATGGAGAGAGTGGAGGCTAAGATGGTGTCAGTATCATGGTAAGTGTTGGAAGAATTGGCGATGATGGTGCCAACCTCAATTCCAGGGAAATGATTATCATAAGATGCTTCTACCATATTGCAATATGTAAAGGGTTTTGGATCAGCATGAATGGTTATCTTAGTGTCATGATGTGGAAATTTGACGCATTGATGATAATGGATGGACCAACCTTCATAGCATGGATCCATGGTTGACCTAGGAGGATATTGAAGGGTAAGTTAAGGTCAACCACATGGCAAACAATTTCCTAAGTAGCAACCCAACTTTGATAGGAAGAAAGATGGTTCCTTCGATGGTTCATTCCAAATTGTCATAGGCTTTGATGGTGATGACTTCATTTATGATGTTGGCCTCAGTGTACCTTGCTTGTTTGATGAATTTCAATGTACATAGGCTTAAGGCTAATCCATTATCTATCATGACCCTTTTGATAGTAAAGTTAGAAACCATGATGGCTATGTGAAATGGAAGGATGTGATCTGGTTTAACTGATGGGATATCAGAGGTTTTGAAGGATAATGCACATGGGGTGGAGCGATGGCCTACCAAATTTTGAAATTTTCTAGCATTGATATCAATAGGGATGCAAGATTCATGAAGTGCACCATCAAGGATTTCTTTATAAAGTGGACTAGTGTGGAGTAAAATCCTGGATGGAGATTTAGGCTGGCATGTTCCCAAGATGTTCCAGAATAGTGTACTCTGTAGTTGAAGGAGCGAGTGCAGGTGCAGGTGGCCCTGCGATGTTGAGTCGAGTTTTTCGTATAGCGACTGCACATTGAGTATTAGGGCCTTTGATATTGATTACATTGATAGAGAATTCTACCTACGATAGGCATCCAATTAAGCTACCATAGTCTAAGTATGTAGAAGTGTAATCTTGAGATCTACCATGATTATTACCTTGCTTGGTTTGGATATTGTTTGTCTAGCTAGTGTTGTTTGGTACAAGTGCCTAGCTTGGAGTTTTTTTGCTGTGTAGTGGGAATTCATTCTGATAGATCAAGAGTCCTACATTCAGAGAGGCTTGTGCTCCCACCATGATTTTCATACAATCAATTAGATCTAGCACAAAATCTTTGAGTTGCATGCATCTAAGGGTGAGATGTCCTTTCACATGATGAAATTTGTAGAAATCATTCTCTCTGTACCATGGTGCTTTAGATTGATTTGGGTCAAGTGGTTATGTTTGGGGGTAGTGGACGAGATTATCTTTGGTTAATTTGTCAAAAATGACGTCTAGTGGTTCCCCCAAAGGAGTGTATAGTCTAGATTATCTTGGGACCTGCAGTTTTGGTCCAGTTGCAATAGTGAGAGTGTTGGTTTGATTTGTTGGTCCCTGATAAATGGGTGTCAGTGTGTTATGTTGACATAGGTGTTATGAATATTGTCGATATGTTTGTTGATAACACGTGTTGGGTTGATATGATGGTTGTTTTTGTTGAGGTATTGGTTGGTATGGTGTGTTTGATGTGCTAGGTGTTATACCAACCATTTGGACATGTTAGGTGTCAATGGCACCATCTGTGACAATATTCTTGTTTCTATTCTAGTATCATGATTTTTTTGTTAGAGTGTCCTCACTCTTGCTTACTTTCTTTTATGGAGCTATATGATTCCATCATTGATAAACCCTCGCTCAAGGCCCATTAATTTCTCTTTGATCTCTTTGTATGTTTGTAGATAGTTCATGACCATGTGGTGAGAGAGTCTAGGATGCATTGTCAACAAACATTTGACAAGGTGACACTTTGGTATTTTGCAAGAAATTTGTTTTGTGAGAGTTTTTGATCTTTACAAGTATTCGACAAGGCTTTCACCCTCTTTTTGTATGGTGTGGACTAAGTTGATTATGAATGCCTCAATTTTAACAAGATGGGCATATTGTGCCACAAAGGCTTCTAAAAGATCAGTGAAAGTGTTAAATATGCCCTGGGGTATCCGACATAACCATTTGAGAGTGGGACCTCCCAGACTCTTAGGAAAGAGGCACATGAGGAATACGTCATTGTAGGCTACTTCTTGGAAATGTATGTAAAATTGTTTGACATGTGTAATTGGATATCCTTTCCCTCTGAATTTATTAATTTTGGGGATTTCAAAGTGTTTAGGGAAAGGTGTCATTGCGACAACTCTATCAAATGGGTATAGACAAACATCTTCAAATTTGAAAGTTTTCGATTCAATTCCATCTTTGAGTGCCTTTCTAATCCCTCACTTGGAGATCCTTGGAACAAGGATAAATAAAAGCCAAGATATATATTAAACAAGTATGAATGTACATGACAACATCATACAAGGATCATAAAGATCATAATGAAAGATTAAACAAACATCCAAACACCAACGGATCTCCAAACCCTATTGCTGACCAAAACAACAACCCATGGAAGAACACAAACAATTTCAAATTTGAAACTTTTTGAATTCAAAATCCAATTCCAAGGGATTCAAAAAAACCATAGAGGGTAGTCAAATCACCTCTTGAAATTTTTTGAACAAACTAAAAAGTGTCTATTGTCCACCTGAACAGGTTTTCCCAAAGACTTACGTGACACTTTCATACAAAACTGTTCAACACTTTCCAATATCATACAACATTTCTCAATAGGTCATGCAATACTTTTAGGGTCTAGGAAATACTTCTCCTAAGGCCATGCGATACTTTATAAGTATCGTATGTTGGTTTCTCAAAGGGTGTGCGATACTTTCAAGTATTGTATGATAATCTTCCTTTGGGCATGCGATACTTTCCAGTATCGCACGATACTTCTTCTATGGGCATGTGATACTTTATTAGTATTGCCTAGTGTTGGAACACTATCACCCAAAAAATGCAAGAACACTCCAATGAACAATTAGAAAAGCATAAAGAGAGTTAGAACCTCCACACTAGGGAGTAGCGAATGTAGAAGTCGAGGCTTGAACACTCGAACACAAAAGCAGAAGGAAAAAACACATCTAACCATCTAAACCATGGCACTATAAGAAAACATACTAAAGGTAGCATCACAATGTACAAAATGAACATAACTAATCTCATGCACAATTCCTCCCAACCATAATAACATCATGAGATCTCGAGGGTCCTAGCCATCCTCTTCATGTAACATCCCAAATTGCCAACTGGATAGTCAGAGCTATCTTATGAGGATGTCACTACTAAAGTGTAATAACATCATCAGAATAGAAAATCCAACATGCTAACCAATAAGCAATAGATACTCCAACTAAGAGAATTACATTTTCTAATCATATGCTAACCATCATAATATAGGAATGCATAAAATAACTAACATCATCTAAACATGATATCCAAGCATTCCAATGCAAGTATAAATTACAAGAAAGAATACTTCCAATGAAAGCATAATATACAATAAAGCATACTCCAAAACTCGAAGTACCAAGTGAAAACATCCAGCAGCAGTCACACTAGGGTAATAGACCGTCTCTATACATCGGTCCCTAGCAGTGGTATAGGTAGCTATGCCTCCTAACTATGTGAAACCCATAAGTTCAATCCCATCATGTTGATGAAGATAACGATCCAACCACAAACACATGCAAAAAAAACATCCATGGCTAACACTCACGCCAAACAATAAGATGACTGCAACGAAGAACATGAGACAATGCAAGTACAATAGGTCTTGGTTAGACACTCAATGGGTTACTATGTAGGGACTCGTCTAGAGGGGAAATTGCTTGGCATCAATTAGCCCAAGCTAGTGCGGTAGGAAATCAACTTCCCAACAGAAGGGTCACGTACTGTATCCTCAAAATTAATTGGGTGCTCACACATTTTAATATATTAAGTTTATTACCATCCAATATTTTATTTAGTTATCACTTATTTAAGCCTTCTACCTATCAACCTGGGCATGGCCACCAGGGATGCGATAGAAGCCCCTCCATGAAGCTACCTTACCCTACCCATACTCATCCAATGATGAGTGCTCGTAGGCATGCATATTCCCAACCCAACCGCAAAGATATAACTCAATCGCATTACCATCAGGAGTTTGGGCCTCGTAAGTCATCTAATAAGTGCACACATATGTGCTCATGAGTGGGCACACCATCATCACGAATATCAAAATATAAGGGCTAGATGAGAACACAAGTAAAAAAAAACTCCATTGGATAACAAATCGGGAGGAGAGATGTGGCATACATCCCAATGCAACATAAAAGTGCAACAATGATCTAATTGGCATCCCAATGGATGATCCCAAGTCCATGACCAACATCATGCTAAGAAAACCCAAGAAAACTAGGTGGCACAAAAATTGAGGTAAAAACCCCAAAACCCCAAAATTGGAAAACTTCAAAAATAAAACCCATATGGTCTTTGGGCACAAAAGCCATGAAAATCCAATAAAATTTAGGTTCAGATATCATATGCAAAAACAACTAGCATAACAGTGTGAAACCCCAAGCCCTAATCCTGAAAATAGGGAAAACATTCATACCCTTCCAATCGAGTAGAACTAGCAACCAAAAATGGAGGGGAACACTAGTTCTCAACCTCCTAACATATAGCTACCAAAAAAAATAGTAGAAATGAAGCTAAAATACAAAAATAAGAGAACCCTACCTGATAGCCAAAAGGGCAGAAACATGAATCATCACAATAAAATAAATAATTTGCAAAAGCTGTCTAAAGTCATGACAAAACAAGGTCCCCTTGAGCTGGATCCAACAAGCTTGACTTTGCGAAGATCCCATGCCTGTAGCTCTCACAATGAACATAAACATAATCCTCCAGAAGAGGATTTTGGGAAAAGCTCTCAAATTTTTAGTTTCCAAAAGTGAGAAGTGAGGAATTAATTTCCTCTTTGGATATTTATTCACTTTTCAAGTGAATAATCGATTAGGGAAAATAACTAGGAAACCTAGTTAAATCCTGAATCGACCCAAAAAAAAAAAGATATTCCAAGTAATTAGAATTCATCTATGACAAACTTGCTAGAAAAAAAATCAATTAAAATAAAGCCCAAAAACCTAAAATCAGAGAAATTTCCTTAACAACTTTCATGATAATGCGAACCTCTAAATGCACAGACATGTTCACAGGTCTAGTCACATAATGCAAATGAGTCTAGATATATTAAATCTCTAGAGGTTTAATTTAAACATAAAAATAAGATATGTTGACCATATAGGGATGACACTGGTAAATGTGAATAGCTGAATCACTAACTCGATGTGCCATTGCCAAGGATATAAATCTTGCACACTAAAACACATGATCAAGTGAAATTGCATATAATAACATAGCTGAAGCAATAAAGGCATTAAATCACCTAATTTAACCATTTATTCAAATATATTGAAATAATCCATTTACAACACTCACATTTGCATAAAGTAAAACATAGCAAGAATGAAGTAAACAACCATAGCATTAAATCCCACATATAAACATAATCAGAGATATGTCCAAATACCAAATAAACAAATATCATCACAAAATATACTATCATCTCAAAATGGCATCATAATGCAAATATGATAAACTGAATAGCATAGTAGTCTAACATCTACGATAGTGAAATTAGGGTATAACATCTAACTCTTAGGTATCTCAAATGTAAACATAACATGAGTAATAAGTATCTCTCAGATCAAACTATAACAAGGTACAAACTGCAAACACGAGAGGCACTACATCCTCCTCCATTAGGCATAAGCTTACTCCTAGAAGCTTGCAAAAAGATAGGGGTACAAATCTCTCAACTGTGTAGCATCCTTCCAAGTAGCAGAGGTCTCATCACTCGGGTCCCACTGGAACCTAACCTGCTCTATGTACTGACCTCTCAAAGTCAATCTCTAATGTTGAAGGATACAAATAGGCTCCAAAGAAAGTTTCCATTCCTCCACCTGCAAAGCATCCCAATCAAGAACATGGGTCACATCGGGAATCTACTGTCTTAAAATAGAAACATGGAAAACATCATGGATGTGTGAAAGGCTAGGTGGCAATGCTAGTTGATAAGCAACATGATCAATCTTCTCAAGGATCTCAAATAGTCTGACAAAATATGGCACCAACTTAGAGCCTTTCCCATAATGGATAGGGCTCTTCCTCAGACATACTCTTAAAAAAATCCTGTAACCAATGAAAAAGTGACTATCCAACCTATGGGCATATGCATACTTCTTCTGCTTGTCTTGAGTAGTAACCAAATGCTCTCTAATGCAAACAACATGTTGCTCCATATTTTGGAGCATCTTTGGACCTAAAAGTACTTGGTCCTCTAAACAATCCCAACTCCAGGCGGGACATTACAGCCTTTAAAGCATTCTTCATTTCTTCCCACTTGGGGTTGATAGGTGTGATTACTGGTGCCCCCAATCCTGGTGGTATGTATTAGATTGGGTGGGTGAATATTGATAGTTTTGATGGGTGTATTGTAGTGGGTGGAACATGGATTAAATTTCTATTTGGATGAGATTTATCAATTTTTGAGGTGGTGGATGCATGTATTGTTGTATTTGCTAGGTAAATTGTTGATACTGTGGTTGCTGCTAGGGTGGATAGGTGTGGGACTATTGTCCAGATGGAGGATTTTGTATGGGTGCCTACACATACTATTGTTGTAGGGGTTGCTATGAGAGGGGTGGTGGTGGATATATTGGTACTATGTTTTGAGATTGCACATGTTGGGACTCAAAACTAAAGCTTTGATTTTGAGTACCATTCTAAAAAACAAGTCAAATTGGAACCCTATAAGCACTTTTCATGCATATGTACTTGGTCGTCACTCTAAGGCCTATGATATATTTCATGTGTTTAACACCTTTCATTTAGTATATGCATGCATCCTATGATGATAAATTGTTATTCCAAGTCATTCTATAAAGCGTCATTGTCAGCATTTCTCAAATCTACATTTTTGCTTAAGTGTCAAACAACGACATGAAACCTAGTTTGCAATTGAATATCTTGCACTCGGTAAAACTTCATGATTCACCACTTTGAGAATTTTTATTTAAAGTTGTTTTGATGTGTTTTGACCTGATTTTGAATCCCTCAAAGTTGGTTGTTTACTGTTGTCATGCTCATGCATATTGCTCAAAATTCTACGAAGCCCTGTTTGACTAGCTATAACTTTGATCCAATTGACCCTATTGATAAAGTTATTTTTGCATTACATTCTAGGGGTTAGAAACATGCTATGTTCCATATTTGAGACTATGATGAATTTGTTTGATTAGTTTTCAAATGCGATTCCAAATGCAACTTTTGAAGTTTCATTGGTATCTAAAAGTGCAGATTGATTAGTAGCCCTGTTCGAGATGTTATATATTTGAGTCCATGATATATGAAACCAAATGGATTATACCACCATGTTATACTCTAAAAATACTTTAAGTGTGCCAATTTTCAAGCCTTGACGAATCCATTTGTACACTTTTGTAGGTCCATTCCATTTGTGAAAATCATTATTCTGCTAATGTTCCCAATTCTAAAATTTTGAGAACCCAACTTTGAACACCTATCAAATGTGCCTAGTTATTCATAATAATCCCAAATCACATACTTATATTCTAGGTGTGACAGTGAACCAATGCCCCATGTTTTGTGCCTCCAAATGTCTGTATGACTTGTTTTCAAAGCCCAATCTGAATGCAATTTATTATTTCTGACATGGTTGTTTGTAGGAAAGTTTGAAGTGATAAAATTTGATGGTCAATATATTTTGAGCCCGAATTTTTCATGAGACACAATTTGACAAGGTAAAATAATGTGAACCAAAGAATAGATATGTTAGTTTTCAAAGCTCTGTAGTTTGATTTAGTCAATTTTTAAAGCCAGTTTAGAGGCCTTCTTATTTGAAATGGGCAGTCTGCAAAAAAGGGTTAAAAGTAAGTTTTAAACAATAAGTCAGCAATCATTTGTGAATAGGATAAATACAATGAGATTAGGAAGATTAGATTGAGAGGTTAGTTGTTTTAGTTTGATATTTTTTTAAGTCAAACCCACTTTGGGGCCCAACTGATTCCATCAAACTTTTAAGAGATATGGGGATTGAAGATATTTTAGGGAGGAGATTGCAATAATTTGAAATCATTGTAAAGTTTTAGTATTTGCACATATTGATTGAGGCCAAATGGATATACAAACTTGTGCACATATTGAGGAATAAATGATTGCTTTGAACATATGAGAAATGTCCCAAAGCCCACATATGTCAATGTCCATATCAACAAATGGATTTTCATGTGATAGTGTTGCTTAAATATTTTAATGAAACAAATGTGGAATTGTAATCTTTCTTTCAGTGATATCAAACCTTAGTCCATAAGGGAAATCATAAGTTATCCTCATTATTATTGGATTTTAAGATAAAAATCTCTATTTGAAGCCTCCATGAGAAACTTACACATAACACAAGCAAACATATGTATTTATTCACTGCACATGATTTTTGAGCCAAAGTGTTGTTTCCTTATATGCCAGTTCCCATACAACCAGTTGCAACTTCTGAAATATATGTTATATGAATGGTCCAAGGCGATCATTTTTTGAATCTATGCCTATACATGAGAAGCTCTATTTACACAACATAAGGTCTCCAGTTTTGAAATCTATGGATTAGTCATGTGTCATATGAGTAATGGTGCCTATAAGAATGAAGGAGTGTATGTATTTGAGCTTTTTGCCAAACCTTGAGCAATATACTAAAATTTAGGTGGTGAAATACCCTATTTGCAATGTGCCTATGTGATCATATTTTGAAATTACAATGTGTGGCAAGCTGTTGAATCAAGGGTATTGTTTCTAATTGGATATGTCAAATGACCCCTACTGAACTTAAAGACAAATGAGATAGAGATGTGGGCGCATGTGGGCATAGTCATCATGCAAAAGGAGAGCTATAGATGCCTCAACCGTCCTTCAATTCCCAAGGGTGAACCAATGAACAATCATATAAAAATTTTCAGTTTTCAACCATGTGTAACCAAGTATGAGGGGATGTCTTGAGTAGAAAATGCCCAGCATATGAGATTTTGTTTGGAAAATAACAAAATGGAATGAAAGGGGGTACAAGCCAAATGTGAATAAACATGAATGTTGAAATAGGATAAATAACATTTCCATATGACAAAGATATCCCTCATTTTAAAATGAACACATATAATTCTTATTCGCTGATCTAAAATACACTCCTCTGGTGTGATAAAACATGTGTAGATTTGGAAGAACATCTTGTTGGTGCTCAAAATTGCTTTCCCATTTTGAGTGCCTATTCCAAATTTTTGAGTACCTAGTTCTAAGTTTTGATCCCCCTATGAACACTTTTCATGATTATGTACCTAGTTATTGAATTAATGCCTAAATGGTGTTTTATGTTTCTAACACCCTTCATTCAGCCTATCCATGTGTTGCATGATGATAGATTGACATTTCGAACAATTCTGCGAAGTCCCATTTTGAGTGGTTTTCAGTTCTGCATTTTCTACCTGTGTGTCAAACAGTGATCAGAGGGCATGTTCGCATTTGAATATCTTTTACCCGGTTAAGATTCGTGACTCACCAATTTGAGGATGTTTAGTATGCATAACAGAGAACCTATGTTCCAAGTTTCAAGTCATTTCAAATCTGTTTGACTAGGTTTTGAACCTCTCAAAGTTGGTCAGTTACCTTTGTTGTAAATTTGCATATTGTTCATATTTCCAGGTAGCCCTATTTGAAAAGCTATAAATTTTGACCAATTGACCTAAATAAAAAAATTCCTTTTGCATCATATTCTAGGGGTCAGAGATTTTCTATGCTCTAGTTTTGAGCTTATGATGAATCCGTTTGTTTAGTTTTCAAATGCGATTCCATTTGCAATTTTTAAAGTTTCACTGGTAATTAGAGGTGCAGATTGATTGGGAGCCCTGTTCGAGATGTCATATCTTTGAGTCTGTGATTGGTGGGAAAAAATGGTTTGTTCCTTTGCATTCTACTCTGAAAATACTACAAGTGTGCCAATTTTCAAGTCTTGACGAATCCGTTTGCACACTTTTCTAAGGTTATTTTATTTGCAAAAAATGTTATTTTACTGGTGTTCACTGTTCTGCAAATCTAGGTAGCCAACTTCAGACCTTCGCCAAATGCATCCCGTGATTCATCATGAGCCCAAATTGTAGAAGTACATTCTCCTCATGACAACGAACTAATACTCCAGTTTCCAGAAACTCAAGTGCCCATCTGCCTAGTTTTCAAGGACAAAACCAAATGCAATTTCCAATTTTCTAACATGTTCATTTACATGTGATTTTAAGTGGGCATGTTCGGAGGTTAATATCTTTTGACCTCGATGTCGTCATTCAATGAGATCTGGCAGGCCTATTGAATGCGTCAAAGAGAACAACGATCTTGAGTTTCAGAGCTTTGCCAGGTGTTTATGTTAGTTTTTAAAGCCAGGCAACACGCCTCCTGACAGAGATTTCGCAATGGTGCGAAAATGATTAAAATAAGTTTTCAGTGATCAATTAGTGATCAAATTGGTTTCCAGAAGGTTCAGGAAGATCGATGGATCAGTTTGCAAGATTAGTTGTTCGAAAACGAAATTTTTTTAGCCGGACCCACTTTGGGGCACGACTGATTTCATTAGATTACCAAGAGGTACCCACGAAATAAAGATTGTCTTAATAAGGCATTATGATCCTCATTATTTTCAATAACCCTTCCTTTTGGGAATGTGGCATTTCTTTATGTCGAATGCCTAGTTTCACTCTTGTTTTACTTTTGAATGATTTTTTTATAAGCTTCCCATGGGGATGACAATGTATGGTAATGACATGATTATGTCCTTTTATGATTCAAATTATTTGAATACATAATCAAAATTATCGAATATAGAAGAGGGATTAAATGAAGACAAAGTGGGGTGAATAAAAGATATACCACATGAGGAAGCTGCTACATCAAAAGAAGAAACTGCAGGCTAAGGGGAATCTCACATAAAGCAAAACAAGGCAATCAACAAAAGATAGAGAAGGCAATCGGGTTTCACAGCAGGGGGCACGTTGGGAAAGCGTATGCTATAGAAGCTGCATGTAATTTTTTATTTTTTATTTTTGAGGTTTCTTAAGAACGTTGGGGAGGTGTATCAACTGGTAACAACCCATTCAAGGAGGGACAAATTCTGAGTGGGGGCATCCATGATGATCTCTAATATTGAGCACGACTTGCAGGACGCCATCCATGTGAGGAGGCAGGGCCATCCACATTGGCAGTTGAGGAGTCCACGCATGCTAGGGTACATGCAAGTATAGAGGAAAATTCCAAAGCAAGAGAGTTCTAACGCTGAGTAAGGAGAAACAATAGTACATTTCGTAGGCACAATAGCCTCACATATTGGGGATAATGTAGGAAGTCCAAGCAATCTTTACAAACAATCTCCATGTCCATACTAGGGGAGAAACGAGATGAGTCTACTGTCTTTATCCCACACTGGGCGTGTGGTGGTTAAGAATAAAATTTATTAACTCGCATGCATAATGTATAAAAAAATGAGAAAATCTGTGCCATTGGACAAGCATGCAACTTATGTGGAGGGGCCTTCCTAGAGCTTGCTGTGGGGTCAACACTATTGTGACCTCATCACATGATCAACAGGTGATATTTGAAGTCATTCGATGTTACGACAATGTCGTGTGGACAGGGAGCTAGCCTTTGTGATGTGCGATATTCTGACAGTGTGGTATTATCGTGGATGCAATAGTGAAGTGCTACGATCCTACGACTTGTTGTAGGATCGAAGCACATATTTTATAGCTCCTTGATGTTTCGAAAAGGCCCGGGAGGAAGCTCCTCGATGTTTTGACAAGGCCAGGGAGGAAGTCATTAGATATGACAAAAATTGCATGTTATTGTGTCATTGGAGAAGCTAATGAAAACGTGAGAGATGCTACGATTAAGATGTCGTCGTAGGATCATGAGATAAAATGTTAAGAGATAAGATTTTGTGATAGGCAAAGGATTAAAAGGTTAAATAATTAATATATTAATGTTGTGGATGTGGAAGGGCAAAATCCATACCAATGGGAAATTGACACTTGGCATTGGGAGGAAAGAGAAAGAAAATGATTTAAAAATCAAAATTGCAACTGATTTGAATGCTCAGATTATAAAATTGAAATATTTGATTTATTTTTAAGTTTAAATAGTTCATAATATATGAACTTTTAAATTTTTCAATTTTAATGCTCTGTTCAGTCATGGAGGCCAGATTTTCAGAATGGTCTCAAGGGGGCAATTTTTGTCCGAAATGTATAGTGTAATATACTGTCAGAATCGAGAAAGAGCAAATTTTCCATTTTTGAAGTTAGATTTTGAGCAGGTGTTAGCCGGTAGGAGCTACAAGAGGTTTTCTGATTTTAGGGGCTTCACAGTGAATTGTGCAAATTTAATGTTACAAATGAAATTGCAATCAGATATAGAGATATTTTTTATCTGATTTGACTTCTCCAACAATTTGAAAGATGATCTGATGGTTCTTTAATGCAGTTGGAAGCAGTTATGTTTTTGGCAACAGCACAAGTAATTTTCACGGCAAAGCAAATGTGACATGTTGAAATTATATTTTTGGAGCCTTGGTATAGATTGTGATGATTTCTAGATATTTCTCCATGAGACATTTGCATATTTTTAAGTGGGGATATATCAGATATTTTGGCATCATTTATGGTTTCTGGTTGCAGGAAGATGAGGAAGTTTAGTTTCAGCAATTTCAAATTGAGAATTTTTTCAGTGGGACAGATTTCAATTCCAGATCACATTTCTTGAAAGCTCTTCTCTCCTATTTATCTTCATTTTCTACTGATTGTAAGGGTTCCAATTCTTTGAAGATTTTAGGTTGATTGTGAGACTAGTTTGGTTCTAATTTCCTGAGTTTTCTCACAGTTGTGATACCAATTTTCTTAGTGTTATCCTGTTGTGAACAATATATTGTATTCCTTTTGAGGCATTTGTTATATTACACAGTCATTCTTTGTGTATTTTTTGAATTTTGATATGCAGATGATGTATTGTTTTCAAGGAAATTACTACAAGAGTTTCACCTTTCTTAAGTTTCATTCTGATTCTCATCTCCTTCTTCTGTTATCTGTAATGTTTTGTGTTTGAGAATGAAGAGCTTGTACTCAGTTGCAATCCATTAAGGTTGTATATAAAAATAAACTTTCTGTTTGAACAAAGAAGCCAAGTAAATGCTTGTTTATATTGATAGGGTTGTGGGTTACCCTAGGAGGATATTACCAGAAGTATGAGAGTTGTCATGAAGATTGATGTCTGTTTGCAAGTCAAATAGATAGATCATGTGTCTGAATGTATGAGTACATTTTAGGTATCCATCTGCATGTTAAGGTTTAGTTAATGCCCAATGGATAAGGGTCTGGTCAGCTTGGAGGTTACATATTCTCTATTGTTGCATACTTGGGTTATGCTAAGATACAAATCTTAATCGAATATCTTTCCCTTTATGTTTAAGGAGTTAAGAGTTTTCCCTCACTTAGTTTATCAGGTTCATATGCTTTGTTATTAGCTATTTCACCCATGAATGCTTGCATAAACATAGAAGATCAAGAGATTTTATTTGTTTTCCAAATTTAGTTTAATGCCTTTACACTAGTACCATATAAAAAGTCTGAGGTCCACCAGCCTAGGTCTAACAGAAGAAGAAGGATTTATCCTTATAGTTGGCCCAAGACTGTAGTCAAGTGCATCCATCATAGGAATTTTCTAACCTTAGATGTATTGGTCTGGTTTCTTGGTTATTTCCAAAATTGTTAAATTAGGAGCCAACAAAATGGCGACTCTACTAGGAAAACAAGTTGTAAATGCTTGATAAGGAGCTAAAATCTCTGATATATTTTGCATATTCAGTTTTGTATGCAAGGTTTTGTGTTTCCCAGTGATGTTTTATCTAGGAATGCATTATCTTTGAAGGTTGAAGAAGGATTGTATTGTCACTAATGTTTCCATCATCAGCCAGTTCAGCTGAAGAGTGTTTTCAAAGTGCTGTTGTGTTTTCAAGAGTCAACAATTTATGTTTTCTTTCACTTTGTTAAGGGTGTGAATTTCCAAGGTTGTGTGTGAGTTTTCAAATACCTATTATAAATTCTAGACCAGCTTGTTGTTTTGTGCAAGTTGGGAAAATCTTTCCTCACTTAGTGAGTGCTGACTCAAAGTATATCTCTGCACTAGTGCAATTGTGAAGTTAAGGGTATTGTGAAGGTTGCAATAGTTGGAATACAGATTTGAAGAAGTTATCTCAGGCCCTTGGCAATAGTTGTAAAGAGGTGGTTGATGCTTTGTAAGAGTAATTAAATCAAGATGAGATTTGATTCTATTGTTGTTCATAGCATTGAAGAGGTTTACAAGCATCACAGTTAAGGTATTTTCCTCTTTCTTGATTTTCTTTTTAGGAGAGTAAGTTATACAAAAGTTTTTCTCCATTAAGTAATATGTCAGCACTAAGTAGGAGAAGTGTTTAATGCATCTCAACATATTCTATGAAAGATTATTTTAGAAAATGTATTTACATCTTGGAATATGTTAGAGATTTAAGTTGGTAGATAAGTTTTTAGATCTACTGCAAGTTATAAGTTTTGAAAGTTATTTTGGTGAGTTGTAAGTTTGCAAGAGATGACCGATTTCTTTTGACCTAGTATGCAATCCATTGACCAAAATCATAGATCTTTTTCTACCAAGAGATACACGCCATTACTTTTCAATGGTATCTATGGTTTCCCAAATGTCATTCCTGATGATATTAGACAACATTTGCCTAAATTTAGTGGGAACCATACTGTTTCAACTAGTCAGCATGTTCAAGTTTTCAGTGACTTGATGGGTGACTATGAGATTGCTCATGAGGATGTGCACATGAAATTATTTTTTCAAACTTTAGAAGGTGATGCTAGATATTGGTTTTCATTTTTACCAGCGTATTCTATTTCATCCTGGAGTGAGATGCATGCAACCTTCATGGAGCAATTTGGTGAGAGGGTGAGCTTATCAAATTTGTAAGAATCTTGAGTGAGATCCTTGAGAAATGTAGACCGGAGGATCAAGTGAGACTAATAGTTTACCTTGGTGCATTTGACAAGAAAATGAGTTATTGATTAAGGGATAAAGAACCTCAAACTTTATATCAAGCTTTTATTACTGCTATGGACATTGAGAATAATTTGAAGTATGGACTTACTAGGAGTCATTTCTCTAAGGCTGCTTGCTTGCATAATGAAGACAAAAATCAGGGGCAGTATCATGTTAAGTGTTCAAATACAGATCAAAATGTCAACACCCCTGCTGTAATGTATAATCATATTGAATTTTCAAATCAGAACACGTGTGTAGAAAAGAATGAGCCTATTGCAAATAAAGACACATATATTTGTGATGTTACAACTAGTAAGGTATATTTTAGAATTTGATAAGAATGAGCAATGTGATGATATTATAGATCAAGGATTAGCTACAACAGCAAATTCTTATAGTGCTGATTATGTACATGATGATATTGCTAATGTTTCTAGACATGAAGTTGCTATATCTGAATCTTAGTCTTGTGCAACTAAGGAGGCTGAGAGTTATGTCTCTAATGATGAGTTTGACGTTGTTGATTTGACATTCCATGGAAGGGTAACACAAGATGAAGAATGTGAATCAAGGTTACCTCAATCACAATCATAATAACAAAATGCTGAAGGTGATCATACAAATGAGAATGAGGAGGCAAGTGATGATGAGATGTCTTCATATGACTCAGATGCAACAGGAGAAAAGGAAAGCAATGATGGAAGTGAAGTGTCATATGAAAGTGAAGATATGATTTATTTTTCTGAATCTAAAAATGAAAATGCGTCTCTATCTTTACATTTTACAAATCAGTTAGTCAATGAAGAATTTGAGAGTGATTTATCCTCTAGCTATGAAGATAAAGAAATGGTGAATCCAATTGATACTAGTGAATTTTAGTATGAAGACTTCAAGGGAGGATTGTCAAATGTTTTTACATTAGACAATAAAGTTGCAGCATGTAGTGAAGGGTTTAGGAATGAATCATGGTATCTTTGTAATGGTTATCCTAAACAAGATAATGAAGAGAACGTATTTATGGATACTATATGCATGGTAGAAGAAATAGAAAGTGAGTCTTCATCCAATTCTGATTTTTCTTCATATGTTGAGAGTCTCCATGAAGATGAAATGGGTAATGGTTTTAAGGTTTATACTAATGCTTTATATGATGAGGACTTGGATGATGATCAGCCCGTCTTTTGTTAGAATGTTCAAAAAGGATCCTTTCTTGGAGTGATCAATCCATTGTTTGAAGAGGACATGGAGGTTTTAGATTTAGTAGAGGATCATTTTAATGGTGACACACTGTCATACTGCTATAACAAATCAGATTGTTCTTCTTCCATTGATGACAGTGAATATTCTAATAATGCTACATTTTGTGAGCTCGAGGATGAGGTGCTTGATGGAGCTATTTTTGATAATGAACCAACACTTCATGATAAGTTTAATGATGATTCATATAAGGTAGGAGCTAATCAACATTTTAATTGTGATGATGTGGGCGAGGTGTTAGATGAAGTGGTTATTGAGAATCTACCAACACCTTGCATGAAATTTTATGATGAATGTTTTGATATGACTGATCCATTTGTTGATTGTGAAGAATCAGTGGAGAGCCCTAGATTGGTTTTAGTCATTGACAAGGATAGCATTGGTGAGTATAAATTTGTATACTCATTTGATTGTAAACCGGTTGTACTTGGAGATACACAATATCAAGGTGTGTTTGATCTTTTTCAAAAGTTTGATAGCATGCATATTTCATCCATGGAAGAGAATTATCAGTTTGATCTTGGTATATTTCAGCATGTTGATCCCTGTTTTCATAGTGAGCATTATGTTAAGGATATCCCCAGTATGCATTATGAAAGTCAGGAAAGTTATTTTGTTTTGCCAGCTGAACCAATTGAAATTTTTTATGTGTTTGGTGAAATGAAGGATAATCAAATTTTCAGTTTACCTCAGAAAGATATAAATGAAAATCAAGTTTTTGATAGAGGTAAGAAGTTTGGAAAAGTTTTGGTGGCCCGGGGTCACCATCTTGTATAGTTAGAGTAGTTTCCTTGTTTTCAAATTTTTGCTCGGAGAAAGTTTTTGAGTGGTCTGCTTTTACCAAAGATCTGATTTCTTGTCATACCCACAAGAGGCATGCATCCCTAGATAGAGCCACTGTTGGTGCTCAAAATTACTTTCCCATTTTGAGTGCCTATTCCAAATTTTTGAGTACCTAGTTCTAAGTTTTGAGCCCCCTACGAAAGCTTTTCATGATTGTGTATCCAGCTATTGAATTAATGCCTAAATGGTGTTTTATGTTTCTAACACCCTTCATTCAGCCTATCCATGTGTTCCATGATGATAGATTGACATTTCGAACAATTCTGCGAAGTCCCATTTTGAGTGGTTTTCAGTTCTGCATTTTCTACCTATGTCAAATAGTGATCAAAGGGCATGCTTGCAATTGAACATCTTTGACCCGGTTAAGATTCATGACTCACCACTTTGAGGATGTTTATTATACATAACAAAGAACCTATGTTCCAAGTTTCAAGTCATTTCAAATATGTTTGACTAGGTTTTGAACCCCTCAAAGTTGGTCAGTTACCTTTGTTCTAAATTTGCATATTGTTCATATTTTCGGGTAGCCCTGTTTGACAAGCTATAAATTTTGACCAGTTGACCCAAATAAGAAAATTCCTTTTGCATAATATTCTAGGGGTTAGAGATTTTCTATGCTCTAGTTTTGAGCTTATGAAAAATCTATTTGTTTAGTTTTCAAATGCGATTTCATTTGCAATTTTTAAAGTTTCACTGGTAATCAGAGGTGCAGTTTGATTGGGATCCCTATTCGAGATGTCATATCTTTGAGTTTGTAATTGGTGGGACCAAATGGTTTGTTCCTTTACATTATAATCCAAAAATACTACAAGTGTGCCAGTTTTCAAGTCTTGACAAATCCATTTGCACACTTTTCTAGGGTTATTTCATTTGCAAAAAATGCTATTTTACTGGTGTTCACTGGTCTGCAAATCTAGGTAGCCAACTTTAGACCTTCGCCAAATGCATCCCGTGATTCATCATGAGCCCAAATTGTAGAAGTACATTCTCCTCATGACAATGAACTAATACTCCAGTTTCTAGAAACTCAAGTGCCCATTTGCCCAGTTTTCAAGGCCAAAACCAAATGCAATTTCTAGTTTTCTAACATGTTCATTTACAGGTGATTTTAAGTGGGCATGTTCGGAGGTCAATATCTTTTGACCTCGATGTTGTCATGCGACAAGATCTGGCAGGCCTGTTGAATGCTTCAGAGAGAACATAGATCTTTAGTTTCAAAGCTTTACCAGGTGTTTATGTCAGTTTTTAAAGCTAGGCAACATGCCTCCTGACAGAGATTTCACAATGGTGCGAAAATGATTAAAATAAGTTTTTAGTGATCAATCAGTGATCAAATTGGTTTCTAGACGGTTCAGGAGGATCGATGGATCAGTTTGCAAGATCAGTTGTTCGAAAATGAAACTTTTTTAGCTGGACCCACTTTGGGGCCCCGACTGAATTCATCAGATTGCCAAGAGGTGTCCACGAAATAAAGATTGTCTTAATAAGGCATTATGATCCTCCTTATTTTCAATGACCCTTCCTTTTGGGAATGTGGCATTTCTTTATGTTGAATGCCTAGTTTCACTCTTGCTTCACTTTTGAATGATTTTTTATAAGCTTCACATGGGGATGACAATGTATGGTAATGACATGATTATGTCCTTTTATGATTCAAATTATTTTAATACATAATCAAAATTATCAAATATAGAAGAGGGATTAAATGAAGACAAAGTGGGGTGACTAAAAGATATACCACATGAAGGAGCTGCTACATCAAAAGAAGAAACTGCAGGCTAAGGGGAATCTCACATAAAGAAAAACAAGACAATCAGCAAAAGACAGAGAAGGCAATCGGGTCTCATAGTAGGGGGCAAGTTGGGAAAGCGTATGCTATAAAAGCTGCATGTATTTTTGTATTTTTTATTTTTGAGGTTTTCTAAGAATGTTGGGGAGGTGTATCAACTGGTAACAGCCCATGCAAGGAGGGACAAACTTTGAGTGGGGGCATCCACGGTGATCTCTAATATTGAGCACGACTTGCAAGACACCATCCATGTGAGGAGGCAAGGCCATCCACATCAACAGTTGAGGAGTCCACGCATGCTAGTGTGCACGCAAGCATAGAGGAAAATTCCATAGCAAGAGAGTTCTAACGCTGAGTAAGGAGAAACAACAGTACATTTCGCAGGCACAACAACCTCACATATTGGGGGTAATGTAGGAAGTCCAGGAAATCTTTACAAACAATCTCCATGTCCATACCAGGGGAGAAACGAGATGAGTCTACTGTCTATTCCCACACTGGGCATGTGGTGGTTAAGAATAAATTTTATTAACTCGCATGCATAGTGTATGAAAAAATTAGAAAATCCATGCCATTAGACAGGCGTGCAGCTTATGTGGAGGGGCCTACCCACAGCTTGCCTCGGGGTCAACACCATTTTGACCTTATCACATGATCAAGGGATGATATTTGAAGTCATGCAATGTTACGACAATGTCCTGTGGATGGGGAGCTGGCCTTTGTGATGTGCGATATTTCGATAGTGTGGTATTATGTGCGATATTTCGATAGTGTGGTATTATCGTGGATGCAATAGTGAAGGGCTACGATCCTACGACTTGTCGTACGATCAGAGCACATATTTTATAGCTCCCCGATGTTTCAACAAGGCCAGGGAGGAAGCTCCCCGATGTTTTGACAAGGCCCAGGAGTAAGTCATTAGATATGATAAAAATTGGATGTTATCGTGTCATCCGAGAAGCTAATGAAAAGGTGAGAGATGCTACGATTAAGATGTCATCGTAGGATCGTGAGATAAAATGTTAAGAGATATGATGTCGCGATAGGAAAAGGACTAAAAGGTTAAAGAATTAATATATTAATGTTGTGGATGTGGAAAGGCAAAATCCATACCAATGGGAAATTGACACTTGGCATTGGGGAAAAGAGAAAGAAAATGATTTAAAAATCAAAATTGCAATTAATTTGAACGCTCAGATTATAAAATTGAAATATTTGATTTATTTTTAAGTTTATATAGTTCTTACTATATGAACTTTTAAAATTTTCAATTTTAATGCTCTGTTTAGTCACGGAGGCCAGATTTTCAGAATGGTCTCAAGGGGGCAATTTTTGTCCAAAATGTATAGTGTAATATACCGTCAGAACCAATAAAGAGCGAGTTTTCCATTTTTGAAGTCAGATTTTGAGCAGGTGTCAGTTGGTAGCAGCTACAAGAGGTTTTATAATTTTAGGGGCTTCACAGTGAATTGTGCAAATTTAATGTTACAAATGAAATTGCAATCAGATATAGAGATATTTTTTATCTGATTTGACTTCTCCAACAATTTGAAAGATGATCTAATAGTTCTTTAATGCAGTTGGAAGTAGTTATGTTTTTGGCAACAACACAAGTGATTTTCACGGCAAAGCAAATGTGACATGTTGAAATCAGATTTTTGGAGCCTCAGTACAGATTATGATGATTTCTAGATATTTCTCCATGAGATATTTGCATATTTTTAAGTGGGGATATATAAGATATTTTGGCATCATTTATGGTTTCTGGTTGCAGGAAGATGAGGAAGTTTAGTTTCAGCAACTTCAAATTGAGGATTTTTTCAGCGGGACAGATTTCAATTTCAAATCACATTTCTTGAAAGATCTTCTCTCCTATTTATCTTCATTTTCTACTGATTGTAAGGGTTCCAATTCTTTGAAGATTTTAGGTTGATTGTGAGACTAGTTTGGTTCCAATTTCCTGAGTTTTCTCACAGTTGTGATACCAATTTTCTCAGTGTTATCCTATTGTGAACAACATATTGTATTCCTTTTGAGGCATTTTTTATATTACACAATCATTCTTTGTGTATTTTTTGAGTTTTGATATGCAGATGATGTATTGTTTTCAAGGAAATTAATACAAGAGTTTCACCTTTCTTAAGTTTCATTCTGATTCTCATCTCCTTCTTCTGTTATTTCTAACATTTTGTGTTTGAGAATGAAGAGCTTGGACTCAGTTGCAATCCATTAAGGTTGTATATCAAAATAAACTTTCTGTTTGAACAAAGAAGCCAAGTAAATGCTTGTTTATATTGATAGGGTTGTGGGTTACCCTAGGAGGATATTACCATAAGTATGAGAGTTGTCATGAAGATTGATGTCTGTTTGCAAGTCAAATAGATAGATCATGTGTCTGAATGTATGAGTACATTTCAAGTATCCATTTACATGTTAAGGTTTAGCTAATGCCCAATGGATAAGGGACTGGTTAGCTTGGAGGTTACATGTTCTCTGTTGTTGCATACCTAGGTTATGTTGAGATACAAATCTTAATCGAATATCTTTCCCTTTATGTTTAAGGAGTTAAGAGTTTTCCCTCACTTAGTTTATCAGGTTCATGTGCTCTTTTATTAGCTATTTCACCCATGAATGCTTGCATAAACATAGAAGATTAAGGGATTTTATCTGTTTTCCAGATTCAATTGTATGCCTTTACACTGGTACCATATAAAGAGTCTAAGTCCACCTGCCTAGGTCTAATAGAGCCTAAAGAAGAAGAAGGATTTATCCTTATAGTTGACCTAAGACTACAGTCAAGTGCATCCATCATAGGAATTTTCTAACCTTAGATGTATTGGTCTGATTTCTTGGTTATTTCCAAAACTGTTAAATCAGGAGCCAACACATATTCCACATACTGAGTGTCACATATATGTGAAAGATTGGTATGCACAAGAAGGGTTATTTTTCTTTGAAAATGAAGGCATACAATGCATTGACTGAGTCAAAACTCCATTTACAAATCCTCAAGCCCACATTAAAGTCACACATCGATCAGAGGTGGAATACTATAAATGTCATTAGGTGCCAAGGTTGGAGTTGGAAATGATCAATTTTAAGAACCAAACAAGAGATAAATTGAATCTTTTCCAACCATTCATGCAAAATATTGAAACTTGATTTCACATGCAATTCACAATTGGTGTTATTGAATTATACATATGTATAAAGTTCGTGTGTGAGCAAGAGTTTACAATTGGGACTGTATGTAGCAGTGTCTTAAGATAAAAGTCCAATGAAGGAAATGCAATAATTCTCCATTTCAAATGTATGGAAGATGCTCAAAAAAAAAGAAAGAAATACTATTTGATTGAATTAGACTCCTTCAGCTGAACCTAAATATGTGCAAAGCAAGCACAGGTTGATCCATTCAACATGTCTATTCTAATACTCGTGGCTTTTATACAAGTTGAAACTAATGCAGATAGATGGATTGGTTTAAATGATTCTTGTGAAACTATTGCACTATTATATGTGATGGATAAAAGTGCATACATATTTATGGATGGGTGTTTGTCTAAACAAAACAAACCAGTGACGCGTAAGCCATAGGCAACAAGGAGGGATGGAGGAGCTTTTATCCCACATTACCTATGTCAAAGGCATTTCCAATATATTTATATCCAAACACACAATTCTAAGTTGTCTAAAAGGCATGTGCCTTTTGAGACATGAAGCATTCATGTGGGCTTGGGTGCCAGTCCATTCAACATTGACTTAATTTTGACCAGAAATGGACATTGACTTAATTTTGACCAAAAAAAAAGATGACATAGAGATGACTAGATCCAGTGACTTACTAGATGTTGACATGTGACAACCCTTTGACCAATGAGCATATGACACTTGGTGCACTTCCTGAGGTAGTGATATGGTAGGATGGACACATGGTAAGTTGTCAATATGTTATGAATGACATGGTGATTGTTGACTAGGAGAGTGACATAGCGAAATGTGGCAAGAGTAGTGACATGGATCTGGGTGCCATGTGTCATGACATTGTAATGAAGTGGCATGTTGCTGATGGGGATAGTGACATAATGATAGATCAACACATGGTGGCAGGTGGTTTGGTGGAAAATATCAGGACATACACACAAGATTGCACCATGTGGTGTGAATCGATGACTATCGCTAAGTCACCATGGGGAGTTGCTCACTAGTTAACCATAACAACATGGTGACCCAATTAGAGGCTACTATGTGGTAGCTCACCTAGTTAGATGTGGTAGTTTGAGGACCAATTAGGGGGAGCCATGTGGCACCTAGGTGGAAAACTATCTAGTGTGTCTAATAAAGAAGCTGATTGTGTAGAGACCAACCAATAGGAAGATGATATGTGTCATAGGTTGGTCAAATCTAGATTGAACCAGATGGAAAAAGGGCGTAAAATGCATGATTTAAAAAAAAATATTTTATTGCTTTTCCTCTCCGAATGTGGAGATTTTTTTAATTGAAAACAAGTTTTATTGTATAGTTTCAACTTTGGTGAAAAATCAAATATTTGCAAAGTTGAAGGGCTTTTGTGTCAAGTTATGCACTTGTTTTCCAAGTATAAGCTTATCATATATCAACAAAAAGCTCTTAGAGTCTAGTTTCTAGATTTTCCATTTGTTTATGCATGGGTATTAGTGGATAAAATTTATACTGATTTTTTTCTGAGGTGCTTTTTATGTAGTTGCATTCTGGTATAGGTGGTTCAAATTCAGTTATGGGAAAATGCTAAAATGGGTACTCACCAAACTTGGAGAGGGTCTTAGTAGTAGTATTTTTTTCACCTCCAAAGTGGTTTATCATGGATTTTGGAAAATTTTTGTAGAAGGCCTGATGTTTTATCAAAAAGGGGCTTTTCTCATTATCCAGGAAGAGATATTTGCAAGTTTGTTGAAAATAATGATGAGATTTGATCCAGTTTTCAGTTCTAGAGATAAGAGAGAGGTTTTAAAATAGAATTAGAGGGAGATTCAAGTGGACAAGTGTCAATTCTAGATCATAGTCAAAATTCTTTCTTTCTTCTTTCATTATATGGGGTTGGGCCTAGACTTATGAAAGGGTTGGTTCTAGACTTCTAGACAAGTTTCCATGGCTATGATACCACCAAGGTTGGATGTTGCTAGTTCCAGACTATTGAGCTTAGCTCTAGCTATGATTCTACCATTCTCCCCAGAATTTTCTCTGTATGAATAGCAATGGAATATAGAGTAGAGTTCTAATCTATTGGTTGTTTTATGAGTTATCTTTATACATCTTGAATGTATTTGTTTCAAAGGAATGAATATAAAGAGTAGTGAATTACTTAGTTTCATTCTGATTTTTGTCTCATTTCTCTATTGTTTACAATCTTTTTTTTTGTTTATGGACAAAGCACATAGATCCAGTTGCATCTCATTTTAGGTTGTATGTCTTGATGTGATTTTCTTTGATTCAAAGAATCATGTAAATGTTTGACACATCTTGACAGGGTTGTGAGTTTCGTGAGAAGGATGACTGATAAGTATAAGGTTTAGATTGAATAGAGATGTCTAATGCACAAAGTGATAGGATAGATCACCAATACTTAATGTATGTTATGGTTTATGGAATACCCAATGGATAAGGCACTGATAAGCTACAAGATTAATTTAGTTTGTTGTTACATATGGGGTTTTGCTTATTCAAAAATCAAATGTTAATTATCCATTTCCCTTTCTATTTAGGAGCTGAAAGGATACCCTTACTTAGCTTGTGGATTTCATATGTTTTGTAACTTGCTACTACATACCTCTATTATTGCATAAGTATAGGAGAAATAAGGGTTTAATCTACTTTGTATAGATTCAGATGTATATTTTGGTAACTGGTACCATATGAACAAATTTAAGGTCTACTCAGTGCCTAAGTTTTGTAGATCCTAAAGTAGAAGAATGAGTTCAAACTTATAGTTGGCTTAGGTTCTTGATGAATTGTGTCCATCATAGGAGATAGCTTCCCTTAGATGCAATCCTATCTTGTCTACCTAGTAGTTAAAACCACCATTAATTTAGAAGCCAACAACACATTCTGCCCAATATATGTTGGTTGTGCTCCTGCTTGAGAAGGAAACTAGGTGTTGAGGGGTGTCAAATAGTTGATGTAGGGAACTACCCCTATTGCTAGTTATTGTTGTTATGGTATCATTTGGCTACTTCCTAAGGGTGGCATAGAAAAGTAATTGGTGATAGGTGGTAGCGAATTGGTTGGTGGTGGTGGTGGTTGGTGTGCTTGGAAAGTTGGCATGAACAAAATACTAAGTGGGAAGCTTATGGTCAACCCCTCTGATTTTCAAAAACTCCAAGGACCAAGTGGAAATGAAGGGGTGGTGTTTGGCATAGATGTAAAGGGACTAGGGGTGATGGAAGGTGGGTTGGTAGGTCCTATTGGCGACATCCCTATAGTGAATTGCAGTGCTGATTGGGCACTCTGCTAGAATGTGTTGGATGCACTACTAGCAGGTATATATGAAGTAGAAGCAACAACTTGGGAGGTGGAAGTTCCTACAATGCTGAACAAAATGGATGTGAATTGTGAAGTGACAACAATAGTAGTGATGAAAGTGGTCACAGATGTAGGTTTTGTGATGTTAGGTTGTTGAGGTGTTGTGTGGACTAATTATTGTTCAATGGTGGGTTGGTTACATTATGGAATGGGAGCACCGAGTTGGGTGGATGGTATATTTGGAACCATAAGTTTTGGTTGCATTATTTGATGTTCTCTTTCTAGTATGAAAAAGGGGTCATTAGGATTAGATGGACCAATGGGTGGTGGTAGTGTTCCAAATAAGGGATGTACAAGATTTGATATGTCCAAAGGTGGTGGTTTCCCAAAGCCAAAGACACTGGTGTTGTCTCTTAGGAAGTTTTCATGATGGTTTCCCTATTCCTATCTATGATGGCATTAACAATGGTTGCATTCCTTAGTTGAATCATAAAGGAATCTATGTCTAGTGAGGGACCCAAATCTTCTAGATTTTGTAATGGTGGATCATGTGTGATCATAGATACCATTGTGCATGGCTCTATGTTAGCTAAACTACCACTAAGACTAGGATACATGTATTTTTTCTTCCTTTTGTTCTTGCTGAGATGTGTGGTAGGTGGCATGAAATGATAATGTTCCTAAGGATGAGATACAAGACAGTATGAAAATGGATGTAAATATGTAAAGAAGTGTTTTCTAAGCTTTCTAAGGATGTGACCACTATAGTGCAAGGATTTTCTAGAATGTAGAGATGTATGATAGATAGAAAGGAGGATGATGAAAGATCTTACTTTGAATGATATGATATCTAGGGGACCTAAAGGTTTAGTGATGTGATGTCAAAATGCAAAAGAGACGCTGTCCTATGTGTAAGCTTGAGATGTGATGGTGATGTCAACTTTAGGATAGACTAATGACCCTTCAAATGAAAAGTGATGATCAATTGTGGAGCCCAACCTTTAGCTCAAGGTGATGAGGGACACAAGTGACAAATATAGAGTACCCTAAACAATGCTTAATCAAAGGGATAATCATGATAAGATGATGGACATGTAGGATGTAGGATAGATAACTCAAACAAAGTGATACCAGATGCTTAAGGATGATGGGAATGATGGAAGATTTTTCTCTATTATTTTTGATTTGGATGGGGGTGGGTTTCTCAAGCACGATCTAAGGATAATGAAACTACAAAATGCCTAAGGAGGATAAGAACCTATATGATAACCCTAAAGGACAAATCTATGATGTGATAAATGCAAAGTGTATGTGGAAAAAGAGGAATCTAATCAAAGTGGGTATAGATAGTGTAATTGATGAGGCTGTGATTGAATCCACGTCTTAAGGTTAGATTTTTAATCTTATGGTCCCACTCAGTTTGTAGGGCAACCTCAATACCTTCTTTCTCAATTTGATCTAGTTTAGAAAGTCTTGGATTAGGTGTATGTTTCTTTCTTTTTTCTTGTATTTCTCTATAGACTATTGGGCGCTAAAATTTGACCTTTTTAAACTTGGGCTTTGGTTGGTTTGAAATGAGGTTTCCACTAGGTTTATCTCAACTTTAGGCTAATGTAGTGACTACGCTAAGTATACCTTTTACTTAGGTTGGAAAACATGAATCTTTTGGATAGCAAATAGATCTAAGTAGATAAGAAATGGTTTTATCAAAGGATGATATAATGACTTTAGTTTAAAGGTAAAGAGTAAAATAGAACAAACTAGACTTAGGGTTGTTGCAAATAGACTTGCTAACAACTTTTTTTGAGATAACAAGGACAAAACTCTTTTTGATAATAGATATGGTGTTTTGTGAGAAACCAATCTCTCAAAGGATAAAGAAACCTTGAGAGAGATAGACAAGTGATCTTTTTAGAAAAAGGACTTGATAGTAACCAAAGTGTATGTTCTACAAGTGTTTTTCATGAGGTCATTTGCACAAATAAGACAATCCAAACACACTTGTTATCCCTAAGGTCAATTTGGCTTCAATATGTTATTCCATGACCCATAACTTGATGTCTCCTAATTCTAGTGCAATATGTCCCTCTAATCGAAGAGGTGAGTCGATACAAGAGTCGATTGACAAATGATACACATCAAAGAATCTTCAAGGCATGGCAAATAGAAGTCCCCCTTTTGCAGGGAGGATGACTCGTGGAGATGAAACCCAAATAGCCTTATGCCTCTACTAGGGGAGCACGATGGTGAGTAATCTTGAGGGATGTTGTTTCCCTTGCACCACAAATAACATACCAAGGATATATGGGTAGATACTAAGTTGGTTCGTAATTAGATCTATGGAGTTATACAATCGGTCATTACTTACATGATTCACTTAAGAATCTATTCCATACATGTTGAAACCATAGGAAAGTTTTCCCACCTCAGGATACCTCTAGAAACACATCACCCAAACTTGTTTGATGGAGAAAAAAGTTTACTTTTCTTCTCATTTGTATACTAGCCAAAGGATTTTACCAGTTTGAGCTTCTATCCAAAGGGGATGTGCTTGCTAGAGGATGATGAACTCGCTAGAAGCACTCCTAGGTTGTTGCAGATGATCTTGCTAACAACTTTTGGTGCATTCATCACAAATGGTTCTATTTTGAAAGAAAAAAGAGAACTCAAAGGTGTGTTAAAAGACACAATCTTAATGCATGTAAGGCACTTGGTTCATTCTAGTTTTGACACTTTTAGTTTTTTTCTATCTATTTTTAAAATCAATTATGATTATCATGAAAGGTTTATTCCAATTTAAGAATGATGGTCAACAAAGTAAAATGAGTCAACATAATAAAAATCGTTCACATGAAATTTTTGAAAAGGATGGAAATAGGAGCAATTTTTCCTTTAGAGCATTCAAGATTTTGTGATGGTTGAATATTCTTTTAGGCCCAAAATAAAATGTGTGGTTGCTTTGACCTTTTAAGCATTTAAGAAGGATTTGACTTCTATGCATTCATTCCAATTAAGTGTTTATTGATTTCTTTAAAGCATTCAAGATTGAATTTTGGTTGAGTTTTAGCCTTTTGTATTCAAGATTTGATTGATAATTTTGTTAGACTCAATTTGAAGTGTGATTTCATCAAACAAATGATTAAATATGCATGTTAATTCCAAAAAAAACAATTTAATGCATTTGATAGACAACCTACAGGCAATAGTTAGTGAAAATAAAAGTTTCCTAAGTTGCTCCACCTATACAAAAATGAGCATAATTAGATCTATAGAATTTTGTAGTTTCGTAAATGCACTATAGAAAATATCATATGTGCTACAAAATCTATCAAATGTGCTACAAAAAATGGCAAATGTGCTAAAAGATGAGGCAAATGTGCTACAAAAACTATCAAATGCGCTACGAAAAATGGTAAATGTGCTAAACGACTAGGCAAATGCACTACAAAAACTATCAAATGCACTAAAAAACTAATCAAATGCACCAAAACAACATTTTGGTCCTTTGGTGTAGACATACATTAAAAATTTATAGATTCATCAGATGCATCATAGAAACAATCAAATGTGCTACATGATTATACATATGCGTAGTTAAAAAATCCAAATGTGCCATTCTAAGAAATAAATGTGCTATTTAGACCAATATATGTACTATGAAAGTGTTCACCAAGCACTACAAAAAAATGCAAATGCGCCAAAAAAGTCACAAATGCATCACAAGAAGTGGCATATGCTTTAAAATGATAAAAAAGGAAATCTGCCTAGGATGTTTGAGGGGTTTCTAAGTAGTTTTCAAATTTTTTGACATGGGCATCCCTCTTCTAAGCATGTTTCCAAGCCTGCACAAATAACAAAAATAGCTACAAAGCACTAAAAACCATCAAATGTTAGATTGTTGGCTTACAAGCAATAAGAAGAATAAATTGGATGAATGATTGACCCATTTATGGAGTCCCACCAAGTGTAACAAAATGTAGAGATAGGGAAGTTAGCATGCAAAGAACATTAACAAGGATTGTAACATTCACAAACCAAACAACAAAACTCACATATATATTAGATGAAAGGAAGTGCAAAAGGGGATGCAAACTAAAGGGAGAGCACCCAACAAGCCTCCTTGATTGTGTAGATGTGTCTAACAATAGGGATGTATGCTTGAACATGCTTCAATCCTCCAATGGATGATAACCTTCAAATGGATGAAACATGGTGTATAGGGTGAGTGAGGATTCCTGCATGGTAAGGGTGAGTTTGATGATTTGTTCTTCAAAGGGGCATTATGAGTTTTATGAATTGTGAAGGGAGAGGGTTTCATTTATAGGCCAAGGATATTAGGAATAAGGTGTCTCAACCTTGGATAATTCCTATTCTTTTTTAATTTTTTTTTATAAATGTATTTTTTGCAAATAATGTAATTAAGTGTGAGTGTACATGTCTAGTTGGCATGTTGATGTGTCACTCCACTTGTATATGTCAACATCTTGAATTGTGTGTAAGAAGATCATGGTTAAAATGGTTATGACAGATTCCTATGATGTGTAAGAGCTATATTTGGAAGATTTGATGACGGGTGAAGACATAAAGACATGTGGCAATTGATCATGGAGTACTATACACTTGAGTCTCAAACTAATGCATGGGGTTTGGGGCATCGCCTCAAAATTTTTTTAGGTTCCTTTTTTTTTGGAGAATGGTAAAACCCTAATACATTTATTCTTTGGAAGTTTCCCTAAAAGGGAAAGCACATGATATAAGTGTTTTTAGGGTTGCAGATTGGAGAGTGAGGAAGTGTTTTGTTGGTATGGTATGTTGCTACTGGATTGGTCATTTGTGTTGTTGTTCTCCTAAAAGAACTTGCATTGCAAGTGTGTTGTAACCTTTTGTGTTGAAAATAATACATTGTGTAGATTTTGGAGGGGTGGGGTTATTTTACGGAAAGGTTTTTCCCCGCTGGCATATCTTTGTATTTATGTGTTTTCTTTCTTTATCTATTTTCTGTATCCATGGTTGAATGCAATATTATTGTTTACATAATATCAAATGTGACATTGTAAGGATTTAATAGGAATTTGCACAATACTTTCCTTAAGGGATTAGTGTAGGAAGCTATTTTCGCATCTAAGTTTCCTTACAAAGGATGCGAGGATGAAGGGTTGGGATACAAGGATGGAAAAAAGGACAAGGGAGGGTTAGAATGCTAGGAAAGGGGATCACATGGATTGTGATTCTTTAAATCCATAACCTTGTGACAAGTGTGACAAGGGGATTTGATGTGAGGGGATGGTCAAAGTGAAGGGTCAAAGGGTGTTGTGAGGGAGAAGTGTGGAAGGGGAATGTAAGAGGCTTTAAAGAGCCTTCAAGTCATGTAAGAGCCTTAAAGTTATTTGGATAGGAATGTAAGAAGGATAAGATAAAGCTTTGACTTTAATTTTTCTTAGGACTTTTTAATCCTTGGTTAAAGTTGTGCACATGTTTAGGGAGGGGATTAAGTTTAGCTTAGGAGGGGATTAGGATTCAAGTGGCATGTTAGAGGGATGCAAGTGGGCTAGCACGTATGAGGTGGGTTAATTAGTTGGTTGTTAGGATAAACCACAAACATAAATAAAAACTACATGCAAATATAACCAATAACAGAAAATAATAGAACACACAGAAATGAACACAAGGCACCAAGATTTAACGTGGTTCACCCAATCCCTGGGCTACGTCCACCAAACAGCAAGTCCGATCTTATTACAATCCAGTGATTACAACCTGATTACAATCCGTAATCCCTTATAGCTCAATACCGTCGCAAGAACCAATTTCGTATCACAACATTATGAAAAAATACCCAACCCTAAGTCCTTTTTATACAAGTATTAAACCGCTTTAGGGTTATAACATGTCGGCCATATGTTGGCCATCGGCTACCATGTCGGCTACTTCCCAAAATTTTTTTTTTCGGGGTGATGCCCCGAACCCCACTATTTATGAAGTATGTACAGTACTTTCCTGATTAGTCACCACAATTTAACAATCTCCCACTTGGGGACTGATTAGGCTCCACACTAAACAACAATCTCCCACTTGGAGACTGATCCTGTAGCAATACAACTACCGCATGGGACTCCCACTAGATCAAACCACCCTGGACTCTGCTGTTCTTTTATTCACATTTAGTCTAAAAGACCAACTGAAGCTGAAGAGGAGTTCAACTTCTCCCTTGTTACAACCTTTGTCAATATATCTGCTAGATTTTCATTGGTATGTATCTTCTCCAGCTTTAACTGTCCATCCTCCAAAACTGACCGAATGAAATGGTACCGCAACTGTATGTGTTTGGTCTTAGAATGCAGAGCTGAATT
Organism: Cupressus sempervirens; assembly: GCA_028749045.1. Lineage (NCBI taxonomy): Eukaryota > Viridiplantae > Streptophyta > Pinopsida > Cupressales > Cupressaceae > Cupressus > Cupressus sempervirens. The sequence continues at coordinate 820,937,318 of CM053789.1, read as the reverse complement.
CTTAGCAATATGAATGGCACTCTGACTATCTGTGAACAAATAATTATCCTTCTGAGGATGTCCCAATTCTTCCAAGAAGAACTGAAGCCATATCATCTCTTTGGCTGCCTCTGTAGCAGAAACATACTCTGCCTCTGTAGTGGAGAGAGCATTAATCTTCTGTAACCTAGAAACCCAGCTCACGGCTGCCCCACCAACAGTAAAGACATAACCTGTAGTACTCTGCCTGGTATCAATATCCCCAGCCAAATCGGAGTCAACATAGCCCTGTAAATCAGTAGTAGAGCCCCCAAAGTGTAAACACTTATTGGATGTTCCTCTCAAATATTTGAGAATCCACTTGACAGCATTCCAATGCTCAAATCCTGGATGACTCATGTACCTGCTAACGACTCCCACTGCATGTGCAATATCTGGCCGAGTGCATACCATATCATACATCAAGCTTCCTACAGCTGAAGCATAGGGTACCTTGGACATATTATCCTCCTCTTCTTGTGTCTTGGGACACATCTCCTTAGTCAATTTCAAATGACCAGGTAAAGGTGTGCTGACAGCTTTAGCATTCTCCATAGAGAAACGTTGCAACACCTTCTCAACATAATCAGCTTGAGATAGCGTCAATGTTCTGTTCTTCCTATCTCTGCAAATCTTCATACCAAGGATTTGTTTTTCTGCCCCCAAATCCTTCATAGCAAATGTATGTGCTAATTGGCATTTCAGCCCCTTAATATGATCCATGTTAGACCCAGCTATAAGCATATCATCAACATATAAACATAAAATAATGTAGCTATCATCATCCAACCTCTTAAAATAAACACAGTAATCTGAATGACACCTATTATATCCATGCTCATGCATAAAACTGTCAAATTTTAGATACCACTATTGAGGTGCTTGCTTCAAGCCATATAAACTTTTCTTCAATTTGCACACTAAGTTCTCCTTACCTTTGACCTCAAAACCCTGTGGCTGAGCCATATATATTTCTTCATCCAAATCACCATGAAGAAAGGCTATTTTAACATCCATCTGCTCTAAATGCAAATCTTCAGTAGCCACAAGACTTAAAACAGTATGAATAGAAGTCATTTTAACAACATGAGAAAATATCTCATCAAAATCAATTCCCTTTTTTTGTGCAAATCCTTTTACAACTAACCTGGCCTTAAATCTTTTCTTACCTCCTTCCTCTTCTTTCAACCTGTAAACCCATTTATTCTGTAAAGCCTTTTTACCTACAGGGAACTTGCACAAATTCCATGTCTTATTTTTCAGCAAAGAGTCCATTTCATCTTTCATTGCAGACTCCCACTGAATCTTAGTATCCACCTGCACAACTTCATCATAACTTTCAGGTTCACCAGCATCAGTAAGTAAAATAGAATACAAAGAGGGAGAAAACCTTTGTGGAGGTCTAATTTTCCTTGTTGACTGTCTAACATTCACTGGTGTGTGTGGTATTTGTTGTTGCAGTTGTTGCACATCATGAGGAATGACTGGAACATCAGCTTTTGGAGTATCATCCAGCACTACATAATCATCTTCTTTCTTCTCATGTTGCTGCAACAGATCTTTGTACAACACTTTTTCATTGAATATGACATCCCGACTTCTTATAATTTTATGATTTTCAAAATCCCAAAGCCTATAGCCAAATTCATTAATGCCATATCCAACAAAGACACATTTCTTTGATTTAGCTTCTAGCTTGGTTCTATTTTCAGAGTCTATATGAGCAAAAACTTCACAACCGAAGGTCTTGAGAAAAGAATAACTCACCTTCTTGCCAGTCCATGCTTCCTTTGGAATACCACAGCCCAAAGGAGTAGAGGGACCTCTATTAATCAAATATACTGCAGTATTGATAGCCTCTGCCCACATTTGTAAGGGCAACCCAGCATGTAACCTCATGCTCCTTGCGCGCTCCATTATAGTCCTGTTCATGCGTTCAGCTACTCCATTTTCCTGTGGAGTCCTTGGAACAGTTTTTTGTCTACGAATACCATTAGTGGAGCAATAATCTTCAAATTCATTACTGCAATACTCACCACCATTATCAGATCTGAGACATTTTAATTTCTTACCAGTCTCATTTTCAACCAAGCATTTCCATTTCTTAAAAGTTTGAAATACATCAGATTTCTGTCTAAGGAAATAAACCCATACTTTTCTAGTTGCATCATCAATAAATGTAACATAATAATGAGAGCCACCAAGGGAAGATACCTGAGCCGGTCCCCATACATCTGTATGCACAAGCTCTAATTTCTCCTTTTTGTTTTCCTTCCCTGTCTTTACAAAACTCACTCTCTTTTGTTTTCCATACACACAAATTTCACAGAAATCCATATTCACACATTTTAGACCTGGTAAAAATTTCCTTGAATGAAGTACTTTCATACCTTTCTCACTCATGTGCCCAAGTCTATTGTGCCACAACGCTGTATCAGAATCTACAGCAGCTATTTGTTCTCCCTGCTCAACTGCAGTAATTGTTCCTGAATATTCATTTTTCTCTGAAACAATCAAAGTAGAAGGAACAATATGACCTGTACAAAGATATAAGGTGCCTACTTTCACACCTTTTGCTACTACAAGGGAACCTTTTGTAACCTTCCAATTTTTATCATTAAAAGTAACTACACAACCCTCATCACCGAGTTGCCCTGCTGAAATTAAATTTCTACTTAGTTTTGGAACATGTCTTACCTCATGTAGTAGCCAATGATTCCCATTCTGTAACTTAATCTTAATTTTTCCCTTTCCAACAATCTGACAGGGTTCATTATCCCCCAAATAAACAAGCCCAAAATCCCCTTGGACATAATCAATGAAATAACCTCTATGAGGTGTGGCATGAAATGAAGCACCAGAATCTAAAACCCATGAATCATCAACACTCTCTAAAGACAGAAGCAAAGCATCCTCTTCGAATTTGTTACTTACCACATTTGCCTCCTTGTCGCCATTTGATTTATCTCCTTCATTTTTCTTTCGATTCCAGCAATCTTTCTTTTTGTGCCTTGGTTTCCCACAGTACCAGCAATCATTTGGTCCTCTCGATTGAGACCTCCTCCCCTTTGACTTTCCTCTTGATTTCCCATGATTTCCAGAGTTACTTCCTCTCTCAGTCATTCTACCCCTACTTTGTGCATTTAAAGCACTTCCTGATGTAGATCCACTTGAGGATTTTCTACGAGTTTCCTCACTTAAAATAACACCGATCACATCATCATATTTTAGGGTACTAGATCCAGGAACAGAATTACTCACCGCCATTACCAAGCCATTCCAGCTTTCAGGCAAAGAACACAAAATCAAGAGAGCCCTAATTTCTTCATCAAAATTGATACTCACAGAAGATAATTGACTAGTAATAGTATTAAACTCATTTAAATGATCTGCAACAGATCCACCTTCTGCCATTTTCATATTAAATAAACGCTTCATGAGAAATACCTTATTTGAAGCGGAGGGCTTTTTATACAGTGTCGCTAGGGTTTTCATCAAATCTTCTGTCATCTTTGCTTTTGTAATATTAAATGCCACCGATGGTGCCAAGCATAACCGAATGCTTTCGAGTGCCTTTCTGTCCAAAAGATCCCATTCAGCCTCTGACATAGTTCCCTGATTCTTGGCTTTTCCTTCCAACGGCTTCCATAAATCCTTCTGATATAAATAGTCTTCCATTTGCATCTTCCATAACTGGAAGTTCTGCCCATTAAACCTATCAACCCTCAACTTACCCTCATCTGCCATCGCTCCCACTGAACTATGAGACTCCCACTTAACCGTGAGACTTTCCTACAGAGGATAACTGAAAGACAACTAGGCTCTGATACCACTTGTTAGGATAAACCACGGACAGAAATAAAAACTACATGCAAATATAACCAATAACAGAAAATAATAGAACACACAGAAATGAACACAAGGCACCAAGATTTAACGTGGTTCACCCAATCCCTAGGCTACGTCCACCAAACAGCAAGTCCGATCTTATTACAATCCAGTGATTACAACCTGATTACAATCCGTAATCCCTTACAGCTCAATACCACCGCAAGAACCAATTTCGTATCACAACATTATGAAAAAATACCCAACCCTAAGCCCTTTTTATACAAGTATTAAACCGCTTTAGGGTTATAACATTTCGGCCATATGTCGGCCATAATATGTCGGCTACATTGTCGGCTACTTCCCAAAAAAAAAATTTTCGGGGGGATGCCCCGAACCCCACTATTTATGAAGTATGTACAGTACTTTCCTGATCAGTCACCACAATCTAACATTGGTTAGGTAGGATTAGCAGGGGTGAATGAAATGGATTTCCTAATGATAGGAATTTATGAATAGTTAGAGGTTGGGGATTTGATTTAAAATGATTTATTAAATCAAACTAGATTTTAGGATTAAATTAAATAGATATATGAATTTTTTCATTTAATAGGAGAACAAGGATTTAATTGATAATTAGACTTTTGGTTGTCATTTTATTTCATCAATTGGGGTATAGTTGATTAAATGAATTAATTAACTAGGGGATGAAAATAGATTAATCAAATAATAAAAAATTAATCAATGATGCCTTAGGAGATGACTAAATAGGATTAGGTAAGTGATGTAATCAGATTTAGGTGTCTATAGTAATAGGAAAAATGCACAAATAAACTAACAAAAAATGAACATAATTGGAAGGAATGTTATTAATTATCATCAAGTTTGCCTGTAAATGCAGATTTTATATTGGCATGTCAACATGCAATACCTATAGTTTTGCAATTGATCATCTATCAAAAATATGAAACTAAAAACATACTAGAGTTATCCTAGTTTCTTTCCAACTCTATTCTACATCATAATCATGTAGCATAATTGCTACTTATTCCACTACCTTGTACTTACAAAAATTATAGCTAGTACTCTACTTATAAACAAGATTTCTAAGCACAAGTCAAGTCATTCAATCATTAATTTCCGAGACCAAGGAAACATATTACAAACCAAATGAGCCTAGACCCAAAGCATAAGAACAAACCCTAATGAATACATCATGCCATGCAAACATACAAGATGGTCAATAAAACATGTTATAACATAGAACAATGTGACATAATGCATCACATGTTGTGAATCTCCATTGCAAGCAACTTGCCACTCTAATTGTTAGAACAATAAAGCTAGAATAAGACTAGACAAATCTTATGATAGCTTCATCTAGAAACATTAAAACACCATGAAAAGGTACAGATAAGATCTTCATGATGCCTAGGCCATGCCATAATGATAGCATAAAGAAATGAGACAAATAGATTGATTGTAAGCTAAAACAATAGAAAAAACTATCCAAATGAATAGTGAATATATAAACTAAAAGGAGATTTTTTTTTGGTGTTGCAAGATTGCTCCTATATCAAGCCGAGTATGCTTTGAATGACCATTATTAAGGAGACATGCCAATTTTATTTAAGGTTATAAGAGAAGTTTATCAAGAAATTTGAAGGAAAGAAAAGAGGGAAATGTAAAGGAGAAAGAGGTGGTGGAAGATCTAGTGGGAATCAAAATGATTATTGGAAAAGAATGGAGATGTGGTTACATGTTAGCATTAATGCTAATGGTATTCCTTTGGGGGAGTATCCAAAGAATTGCTAGAATAGCTGAGGAAATTGTCATGTTGCATTCATGACTATGTTTATCATTGATGTCAATATAGTATTGTTTCTTTAAAGACTAGCAGAGTAATATATCTAGAATGAGGTTGTATGGACTATGTATTGAATAGCAGATACTTTGATTGCATATATAGGAAGAAGGGTTCTGAGTACCTTTCTTACCACTATTACATCATCAATTGTTCCTCTAGAAGCTTTTATAGCATTGACACTAGCTTTGATCCTATCAACATATTTTGCAATGTTTTCATCCTCTCTCATTTTCATCTAATCAAAGTATCCTCTCAAGATTTTTGCCTTAGCTCTTTTAACATTATCATCACCTCCATAGATATCCTTTAGTTTGGTCCACATTTCATGTGCAGTAGCACATTCTTTGACTTCAATAAATTCAACATAGTTAAGAGCTGATGCTATATCAATCATCATGATATTATGACTTTTATTTTCAACAATTTCTTCTAAATCATTGTACCAGTAGGAGCTTTGTAAGTAGTGTTTAAATTTTTCAAACTTGAATCACTGATGGTTTCCAGATGCAACTTCATAAGTTCCTGCCATGCTACAAAGTTGTCTTTGTTCAACTTTGGGATCTCCCTTCTGTAAGACATCTTGATCTTTAGCTTAGGTCCTTGAAACCTTTTCTACAAGCAATTATTTGCTGTTGTAACATACTCTACTTCCACTATACTTTATGATGTATAATTCCGCTTCTTACTTAACCAAGAAACCAATCTTCCTCTTGTTGGAAATATAAGAAGAGTAACTGAGAGGGGAAGGGTGAATCAGTTACCACTAAAATAAATTCCAGATCCCTTAGATGTCAATACAAATCAAAACTCTAATTAAACTATATTCTGCTGCAACTTGAAAAACACACATGCACTTGGTTTACACTAGTAAATGTTGTAACTTGGTAAACACTGAAAAAACTTGGTAACTGCTTAACATGAAAATATTTAAGATATTATCTATGATTAATCTTACTTAACTTAGTTTCATACATATAAAAGAAATAGCATGAACACAATTGACACCAAGATTTAATGTGGAAACTTGATTTGGGAAAAACCACCAATTACAACTAGTTACCAATTTTCACTCTTTTGAAGTTAGCCTTATTAGGAACCAACCTTGTTAAAGGTTACAAAACACACTGTTAGGTGTGACCCTATTAGATGATTTAATCACCCTATTTGGAGTGGCCTTCTTAGATGTTTTTGGACACTTCAAATAGAAATCCCACCTTGTTAGAGGATTTACAAATAGTTGTTAAGCCAACTCAGTTAAGAGATTTAGATCACTACTATAATGGTTAGAAAGTAACAATGAGATAACCTAATTTCTAATGCAACTAAATTGCTGATTACAAATGTCAATTCTGGCTTGTATACTTGACCCTTCCTGATTGAATGTAGCTTTGCAGCTCAACAAGAATATTCTACTTAACATTCTAATTCACTTCCTCTAAGCATCATCAAATCTTCTATTATGTTCCACTCATTCAATCCTCAACTTGACCTTTTATATATATATATATATGTCTTACACATTGTAAAGTCATCTTGAATACAACTTAGAATAATTAATATTCATCTCCTCAGTCAGATAGAACCAACAAATAATTCAATTGAACTCAATATGCCAAAACAAGAAAATACTTCGTTAGCTGACCCTACTCAGTAGACACTAACTCAGAAATGATTTTCCTATGTTAACTAAGTGAACTTAGTTAACACTGCATATTCACAAAGTTCCTTTGGTAACCAAGTGAGGTCAGTTAACACTGGTTCCATCCAACATTTTCTTCATTAATTGAGTGAGCTCGATTAACATTCAACTTCTACAAACTTACCTTTGATGACCGAGTGAGCTTAGTAGACACTGTCTTCTAACTAGGCAAACTCTGGAATGCTCGACAGACATATGAAATTATCTTCATAGCTCGAGTGAGCTCAGTATACACTAACTAGCAATGATATGACATTTTGTGTAACATCAAAGACAATACACAATTAATCAATTGTTTTCAACATGTATTTCATTGGCTCCTAACAAAGTCCATCCTCTTACAAGGAACTTCTATATTAGTACATCATTTTGTGGGTACCATCCCCACTGGGGTTTTCCCTCTGATCAAGGGTTTCTCTAGTTTACATATCTAGTGTTATTGTGTATGTGTAACTTGTCATGGTTTCAGATTATATTGTTCACATGTTTAAGGTTTAATAAGGTTGATAAAAGTTATATTGATATGATAACTAATTCACCCCTCCCCTCTCTCAGCTATCTTGTTGGACCTTACTTTCTAACAATTGGCATCAGAGCATCAGGGCATTAAAGGAAAAGCTTAACATCTTAAGGAGATCAATGGAAGGTCATTTCAAAAAAGAAATTCTTAAGTTTGATGGAGCTAATTTTGATATTTTCAAGATGGAGTTCCCCGGTGAGATATTAGAATTATGTACAGAACATAACATTGAGTTTCCAAATCTAGAATCTTTTTTGTTGCATACAAAATAATAGACCTGCTTTATCAAGGAGTGCAACGATAGACAAAGACAAATCTAGATCTAAAGAAGACAAAAATATTGAAGAAGGAATTTCCTTGCTTATGAAAAGTGTTGGCACTCAAAATTGTAGCCCAAATTTTGAGCACTTTTGAGAAATTAAGCCCTATGAGTGCTTTTAATGAGATTGTACCTTACTGTACCTTTGAGCCCCAAGAGGTGTTTAATGTTTCTAACACCTTCCATTCAGCATATCCACTTGTTCCATAATGATAAATTGAGATTCTGAGCTATTCTGTGAAGTCTCATTTTGAGCAAATTCCTAATCTGCATTTTCACCCAAGTGTCAAACAATGACAGGAGGCCTTGTTTGCATCTGAATATCTCACACCCAGTAATGTTTCATGACACACCACTTTGGGAGTGTTTAGTGTCCATACCTTAGAGCCTATGTTCTAGATTTTGAGTCATTTTGAGTCCGTTTGCCTAGGTTTTAAATCCCTCAAAGTTGGTCAATTATCAATGTCATGCTGATATGAAATGTTCATAATTCTAGGAAGCTATGTTTGATGTGCTATAACTTTGACCTAGTTGACTGAAATGCTAAATTTCCTTTTGCGTTGCATTTTAGAGGTTAGAGAATTTTTATGTTTCAAGTTTCAGCTTATGACGAATCCGTTTGATCAATTTTCAAATGCAATTCCAAATGCAATTTCTATCTTTTTACTGATGTCAGCATTTGTAGATTTGTTGGAACCCCTATTCGTGATGTCATTATTCCTGATCCGTGATAGGTCAGATCAAATGGATTGTACCACTATGTTGACCTTTAAAAATACTTTAAGTGTGTCAATTTTCAAGTCATGACGAATCCATTTGTACACTTTTCCAGGTCAATTCCATTTGCAAAAATCACCTTTTTGACACTGTTTCCGGTCTCCAAATTCTAAGTAGCCCACTTTAACTGCTTGCCATTTGCGCCCAGTTATTCATCATGAGCCCAAATTGTAGATTCATAATTTCCTCATGACCGTGAACTGATGCCCCAGTTTTCATCTTCTCAAGTGTTAGTTTACCCACTTTTTGAAGCTGATTTTGAACCTAGTTTAGTGTTTTTTGACTTGTTTTCTTGTAGGCAGTTCTGAAAAGTCAACTTTGATGGTTAATATCTTTTGACCCTAAATTCATCATGAGACGAGATTCGACATGGTGCAATTGGGTAGTGCAGAGAATCAACGTGTCTAATTTTAGAGCTTGGTTAGGTGTTTGGGTCAGTTTTTAAGGCCAGTCAAAGGACCTCCTGATGCAAAAGTGACAGTTTGCAAAAAGGGATAAAATGAGTATTAAATGCTGATTCAGTGATCAAATTTGTGTCAAATCAGTATCAGGTAGTCAGTGGGCCAGTTATAAGATTCAGTTGTTTGGAAACAAATTTTTTTTTAGCCAGACCCACTTTGGGGCCCAACTAAATTCATCAGACTGATATGGTGTATCTCGCCCTAGATGCCACAAGTGAAATTGATGAAAACTTCTTGAGATCCATTGCCTATTCAGGATATTATTTTTCTTCTTGGAAGTTTAGATCAAGTATGGTGGAGTCAACATGATAACAGGGAATGGGTTACAAAATGTATCAAGATCATGTGTTCTATATGCTTAACAAAAGCTCTTTGTTCTTAGAGTTGATCTTGATTCAACACATAGTTCCCTATAGCCATCAGAAATATTCATTTATTTGCTCAACCCAACTAGCAACTCTTTGAATGACAAAGCAGTGAAATGAGAAGATCGAGACGATCTATTCAATAAATATGTCTCAAGATTGAGAGTAACAGTCAATAATAGATTGCGGCTTCCAATGTCCACATCCACAGCCACAAGAAGATTATTTTGTAATGGAATACTCGATGTGGAAATAATGAAAGTTTCATCTGTGCTCTCCTCCTCCATGGCCAGATTGAGCAACTACTCAGAGGCGACATGATTGAGAAAGAACCAGGCAACATTAGAATGGAACAAGCTGCATATTGATGAGGAGTTCATGTTGAAAGGGCATAGACATTAAGAGCATAAGACAAATAGCCAAGTCAAAGCCTTAGTCCACATCAATAGCAAGGAAAGCTTTACTCAGTGAGAACTAAAGTAGGAAGCAGGGGAGTTGACGCTAAACAATAGTGAAAACTCACGCTAGCAGCCATAGCAAAGTCATAGAAAAGCTTCAAGCCACCAATCAAAAAAGGGAAAGGATGCCAAGTTTGAACACAGAAAAGAAGCTGGAGGAATCAATGCTCTTCATGAAGGAAGAAGCCAACTTAAAAAGGAAGAAGAAGAAGGCACCTATGATTTGTAGGAAAGCACACATGTTTTCAAAGGGGGTAGCAGTTGGAAAGAATAGGAGAGCCTCAGATTGGGATGAAGCAAAGTTCACACTCAATGCAATTTAAGAGTAGGCACACGTATACATGAAGGAGGAGGTCTACACATTAAAAGGACCCCAAAAAAACTCACACCAAAGACAGTGGCAAAAAGGAGCAACTCATAGTCATAATGAAAGATGTCGAGCAAGTTGCAGATCTGTAGCACCAGAGGAATAGGGGCAGAATACAAGGTTAAACGAAATATCCCACATTGAGTGGGTGGAGGCCTTTTTCACACCTTAAATACAATTTCACTCACTTTGCATAGTGTCTTAAAGACACTACCTTTTGAAAAGGCAACACCCCATGTCATGGAGTCGAGGTTGACAGCTAGATCTAACCATGGAGAAATTTCAAACAAAAGTTCAAAGATGCTGATGTGGTAGAGGTGGCACGAGATCACGCCACGTGTCCACATCCAAGGGTTGGTGCATGCCCACTTCCCAGAGTTGCGCAAAGTTTAAATAGTGTGGGATTGTGGGTGTATGCCACGTGTCAAGTGGGTCCTGCTTGGCGAGGTGGCGCTTGACAGTAGTCTCAGGCAGGAATCACTTAGATCGTGACATGTGTCACGATCTAATGAACAACGCATGCCGGCATTTCCAAAGTGCTTACCAATTAAATATTGCGGGCATACGGGGAAGCGACATGTGGCGGCAAGGCCTAGATGGTATGATGTGGCATTGCATCCAAGGTAATGACAAGGCAATCCAATGGTAGAGTTTGACCAATAATTGAGTGCTATGTGGTAGTCTTGTGACAACATGCAAAAATCAGCGAATCAAAAGCCACCATGTGTCACAAAGGTCAAAGTTTGTCTGACCCGGATGGAGACAAGGGGAAAAATGAAAATAATTAAAATATCAAATATTTTAATATTTTCCCAAGTTTAAATTGCTACGTGAGTTTTTTAAATTCAAATGAGGTATTTTCCTAAAGTTTGAACTTTAGGACATTTTTAAATTTTTGAATTTTAAAATATCATGAGTTGCAAGCCAGAGCCATGCAAAGGGGTATTTTTCAAATTGAGATTTAAGAGGTTTCTGAGAGGCTAACATAGTGATGTTATGTATCGCCAAAATTGGGAGAAGATGAACTTTTCGATTATGGAGTTCGTTTCTGTACAGGAATTCAAGGGTTCAAGTTATAGCCATAAACGTGAAATTTGTGGCCTTCTCAGTGGTATAAGCTAAAATTGAAAATACAATTACAAGATCAGTAAAACATGGTAAAAATGCATTTGGGGTTGACTTTGATCAAATTCAATTAGTAAAAGCTCAAATTTTACCAGCATTTTCCATAGGCTTTCAAATATTTTGGATGCATAAAAGTTTTCATCATTTCATCAAAGATATTTGCAAATCAGTAACAAAGTAATGATGAAACCAAATCAGATCAATGTATGGAAAGAGGAAGGATGTTTTGTAACTGAAAAAGATTGGATTCCAAGTGGACACATGTCAGGCATAGATCAGATCCGAGAATTCATCTTCTCCTGTATCTCTCTATCTTTCATTCATTGTAAGGGTTGGCAGTTTTCTCTGGGTAATACCAGCAGGGTTCCAGTGTTCTACTGTGAAACCATGGATGTGATTGGTTTTGCTTCCTATTTATTGATTTGAGCTCTAGCAGTGAAGGCCACACATCCACACCTATTCATATTTTTCAGTTCATTCTCATGTATTTTTTTCTGAGATAAATGGAGATTGATGCTGGATTTTGTGAATTGTCTAGAGTTTCATTTAGTGTTACTAGTTTATGTATTTGGTCTTTCCAAGGATAAATACAAAAGGAGATTTATAATGAATTATCTAGGTTTTCTTATTCTGTCTCCTGATTCTTCATATGCCATTAACTTTGTAACTGAGTAAATAAGGTTTATTCAATTTAAGATAGCTTGGATGAGTTGTGTATCAGATTTGTTGTTGCTTTTGACTCAAGGAGATTAGGTAAATGCTTTAGTGTTTTGATAGGGTTTCTGGGTGTATGAAGGGGATATTTCATAAGAATGGGATTTGGGGATTTCAGTTGATAAACTTGATTGTAATGCAAGCAGGTTAGGTCATCCTGCTGGTAATGACTCTATGTTTCAATGGATAAGGCACTGATCACTAAATCAGATGCAAGCTAATATTAAGGTTATTTGCACAAAACATTTTTAATCAAAATAAATTTAATTTTTCATGTCTTGTAGTGGGCTGAAAGGAATTAACCTGCACTCAACTTGTGAGATCCATAGATTCACATTTAGCTACTGTAGATCTGTGTCATTTCATGAGTTATTAGGAGATATAAGGGGTTTACATCTATAGTAATTAGGTTCAGATTTATGTTTTAAATGCATTGGTACCATATTTTAGAACGTGAAGGTTAACTCGACTAGGTCTTGTAGAGTCTAAAGTGAAGAAGGAGTTATGCCTTATAGTTGGCCCAAGACTGCAATTAGGTGCATTCATCAGAGGAAGTTGCTAGCCTTAGATGCATTTGTCTGGTTTCTTGGTCATTTTCAAAACTGTTAAATCAGGAGCCAACAAAAAGAAAGCTAGATGGTATGAATTTTTTTGTTTGTTGGACATGTAAAGAATTTGGTTATTTTTCATCCAGATGTCCCAAGAGAGTAAAGAAGACTAGAAAACCTTAAAAATCAAGAATACCAAAGGATTTTCTTTTTATGATGATAAACACTATGCAAGATTAGAAGAATTATTGAATGATAGTAGTGATAATAAGCTTGAATTGGATAAAAAGTTTAGAGTTAGAGAGAATGCTTGATTATGATTCAAATGAAGAAGAAGCTAATCCTAAGCCTATAATAGAAAATGTTGAAACTTCCTTTGAGAATAACAATGATTTGTAAAATGATATTCAAATTGTGGAACAAAGAGAAGAACCAAGATTTTAACCTAGAGAAGAAGTAATAATTGAGTCAGTAACACCTACACCAAACAAGGATTTGACAAAGAATCACCTTGCTAATCAGATTATTGGAAGAAAAAAAAGGAGTTATGATGAAAAACAAAGTACATGAAGAATTATGTTTGATTTCTCAAGTTGAACCAAAGAGTTTAGATGAAACATGCAAGGATGATCATTGGGTTCAAGTAAAGAAGAAGAGCTAGATTAGATTGTGAAGAATGAGACATGGGAATTGGTTCCTAGATCTAAAGATAAGAATTTTATAGGAACTAAATGGGTTTTCAGGAACAAGATGAATGAACAAGGTGAGGTTGTGAGAAATAAAACAAGATTGGTATATAAAGGATATTCACAACAAAAAAGTACAGACAATGAAGGGACATTTACACCCATTTCCAGAATTGAAGTAGTAAGGATGTTCTTAGCTTATGTAGCTAGTACAAAATTCAAAGTGTATCAGACAGATGTAAAGCCAACATTCCTTAATAGAGAACTTGAAGAAGAAGTCTACATTGAGAAGCCTGAAGGATTTCCTTTGAGAAAAGGAGGACATATGTTATGCAAGTTGAAGAAAGTGTTGTATGGACTAAAGCAAGCACCTAGAACCTGGTATGCAAGGTTAGACAAGTATTTGGCAAAGTTGGGATTTGCTAAAGGTACTGCAAATAGTAATTTATATTTAAAATAAATTGAAGATGACTTGTTGATTATTGTGATATTTGTGGATGACATAATATTCAGAGGAAATGATGAAGCAAGTGACAAATTTTCTGATGAAATGAAGAATAAATTTGAGATGAGTATGATTGGTGAGATGAAATATTTCTTAGGTTTATAGATTGTGCAGAATAGTGATGGTATTTTCCTATCACAGAGTAAATATTTGAAAGACTTGTTGAAAAGATTTGGCTTGGAAACTTGTAAGCTTGTTGGTACACCTATGATAACTAGTCACAAGTTATCTAGCAAAGATGAGACACCTACAATTGAGAAGAAGTAGAAATCCATGATTAGATGTATACAATATCTAACTCACACAAGACTAGATATAGAAAATAAAGTTGGTATAGTAGCAAGATTTCAACCAGACCCTAAGGAATCACACTATGCAACAATGAAGAGAATATTCAAATATTTAAAGGGTACACCTGATTTTGGCTTGTGGTATGACATATCAAATTACTTTACTCTATGAGCATATATTGATTTGAATTGGGAAGGAAATATGGATGACAAAAAGAGTACAAGTGGTGGAGCATTTTTCCTTGGAGGAAGATTGGTTTCTTGGCTGAGCAAGAAACAAGATTGTATTTCATAGAGTACAATAGAAGTAGAAGCTGTAGCAACACCAAACAATTGTAATAAGCTCATATGGATGAAATAGATGCTGAAGAATATTGAGATAAAGTTTTCAAAACTTGTAATCATACATTGTCATAACACAAGTACAATGAGTATGTCTAAGAATAACGTGTCACATTCTAAGACTAAGCATATATCGATTAAGTATCATGTTTTGAGAGGAAAAGTTGTAGAGAAAGAAATCATATTAGAGTATGTTATTACAAAAGAGAAGATTGTAGATATTTTAAGGAAGCCTTTTCTTAAGGATACATTTGAGTATTTGCAAGGTATGCTAGGAGTTATGCCCTTGTCTACTTTTGAGTAGAATATGTGGAGATTGCATCATTCTAGTGTAACAAAACACTATTGCTTATCTAGACCGAATGTTGATGCTTCCTATATGGGGGAGTATCTATGGTTGAGTAGAGTAATCAAGGACTCCTAGTAGCTAGTATGAAATAGTATCTTTGGACACTTGAGCTAGTTGAAGACTTTAAACAATTGATTGACATAATGGTGCCTTTGTCATTAATTTCAATGGTAGAGAGTGTAGGAGTTGATGAAATCCAACTCCACAATCACCAAGATCACCTACATGCAAATAGCTTGCTGAAGAGAAACCTAAGAAGGAGGAAGAGCTTGGAGCAAACAATGGAAGATAAAATATTTCACAATAGAGAAAATGAAATTGCTATGTGAATAGATGAATTTACAATGAGAGAGAGACCAAATACAAAGGCCTCATGGAAGCTTGTAGAACAAGTTGGAAGGAGGTAGAAGATAAGGTTGACAACTAAGCACACTTCCACAAAAAGGTGGCACATGCTAGAAGGGAAAAAACTCTCGTGTTGTCAAAAAATAACCACTACAACTACTAAATACTAAATATTAAATAAATGCATTAACCTAAGTAAGCTTAAGTAAATAGAATAAACAATTAATAATTAATTATTTACTCTAACAGAGAGATTGCATAAAACATCTACTATCAATTTGGGAGAGCGTGCAATGGGGAAGAGATGCACTAAAGGAAGATGAAGCACATTGATTTATATCAATGGAGGAGAAGTGTGAACAATTCATGCCATCCATGTAAAAATGAGGAAAACATAGATGGAGAATTGTTTTTTTAAGTTTCATATATGATTAATAAAGAGGATTTGAAAAGATGAGAGTAGCAATAACAACAGAGTTGGATTTGGAGTAATTCTTCTTCCATAACATCAGAGTTCCCCCTGATGCACCTTCTGAACTACTAGCATTAATAGAATAATTTTAAAAAGCTTTAATCTATTCTACCTTCTCTTTACTCATCTTAGTTTCTTGTAACAAGAGAAAATCAGGCTTTTGTTCTCTAACAAAATTCGTAACAATATCCAGTTTGTGAATGCTATTCATCCCCCTAATATTCCAAGTTATGATTTTCATTATCTATTTTTTAGGGGTGAAATCTAGAATAGTTGCCTGCCTACCATCAGCAATATTCTGCATACTTTCTAATTCTTTGGTTTTCTTATTGGGTTTTCTTTCTCATTTGTCCAGGGAACCAACATCCGGTTTCACCTTAGAAAGTTGTTCCGCTCTTTTTCCAGATTTGTTCAGAGTAGAAGTAAGAGGATTCTTCTTAGATTGCTAATCAATTTTCCTACTTCTAGTTTGTACTCCCTTTGTGTTACTCTTTTTTTCAGTCCTTTTTCTTTGGTTTAATATTAGCTTTGAGTTTTCTCCAGAGTCTTTCACAACTTCTAGGGAAAGAGAATCATCCAAAGGAGAGTCAACATTAGCCTGAGAAGACACCTGGATCTCTCTAGTCTAAGAAGAAAGAAGATCTCCCTCCTTAGGAATATTTCCATCATCAACCAAGAATTCACCTTCCTCTAGCTCGATTTTGTCCTCCATATATCTCCATCCATCTTCTATCCTTTGATAGATAATGATTTGTTTTGATAGATCTATTTGATCCTCTGGTCTTTGTACAAGTTCAAAAGAATCTATATTCAAACCATGGTCTACTATCTCTAAGATAGCAATCTCAGAAGAGGGTACATTCCCTAACTCAACCTATGGAGCATTAGAATCTTTGACTGAAGGCTCTTTTCCCACCTCAACATTAGGATCAATAGAGTCTTCATTATTCTTTTGAACTTGTCTAAGAACAACTTTGGGTTTCCAAACTTTCTTTTGGTGAACCTTCAGCTTTTTCCCTTCTGAAACACTACTTGGAAGCTTTTTACTCTTGGAGGGACAATTTCTAACCAGATGCCCCTATTTCTTGCAAGCATAACAAGAGTTGGGCAGATCTTCAAAAAGAATCTCTTAAGTTTTTTTACCTAGCTTGGATATAAGTTCCACCTTATCAGGAAGATGATTCAGGTCTGCCACTTTAACAAAGATTCTAGCACAATGAAGTTTGGTTCTAGAAGTCGTGGCACTGTCCAATGCCACAAGTTCACCAAAGGAACTGACAATACCTTTAAAAATATCCTCATGCTAGAATTCAAGAGGGAGACTAGGAAGTCTAGCCCAAATGGGAGTGGTTAAGAAAAAAGAATCAACGAGATCCATGTTAGGTTCCCATTTTTTAATAGTAAGAGAACTTTTACCAAAAGGCCATGGTCCACCACAAAGAACCGTATTCAGATCTTCCTTGCAGTTGAAGAAAAATGAGAAGAAACCATTCGACATTGGTGCAATATCTACCTCTCCTCAAATAACCCATTTCCTCTTAACCATTTTTGTAAGAGAATCTAGATCTAGTCTAGCCTCTAGAAATTTTCCCACTAAGGTGAAATGATCTGGATATGGACCTCCATGGAATTCAGTTTACCTGGAGTAATAAGAGAGTAGGTAATGAATGTATTCAGGCCAGGCTTGACCTTGCTCTTATCTCTCCAGATTGGACTAAAGATTTCAGGTGCAAGCTGGAAACCAGTCAGAAAATTGGATCGGATCATTTCCCCCTCATATATTTTGCTACTAAGATCAATCTCAAGAAGAATTTTCCTTTTAGATTTGAGAAGATGTGGCTGCAACACCCTCAGTTTGAAAGAAAATTGGAAGAATGGTGGAGTATTGATATTGAAGGGACGACCCTCTATAGAGTTACTTCTAAGCTCAAGAATGTTAAAAGGGAAGTTAAAACTTGGAACAAGAATAGTTTTGGGAACATCTTTGAGAACAAAACTGTAATGAAGGATGAAATTCTTATAACCCAGGAAAAAATTTAGAAGGTTGGTTATACTCCTGATCTCCTCATTGAAGAAAATGAAAAATTGGCTCAATATCATGATATCATCACTAAAGAAGAAATCTACTGGAGACAAAGGTCAAGGCTGTTATGGTTGAGTGAAGGTGATAAAATCACCAAAATTTTCCATCTCTCTACTCTTAAACATAGGGAAAAAATGCACATATCACACCTTAAAAAGGGAGATCCGAAGATTATAGAGGACAATGCCATCATGGAAGATATGGTGACTTTTTTCTCTTCTCTTATGACATTTGATCATAACATAAATCTGGAGAGTCAGGCTGAAATCCTTAGAGTGATTCCTCCTCTGGTTTCGAAGGAATAGAATAAAATGTTAAGCTCTATACCTAAGGATGATGAAATTTTCAAAGCTATCAGCTCCTTGGGAGGAGATAAAGCTCCTGGGCCTGGTGGTTTTCCCATGTTTTTCTTCCAAAAAATTTGGAAATTTGTGGGCAAAGATGTTTGTGATGCTGTGATGGAATTCTATGGAGCCAAACATATGCTTAAGGAAGTCAACTCCACCTGTTTGTACCTAATCCCAAAGAAAATTGGTGCTGATTCTCCTGATCTTTTCAGACTGATCAGCCTTTGTAATTCTTTCTATAAAATCATTTCCAAAGTTCTTACCTCCAGACTTATCCAAGTGATGCCTTTGATTATTTCTGATCAAAAAAATGGATTCATCCCTGGTAGGTAGATTTTTAACTCTATCATCTCCACTCATGAGAATATTCATTCCTTATCTTGTTCTAACAATCACGGGTTCATTATGAAAGTGGATATTGCTAAGGCCTATGACAAAGTTGATTGGTCTTTCCTCTTAAAAATTTTGCCTGCTTTTGGTTTTGATCATAAGGTAGTTGGTCTGATTCATCAATTGATCTCTACCTCTTCTATTACTGTTCTGGTTAATGGAAGCTCATCTCAGTTCTTTTATCCTTCTCAGGGTTTGAGACAAGGTGATCCTTTATCTCCTATCCTTTTTGTAATCATGGCTAATTGCTTGGGGAGGCATATTGGGGATTTGGTCCATAGAGGTATCATTAAGGGTTTACAACCTTCGTCCCATCCTCTTGCTTGCTCTCATGGACAATTTGTTGATGATACCATCTTCTTGGGTAAGGCTGAAGTAAAGAAATCCAAAAATTTGAAGCAAGCTATTAACTTATATTCCTCTACCTTAGGCCAGTGGGTTAATTGGAATAAAAGTGTTGTGTACTTTATAAATACCCCTATCCAAAGACAAAATAAAATTTCTAAAATCCTTGGATGTTCTATATGATCCCTCCCCTCTTCTTACTTAGGCTTCCCTCTAGGTCTGAAGATCCCTGATACCTTCTGGGAAGAGCTAATTAACAAATTTAGTAAGAAACTTGTGGGATGGAAAGGGAATATTTTAAGCCAAGCTGGTAACTTAACTCTTCTCAAAGCTTGTCTTCAAAGCATACCAACTTATGCTTTAAGTCTCTTTAGAATCCCTACTAAATTTGCTGAGTCTATTGAAAAAATTCAAAGAAATTTCCTTTCAATTGGTGCTGAGGAGAAAAGGAGAATGCCTTTAATTGCTTGGGATAATGTTTGCAAACTGTTAAGAGAAGAAGGTTTGGGAATTAGGAAAATCAGATGCATGAATGATGCTCTTTTAGCAAAACAAGGTTGGAGAGTCTATCATGACAACAAAGAGTGGAGTACCATTTGGAAACAAAAGTACCTCTTCAATGCTAAATCCCTTCCTGATTTCCTCTCTGCTCTTGATGTTTTTCACCCTTCCTCTATATGGGGGGTTGTTCAGGGGACCAAGAAAACTCTAGGAAAAGGATGTTCATGGAAAATTGGTAATGGGCTACAGGTGAAATTTTGGGAAGATGTTTGGTTAATGGATCATCCCTTGTTTGAAGATTTCCTTGACAATGATCTTGTTGACTGATGCAAGCAGAGATTTGGCATATTAGTAAGTCATTATTGGTAGAATGATTCCTAGGTGAATTTAACTAATGTTGATCAAGGCTTCAAAAATATCCAATTATCTCTCAATGATGTTGCTCTTTATCCTAATCTTGAGGATGAGGTTATTTGGCATGCTGACCCTAGTGGCCATTTTAAAGTATCTTCTATATTTGCCCCAAAGGATAAGGGAAATCAATCTCTTTGGTCTCATGCCTATATTAAGGGTCTCATTCTCAAAATTAATATCTTCTTTTGGATTATGCTTCTGTTGGTGCTCAAAATTGCAGCCTTCATTTTGAGCACTGTTGAGAAATCAAGCCCTTAAACGCTTTTAAAATGCATATGTGCCTGGTTGTACTCGGCTATCCATTTGAGACCCCTGAGGTGTTTACTGCTTCTAGCACCTTTCATTCAGCATGCCTAAGTGTTTCGTGAAGTTAAATTGAGTTTCTGAGTCATTTGGCGAAGTCCTATTTCAAGCATTTGTCAAATTTACAATTCTGCCCTAGTGTCAAATAACGACAGGAGGCTATATTTGCATTTGAATATCTCACACTTAAAAAGGTTTTGTGACTTTCCACTTTGAGAGTGTCTAGTGTCCATACCTAAGAACCTATGTTTTAGATTTTGAGTTGTTTCGAGTCCGTTTGACTAGGTTTTGAATCCCTCGAAGTTGGTCAGTTACTGTTTTCATGTTTTTGCAAAATATTCAAAATTCTGGGAAGCCCTGTTTGACATGTTGTAACTTCTGACCAATTGACCCAAATGTTGAAATTCCTTTTGCATTACATTGTAGATATTAGAGACTTCCTATGTTTCAATGTTCATATCTTGACGAATCCGTTTGATCAATTTTCAAACGCGATTCCAAATGGAATTTCTAAAGTTTTATTGGTGTCAGCATTTGCAGATTGATTGGAACCCCTGTTCGTGACATCATAATTATTAATCTGTGATTAGTGAGATTGAATGGATTGTACCACTGTGTTGTCCTCTAAAAATACTTTGAGTGTGTCAGTTTTCAAGTCTTGATGTATATGTCTTCACGCTTTTCCAGGTCAATTCCATTTGCAAAAAATGTTTTCTATTAGTGTTCCTAGTTGCAAAATTCTGAGTAGCCTATTTTGAACGTCTACCATTTGTGCCCAGTTATTCATTTTGAGCCCAAATCTCAAACTCATAATGTCCTCATGAAAGAGAACCAATGCCCCAGTTTTCATAACCTTAAGTGCCCATCTGTCTAGTTTTCCAGGCCATTTCCAAATGCAATTTCTAGTTTCCTAACATGTTTATCTGCAGGTGTTTTTCAGTGGTCAAATTTGATAGCGGATATCATTTGACCTTGAATTTTTCAGAAGATGAGATCTGACAGGGTGAAAGTATGCAGAATAGAGAATCAGTGGGTCAAATTTTAGAGCCTGGTCAGAGGTTTGGGTCAGTTTTTAAGGCCAGTCAACAGACCTTCTGGCACTAATTTGATAGTTTCCAGATTAGTGGTAAACTGGGTTTCAGTTGATCAGTCAATGATCAAATTTGATTCTAATTAGTTCAAAATGATCAAAGGATTACTTCTGCATTTTAGTCATTTGGAAATGAATTTTTTTTAGCTAGACCCACTTTGGGGCCCGACTAATGTTATCAGATTTATAAGGCATGATGAAGTTTTCAACATGATTAAATTGCGAGTGGAATGAATTTGTTTTATTAAAGTATCATAATGCAAAAGCAATATAAGAGATGTGGAAATAACTGGCTCCATCTTGGAGTATGAAGATGCCAAAGTCGTGCTATCAAAACTAGTGGACGAAATAGAATCTATAGATATGTCCCCACTTGCAGTTGGCTCTAATTGTTGATTGCTCTATATAGAGGGCCAGTGATATAATAGTAGAATGTTTGAAATAGGAGGTGTTAAGTTGGCTAAGGGTGCATTCTTGACTTTGACATCCGACTACATATAGGTTAAAGAACTCAAGGTAGAAAATTGCAAAGAAGGTGATTCAAAAGTGGATCGCAGTGGAATCGAAAGAGGACATTTTATGGGCCATCCAATTTGTGATTTTTTCCAGAAAAGATTCTATAGAGAAAATAAACTTTATATGCATATGCAAATAGAAGATTATACTTGTTACATATGCCAGAGAAGTCACCCTAGCCGCTATGATTACCATCGAAACTACAACGATTTAGAGGCACACTTTAGTTAAGATCACTTCCTATGTGAAAATCTGGAGTGCCTTGCAAAACAAAATTTTATTGTCTTTTCTTCAGAATTTAAGTTGAAGAGCATAATGCCTTTGAACATGCAGGAAATATGTCCCGCTCTCAATGCAATGTTGCACTTCAAATTCCTGTTAGCTTTTAGTATAGGGGACTTGGAGATGAGCATGAGTCCTATCGAGGTAGTAGAAGATAAGGATGCCTGGAGCAAAATAATATGTGAGAGGAGGAGGCAGGGGATTAAAAGGCCATAGACAGAGCATCCACAATGGAAGCCATAGTTTTAAGATGTGATGCCAGTCAAAGCATGAAGGAGCCTCATGCAAAGAATAGGGAGGCACCCATTATGAAGCGCAGGGTCAGGTTGAAAAGAACATTAAGAACATGGGTCTCCATGCCATGCTGAAGCAACTCCATGCATGAACAGAGGCCCCAGTCAGAATGGGCGCCCACATTGAATAATAAACCTTGGCAAAATCAGCGAAAATGAAGCATACCTGAGTAAGGTCCAAAAGTGCAGTTTGGTCCACCTTCACAAACTCCTCATCCCACTTTCTCACTTCCTCCTCTGAATTAATAGCAACGTTTCCTTCAATTCTGGCCTTGGCAGCTTTGATACGGTATTCATAATATTCAGTAACTTTGGTAAGGATGTTAGCAGTGACATTTTGTATTGGGATGATATGATCCTTGCCAGTATCATCAAAGACCCACGTCCAAGAAAATAGCCACACAAATTAAAAGAAAACTGCCAAGACAGAGGGAATCAACAACAACGAAAAAGAAGACTCCACAGGTTGAATAAGAGGAGGCACAGGCAGAGATCTCCACGCATTTTAACACAAGCAGAACACACAGCCAGTAAAAGGGACCCTGCGGTTTGGAACATAGGCCGTCAGGAATACTCAGAAAAATGAGTCCATGATTATTGCAAAGAATAGGATTTCAATCCGAACATTTAAGGAAGCCACGCCTTATACATAGGGAACCCACGTTTTCTAAAGAGTGACCACCCACGTAAAGAACAAAGAACGCACCATCATCAAAAATGCAGCAACACACCCCAACTCCAAAGAGAGACTCATGCATTTAAAAGAGGCCCAGAGTTCTAAGCAGCCCACGCTTGTAAGATAAAAAAGCCTCAAACATTAAAAGAATCGCCATGGGGTTGCAGGGCGCTAGTGAAAGCAAACAACATACATTTAAAAGGGAACAGCCGCAGGGAAACGGGTTTAATCCCATATTGTTTATGTGGCAATTATTTTAAATTGTTAAATACAATTCGTTGCTAAGTTAACGTGTCTTAAGACACATTATCTTTTCAAGGTAGTGCTTGGCCCAGTGGTGGGGCTCGTGGTCGGTCAGCCAGCTAGAGGAAAGAATGATAATATTTTGATCGAAAAAATGTGCAGACCAAAGGATGATGTCAGCAAGTTGCAGGTGACTGGAGAACTCAAAAATATGGCGCCTTGCTACTTCGCTAGTTGGGAAATCTTGAAAAGTCCGACTAGCGAGATAGCGAGGTCGTCGAAAAACCCCAAAATTTGATAAGATTCAAAGTGTTATGTGGGTCCTGTGTGCAATACCAACAGCGAATCAGATGGTGACAAGTGGCAGCGACAGAGTGACTGGGTTATGATGTGGTGAGCAAATGTCAGGAGCACACTAGATTGCGCCACGTGGAAGATCCGACAGATCTTGCTAACTCGCCAAGCAGAAGATGCATGAGATTTAGCATAGCGAGTTAGTGAGAAAAGGACATGTGGCATCCGTTGTACAGGCCCAGACTAATCAAAGTGTGCCACGTGGCATTGGTCAAAGTCAGTTTGACCCAGATTCAAAGGGCAAGAAAAATTTGTAGAAAATAAAAAATAATTTTTTATTTATTTTTCTGGGCAATGGGTATGCACGTTCAAAAATTTCAAAGAGAGACATTTTCTAAAGTTTATACTTTAGAATTTTTCAAATTTTATAAAAAATCAAAGTTGCAAGCCTGAACCTTTGAGTAGGGGACTAATTTTTGAAATAAGATTCTGGAGGTTTTCGAGAGGCCAGATAGGCAATGTTATAATCGGGAGAAGATGAAATTTTTGATTCTGGAGTCAATTTTTGCACAGGTATCAGTCTGTTTGAGCTACATGAGGTTTTCTATTAGGTACCTGAATTGCAACCATTTTCAGACCAGGAAGTTCAATTTTGATTTTTGTCAAGGTAATGACTTGAATATTAGTAGAAGGCAATGGAAATGCAATTGGGGTTAGATTTGTTCAGATTTACTTAGTAAAAACTCATTTTCACTGGCATTTTCATGGGGCAATCAGATATTTTGGTGATTCAAAAAGCTTTCATCATTAAGTAGAGATATTTTGCAAATCAGTTGCAGATAATGATGAAACAAAATCAGATCAGATGGGATGAAAAAAGAAAGAGGTTACTCAGCTGCACAGGATTGAATTTCAAGTGGACACTTGTCGTCTTAAGAACAGATCCGAGAATTCTTTCTCTTCTATATCTTTCTTTCTTGCTTCCATTTGAGGGGTTCCAGTTTTTTGTTCCAATTTTTGCGCTGAGAAACCATTCTTCAACATTTCTTCTTGTATTGAACAACATTTTGAGTTTTATGCAAATAGTTCATGTCTGTTAGGTGATTTATGCAGTATTCTGTACATCTTTCATGTATTTGGTTTCAAGGAAAACAAATAAAGAGAAGCAATGGTTTCAAATTCAGTCTGAATCTTGTCTCCTGTTTGTGGATCTCTAATCTTTTATAGTTTATGATCAAAGACCATAGCTTAGGTTGCATATCATTTAGTGATGTATGTGATTGAAATACCTTGCTTATGGAATAGAGAGCCATGTAACTGCTTCGTGTTTATCAGAGGGTTTACTAATTTCATGATGGGATATTCTGAGTATGAGATTCATTTTGATGCAGATATCTATTCACAAGGTGAAAGATAGATCAGAGATTTGGATGTAGTAATATGTTTGAGATTTCTAGAAGATGTATGGTTATAATTCATTTAATTGCCCAATAGATAAGGCACTGATCACAGATAGGATCATTAAATTTTGTTGCTCATACCTGGGTCTTGCTTTCATCAATCTATTAAATTATTTTCATTTTATTGTTGAAAGGTATTCAAAGTAGAACCCACACTTAGCTTTCCAATTTCATGAGTCATGTCCTTAGCTATTTCATGCTTGTGATCTCTTGGTTAAGCATAAAAGAATTGAGGGTTTCATCTGCTTTTATAGATTTTGAATATGGTTATTGCACTGGTCACATAGTCAGATCTAAAGAGGTTCACCTGCCTAGGTTTTGTAGAGCCTGAAGAAGAAGAAGGGTCATGCCTTACAGTTGGCCTGGTGTCTGAATGGATGTGTTGATAATGGGAGTTAGCTGCCCCTAGATATGTTTTGTTCTCATCAGGGTAATTGGAAACGGGTAACGTTTTCAAACACCAACAGCTTCCAAATAAAATTTTGACCCTAGATAATTTGCCAAAAAGAGGTATTAATGTGGTTAAGAGGTGTATTTTATGCAAAAATGGTTTTGAAGATAGAGACCATATGTTTTTGAATTGCTCCTACACCCAACAAGTCTGGACCGAGATTCTTAACTTTTGGGGTATAACATGGGTCCATCAAAACAATGTGGAGCTCTCTTTTAGAAGCTGGCTTTGCCCCTCTAAGGATCCTGATGATCTCTTTCTTTAGAAACTTACTCTCCCTCACCTCTGGTGGGGAATCTGGAAAGAAAGAAATAATCAAATTTTTAGGAGTAAAGATCTTCCGAGATGGGTGCTTGGTCAGAATATCATTAGAGCCATCAAGGAGAACTTTAAATCCTAGAGAATTTTTGAGCATACTTTCCATTTTGAGAACCCTTTACGATCTAAAAGGTCCAATTTGAAAACTAATAATCCAAGATTGAGTATAAAATGGAAGGTGCCTCCTTTTGGATGGATCAAAGGGAATTTTGATGGTGTTGCTAAGGGAAACCCAAGAAGAGCAGGATGTGGAGGGGTCTTGAGAGATGAGGTGGGTAATGTTATAGATGTTATTAATATCCCTATTGGTAAATCTAATAGCCACATTGCTGAAGCTACTGCTGCCTTCTATACTATTAAGCTAATTGTCAATTTGGGGTATTCCAAATTATGGTTGGAAGGTGATTCTTTGAACATTATAAATAGCCTAAATAATAAAAATGCAATCTCATGGTCTATTGAAGCTATGGTTATGGAAATCAAAATCTTAATTCAAAAATTTGAAAAGGTGGTCATTTCCCATATTTACCGCGAGGCCAATGGTGTTGTTGACTGGATAGCCAATTGTATTGTAGAAATGGGGCATAAGGTGAGGTGGCATGAGGAATTAAAAAAGCATGCTGATCTTAAAATGATTATTAATTATGAAGCCTTTCACTCTGAAGTGGGAAAGATTTGTTTGGATTAGCAATTTAATGATTTGGTGGAGTGGCCTTATGACTATTAGATTACCTTCCTTGAGGAGGTACATTCATGTGAATGTAATGTGGTCTCAACACTTATCTTCTAAAAGGTGTCCTCCAAATCACGCAACTAAAAACTAGTTTCCTTTCAACCTCTTTGCGTACTGTATCTGGGTGTTTCTAGTCTTGTGTTTTCTTAGCAGAATGGGGGGTGAGCCGTGGAAACAATAACCCAAAAAATGTGATGAATGGAAGGCTCGTCAAGATGTTTGGAAGATTCTTCAGAAAGGGAAGGTGGTTAGTTATCTGGAGCGTTTGCATGGCCTCAAAACCCATATCCGCTTTCTTTAAAAATTGGGCTGATGACATAGTCACTCTCCATGGAGTCACTGTGAAGCTTACTGAGGACTTCATTGCCGAGGTCATGGGGCTCCCCATGAGTGGAATAAAGTTTTCAAAATAGACCAGTATCTCCAATGCAGCCTATAAATTTTTTTTTAAAGATGGATGATGAGGAGAAGCAATTGGAAAAGAGTGGAGACTTCTTTGATGTGGAGCAGATTAAAGGTATCTGGCGTGATGTGCTTTGCTACATTCATGAGTACTTTATCCTAGATGGTAGGAACAAAAGAGTTCATAA
The DNA here is from genome assembly GCA_028749045.1 of Cupressus sempervirens. Classification (NCBI taxonomy): domain Eukaryota; kingdom Viridiplantae; phylum Streptophyta; class Pinopsida; order Cupressales; family Cupressaceae; genus Cupressus; species Cupressus sempervirens. Next base: position 820,909,934 of record CM053789.1, on the reverse strand, counting down.
ATTTCATTTTGTTTTTCTCAACCACTTTAGATACAAGGATAGAATTTCTTTCCCTTTCTATTTACATTTTTCGTTGCTTCAAAGTTTATTTGCCCATAGGAAGAAGGAGTCTCGACCTATTTTACATGAGGTTTGATACTTCTTATTGAGGGCTTTTGTAAAAATAAGACCATTGCTTCAACTCCTTCTTCTGACAATTAGAAAGATTCTCAGTCCAAGAAGCACAAGAAGGATGAGAATGTTAAAGGGAAAGAAAAGGTAAAACCTAAATCCTCCAGTTCTCATAAACATATTGTTGAAATTGAGTCTGAATAGAAGAGTTTTGAGGGTTCTGAGAAGGATATCCCAGAGGAAGAGGAAGGGACAGATGTTGGGGAATTCACCTCAAATTTGGAGGGATATCCGAAAACAAAAGGAAAATTTGATAAAGAAAAAGAGGAGGATACATCAGAATAGATCATCTCTGACAATGCAGGTAATCAGATTGTGTCCGAGGGGGGGTGTTAATGACAAAGATAACTTAACTGATGACCCAGTTACTATGAAGGATGTGGGTCATATGGTTTAGGCTTTGACTCCTGCTACAGAGACTGGGGAACAACAAAAGGAGGATCCAATCCAGCAAGATGCCCCTATTGAGAATAGAGAGGAGGTCTAGATGGATAGGGAGGAACAAATGGAAAAGGTTGGTTCCCCTTTACATGAGAGTACTGATGAGATTTGTGACTCTCCACAGAGGGACAACAAGCTTTCCTTCTTGCATTCTGTCAAGCTCAAAGCGGACTCTATTCTCCAAGTTGATTCTTGGATCTATAATGAAATTATGGGGCTGAAGAAGAAAGTAGAAATAATGCAACATAACTAGGATGTTGATCGAGCCATAATTAATCACTTGGAGGTGCAAATGGGATATATCCCTAAAAAACTTAAAGATTATGTGTCAAATCTTGGAATGCTTATCAAGGAAAGTGGTACAAAAATGGAGCAGATAACATCAAACATTTGTGTCACTGCAGCTAGCCTTGGAAAAAGAGTTAATGAAGATACTATTTCTTCAGAGGGCTTGAGTAAGAGGACAAGGCGGAGTTTGAGGAAGAAAGCCTTGCAAGCTGCTACGACTTTAGCTGCCAACTCCATTCAGAACACTATTATGATCGACAAGGAGGCCGTAAAGATGATTATGAAATTGCAATAGAAGCTTTGGGTCTTCTATGTTGTTTCTATTTATGCATAGGTCCTTTTTCTGATCTATGTTTTTGGTTTTGGTATTTGGTTTTGGTTCTATTTTTTGGTAAAACTTTATTTCAGGTTCCAGGTCCTTGTAAAACCTGGATACTTTCATAGAACTTTGCTAGTGGTTTCAGGTCCTTGTAAAACCTAATTTTCTTTCTGCTTTTCAATAGGTTTCAGGATTGCTCCTGGTGGTCTTAATTGCCTATCTTTCTTGTTTTTGTTATAAGGGTTTCGGGGCCCGTTCAAAACCTACTTTTACCATAATCTAAAACAGAGTTGGATTTGGTATTCTTGGAACTTAGATGCTTTTCATCTATATTGCCATCAATGCCAAAGGGGGAGATTGTTAGCATGAATGTTGATGGTATTGTTTTGGGGGGAATATCCTAAGCATTTCTAGAATAGTTGAGGAGATTGGCATGTTGCTTTCATGATTGTTTTTTTCATTGATGTCAACATAGTATTATTTCTATAAGGACTGGAAGAGTGGCAGGCATAGAATGAGGTTGTATAGACTATGTATTGATGATGATGTCAAGTGCAGTTGCAAATATGTCCTACATTATGTCTTGATGATGTGGACAAGTGCATATAGAAAATTGAAGACATGTAAGAGTTATTCATGATTTATAGAAGACAATGTATAGACAAAGTACCTAAAATGTATTTTTTGGCATTTTGATTGTATCTCTTAACAGGGATGAAATAGTGAAGAGAAAAGTAGATAGTAGATAACCTAATGATGAGGTTAGTGAGTGCATGAGGTCCAAGGAAGTTGCATGTGTGAGCTGTGAGCCAAAAATATTTTTTATTCAAAAAGATGTAATAAATTGTAATATCTTAATGAGGTCCTATTATAATTAATTGAGAAAACCTCAAGGTCGACTCAAAGAATTATTTTGAGGATATGGTATAAAGGAAAGTAATTTTCCTTATGATGAAGTGTGAACATGTGTATATAAGTGTGTAAATGTGAATTATGCAAGTGATATGTGAAGTTGGTGAATTCATGTAAGCGATCAAAGGGATCAATGTGATGTGAATTTCAAGATCTAGTATTGAGATCTGAGAAATATTTGGTGCATTATTGGCACAGTAAGTGCATATAGAAAGAGTTTGAGTTATATAGTTTCATTTCTATTATTATGAAATGAATAATGCAAAGATGAGTTGGATAGTGAGTTCGGTGGCCTTGCTCCTAAAGGTGTTTGGATAGTGGGTCCATTTGCCTTCTACAACTCCTAACAGGGTTGGAATCTCCTAATAGGGATTCAAAGCCTCCCAACAGGGAGTGATATGTACTAAATGTATTTCATTGGCTCCTAACAGAGTCCACCCTCTCAGAAGGAACTTTAATATTAGTACATCTTTTTGTGGGTAGCATCCCCACCCGGATTTTCCCTCTAATCAAGGGTTTCCCTAGTTAACATATATGGTATTACTGTGTATGCATATCTTATTATGGTTGTTGATTACATTGTTCACATTTTTAAGGTTTAATAAGGTTGATAAAATTTATATTGATCTGATAACTGATTACCCCCCCCTGCTAGTTATCTTGGTGGACTTTACTTTCTAACAGTTCCCAACCAAAATATAAAGAAGATCAATCTTTCTCATAGTCAAAATAAAAAAAGATCAAAGAGGAAGAGGAAGCGGGAAAGGACTTTGTAGAGGAGGTTTTGGTGGGATGTTTAACTTCCACTATGGGAAAATGTTCATTGAGTGTATGAGTGTCCCCAACATCAAGGGAGAACAAATAAAAGACCAAACAAAAATGCACAAGTTGTACATATACATGAAGATGTCATGTCATCATATTCTAAAGATGTTGAAATAGAAGAGGTCCTTGTTACTAGAAGAGTCTTGCTAAATGACAAAAATAACATGAGTAAAGGAAGAATTTGTTCTGTGCAAGGTGTAAGTGTAATGGTAAAATATGATATCCCATTATTGATAGTGGTAGCATTGATAATCTTGTTTAAGAGGAAATAGTTAATAATTTGAATTTAGTAAGAAAGATGCATTTGAGTACCTACTAGATTTTGTGGTTGGAATAGGATCATAAGGCTTTAGTCTATAGACAATGTTTAGTAAATTTCAAGATTGGGAACCATCATGATGAGGTGTTGTGTGATATCATGCCTATGCATGTTATCATTTGTTATTAGAGAGACCCAAATAGTTTATCATGATAGGTACACAAATATCTATTATTTGACAATGAATGGAGTCTAACACAAGATGAATCCATTGAAGGAAGCAAAAGGAAAGGTATATAATAATTCCAACATATGTTTAGTTGATGGAATGAAGTTTATAGAAGGTGTGAGGCATGAATATATGTATTTTTATCTTTAATTTCAAAAGTTGAAAAAGAGAAAGTAGAAGATGTACCTGTAAAAGTTGTAATGTTTTTGGACAAGTTTTAGGATATTGTATCCAATATGTACTTGATAGATTTCCACTAGTTAAAATATTAGTCATCAAATAAACTTGGTTCTTGGATCCAGATTGCTAAATAAGGAAGCCCATGGAATGACTCTATAGTAAAGTAAGGAATTAAACAAACAAGTGTAAGAGTTGTAACAAAAGGGGATGATTTGAGAATGTTTGAGCCCATGTAGTATACCAATAGTACTATAACTAAATAAAAATAGTAAATGGAAGATGTGCATAAATTCTCAAGTGATCAACATGATTACCATCAAGTATAGATTTCCCTTACCAAATATGGATGATATCGTACATTATTTGAGTGGAGTTGTGTATTTTATAGAGATAGACCTCAAGATTAGAAATGACCAATTCTAGATTAGATAAGGAGATGAATGGAAGGAAATCATCAAGATAAAGGAGGGAATATATGAGTAGCTAGCCATGTCCTTTGGGCTTACCAATACACCAATCCCATTTATGTGATTCATGAAAGAGGTACTAAAAGATTTTTGAGTAAGTTTGAGATTATTTATTTAGATGAGATTTTGATTCATAATAAGATTTTGGAGAATCATATAATGTATATTTGTAAAATCTCTAAGAAGTTAAGGGAAGAAAAGTTATTAATTGATTTGACGAAGTGTAGTTTTGTAAAGGAGTTAGTGTAACTAGGATTTGTTGTCTCAGTAGATGGTCTTAAAATAGACCAAAAAAAGTGACAAATATTATCCTTTAATGACTTACTCAAAGGAGTATATCCAACATAATAAATTTTGATGGTTTGACTATCTTTTACATAAAGTTGATCATGAATTTTAGTAGTGTACATAGACCTTTAACTGAAAAATGAAAGTGGATAGGAAAGGGTTTAAATGGACTACAAGAGCAACAAAAAGTTTTGAATTATTTAAAATAAATTATATAGAACATCACATTCTTATGGAAGTTTCATATTTTTATAAGGTATTTCAAGTAGACTGTAATGCTAGTGGTGTTGTCATTAGAGTTATTTTGAGTTAAGACGATAAACCCATTGCTTATTTTAGTGAGAACTTGAATGATACCAAATGAGAGTATTTTTTTTATGATCAAAAGTTCTATACTATAGTTCATGCATCAAAGAAGTGGATATATTATCTTTTACCTAAAGATTTTATTTTATTTACTAATCATTAACCTTTACAATATTTGAATAGACAAGGAAAGTTGAATCATAGGTATTTAAAATGGGTTGAGTTTTTGCAGGGTTACACCTTTGTTTTAAAGCACAAGAGTGTAAAGTCTAAAAGGTTTACATATGTCCTCAGTGTGAGACATATGTTGTTGACAAAGATGCAAATTAAGGTCATTGGGTTCAAGAAACTAAAGAATTTTTACCCTAAGGATCCTGATTTTGGAACCCCTCGAGAGCTTGTACAAAACCTATTACTATGAATAAAAGAGAATCATAGTGGAGGGTTAAATGGAGATTTTGGTCAAGATATAAACACTACTATGGTTAGTGAGAATTATTATAGGTCATAGTTACAACAAGTAAACAAATTTGTAAAGAGTTGTAGAATTTGTTAGATGGAAAAGGGAACAAAGTAGAATACAAAATTATATCTGCCATTGCATGTACTATATAATTTATGGAGGACATTAGTGTGGACTTTTTTCTTAGCTTACCAAGAACTCAGAGGGGGCATGATTCAATTTTTGTGGTGGCATAGAAGACTAAAATATGGTTCATGCCTATGGCTCCCATTTTTTTTACATGTCTTCTATATTATGATATTATATCATTCTTATATGTCATCATCTACCAAATTTTATCCCTAATTTATATTATTTTATAATTGATTTGACATTTTTATCATGCCCCATGATGTCTTTTTTAACAATTGATCATCAATCAATTCATCCTTCTAGAAGTAAATAACCATTAATTTATCCCGCCATCCCAAGTCTTAAGTTGTCATAATTTTATTTTATCCATTTTCCTATAGTTTTATAGATAATTAATTCGACATTAATTCATTAGCTTATTTTTTGATTTATGGAATTTCTCATATTTTCCAAATCTTAATTTTTCCATTTTGTAGGTATAAGTGAATTTTTAAATTAAAAAATTCCCTCCTTTTTCCAAATAGGATTTTATCCCTTGATTTGTGCTTTGTGTCCTCTTTTCTACCCTCCACCTTCCTTTTTTTCCTTTTGTCATAAATTTTGATACTTTATGACAATTTTCATTTTCTTCTTTGTCATAGTTTATGACAATTTCTCTTTTCTTTATCATAAATTGTCATAGCTTATGACATTTTCATTTTTCCTTCTATCATAAATTGTCTTAGTTCATGATAAATTTCCTTTTTCCTTTTTCACAATTGTCATAGTTTATGACAACTTTCCTTTTTTTTGTCTTATTTGTCATAGTTAATGATATATTTCCCTTTTTTACAATTTAATTTCTAATTGTGCATCCATCTTGTCATAAGTTTCATTAATCATGACAATCATCCTCTTTCAAATTTGTCAATTGTCATAGTCTATGGTAATTTCCTTTTTCTGCACTTAATTGCTAATTTATAATTCTTCTTGCAAATTCTATAAATTGAGATGATTTCTCTCATTTTTGCTAACCACCCCTTTTGAGAATTCTTGTGATCACATTATCATTTCTCTTTAGCAAGTATGTGCATATTGTCACATAAGAGAAACATATTAAATTGAAAGAATAAATAAAAGCATTGGAGCATCTCAAGGGAATGTTTGTTTACTTATTTCATATTTTATGCACTCTCCTTCATAGCTTTAATGTTAGGGTAGGAAGTTACATTACATGATTTTAGAGTTAGTGGTTCCTCTAGCATGCATATTTTAAAATTTTTCCTCTTCATTTGGTGAACCTAAGATGAACATAGGAGGAAATGCAAATCAAGAATATAAAACCCTAAGTTTATCACAAATCCCGCTTACACAACTCAAAGAGGGAGTCAAGGAGATTGATCCTTTCAAATCCAACTCTAAGGCAACTAGATCTATGAAGATTATTACCAAATGAGCGATAAAGGAGCACTAATGCAAATGAAGATCTACTGCTTATAGGTTTGGAGAAAGGATACAAAGGTCCTTGAAACCCTAATTTAGGAAGAGCTATGAAGAGAATTAAGAAGATGTGCAATGTAAAACTAATATATATAAAGAAATGATATCAAAATAAAAGAGGGAATATATATATAAATCTTGTGAAAAACCTAAAAAAATGGGCTGTTAAACGACCTCCAAAAGGGTTGATTCCTGAAATTTGGATTGAAATTTGCATTATAGTTAAAACCTAGAAATCATTTGGTGAGAATTTAAGGGTGACCTCATCAAATTAGGGTGCATTGTGACCCTTATTAGTCCATTAGGGGAAAAATGGATCTTTAGGGGAGAACTAGATCATTGGGGGTGCATTGTACCCCTAATGATAGTGTCTAATGTTGATTGTGATTTCATAATTTCTAACAATGTTGAAAAGGGTACTCAGATCTGCAACCTTTTCATCAATTCAAGATCCACAACCTACAATAAAAAGGTTTTTTTATTATTGATGGGGGGAGGGGGTGTGGGGTCTCATCTTGGTCAAACTCTAGTTTAGGAATAAAACTTGATTGAAATAATTGAAATAGCATGTAAAGTAAATGTATGGATTCACCTTACAATAGTAGGGTATCTCAAATCAAATGTAGCGTGCTTACTTCACCAATTGATTTGGATCAAGAATATGAAGATGAATAGATGTAGACGATGCAACAAAGGATCTTGAAGAAGATCTTTCTAGATAAACTCCTTGAATGGCTTGATGCTTGAATCCTTGATCTTCATTGGAGGAATTGCTTGAATGATGTTGGAAGACTTGAGTGCTTGAGCACAGGTGCTTGATCATAAAATGATTGGATGTCTTGATGTCATGTGAAAAAAATTTATAAGGCTCTCTTTTATAGAGCTCTCAAAGTGGCCAATGCCTCAAACTTTAAAATAAGGTGAGACCCATCTTAAAGTGGAGCAATAAATGAGATTTCCTATGGGAGTAAATTAAGGATTATCAATAAAAGGTCTACCACAATTTATAAAATAAGAGGAGGAACATAATATTAATTTATAGGGGAGATAAACTATTATCTAATATAGGACCAATTTTAAATATTAATTTAAATCAATTAATAAATGAGGACACAATATTTAAGAAAAATAAAGGTCTAACCCTTTTTTTATTAATTCTAAATTAATAAAAGGTCGAATGAGATGAAATGAATTTATTTAAATGGAGGAAAAATAGAAGATAAATGTAAATGAATGATAGAATCACATTAAATGGGTGCTAAACCTTTAGTAAATTGGAGTGCTTCCAATTTAAGATGGTTCATTTAGCCCTGACTTTAGTGACAATATGGACTCGATTCAAACTCTTGGTAAAGTAGAGTAGAAGACATGAGATAATGTTATTATGATCAAGGAGGCCAAGAATCACCCAAGCCCCCAATGGATTTATCCCTTGATAACTCCAAGATCACAATTAGAGATAAATCACTGACTGAAAAGAAGCAAAGATAAAATGGGAGTGATTATCTTGCCTAACAGAGTTCCCACCCTACTATTAATCAATGAAAAGAGTTTTTGCAAAAGATGGCATTGAAATAGTCTTTTGGTGTGGTAACCTTCTAGTCAACCCATTAGAAGGCCCACCCACAAATCAACATTGTTCATATCATGGTGGCATGGTCCTATAAGAATGCATTAGGTACCATGCATGGAACTTTAGCAAATTGTTATGTCTAGCCCATAGACAAGATTTAGCATATGTGTGTGCAAAGGGGAGAGAGAGAGAGAGAGAGAGAGAGAGAGAGAGAGAGAGAGAGAGAGAGAGAGAGAGAGAGAGAGAGAGAGAGAGAGAGAGAGAGAGAGAGAGAGAGAGAGAGAGAGAGAGAGAGAGAGAGAGAGAGAGAGAGAGAGAGAGAGAAGGATGCTCTCTTCCAAAAAAGAATCCATGCTTTAAGATTATTCCTAATCCATAAAGGAAAAATATGATAAAAAAGAAGGGATGAAGTAAAAATACATAGATTTTGAGGATAGCCTAGGAATCATACCAATCCCACAAGGATAAATTACCCTAAGAAATACTCAATATTCATACCATGAGAATGTTTTGAGAATGCACAAGGATAGGTCAAATGATCTGGAGAGTGTGTGTATCACGCTAGTCAACCAAATCCAAGACATGAAAATAAGGGAAATATGTATGCCCCCATTAATATGGGAAAATAATATCTTATTTTGGCATCTTAAGGAAGTGATGAATAAGGATAGAGAAATTTCAACATCAAGATAGTATCCACGAGAAACATCTAGTCCAAACCAAATAGGTCACAACTCCTATGAGGTCATGGAAAGGCACAATGCAATGAGACACTGTGAAATAAGTGAAAAAGGTAAATCATTGGAAATAATAACACACTATTATGAGTATCCAAGGTAAGTGATCTATCTACCATGAAAACCCACTTGCTAATAATACAAGCTTGGATGTGACATGATAAAAAATTAACACTCAACCAAAGGAAATAGTGGATCCTTGAAAGAATGAAAATTATGGATAAAGTTACCTTGCTCCCAAAGTATAGGAACAAAGAAAAAAAGGAACTATTACGCTACTCACATAGTGTACCATGCATGACCATGAGCCTCCAAGAGAGAGGATTGTAATGTTACATGGTGTGGAGAAACATAATAGGGGCCTAAATGTTATTAAATAAATATAGATTAACATAGATCTCATCATAAGGATATATGAAAATAACCTTATCATCAACAAGTTTCTAAATATTCTAACATAAAGCTTGACAATCATTGGTAAAGTGATCATGAAATGATGATACATGCAAAATGGAAGGTTCACATGTTTTCAACTATGTTTCTTGTGACGTTTAGGTCTAGTAATCACCTTATCACTAAGAAGCATAGTTAACACAAGTTCTTGATTAGTAGAAGATGATAAAGGAAAGGATGTGGGAAAATGATCACTTTGTTGCACAAATCCTAATGGATGAGTGAAAATGGTGTTGAAAGAATGCTTATGCCCCCTATTGCCTAAGGGCATACTAGGTTTGATCAATTCCTCATGACTAGAAGTAGAAACAATATTAGTAAAGAGAGGAGTGTCTTTATTTCTCATGAATGAAAGGCTGTTAACTCTATACTCTCCTATAAAAGTAGGATTATAATCTAAGGTACTTCAATCATCTTTAGATAGAGTTGAAGAAGAAGGTTCTTCTTTAGGTTCAGATTTCTTCACTTCCTATGTAGGAGGAGAAACCTAAGCATAGTCTTCATTTAAACAAGGATTAGGTGTATCATCAACATTAAGGGTATACATAAGATTTTTATCAATGAATCTAACCTTGTGATGAAGAGTAGAAATAACAACATGCATAGAATTCAACCATGGTCTTCCTAATAGAACATTATAATTGCAAGGTCTAGGCATAAAATGTATAAGAGTATCCAATATCACCTGACCAACTTTCACAGGTAGCATTATAATACCCAAAGTGTTCTTATCAATGTTATTGAATCCTTGAATAGAAATGTCATCTAGTTGAATAGTAGAAAGATTAGTGTTCATGGTCTTTAACACATCTATACTAAAAATATTCAAACTAGAGCCATTATCAATTAAAGTCTGTCATATAGTCATTTTATTAATAGACAATGCAACCATAAGAGGGTCATGACAATCTTGAATTTCTTTCAAAGGTAAATCCTCATGAGTAAACACAATCATAAGTGGAATAATAGAATGCATGCATTATAAAAGGGCATTGATGTTATCATGATTAGGAAGTGGAATAGAGAGATTGGATAAAGCTTTTTCAAGGCTTCATGGTATGTAGGAGATGTTTGAAGAAGTCCCCAAAGAGAAATGTTGGTAGGGGTATTACATAATTGTGACAATAATTCATAATACAACCCAAGATTTTGAGGAAGATGAGGTGGAGGAGGAAGAAAAGGTTAAGAAGGTGGAAGAGATGTAGTAGGTTGAGGATTATGCCTTGTACGATAGGTGTGAGACACTTCTTGAGAATCCAAAGGATCACTAGATTTTCCCTTAACAATGATAGGAGGAAAACCTTTAATAGTAAGAATAGGGCAACCTTTAATAGTGAGGAGAGGTTGAGAAAAATTAACTTGATTAAGATCTTACTTCTTCGTAGACTCGTGACTAGAAGGGAAGAATCAAGAAGAATTCCATTATTTGCTTGTTCAAATGAATCCTTAGAAAGGAATGATGGGTTTCCAATAATGTTTCCACTTGGATAGGAGAGTTAAATGAAGGCAAGATCAAATTGATAAAAGTGTCTATAATATATTCTTCTTTATATAACATATTGCTAGGATATGTTTAACGAGAAGAAGAAATATCGATCTTGTCATGGTGAAAATAAAAGGCATCAATCATCATGCTAGATTTTTCATGAGGAAGATAATAATAAACAACCTTGTCTAGAGGTTCATCCCAAATAGTGACATTATCAATAAAGGTAATGCCTTTATAAATTAAGCTCATTGTAGAAGATGAATAATCATGAGTTAAAGGAAGGTCCACAAAGGAATAACGATTGAAAGAAGATATAGAAACATCATCAACCAATGTGTCCCCATAGTTTAGGCCTAAAGGAGGAGAAAAACCAATTTTAGTCTACTTCTCATCTCCATAAAAAGGAATATAATATGGTAAGGCTAAGTTAATAGGAGGATGGTTTTTAAGGTCAAAGATAAGGAAATGATGTTTAGAACATGTTTTGAAGAACTTTTGTAACATAAGAAAAATAGAAGCACATATAGAGTAAATCCAAGTAATCATTTTACCATTGAAGTGTATAGAAGATCCAATAAACATGTGAACAATAAAGCATAAAAATTACATACTAAAGGTTATAATATCCATGAAAAATAGATCCAGCTAATAAGATCTAAATGTGCAAACAAGAGTAAATCTAGATGCACAAAGAAGAGATAAAGAAATCAAAGATATGGAAATATAACTCTAGAGTCAAACAAAGGAGGGAATTTGCATGGGGTCACTAGAGAAAGATGAACACACAATAACATACAAGGATCTAACTCCAATAAGAAAGAAGGCACACATCAGGTTCACCAGAGAAAGATGAGTACACAATAGAATGAAATAATATAACTCTAAAGTCACCAAATATGTCAAGGAGGAAATGCGAATCAAGAATATAAAACCCTAAGTTCATCACAAATTCCACTAACACAACTCAAAGAGAGAGTCAAAGAGATTGACCATTTCAATCCCAACTCTAAAGTAACTAGATCTAGGAAGATTAGTGAGAACTAAATAATAAAGGATCACTAATGCAAATGGACATCTAATGATTATTGGGTTCAAGAAAGGATGTAAAGGTCCTTGAAACCCTAATATAGGAAGAGCTATGAAGAGAAATTAAGTATACAAGCAATGTAGAACTAAGATATATAAAGTAATGATAAAATGAATTAAAATAAAAGAGAAAAAAATAAATACCTGATGAAAAACTTAAAAAAATGGTCCATCAAATGACATCTAATAGGGTTGATTCTCATGAGCTAGATTGAAAACCACATTGTGGACAAAACCTATAAATTGTTTGATGAGAAATCAAGAGCAACCTAGTCAAATCAAGGGTGCATTATGACCCTAATTTACCCATTAGGTGAAAACTAGATCTTTAGGGGTGTTATAGATCATCAGATGCAGTGCACCTCTGATGATAATGTCTAACATTAATTCAAATTTTGTAGTTTTGAAGAAAGATGAAAAGGTTACTTAGATCTACAACTTGTTCGTCAATTCAAGATCTACAACCTACAATAAATTTTTTTTTGGTGATGGGGGGATGCCTTGGTCAAACCCCAGTTTAGGAATTAACCTTGGATTGAAATAACATATAAAATAAGTGTATGAATTCACCTTACAATAGTAGATCTCTCAAATTGAATGTAGTGTGCTTACTTCACTAATTGGTTTGGATCAAGAAGATGAAGATGAACAGATGTAGAAGATTGAACAAAGGATCTTGAAGAAGATCTTGCTAGATAAAATGATTCAATGGCTTGATGCTTGAATCCTTGATCTTTAATGGAGGTATTGCTTAAATGTTGTTGGAAGACTTGAGTGCTTGGGTGCTTGAGTGCAAGTGCTTGATCATAGAATGCTTGGATGTCTTAATGTGATGTATGCTTGATGTCATGTGAAAATGAAATTTGAAGGCTCCCTTTTATAGAGATCTCAAAGTGCCAACCTCAAACTTTAAAGTGACGTGAGACCCATCTTAAAGTGGACCAATAAATGAAATTTCCTAGGGAAGTAAATTAAGGATTATTAATAAATGGTCTACCCTAGTTTATAAAATAAGAGGAACACATAATATTAATTTATATGGGGGATATAATATTATCTAAGATAAGACCAATTTTACATATTAATTTAAATTAATAAATACATGAGTATATAATATTTAAGAAAAATAAAGATCTAACCCATTTATATTAATTATAAATTAATAAAGGTCCAAAGAGATTAAATGAGTTTATTTAAATGAAGGAAAAATAGAAAATAAATGCAAATAAATGATAGAATCAAATTAAATGGGTGCTAAACCTTCATTAAATTGGAGTGCTTCCAATTTAAGATGGTATACATACAAAATATGATTTATTTTTGTGTTTTTTTAATGTGGTTTTTAGGTAAAGGAACAATATTTGTACACTTGGAAGTCTACTTTGTGATACATGCACGATTTCTTGTTTTAGATATGCAACAAATCAAATATGTTTAATTTTTCCTTAAAATGAATAGAAAAAATCACATAGCCTAGTAAGGAGGATAAATGAACATCAAATTTCACACAACCTAATTTTAAGGATACACGAGCTATAAATTTCATATTGTGTTGCCTCTCCCATTTGATTGCTATAAGTCATTCGAAAGGATGCAAATTTGATGTTCGCTCTTTGTGAGTGACCTTGTTAGGACCCATTAGTGGTCTATACCCTTGGGGTGGTTTGGTTATATTATTATATCAGTAGGTTGATTATGCTTATGCCCTTTTCTTGAGATTATGTTGTATTAGATGGTTTCACTGAGGTTGGTGCTAGTGGTTACCTAGATTATTATGGTATCATGATGTTCTTCCACGAGTACCCTTGAGATGCGAACTGTGGTTGCACTGTGTATTATTTGGTCTACAGTAGCTAACTGGACTCCTACAACACTGTTTACTCATGTGTTTCACCATATTGACTTATATGTTTATGGTGTCATTATGCTATTGAGTAATTATTATTAATTTTTATTAATAAATACTTAAAATAATTAGAAAATGAGTTACCCATATTGGATTCATGGATTATTGTGCTACATATATTTAACTTGTTCCTTTCAGTAGACATTATAAAATGGACTAATTAAATGGTTTAATTAAATAAACATAATTAGATTCTTTATTACATGATTAAGCATAATTATTGCTTCATCTATTATATATTGCACATCTACACTTGATTGTGTTTGTTTACTATGCAAGACTTATATCCCCAATAGTGGCACATGGAGTTAGTGATTTTGACCTTTCCTATTGAGCCAATATTGTCCTTGTGTGGGCAATGTAACTTTATATTGATTATTTTAATCCTCTAGTAATTGGTAAATATGAATTCATTATGCATATGTGTCTAGACTTGTGAGTGTGTGTGTGCATTTAGGAATCTATAGTTGTCTTCGAAAATAATAATTAAATGTTGATTTAATGGGTTTAAGGGATTTTATTTTATTCTTTAATTTATTTTATTTACTGACTAATTTGTTGTAGTTGGATTTCATTTAATTGGAGTCGATTTATTTAATTTGGGAAAGGGCCTAATTAGTTGATTAAGTTATTTTAATATTCTAATTTATAAGTCACTTGATAAAGTGCTTATATTAGGCAAAAAGTGAGTTTTTACTCTCACTTCTCACTTTGTTATCTCATGGTTTAGGGGAAAATTCCTCAAAACCCTCTTGTCAGAATTCAATGTTTTTCTTGTTGCGAGAGTTTGGCTTGGTGGATCTTTGTGAGATTGGTTTTGTTGAATTTGTATTGGGATTGTGATCCAAATTATATAGAAGATCTAATCTTTTTGAAAGTATTTTTCATTTTTTTAATATAGTTTTTCTATATCTTTTTGTTTGGCCTTTTCAGAGGTCTTCTGCTCAAAATTTCAAGCCAAAATTGTAATCGGTCCCTAAAATTGGGCAACTATAGGCTCGCTATTTTAGGGACTAAACTAGGTTTTTAGTTCTTCTTTCCAACGGTGTACGCAGTTTTGAATTCTGAGCTACGGGTCAAAAGTTATGACCCCGATAAGTTGGGGTAATTAGACACCTAGTTTTGAATAGTTTAGTTTTATTTGTTGTTTTTTTAAAAAAAATTAGCCACATAAACATTTCAAAATCATGGTTATGGTGGCTATTGATATTCCATCATTGTATATATTCTTTCAATCTCAGTGAATAAGATGGCTTTTGGTTTGCATACAACTATTTCAAGTTTTTGTAAGAATCTCTAGAATTTGAACATTGATATCATAGGTAAAAAATTCACTAGATATTGTATTTGTAGCCCACTTCATCAATTTAGATCATTGCTATTAGAGCAAGAATGGTCATGTATGCCAACTAATACAAGAAACTTATATCAAATACTAGGATTGGCTACAAGAAATCCATTGGAATACCTTCCTTTGTGATGCACAAAACCAAAGATGTCAGATACTTCAGAAGACTTTGTGAAGAAGATGGTGGAAGAGGCTTTGGCTAGGCAGCGAGAAGATATGATGAGTAAGTTTTTGAAAATTTTGAAAACACAATAAGTGCCAAATTCAGTAGCACCATTTCATGGGAACACCTTTTTAAAGTATAGGTGAACTTTGATATCCCAAATTTTGAAGGAAAATTTGATGTTGATGCTGTTGATAACTGGTTATCCAAGTTAGAATGATATTTCTCTATAAATATTTATTTTGATGTTGGAAAAAATAACATTTGCCTTGTTCAAAGTTGAAATTCATGTCAAACTAGCATGGGAAACCAGAGTATTAAATAAAGAAAGTGAGGCAGGAGAAGAGTTGGAAATACTATCTGATAACAAATCCACTTGGGGGGAATTTTCGGAATACATAAAACAAGCATATTTGCCTGAAGATGTATATGAACAGAAATATATAAAATGGCAGTTGCTTCAACAAAAGAGGGACCAATCTGTGCAAGATTACATCAATACATTCCATACACTCTTTGCAAAACTTGGTATAGAAGATTTAGAGAAGCATCGAATTCTAAAATATCATAGTGGGCTTCATAGATACATTCAAACTGAAATGGAATTCTTGAATATTGAAACATTGGAAACTACTTACAAAAATGCTACAAAAATTGGGTTAGTACAGAAAGGAAAAAGGGATTACTTTTCAAATAATAAGCCAACGGGTGAAGGTAGTAATAAATTCAAGGGAAAACTAGTGGGGAAGGACCCTCCCTCAAATCCACCCAAGAATACATGGTGGGCTACCAAAAAGACACAAACAGATGCAGGTATGTGATGTGAGATACATAGGAGTCCAACTCACAACACGTAGGTCTGTCGAAGAATTAAGAATGTGATGACAGGAATATGAGGAGAGGAAGTTGAGCCTGAATCCACACCAATGGAAACTCCTAAAAATGAGTCAGTAATAAAAGCAGACTCGTATGCCATTGTTGCAACAGTGAAAGTAGTTCCATTAGAAGATGAGGAGAGATTGTCCCATCAACAAATGTGGGTTGATGGACAACCTCTACATTTTATTGTTGATAATGGGATCTAAAAGAACTTAATTTCTATGTAGACAACCAAGAGATTAAGTTTAAAAATGACAAGACACCCACAACCATACTCTATGGGATGGGTTAGTGAAGGAAAAGATATTCATATAAATCAGTAGTGTCGCCTATAATATTCAATCAAACCATTCAAGGATTAAATAATCTGTGATGTAGCACCTTTAGATATATGTGATGTTTTAATGGGACAACCATACATTTATCAAAGGCATAGGTTGTATGAATCTAGACCACACAGTGTCACAATAAAGCTTGGTGGAAAAAGATATCAAATACTAGAGGTATGCCCAACTCAAGCTACTTCTTTAATTACTACTAAACAATGTAAACATTTAATTTCTCAAACCAGAACTTTTGTACTCCTCATGATTTGTTTTAAGAAAATAAAGTTAGTTGTTCTTCACACATGTACTAAGGTGGTGACCACATTAGACCAGAAAAAGGAGATGGATAAACTCTTAGAAGAATACCATAGTGTGTTTAAATCACTAGTAGGGGTTCCAACACACTACCAAGTCAAGCATTCTATTGATCTAATTCTAGGAACACCATTGCCTCATGAACCAATATATGGATATCAATTTTGGAAAATGATGAAATTAAGAGACAGATTCAAGAATTGATTGAAAAGGGACATATCAAGCCAAGCTCTTCACCTTGTGGCAGTCCTATAGTTTTGGCAAGAAAGAAAGATGGGACATGGAGACTTGGTATTGATTACAGGGCACTTAAAAAAATCACTATGAAAAATGGATATCCAATTCCTTGAATTGATGAACTTTTGGATCAACTTAAGGGGGCTAAGTTCTTTACCAAAATTGATTTGAAATCTGGATATCACCAAGTATCAATTGACCCAATAGATGTATGGAAGACTGCATTCAAGTCCAAGGAAGGTTTGTTTGAATGGCTGGTTATGTCTTTTGGCTTGACAAATGCACTAGCCACATTCATGAGGTTGACGAATGATTTTCTTAGACCCTTCATTGATTCTTTTGTATTTTTCTATTTGGATGATGTCCTCATATTTAGTAAAACTTGGTTTGAACACTTGCAACATGTTGAACAAGTACTCTTGAGTTTGCAAAAAAAAAAAACTCTATGCCAACATAGAGAAGTGCTCTTTTTGTATGCAAAGCATCTAGTACTTAGGGTACATCATTGATCCTTAGGGTGTTCACATGGACCCTATAAAGATACAAATAATCAGAGATTGGCCATCTCCTCAAAATTTTATAGAACTTCACAATTTCTTGGGTCTAGCCAACTTTTATTGTAGATTTGTATTTGGTTTTTCACATTTAGCATGGCCTCTTAATCAGTCACTAAGAGGTGGAACACAAGAAAAATTTCAGCATGGACAGAGGAAAAACAAAAATCGTTTGAGGATTTAAAACTTGGATTATGTTGAGCTCTAGTTTTGGTTCTACTAGATTTGCAACAGTCATTTGAAATAGAAACACATGCATCGGATTATGCTCTTGGTGCTGTAATCATGCACCATGGGCATCCCATTGCATATCATAGTGAGACATTTTCTAAAATAGTTCGTAGGTAACCCACATATGATAAGGATTTGTATGCCATTGTTTAGGCTTGTAAATAGTGGAAGCACTATATTCTGGGAAAATAAATTTTGATACATATAGATCATAAACCTCTACAATTCCTACAAATACAAGGGAAGTTGCAGAATGATAGACATCAGTGGTGGTTAGCTTATTTGCAACAATTTCACCTCAACATTTGTCATAAAAAGGGCAGCACCAATAAGGTAGCAGATTGTTTGAGTAGGTCCTCAATCATTAGTTTGACAATGGTGTTGGATTCATGTGGCTACCAAACAGAAACTTGGGCTCAACTATATAGTAAGGATCCTGATTTTTGTAACATTTACAATGCAACCTTAGAAGGGAAGAATGTTCTTGACTTTTATATACAAGATGGGTTACTTTTTTATATTGGTCATGTATGTGTCCCTAGTGAAGAAAGAAAGAAACTGATATGGGAAGCACACTATAGTTGGGTGGTAGGACATTTTGGTATTGTTAAGACTACTACAATTCTTTAAAAGTATTTCTATTGGCCAAAAATGAAACACGATATCATTTCATATATAAAATATTGTGTTGCTTATGCAATTGCAAAGCGTGCAAATCATAAATTGGGCCTCTATCTACCATTACCTATTCTTAAGAAACCATGGCATTCTGTTTCAATGGACTTTATGTCTAGGCTTCCAAGTAGCAGAAGGGGAAATGACTGTATATATGTGATAGTAGATAGATTTTCTAAGATGGCTATCATGGTGGCTTGTAAAAAAGTGATTTCAGTAGAGGAGACCGCTAAGCTATTTTTTGAACATGTTTGAGTTCATTTTGGGTTGCCAAAAAACATTATTTTAGATAGGGATAGCAGGTTCCTTAGCAATTTTTGGTCTTCATTATGGACTGTAATGGATACCAAGTTGACAAAATCTACAAAATTCCATCCTCAAATAGATGGCTAAATAGAGGTAGTCAATAGAATGATTATCCACATTCTTCAAATATACCACTCCAAAAATCCACGTACATGGGATGAGAGCTTGCCTTATGTCCAACATAGCTACAAACTATGTACTCCACACTACTATAGGACAATAGTACATTTGAGGTTTATCTTGGGTATCAACCATTGGCACCCATAGATGTAGCACTACCCATCTTGCAATCTAGTCAGCCACTTAATATAGATAAAGTAAACAAATTTATTAAGAAGATCAAACAATTACAACAAGTTCATGATATTTTAGAATAGAGCAACAAGAATTAGTATAAGGAAAGACATGATCATCATAGAACTCCCCATCATTTCAAGGTTGGTGACAAGGTATGGCTACATCTTCAGAAGGAGTGCCTCCAAGGACCTTATTGAAAGCTTCATCCTATTTCGTATGGGCCATATACCATTAAGAAACAAGTTGGTGAGAATGCTTTTGAACTTGATCTGCCACAATTTTTTGGGAATACATCTAGTTTTTAATGTGGAATTGTTGCGACCCTATTTTCCTCCATTATTGGACATCTCTCAAGCTGCTGAACATATTCATGCTACTAAATTGAATCCATCCACTACTAAGCCATTTTAGTGTGATCATGTCACTAACATCATGCTGAAATCCTTGAGAAATCAAATTTTTTTGCTATATAGGGTGGTTTGAGTTGGTCAATTCTCTCATCAAGGCAAATGGTTAACCAAGGAACATGTTGTAACACAATTCCCTCATTTATTGCAAAAGATTGATGCAATGGGACCCATTGCCTCTTAAGGGGGGAGGAATGATCCAAATTATATAGAAGATCTAATCTTTTTGAAAGTATTTTTCAAAATTTTTAATAGTTTTTTAATATCTTTTTGTTTGGCCCTTTCAGACGTCTCCTACTCAAAATTTCAAGCTAAAATTATAATCGGTCCCTAAAATTGGGCAACCATAGGCTTGCTATTTTAGGGACTGAACTAGGTTTTTAGTTCTTTCCAATGACGTAAGCGATTTTGAATTCTGAGCTATGGGTCAAAAGTTATGACCTCGACAAGTTAGGGTAATTAGATAGCTAGTTTTGAATAGTTTAGTTTAATTTTTAATTTTTAAAATTTTATCCATATAAACATTTTGAATTCATGGTTATGGTGGCTGTTGATATTCCATCATTGTATATATTCTTTCAATCTCAGTGAATAAGATGGCTTTTGGTTTCAATACAACTCTTTCAAGTTTTTGCAAGAATCTCCAAAATTTGAACATTGATATCGCAGGTAAACAACTCACTAGATATCGTGTTTGCAGCCCACTTCATTAATTCAGATTAGATTGCTCCGCTATGGCGATGGTTTTATCTAATTTGATGACCCCATTATTTTTCAATCGTATTTCTCATTTTTCCCTTTTGGCTATGAGGTAGGGATTTTCACGTTAATTTTTTTAGTCCATTTTAATCCATTATTTTGATTGATAAATTTTAGGGAGTGGATAACTAGTGTTTCCCTCCATTTTGTACACACAATTTCATCACCCGATTGGGTAGGTGTGAGCGTTTTATGCTTTTAATATATGGGTTTGTCAATTTTCTTACTATTATTACGTTGGATTTTTGTGAAGTGTCCAAATCCAAAATTTTATTTGAAAAGTGTGATGATGAGTGGATTTAGACCAATAGATTTTAATTTCATCAATTTATTTAATGTTTGATTTTTGGGTATTTTTGGCATCATCTTATTTTGTATGCCATCTAGTTTTTGCTCATTACTCTATTTGGCTTAATTAGAGATTGGACCTTGTATCCCTTGCTATAACAATTAGGATAATGGAATTTCAATGTTTATAGGACATTCTATGGTATTTTATTTTCCAATTTGAAGTTTTCTCTTTATATTGATTTGTGTGAACTAAGGAATTTTGTCGAATTTATTGAATGGGGTTTTTGAGCCTGTTTTGTGAATTTAATTGGACCCTTGGTCTTGTGACAATATTCCTAAGATGAGTTTGTATTTTTATTGTTATTGAGAAGTTTGAATTTTGGGTTTTTACTTCTTGCCTCATTTTGCATGTCGCCCATATTTTGTTGGATTTTGGCAATGTCTTCTTGGATTATGGAAATGGATGACATTCCATGTTCGCTTTCATGTTATGCCTTTATTTCATGGACATTGGTATTTGTGTCAAATCCATACTCTCTGATTTCAACCAGTTGAGTAAGTTCATGATACTTGGTGATTTTTTTCCTTATTGGGATTCATCATGATTGGTATTAATAATTGTATTTGCGAAGTTAGTTATACCCACACATGA
Organism: Cupressus sempervirens; assembly: GCA_028749045.1. Taxonomy (NCBI): domain Eukaryota; kingdom Viridiplantae; phylum Streptophyta; class Pinopsida; order Cupressales; family Cupressaceae; genus Cupressus; species Cupressus sempervirens. The sequence goes on along the minus strand of CM053789.1, from coordinate 820,888,491 downwards.
GAATGTGTGCATGCATATGACGAGATCTTGTGAGACACAAACTCCTAGATATAGATTGATTGAGAGATTTCTCATTTAGAGATTGGGTTGGGAACTTGCATTCCCTACAGGCATTTATCATGTGAAGAGTATGGGTATGTAGAGTAGATGCATGGAGTGGCTTCTCTCATGTACCCTGACCTAGAAGTGGCTAACAAGGTAACATGAAGAGGTTCAAACAAGTGATAACCAAATTAATAAGTAGGTAATAAAACTTAATGATAAGATAAGATAACACTCGTACGATATGTGGCCTCCTAAGGGAGTTGGGCCATACCATATGAGGGCATGACATGTGGCCTCTTGTTGGAGTAGAGCCATGACAAGCATTTGGCCTCTCAGAGAGAGTTGAGTCATACGATATATAGATTAGGCTTTCTGATGCCAAGTGACATATAATCTGAGTCCCTACATAGTTACCCTATAGTGGGTCTAACTAGTGACTTGATGTATTGCATTGCCTTCATGATTATATAGAATATGGTATCATATTCTTCATTGGAATACATGTTAGCCATGGGTGAATATCTTATGTGATTATGGTAAGATCATTATCTCCATTAGTACAATAGGAGTGGGCTTGTGAGAACCATGTGGTTGGGAGCCATAGCTACCTATACCACTATTTGGGACCAATGTACAAAGATGACCCACTTCCAATTAAGGCCAATATCGGATGTTCACTTGGAATCTTGGTGTATCTGGAGTATTTTTCCTTGTAATTATGTTTTACCTTGGATGCATTGATATCAAATTTTAGATGATGCTTAGTATGTTTACTTGTTGCATTCCTTTATCATGATTTTAGATCTTATTGCTTAGTTCATGTTACTTACCATTGCTATGGATTAGCAATGGATTAGCAATATGATTGATAGATTAGCATGTTGGATGTTAGATGTTTCATTGATGGTATATATGATAGTTATTGGTAAGGTAGAACTCATAAGGTAACACCAATGATCTTGTTGGAGAATTGAGATTTCATGCTTAGGGGTATGGTTAGGATCTGTGAGGTCTCATGATGCCGTTAAGGTTGGGAGGAAATGAGAAAATTGATTTAGTTTGTTTACATCTTATGCTTGTTCTTTTCCTTCATTGTGATGTTTCTTATTTATTTTTTATTTTATGAGGATGTTGATTATCGTGGATTAGAGTAGTATAATGTTATGTGACATATATTGATTCTCTTGAGTGTTTTCTCCTCAATTTTTATGGTTCTAGTACTCTCCGATGTAGAGGTGCTACCCCTTTTACCTCCTTAGTTAGTCTTTTATCTTGCTGATTAAACCTAGATGATATTGGTACATCATGGGATGGCACTGGTGAAGTATCATTCCATAGTACTAAGAAATATCACAATATTGAGAAGTATTGTCCCACAGTGTCATGAAATATCATATGGATGAGAAATATCACCTAAGAATTATGATAAATGTCACTTGTAATTTCTCTGAAAACCTATAAGTCCAAACAACAGGCACTTCCCAACTTGTCTAGTGAATGCTAGTAGGTGATTTGGATACCCTTTTGGGAGTTGTTTCTCCCTAGACCTTGACAAATTGCCTATGGGATGAATAGGATTGAAATGTCAATTTTGGTTATTCTCTTGATGTTGTTAATGGAAAACTAACTTGTTTGGATTAAACACTTAGAAATTTTGGATTTGGGCTTTAAAATGAACCTTTATTACTATGTCAAATTATACCTTGAGATGAACATTGTATGATCAACTCATGGAGATGTAAATGGATGCATTTGTAAGTGATGAATGCTTGGGGATCTTTGGGGGTTTGGTGTTTAGTCTTCCAATGTGATCTTTGTGATCTTATTCTTGTAGTTTCATGTATCTATGATTTACATTTTAAAAAGAAAAAAAATGTATTTGCTTATTCTCGTTTCCAAGGATCTCTAGGTGGGTCATTATTGTGAGTGCTAAATGTGGGCCTCTGATTTAACAACACACTTCAACATAGCCATTATTTGTTAGGTTCATTTGGGAATGAACATGAGGTTATTCATCCTGAATAGGTGAGCAAAGTAACCTATTGCCTTCTATCTAGGTGAGGTTTTGAAATTTCTCTCAGAATCGAGAGTTCAGTAACCATAGACCATCCTAAGAACGAATGATTTAATGCTATATGAATGCAAGATTTAAGCTAGAATGGATGCAGTTCATCTATGTTTTTTTTGAGATTTTCTATGAAAATAATCTAAGCTACATGAAATGCAAATTTAAGCTATGCAAGTAAAGAACAATTACTCTAGATGTATGCAATATAATCTAAATGAGAAAGAAAATTGACTCGAATGAAGATCTTCGAATGCATGAATACTTGAGTATTCAAAATGATAGAGCTTTGTTACTCAATAAATGCATCCTCTCTCAAAAATGAAGGGCAAAAGGTTCCTTTTATATAATCCCAAAATCAATTGACAATCAAGATTAAAGTAGATGAATGGTGGAGATTTGAAGAAAGTTCAGTCATAACGACAAGTTTCCTTGATTGTAGGAGTTAACTGATTGCTTTTGAGATGAATGAGGATTTAACTAGTTTTATTTCTTTTTCTAATTTGAGTTAACTCAATGTTTCCAATTTTGAACTAAAGAGAAGATTTGGAGAGAATATTTGACTTAATTAACTTAAATATGACCTCATAAGTGGATTTGCTCAATTATTTGAATAATTAAATTCAATGATTTAAAATGAGGATATTTAATTTAATGAAACATACTTAAATCCTTTTTCATGTGAAATTTAGCTAAAAGTGGTGAATTAATTTAAGTGTTAGGACTTTACAATTAAATCAATTTGATCAAAAGAATTATTTAGTCATATTAAGTCAATATTTAGTAATGAAATACAAGTGTATGATTGATGCAAATTAAGGGTTTTTTGTATTTGACACTTAAGTCAAGTAAAGGCAAGCACAATTTAAAATGCCTAGTACAATAGGACTTAAATGATTAAGAAACTTGATGTTGTAAGATTGATGCACTAAAATTGGTTCAGAATGGCAATGTGCCAATTTTGGGGTATGACATTTACATATGGTATTAGTGCCCATATTCAAACATTGGGATCTCTACGTATATGTTTCCCATATGGAGTTGTTGTGTTGAGTGAGTGCAAGTGTCTTGTCATGAGCTCATTATACCTTTTTTCTTGGGTTCCTACTTGGGATAAATTGTTGATTTGATAGATGTGACTCGAGTAATGTGAGAAGAAGGAAGGGAATATTATAGTTTCTTGCACCTTTCAAGGATGGATGATACTTCTTGGTGATATCCTCATCAAGGCATACTAGACCATGTTATGGGTTGTTTCTCATGGATTTGAGTAGTTAGCAACCCTTGTGTGGTTCATGCATGTTGATGCCTTGGCTACTAGAGCTATGGTGTTTCTTGGTTTAGCATGTCTTATGATGCATTGTGTTAACCCTTGTAATGCAGTTGGAATCAATTTTTCTTAGTATGGATATTTTCTTATGTAAGTCCTTAGATGGAATTACTGACCGGTGTCCATGTTTTATTATTAAGTTGTTCTTGTATTTCTCTTTATGGAGTATGGTGTACCATTTTCTTTATTTCTCCTAATTGAAGTAAAAGAAAACGAATGTAAATGTAATTCATTTTTATTTCATTATTGCAATGAAATGTTTGCTTTCATTGAGAAATGGGTGTATATTGTGAAATTATTGTCAAAGAATTTTTTTTTGCATTAGAGTATTTGGGTTAATGACTTACATCCTCAAATTTCTTGTTTCTTAATGTTATGCAAATTTGTGTGTTGTGATGCATTCTATGATACAATTAATGATACATTATTGACGTGTTGAGTGTGTTCTCTAAGATTGTTAGGGTGAATTATTCCTTAGCATTGTGTAACAATTAATCCTCTTGTGTAACCTTTCTTAGTCATCACTTGTAATGTAATCTAATTGATGCCTTATTTTATTTGGCTAGTGGAACTTTCAACATTTTGTTTAGGCTACCATTGATTTTCAATATTTTTCTTGCTTGGGATGGTCATTAATATTTATTTATCTCTCTCTTCATGACAATTGTCACATTTGATTTATTATTGAAACACTTGTATTTTTGAGATTTACTATTGGAATTGACAATTCCTCTATTTGGGTTTTTTTATTATTTTGTTTCATGGTGACTATTCTGAATGTTTTCTACTATTGTCCACTTGTGTATTTTGACTCTATCACTTTCTTTTGAACCTCTAATAGTACCTTTAAGGGAGAACATTGCAAAGAACATGTTAGATTTTTTGTTAATAGATGCGAAGGTGTTGATGAAATGTATTTTGTGTTAATGTGGATAAAGTTTTGCATTTTCCTAGAAAGAAAAAGAAAGTCGATAAAAAGTGTGTACCTATTAAATGGTAATTTATTCTTGATGTATTGCTCTATCTTGAGTTTAAATATTTGTAAATGCTTATTAAATGACTTTGTTAATGATGGTTATGTAAATGGGATTATTTGGTTTAAGCATGTGTTATTATTTTCTTGTCAGATTCCATGTTTGTGTCAAGATTCCTCCTATTCTGTGGTTCTGGATATTTTGGTTGTTGTGTTCTTTAGAAACTAGGATGGGTGGATTTTTACCCTATTTGGACTCTTCTACGAGTGTTCTTTCCATTTCCCTTAGATAGATTTAGGTCCTTCATGCTGTAGAACTTGCATAAACCCCCTTTAACTTCTTTTGAGCAGAGTCAAGTGGAGACTGGATGTGAAGGTTATTGTTCTTAGTAGCTCCTAGTGGATATTTGGGGCTCTTGGTGGCTCCTAGAGTATAAGTCATTATTTCTTAGTGCATCATTGCATGACCTAATGCTTAGAATGCTTTGACATGTAACCATGGGTCATATGACCATGTGCTTCTCTAGAGCTTTCTCTTTTAGAGTAGATGTTGTCCTTGGAGGATTGGGTGTGACTTAGTCCACCTATATTTGGACCCTAGTTGTGAGCCTCTATGCTTGTGTATTTCTCTTGTGCTTGCCTCTCTAGAGTGAGTAGGTTGGCATGGTTATGCCACTAGCACAGTTAGTGTTGGATGAGTGCTTAGATGGTTGGTGGTATTGTGAGTTCTCCCCAACTCATTAGTGCCAAGGTTGAGAGGAACTCCCTCCCAATCCTAATGCTTTGTAGTTTCTACCTCCCTAATCTTGTATCTCTAGGATGCTACCTTGGTCAAGTTGTTCTTTCACAACTGACTTGAGGTTGGAGATTGAGTTTTAGTGGTAGGACAAGTGTAGTATTCCCAACATATGGATGGAGGATATGATATCTTTGGACACATATTACCATCTTGTGAGGTTATATGAAGCTAAGTAGATGATTTTTTCACAAATAAAATCCATTATAATATTGAAAGGTCATGCCTTGTCTAGTTCAGTTAAGTAACCCTAGTTTCCAGTGCTAGTTGAGCTTTCTATACCATAGAGACTAAGTTTCTCCTGTGCTTGGTGGATAGTTGTTGAGAGTATCCCTTTGAAGAGTGTAATTTTGGTAGAGAACCATCATCCTTTGTGTTCTAGGGGTGATTTTTCTTTGATTCAAGAATTCTCATGTATTACATGATATTGTTCTTGGGTGTTTTGGGATGGTTCTTCCCCATTACTCCAATCCTGTCAGAAAGTGCTTAATGTTTAACCTTGATTAGTGGTCATTTGGTAGGTGCATGTTATAGTGGGGCACCTATTGATGGGGTAGAATGGATTGTTCCTTAACTCATAGTATAGATTTCGTGACTAGATACATTTTCCTAGGACACAAGAAGTTCCTTTTTGAAGGACCTTGTATTGATGTAACACATTTTCTCTTGTAATTGACTTATTTGGGGGTTGTCGAGATGGTTTGTGAGTGTTGGTTGGACTTATGGAGAAGTCAATGCGGTTTTCTTATGTTGATTGGATTTAGTTTTTCTCTTAGTGTGATTGATCTCTATTCTTGGATCATAGGTTTCCATGATTAAGCCCAATCTTTGGGGGGGATTGTTAAAGTATTCAGAATAACTAGGATGGGGCTTGAATCAATTATCCTTAGGTCCATATGTACCAATTCAACTTTTAACAACATCAAACAACTTAATCAATGTCATAAAATCACTTGGCCAATATAGCAACTTAACTTATTCATTCATCACTAGCTCTCTCTTCAGTATATGCTGACTAAAAGAAATAAACAATAGTAAATAACATGCATTAAAAAACAACATTCATACATATATGATACCAGGATTTTAATGTGGAAATCCAATTTGAGAAAAAAAAACACCAAGTAACATGCTACCAGTTTTCACTCTTTTGAAGTGAGCTCAGTAAAGAGCCAATCTTGTTAAAAGTTACAAAACACACTGTTAGGTGTGACCCTATTAGGAGTAGCTTGGTTAGAGGAACTAGGACCATTCCATTATAATGTCACCTTGATTAAAGGATTTATAAATGATTGTTAAGTCAACCTTGATTAAATATTTTACTGCCACAATGGCTAGAAAATAACAAGTAGGTTTGATCTGTCAAGATACAAATCACTTTGCAAATTTAGATCTCCATTCGATTCAATTTTTGGTTCATTGATTGGACTTCATCATACTCTTCATCTTTGATTGGCTTGACAACCCTTCAAGAAAGCACACTTCACCAATCTTTTCACTTTTTGTTTGATACTCTATTCTTCATAGGTTCTTCACAAATTAACCAATCAATAATGAATGAACCAACCTAATACATCTCTTTTCCCTCCTTTCATAGGTAGCTTTGATCTTTTGTTACTTAAACATCACTATATATCTTAGGGTTTGATTCTATTTATTGCACTTGCCCATCATTTTTTCCTCCTACTCTTTTATTGAAACTACTAGAAACTTCTCCTTGAATCCTCAACTTAGATCACTTTAACAAATTCAATCTATGCATTAAATATGCTATATCATCAATCCTTATCATTTACACATTTTGACCAATCCAAAAATTCAACCATGTCAGCCTCAAATCTTGATTCTTTCACAAATTGTTAAAATGCTAACACTCAATCATTGAGCTGTGTTCTTCTACTCAATCATCACTGGGTAGCTCGATTTTTATTATTGTATCTTGCTTGGATTGCACTAGCTTTCTCAGTCTTCACTACACTCAATCACTTCTCTAGTTTTATCCTTCAACTTGCTTGACCATAACTATCACTCGACTATCTCTTAAGTTCCTTAATCTTCTACTTCATTGACCTAGTAAAACTATCACTCTATCAAGCCTAGTGCTTTACTTAGCTTTTTGTCTTCTCTTCTATACAATATCACTTCATATAATAATTAAACAACACATTATCTTGTCAAAGACTAACTGGTCAAGTGCCCACTGTAATTCCATCATAATTTCTTCTCTTTACTCAACAACTTGACTAGTTCATATAGTTATCTCTCTTTTCAAATCCTCTTCATTAATCAATTCATATGACACTCTACACTACTAGAAAATGTCTCACCAATAAGGTTTGACATCAATGACAACATAACAATTGGTCCAATTCTAGTTTCCAACAATGATGTAGTGCCTCTCCCATTTGATTTTTGTAAGTCATCCAAAAGGATGCAACTTTGGTATTCATGCTTTGTGAGTGATATTTTTAGGAACCATGAGTGGTCTACACCTTTAGGGTAGTTTTATTATGTTATTTTATTAGCATGTTGATTATGCAACAAGATTTCTTACCTTTTTCTTTGTAGTCTTTGTTACCTCGATTGTCTCTTTTGTCTCTCCTTCCTTTGTATTTGTTATTTTCCTTTCCTCCTTTTCATCTCTATCAGGACATCTTACATCAATATGACCAACTTTGTGTTACAAAATACATTGTTAGGCATGACCCTGTTAAATGATTTAATCACTATGTTAGGAGTGACATTGTTAGAGGTCTTTAGAAAATTCCATTAGAATTCCACCTTGATTAAAGGATTTATAATATGATTTTTAGGTCAACCTTGATTAAATGATTTAGAATATGACTACTAGGCCAACCTTGATTAAAGGATTTTACTACCACAATGGTTAGAAAGTAACAACTAGGTTGATCTGATAAAATACAACTCACGTTGCAAGTTCAGATCTCTATTCAATTCATTCCTAGTTCATTGACAAGACTTCATCACATTTTCCATCTTTCATCCATGATATGCTTGGAAACTCTTCAAACAACCATTCTTTCACCAACTTCTTACTTTTTATTTTTAACTCCTTTCTTTACAAGTTCTCCACAAATTATCTAGTCAGACAACCATAAATCATCTCTTATGCCTCTTTAAATAGATAGGTTTAATCTTTTTCCATTTAAACATAACCATAGATCTTAGGGTTTGAATATATTCACTGAATCTATCCATAATTTTGTCTTTCTACATCTTTCTTGAAACTTCTATAAACTTCTCATTGAATCCTCACCTTAGATCTCTTAACAAACTCAATTTGTGGGTTAAATACTCTAGCTCATCAATCCTTATCCTTTACACATTTTGACCAATCTGTAAATTCAACTATGTTAGCCTCAAATCTTGATTCTTTCACAAACTATTAAAGTGATCACACTCGGTCATCACTGGGTAGCTCAGTCTCTACTGACCTTTCTTGCTTGGCTTATAGTGGCTCACTTGACCTTCATTATGCTCGATTGTTACTTCATTTTTCTCACCATTTTCTTGGTAATTATCATCACTTGGCTAATACTATTTGCTTGACAATGCTTAAGTTGCTTAAATTTTTGCTTCAACTTCTTAATTGACTACATGATACTACGTCAAACTTGTGTTTTTCTTTACTTCAATCATTACTTCCTCACTTCATACAATGTTCAAAACAAAAAATTATCTTGTCAAATACAAATTGATCAAGTGCCCATTGTAAATCCATCATACTTACTCCTCTTTACTCAACACTTTATTAGTTCATCTTTCTCTTTTCAAATTCTTTTCATCAATCAACTGATATAGCACTCTACACTACTAGAAAATATCTTACGAGTAACATTTAACATTAATGACAACATAACAATTATTCCCATTGTAGTTTCCAACATTGGTCAACAAAATAAGTAATGTGAAGGGTTAGAGGCAATGACATAGATCATGCTCAGAGGTGTTTTTAAATCTATATCTTTATCCTAGCAAGTGGGAATTTACCCTTTGAGTGCATCTCTTGACATGATATAAGGATAACTCATGCAGAAACATCTTGGATTTCACGTGGGTGTTGACTTGGCATTTTTCTTGTTGGCTTCTCAATTAGATCAATAACTTGGTTATAAAAACACAACTCATGTATTAGACATCCAAAATGAGTAGTTATCTTTCTTATGGAGAAGAATCATTTAAATTGTCAACCCAAGGACGTATACTTGAAACAAGTCTACAATGTATATGCACCATGAAAATCTCTAAGCTATTCTATCATTGCAAAATATGAACTATAAAAATGCTGAAAATAAATCTAAATACATAGTGATGGTTATAGGAAACTACACAGTAATGGCTACAGGAACTATATACTATAACTTTATATATATCTATCTATCTCCATATACATATCTGTCCCAAATGTTTGATTACAATTTAGAATATATAAGTTTATTGACTCTCTAACAACCATCTAGCAAGTATCTCATCATTCCTTTAAACAAGTAAGAGCTTTATTACAAAATTAATGACTAAGTATGCTGATTTTCTGCTCCACATTTTTAGTAGTCCACTCAAACGCATGGTTCTCATTCATTATTACATATTATATCAAACCTCTTTACCATGTTATTATCCTTCTTTTATCTTTCTAGATCATTTTGAAAATCTAAATTTCATTAAGAAATGTGGAAGTTATGATCATTTTATTAAAAGTGGTTTTTTGTTGCCTGAAAATGTGCCACCTTTTACTTAGTTAACTTCTTATCCTTGGTGCTCATTAACTATTCTGAACTAACTCAAATTCTCAAAAGAGTTTTTGCACCTTGTTTTCAGCTTTCCAAATTTGTAATCCATTCTTAACTTCATTAAGAATTGAAAGAGATATTCCTATTTTACTGAAACTGACTTTTGACTTTTTCTACATTTCTTGCAATTGTTAAATGTTGACAAGTGTCAACTTGCTTCTCCTTCTTTCCAGCTACATGAATGACTCAAATACCTCAAAAACAATATTTTAATCACCTCAAGATAATTATATTTCAATAATAACCAATTTTTATAATAAATCATCACAATCTAGCATCAATTAGCTACACATGCAAATGCTAATCAATAAATCATTTATCATAGTTAATGCTTCATAAATCAACTTAATGTATGGAAATGGCTTGAGAATATATTGAAACCATGGGGTAAAGTGTTATAGTATATTTGAATATAAATATGACATTTTATAGGCTCATCATTTCCCCCCAGCTGAAATCTTGCTTGTCCTTAAGCAAGGGATAGGCATTAGTTAGTCATGAAAGTGATTATCATTCCATACTTTTCTCCCCCCCTCTCTTATCTACATATTTTTCACCAAGAATATAGGATGTAGCCTAAAAAAATTCATGAAATGTCATCCTTGAATGGTCTATAACAATAACACAAGGACCACATATGTTCCCCCTAGCTAAATGGTTGTTTATCCTCAAATGATAATGTATTTATGAGGGTAGCATCAAATCGCTTATGAAGCATATAATTGCAATAATGAGAATTGAAAGACAAAATGTAATGCATAGATAATCAATTACTAAAAATGATATCTATTATGAATAAATGGAAATTATAAACATAGTACCATTTGTGTTGTTGTGAGAAACTTCAAAATTTGTAAATAGTTGAAAGTACAGGTCCCTTGATTGTTTAAATTTAGGTTCCTCTAAGAGTTTTGCATATTTAATATGAGTATTGTCTTCATAATTTCTAAAAGTTGTCTTTTTAATCACATAGTAGTTGTTGTAGGATTGTCTATTGAATCAAAGACTAGTGGCTATAGGAGTGATTGTTAAAACCAGATAGTAGTTTCTATAGGACTAACCATTACAATAGGAAACCTACAGATAATACCAACTAGACATTATCATTGAATATACATTCTTGACATCATGAAGACTCAACTACTCAATGTAACTTTTTGAAAAGGTGTGGAAAGACTCTCTTACACAATTAGAAACTTGACTCACTCACACCCTTGGAAAAATGATTTGAAATATGGTCAAAAACCACTTGTAAACTCCTCCAAAATAGTCATTGAGACAAGAAGAATCGGGAAACAAACTAAACTAGACAACTACTAACTCTAAGACATTGTGTAACAACACTTATTGAAGGAGAAACATATTCTAACTTATCCTAACCTACACTAACCAAATTACATAAACTACTTAAACAAAACCATTAACTGGTTCTTTGAAGTATCTTCCTCTTCTCAAAATCTTCCAATGCTTCACATGCTTATGAGCAATTGGAAATAGTTACAACATCAATAGAAACTTCACAAACAATAATACTTTTTTAAATACATCAACAAACTCACTTATAACTTCATGTTGATAATATATACTACTATATTGAAGTGCATAAGTAAGCTGAATTGTTTCCCCTTTCGGTGCAACTGCATATCTAGCTTCTTCTTCAATTGCAAGTTCTTTCTTTGTTGTAATCGTGGCTTGTGATAGCATCTTTTCCTCCATATGAACGAGATTTCTAATAGGACACCCTCGTGAAAGAACAAATTTTGAACCCTCCTTGTTGTCTTTGTGTAGATGAGTTGCTTCTTCATCCTCTTCTTGACTTTGAAAAACAAATTTGTGTGGCTGATTTGATAAAAGCATAGGAATTTCTGCACCATCTTCATAAAGCTCATAGTTTCTCTCTACAAAAGATGTTAATTTAATATCTAATGTTAAGAAAAACCCTTCTAAATCATACCAAAACTAATCTTCTTCAATATCTTCTTTACTTTTCAGCATGAAAGGACTAATTTTTACTTTATTGCAACTCTCTTCTTGAAGTAGGAGTTCTGATTTGAGATCACATTCATCATTAACAACAACCTTGTGTATGGTGATTTCTTCATTTTGCAAAATAGGGTTGTTTTGATTTGACTCTTCATAAATCAACATTTTGTCATCAATATGTGAACAAAATTCCTCTATGATGCTAGAAAATATATCTTCATTGATTTCCAAACTTGTTGCAAATGATAGTGGTTCTTCATTCTTCTTCTCCAGGATCTAAAATCCATATTTTGTTGTTGCAAACTTCTCTAATCCTAAGTGCTTAGAATAGAAACTAAGATTCTAGGAATATGACAAAGACCTGCTAAAAACTTAGAGACTCTCATAGCTTGACCTATCCCTGGCAATGGTGCCAAAGATGTTGGGTTTTCAATTAGATCAATAAATTTCTTATAAAAATACAACTCATGGATTAGACATCCAAAATGAGTAGTTATCTTTCTTATGGAGAAGAACCATTTAAATTGTCAACCCAAGGACGTATACTTGAAACAAGTCTGCAAAGTATATGCACCATGAAACTCTCTAATCTATTCTACCATTGCAAAATATGAACTATAGAAATGCTGGAAATAAATCTAAATACATAGTGATGGCTGCAAGAAACTACAAGAAACTGCACAGTAATCGTTGCAGGAACTATATATTATAACTTTATATATATCTATCTATCTCCATATACATATATGTCCCAAATGTTTGATTAAAATTTAGAATATATAAGTTTATTGACTCTCTAACAAACATCTAACAAGTATCTCATCATTCCTTTAAACAAGGAAGAGCTTTATTACAAAATTAATGACTAAGTATGCTGATTTTTTGCTCCACATTTTTAGTAGTCCACTCAAACGCATGGTTCTCCTTCATTATTATGTATTATATCAAACCTCTTTACCATGTTATTCTCTTTCTTTTTATCTTTCTATATCATTTTGAAAATCTAAATTTCATTAAGAAATGTGCAAGTTATGATCATTTTATTGAAAGTGGTTCTCTGTTGCCTGAAAATGTGCCACCTTTTACTCAGTCAACTTCTAATTCATGGTACTCATTAACTATTTTGAACTAACTCAAATACTCAAAAGGATTTGTGCATGTTGTTTTTATCTTTCCAAATCTATAAGCCATTCTTAATTTCATAAAGAATTGAAAGAGATATGTCTATTTTACTGAAATTGACTTTTGAGTTTTTCCACATTTTCTGCAACTGTTGAATGTTGACAAGTGTCAACTTGCTTCTCCTTCTTTCTAGCTGCATGAATGACTCAAATACCTCACAAAAATATGTTAATTACCTTAAGATTATTATATTTAAATAATAACCACTTATCATAATAAATCATCACAATCTAGCATCAATTAGCTACACATGCAAATGCTAATCAATAAATCATTTATCATAGTTAACGCTTCATAAATCAAGTTAATGTATTGAAATGGCTTGAGAATATATTGAAACCATGGGGTAAAGTGTTACAGTAGATCTGAATATAAATATGACATTTTATAGGCTCATCAGTTCTACTGGCCATCATCATCACCAGTTATCATCCTTTGCATCATCTGTTATTGATGAATTTGGTGGTTAAAGTTGGATCAACATATTTTTTTTTATTATGTATGTGTCACTTCATTTATTGAAGGATCAACTCATAATTTGTAACTGTAAATTTTGTAGAATTTTGGTATCAACAAGAATGACAATTTCATGTTTGGATGAGTGTTATGTGTTCAATAAGGTGTGTAATAGGCGATTCTAAAATTAGAAATGATATTGTATCATGTTAATGCCTATTGTATGAGAAGCATAGTCATATTCTATGTATTAAGATGAGTCTAGTCTTATATATTTGTGTATCATGACTTAAAGTTGGCAATACTCTATTGATTATGGATGTGAGAATGGTTCAATACTAAAGTTAATGACTTCATTCATCCTTAGAATGGTCTCATTTGAATTATCCTTATAAGGGAGATTTCAAAGAAGAGACACCCATCAAGGATGTACATAAATATTCTTCTAGGATAACAAGATTGGTACATTAGGTATGACACTAAATATTGTGCATGAATCAATCTTATGACAATAGCTCCAAAAGAAGCTTTGATCCAGGATTCAAATGATCATGATAAATAAAGTGAGGCTCTTTAAGAGAATATCTTTGATGATTGAGATTATGAGTATCGTTCTATATCAAAAGGGAGTCTGACATTTCATTAGGTGACTAGACAAAGAGAGGGAGTATATAGAGGATATATTTTAGTTGAATTTTGAGGATCTTGATCATATTTATTTAGAGGGAGTCTGACACTTCATTAGAGGTAACTTTGGATGAGGATCTTAGAAGATTGATATCAGATTCATAGGGATTCTAACAATTTATCATAAGGAATCTTGGATGAAAAGATCAACATATTGATATATGCTTAATGCATTCTTCTCTATAAGAGAGAAGTTTGAGGTGAAAACCCTTATTTCCTAATATGGCTCATGCTGGATGTCATGAAAACACCATGCGAGAGTATTCATAGTGAATTTATGTAAAATTTTGATGTTATGTTTGTATGGGCTTGCTCCTTTTGTGCATCATGAGGAAGTGATGACTTCCAAATGAATATCAATTATATTTTTAGAAGTTATTGAAAGGTGACGATCTTACAATAGCTTAATTTTTAAAATTTTGGTATACTTTTATATTGTCTAAGTAGACCATGATAGCTTATATCTTGTAAATCAATAATTAAGTCTTATATGTCACTCAATTGATAAACTATGAGTTGTTTGTATAGATATATCATAGGTACTTGGTGAATATCATATGCCATGATATTTGGGAGGCTATTATGTTATTATTGAGTACTTGGTGAATATCATGTGTTGATATGCAATAAGCCATTACTTAGAGTATTTGGTGAATATCATATGTTGATATTTAGGAGGCCAATACTGTTGACATCAAAATGGTGATCTTTTGATCAAATATATCCTTAAATTTCTCCATTACTAATATTACCAATGGTGTAATATCTATCCATGTGTTTATCTACACACAGACACACATACATATGTCATGTGAATATTTTATACAAATTGTATTTAATTGCATAGAAATAATAAACCAACTGACTGTATTGACTGACTATAATATCCATATAATGGTCGATTAAATTACATGATCGACGGTTTAAATTAGTCATTGCTTAATTTAAACAAAAATTAAGGTATCATGAGAGTCATGACCCGATGGGACATGACTCCACATGGAGTCACTCCCATTAGACTCGAGACTCCTTGACACCCTTTACATAGGGTAAAACTCTTGTTCAAAACATTGAACAAAACACATATATTACCAAGTCTTCAAAGGAAGAATCTACTGTATCTTAGTCACATCAATAGTCTATAATTGATATTGTCCCTTCATTTTTATTGGAAATCTATAAAAGGCTAGGGTTGTAAGTGGTTAGAAATATATATTCATTAAATAAGAAGTAGAAGGTGGGATTAGAGAGCTAGAAGTATGTTAAAATAGGATAGCTAAGGGAGAAACTTCATCAAATTATTTCTATGATTCTTTTGAAGCAATGGATAATTTATTATTGGTTCTTCATGGTGGATCACTTAATATACATTGAAGTGTTGCATGGTTTCCTTGATAATTTACTTGGAGTAGTTATGTATTTATGTTGAAGTAGTTTAGTCAAGGATGAAAGTAGTTGTGGTTGTTTACTTGATTGAGTCAACATATATGGGATACTAGTCTCTTATTGATGGTAAGAGAGCCTTGTGTGGTAAGCCTATTATTGAAACCACTTAACTTAAATTAATATTCATTCTTTAGTTTGCATACATTTGACGGGATTGGAGAGAAGTATTAATTTTAATGTCATTTGAGTGTTCCTTAGAATCTCGCACTAGGTGGGTGGAGTGACTAATTAAGATGCATCTAGTAGAGTCTAAGTCTATCCATGATTCCCTTCATCCCTAGTTATAAGTAGAAGTAGAAGCAAGTTCAAGTTTTCAAGTTGGAGTGGAAAGTTTTAGAAATCAGGATATATTTTCATTGCATATCATGAAGCCAAATATTTAAAAGTGCAATAGTTGATATCCATTAAATGAATAGTGTAAGTCCCCTAAGTGATTACCAACAATCACATCATTTCATTGAGTGAGTACATTGACAATTAAAGGAACATTAATGTTATTTCAAGATGAACATGAGACATGAATTTATATCAAGTGGGGATTGAGTGGCTGATGCTTCTCCTTGAAGTATTGGCTATTTGATTTTGCATGTTGTAGTGGAACAAAGACCACATTAATAGAAACTGGTGCTAGAGAGAGGATGAAAAAAGTTTGTTCAGAAAGATATCAATAATAATGACCTTTCAAAGCTAGATTTGAGATATAAGATCTCTCTAAAAGTGAAAATAATGAATAAGTTTAAAAAATCCCCCCCCCCACCTCCCCCCACAAAAAAAAAGACAATCCAAAAGAAAGATTTTCTAATATGGGCAAGCAGGTGGATGTTCTTCTAATAGATTTAATGTATCTACAAATTGAGTACTCATAACCTTATGCACACCAATAACAAAACATGTCAAATAACTAGTGTCATATTGGTTCAATACCTGGTACTACTCTATATTGCTTTATAACTAGGACCATATAGGTTTGGCAATTAACACCGTCACACTCGTATGTAATGAACACCATATGCACAAGAAATTTCTCAAATATTGTTGAGGACTAGTTAAAACCCACTTTCTTACATACATATGTTGCATACATTATAGACTAACTAACATTATGTTTCCACAAGTATAATTTAGATTTTCCTGCAAAGTCTCTAAGAAAATCAAGATGGTAGCTTCCCCTTCTAATCATGAAAGCTTGCATTCCTAACCATATTCTAGGAAACTATATAGTATAATTATTTAATAAATGAAAAGACCCTTTATAACATATTTTTCATGTCATGTAAAATACATTTATGATTCTACAAACTCTACATATGATTGGGCTACTAAAAATATATTTGTTCACCATTAATGCAACTTAATAATCCTCTTAACATGTTATATTGTTATTTTTTCTCACTACAAAATGGATAGTGCAACAACTACATTAAGAATAATATTATCACCATACAATGTGCACATAGATAATTAAATGTCTATATCAATTACATGAAAAGAGGAAAATTAACATCTTAATGCATTATATTACCATGGATATCACTTTGTTGGTCAAATAATATTATGACTATCCATAGAACTAACATGATATAAAAAAATAGCCCACCGCAAACCATATAATTTTCTTGCATATCATTATCACTAGTTATACGATATGTAGAGGCAATATGAAGTCCAAGGACAAATGCATTATATTATTAGGAAGTGTATGACTTTATTAACCAAATAATATCAGGTGTGAATAAAAAATTATCACCACAAACTATATCATCATGTTCTTGCATATCACCATCACTAGTTATAAGATAAATAGATGCAACGTGAGGCTCATGGACAAATGAAGCATGCGTTTCTAAGAGAAAATGACAATTAAAAACTACCTATGTGAAAGAGGACAAAACATAAACATGATAAAAAAAAGTGTCCTTGTGAATGACACTTCCATATTTATAGCATAGAGAAAGACATTATAATACAAAGGATGGAAGAAGAAGAAATAATACAACATTAAAATATATCAAGATTTCTAAGTTAATTATAGATATAGGCTAAAGAGAACAAACTACATTAGAACTAATGATGTAAGATGTATCGTTGGAACATAAACAAATATTTTAATCTAATAACTAGTATTTGCACCAAAAATTAGATGCAATGGTTTCATTGATAGTCATGTGGAATATATTGGAGACTGTGAATTGAGGAATGTGAAAAATAAACATAGCAATGAATCAACAAAAGTAAATTAAGTTAAAAATTACATAGTGATCATGTAAATTAGTTACTTTATGATGTAGTACAAGGTAGGAGGATCCCCAAAGGAGATGTCCTAGCCCCCAACAATTAACCACATAGTGGAAACACAACACAAGATACAAGATCTGATACCAAACCAGGCTAATTCTCATAATAGAATCATAATATTTTCATTCAACGTGCCCAACTATAAGGCTTTTCAGGTTACAACCAAATACAAAGTAATTTACAATAGTAATTTTGTAAGACCTTGCAAGATCTAATCTCCTAGCTAGTCTAGATCCACGCTTTGGAAGAAACTCCAAGAAGAATCTAAACTTGTGCTCGCAAGCCACCAAGAAATCTTCTTGCTTTCCAAGTCCACACTTAGCTACTAGCTCTGCTACTCTTTTCTCCTCTTAGCCACTCCTTCTTCTCCATGTTGAATGCCAATAATGACTCAAGACTCCACAAGACCCTCTACATATACCCAACTAAGCCACAAGTCAGCCTACCAAGTTACAAATTAACTAAACCCTTACATTAAATACATATTTAAGCCACAAGTCGGCCTACAACAAATATTAAATACCAAAGGCCTTAAAGGCTTACACAACCCATTAAATACACATAGGAAAAACATTCAAGACCCAAATATGCTCACACAAACTTCCATAATTACTCAATGACATGATCACACTCCTCATGCATTAAATGCACCAAGGCAATTTATCAAATCCACAAGAACTCCGTTCAGTAAGCCCAAACTGTCGAATGTTAACAATCACCAACCAAGCATTGTCAAGTTCCTTCAAGTACAATATAAGTCGAGCAACAATATAGATGCCGAGAAAATCTTCAACGACTAAGCTCCTCAACCAACACTACTCCCAAGAACTGCCCAATAATGACTAAGCAGTAGTCCTTCTATGAATGATTTCTCCAACTCCAAGGTTGAACCACTTCACCATGTAGGATTTCCAAATACCCTAGGATGCTCCTGCATCAAACACCCTAGGTGCGAAAAGATGTTCTTAGTAGTTAGAAGAGCATCTTCTGGGATTAAACACATAAATACCAAATTAGTTCTTCACATACATATCCTCCAAGTTATCAACTTGTACACTCTTTCCCTTGTTCCATTTATGCTTCGTAACATCTTTCTTTGGTGTTCAATAGGTTTGATTTCCATTTTGATCTCTAACCCTCTCAGAATCCTTCAACTCAACTCAGTTACCAATACTCAGGTTCCTCCTACCAATTTCTTCATTCTGCAAAGGGATCATGGAATGCTTCCTACCACCTTTCTCAATAGTAATCACATTCTCGACAGAATCATGCATAGCCCCACAATCATATTGCCAAGGTCTATCAAGCAATACGCGACAACTTCTCATGTCCACAATATCACACAACACTTGATCCTTATACTGCCCAATCTAAAAATCAACAAAACATTGATACCTCACTTCCAAAGCATGATCATCTTGTAACCAACCAATCTTACAAGGACAATGATGTCACACTCTATTCAAACCAAGCTTCTAAACCATCTCCTCAGTAACAAGGTTATTCGTACTACCACCATCCACAATCACATTGTAGATTTTACCACCAAACTTACAACAAGTTCTAAACAAATTACTCCTTTGACAAGGTTCTATTACCTTCTTACCAAATATTTCTCATTGAGCCAACAAGCTCTCTCCCTGCTCAAGTTCATTGATCGAGCCTTTAACTTCATTCACAACAACAACCCTACTATCACTTGCCTTCTGGGAACATTCATAAGCTCGATGTCCTTCTTCACCACAATGAAAACAATTACCTTTAAAGACAACCTTACTTGTCCTCTTCCTCAGCTCAATAGGTTTCGATTCACCTTTTGCACTCAGTTTATCCTTTGCCAAATGATCTTGCTTCTCTTTCCCACGTGAACTACCTTGATATCTTCTCTTCAACTTATCTTCTGCCCTCAGATCATACTGATAAGCATCCTCAACAGAAACAATATTTAGCATACCAATCTCATCCTAAATATTGAACTCTCAAGCCATTAATGTACTGAGCCACCTTCTCCTTAGAATGTTCTCTATGTCCAGACTGGATAGTCAACTTGTAGAATTCCTTGTTATAATCTTTCACAGACAAATCCTTCTATTTCAGATTCTGCAACCTCTTAAATAACTCAAGTTCATAATCAACAAGTATGAACTTAGCCTTCAACTTAGTGACCATCAATCTCCAACGAGTGATCTTCATTTTACCTTCCTCTTCTCTATCTCTTTGCAAATCTTTCCACCAAGGAGCAACATGTCCTTTCAATGTAGTTTGTGCCAACCTCACTCTAAGCGGACTGCCAACATCCTCTAACTCAAAGTAGTCTTTCTATTTACCAATCCAATCAATTAGGTCTCCAAGATTCAGAGTACCTAAGAAATTAGAAACATCCAGCTTATGCTTCAGCTTCAACTGAGTGTTAGATCTAGCCAACTAACTTGCTGTATCTTCCATAGATCTCTCCATACGATCAATTATGTCCTCACCATTCGATCCAACAACCTCAAAGTCCTTAGTGACTTCCTCATAACCATCTTGAGTGACCACATGTTAAGGTACACTGGCTATGGCCCTCATGATCTCATTCTTCATCAACTCCATCTCAGATCTGAAATATGTTTTAACCTTCTCTAAGATCCTTGCTTCTATAAAATCACAAAGATCTTCAATTGCCCTAGGGTCTAATCTTCTTGGAGGCATCTTCCAAGATCTTCACAAACCCTCTGCAACAAATTTCTAACCAAATCAAACCTTCTCTTTGATAATCTTCACCCTAAGTCCTGGTGCAAGTTGCCTCAACTTCGACAATCTATCTACACATGTAGGAAAATTTAGGCTCTAATACCATCTAATGCAGTACAAGGAAGAAGAACCCCAAAGGAGGTGTCCTAGCTCAGATCAATTGACCAAACAATGGAAACACAACACAAGATACAAGATTTGATACCAAACTAGGCCAATTCTCATAATAGACTCATAAGATTTTCATTCAACATGTTTGACTGTAAGGTCTTCCAAATTATGACCAAATACAAAGTAATTTATAGTAGTAATTCTACAAGACCTCACAAGATCTAATCTCCTAGCTAGTCCGGATCCACACTTTGGAAGAAACTCCAAGAAGAATCTAAACTTGTGCTTGCAAGCCATCGATCAACCTTCTTGTTTCCCAAGCCCACACTTAGCTACTAGCTCTTCTACACTTCACTCCTCTCAACTACTCCTCCTTCTCCATGTTGAATTCCAACAATGACTCAAACACTTTACAAGACCCTCTACTTATACCCAATTAGGCCACAAGTCGGCCTAATAAGTTACAAATTAAATAAACCCTTACATTAAATACATATTTAAGCCACAAGTCATCCTACAACAGATAATAAATACCAAAGGCCTTAGAAGGCTTACACAACTCATTAAATACACATAGGACAAATAAACAAGACCCAAATAGGCCCACACAAACTCCCACAATCGTTCCACGACACGATCACACTCCTCATGCATTAAATGTGCCAAGCCAATTGATCAAATCCACAAGAACTCCGTTTGGCAAGCCCAAATTACCGAGCATCAACAACCACTAGCCAAGAGCTACTGAGCTCCTCGAGTGTCGATCAAAGTACAAGCCGAGCAACAATGTACATACCGAGAAAACCTTTAGCAATTGAGCTCCTCGACCAACAGCACACCCAAAAACTATCCAATAATGACCGAGCACCAATCCTTCTACGATTGAGTTCTCTAACTCCAAGGTCCAACCACTTCACCATGTAGGATTTCCAACTACCCTAGGATGCTGCTACATCACTTTATATATATGTGTATATATGTGTATATGTATGTGTATATGTATATACATACACACACACACACACACACACACACACACACACACACACACACACACACACACACACATATATAGTTTAAGGCAACATTGAACTTATGAGATAGATTGCAATGAATAGAATTGTTATTTAAGAAGCACAATTTAAATTGTTGTCAACATATAAACATATCTTCTTAGAATGTACATTTGTTTAAGAATTTGAATGATCGTTTGAAGAAGATGTTATTCTTTATAGAAATATATATCCCTTAACATGAAGGATGTTAGATTATGCATCAACATTATAAGATAGTTAAATTAAAGAATTTAATCAATTTCAAAACCAATTTTACTTGAAATCTAATACATGATGAAATGTCTTTTACAAGGATCTAACATTCATTACAAATATAAAAATGTATTTGAAATACTTGTACCCAACTATTTACTAATATTGTAATTTAATAAATAAATATAGTCCACCATAGATGCCATCTTCGTATCTTGCACTAAGCAACAAAGTTATGACATGCCATATGCATTCTTTCACTAAATTTTATTTTGTGACACGACATAAGCATTCTTTGAATAATTTTTTTTATGACACTCCATGTTCACATCTTGCATTAAATAACAAAGTTATGACATGTTACCAGTACAATTATTTGAGCCATGTGAACTCCAGACTGCTTTAAACACGTGAAACACCAGCTCACTGACAACATGCTCTCCCTTGTTGGTGAGATCAATACAAATTACGTGTTTGCAAAGGCCCTCACAAACTTCATTTTCCGGGGAACTTTGTGATATTATAATTTTTAACACAAGTCGTAAAAAATATGACGTTAACAAGCTTTAATGATGTATACACTTTTACCAACATTATTCTCCATTGTTTAGATCCTCTCTTTATATGGCGCCCAGAAAATCTGGGGAATGTATAGGGACAATAGCTTTATTAAAATCCTCTACAGATCAATTTCTGAATTAAATTGTGTAGAACTTATTTTGCCATTGAAGTAGTCTATCAGAGAAGGAATAGTGTTCAATTTCAAAATTAGATTGTGTAGAACTTATTTTGTTTTGAAAATTTTCATCACTGTAAATATTGAGAAATGACATTATTTTCTAAATTAGATAGTATAAATTCTATTGATCGAACTAAGTCATATAAACTTTATTTTGTTTCATATTTATCATCACAGAAATCCTTCTGAAAGGAAATCAATTTCTAAATTAGATTGTGTAGAATTTATTTTACTTTTCATTCCAGTAATCCATTACTCTGAAAATCTAAATCTAAAAGAGAACCACAATTATAGATGATATTCAAACATTCCATTACATAACTGGCCAATGGGCCCAATTGTTGAACCATAACGTGCTGTTACATTTTTAAAATTTCAATGAAGAATATGAAACAATAGATGATCTATGCTATAGTACAGTGAAGTAATTACGATTGCATAGTTGAAACACTGCATTCAACAGGCATCTGGTCAAAACGTTTAGTATCAAGACAATAGTCATAAACAAGATAATTCCTCCTGGCCCAAGTATAATCCAGGTTTTGTGCATCTGTTAAGGTCCAGGCATCTTCCTGATCCCACCAATTCTGTGTTGTTGTGGAGACACAATCTGGGAAGGGATCCTTCCACATGCACCCATCTGCTATAAACTTCCTGTAGTAGGATATGAATGGAGCCTTTTTCCAGTCTGTCTTCACCAATC
The DNA here is from genome assembly GCA_028749045.1 of Cupressus sempervirens. Lineage (NCBI taxonomy): Eukaryota > Viridiplantae > Streptophyta > Pinopsida > Cupressales > Cupressaceae > Cupressus > Cupressus sempervirens. Next base: position 820,864,868 of record CM053789.1, on the reverse strand, counting down.
CCCCTTGTGTTGCCCAATCATCTGCATTCCAGATACTTGAATATATATTCATTGGCTGTTCATTGGGGAAGCTATTGCTGCCAGTATTTGTATATACTCTCAGTGGAACTGAATCCGCAAAAAATCTGCACAACATACACAATTGAAATGGTAAAAAAGCTGAGTTAATAATTTCTAAAGTCTACAACACAAGTGAGCTTCTTATCTAAGAGGTCTTGGATTCGAATTTACTCAAATGTAACTAATAATAACAATTATCCTGGACTTCAGCCTATTACGAATAAAAAATGGCTTCAATCAGAAAATAAATGGAATCCTTGTGTCAGATCTTTTAATGGATATTATCAAAGAATGGACTCCTCCTTTCAGATCTTTCAAAACTACTGAACTTTTGAGATTTCAACATGTAACATTAACATTTTGCTTAGATTGATACTTACACAATCTGATGATTGTTCCAGAGTACAGAATATGTGTGGTAATCCATAGTGGGATCGAACCAGAGCATGTGTCTCTGTTCTCTGTTTCCGCTGCCATTGACATATATATTGGTTTGCAGAACATATGGCTGCCCACTTGTGTTCCCCAAGAACTCGAAATCCAGCTCATCTCTTGTCAGAAAGTGCTTGGAAACCATCTGCAACGCAAACACTTCCAATCCTTCAGCCATTAACAATTACTTATACAACTGACATGTATAACCTATTTGTAATTGTAACTAAATTAACACCATTAAATTTCTATGATAATAGTAATATTGCTTCTGATTTAAACTGTGTGAGAGTTTTTTCAGTATCAATGTTTCGGATCCATCATCAGTATGAAGAGAGCATATGAAGAGGATGAATAATTCTTTTCCTCATGCTCTCTTATTCATGCTGATGATAGATCACAGAATATGATCTCAACATTAATGCTAAAAAAATTCAATTGAAACCAGAAACAATATTACTATTGTTTTAAGATTCCACAAACGCCCTTATATTGTGGGCTTCTTAGAGTTTTTAAAGCTGAATTGTTTCCCTCCACATCATCATTTCAGACTCACTTCTGAACCATCACCAATGATTGAAGTTTGGAGATCTAATTCTGGACCATCTTCAGGGGAGTTCTTTTCTTTCTTAGACATTGTTTTCAAAGATCAACTCCGTTATATTAAACACTGTGACTTGTTTATTTGGATGATCTATCTTACACTAGTTGCCATTCTTTCTTCTGCCAATCTTTGAACCTAAACCATTTCTCTATATACTATATTCTCAAAAATTTAGGGGAAAATTATAATTTTAAAATTGGATATCTATTAATAGATTTTAGATGTGTTGGTGAAGTTGAATGGTTCTAAATAAGTCTATAATTCTGACATGACTAAATGAAGATTAATACCCTAAACAAATTTGGCCAATGGAAGATGTTTCAGCTCAAGATTCTGCCTCTATCAAATAGCTAGAATAGCTGTAAGGATAAAAAAATTCTCCATAAAAATAAACTAAAATTGGGTATCATGGTATTTGAATAAAAGAGAGTGATGAAGCTCTCACATAATAAGCAGTAACAACTCCTGCAGCGTCTCCTCCAACCAGCTTAAGCTTCATGCTGAACCATCCAAATCTATAACTGTGTTTCGACTGAAAACCAGAGCCTGCATATTGCAGTCACAATTGGGCAAATCAGAAAGTGTATTATAATAAAGAAGATAAAGCAATGCTGAAAGTGAAAAGGGATCACATACCCGATTTCTTATCCAGCATCAATTGCCAGATCTGCCCATCCCCAGATGTCTTAAAATGATCCCCTGCAAATGTAATCTGAAAATTGTCTTCAAAAGCCTGACTATTTGCTGAATCTGCCGTTGCACTCCTCACTACGCCAAATAAGAGTAGGGCAAAGGCCAATGGGATCATGGAACCAGTCATTCCCATCTTAGCAGGCTTTCACCAATACCAAATAAGCTGCTACTCCCTTTATGTAAAGCACCAGGGCTTTCATTAGCAAAGCCCCATGTTCTGGCATTGTAAAATGTTAAAGTTGTGTAAAATACAAGTTCAAACATAATAAATGGTTTTCAAACTGGATAAAATACTGTGTGAAAATGAGGTTCAAAGTTAGATCGGCCAGGCCAGTTCTTTCTCATATTTTTCTATTTTGTTGGGAAAAGTCTGCATGAAATGATGGATTGCTCGGTTGTCGAATACAATAAAACAAATTTAGCCAATCTGGCTAAACCCTGCTGGCCACTGGTGATTTCAGTTTAATTATTTGCGTATCCTATGTCAAGTCAATTATTATGATTGCCATGTCACGTCAGTAATTATGATTCCATCCAATGGCCATTTTTTAAAGCTTATTTTCGACCAAAGGTATGATGTATTGGCAGAGTAAAGTCAGAACTTTGAAAGTCGTGAAAGAATTGAATGGATCTGCTTTACACTGTTGAAAGCAGATATTTGTATATTAATATTTAAGTTTAAAATAATTTGTACTTTACCTTTTTATTGATATATAAAGTATAATAATATTTAACTAGTAAAAAGTAAATAATTATATCAATACTAACAGGAAAGAACATGATATTTAAGATTAAATCTAAGAGGGAAATATAAATGATTGATCAGATTCTGAAGTTACAATAAATAAACTAGCATACCTATATTTTAATAAATATATGTAAAATAAGCTGAGAAATATCATTTTTCATAAGACTCATAAGACTAAATATTTTGTTAAGTAAAAATATATTTTTAAAAATAAGATTAAATATTTTGTTAAGAAAAAATATTTTTATAAGAGTAATTTCTTCAAAATAGTCAAACTCCTGGTGTTTGTGCTTTGTGCTGAGGCCACTTAGTCGCCTTGGCCATTTCACCTCCATGGACGGAGAAGGAAAAAGAAAAAGAGAATGAAATAGTTGATGATGGGTAGTTCCTGCTTGACCCACTTACCTTTTAACCCCGTTGATGTATGTAGTTTTGATGATTGCCATGATCCCCCACCCTCAACTTGACAAAGTTCTTGCAGCCTAAGGACTTTTACACCTTCTTTTTATGAATAGTTTATATCTTTCCAACTTCGGTGCCGAGTGAATTTTGTAGAGTGATTTTTAACCCTTATCGTTTTATGTTAATAATAAAATAAAAAAACTTGACAATCCTTCACATTTGTTATTGGAAAAATAAAAATAAATTTAAACCATATAAATCACAAAATGTGATTTGAAATACTAATACAAAACAAAATTGATAATAAATATTGAAAATATTTTTAATTTTTATATTATATTACAAAAATGATTATTAATACTTTTGTAATGCACAAATAAATTGAAACAAAATTTTACTTTCAAATTAAAGATTAAATTAGTGAAGATTTTTTAATTCTACATATAGAAAAACAAAAGACCATTTATCCTTCTCTATTTAAGATATATTATTATTTAGTATAAACATCCAAATTATAGTTGTATATAGTTAAAAAGTTTTCTTCAAATATTTCTAGAATATTGTTAGAAAGTAGTAGATATTTTCCACAACAAGTCAAATTGTGATATTGCTATCAAGATTTAATTATGCAGTTTTTTGAGTCAAACTCATTGACCCATGTATCATGAAAAATGATTCACACGTGAATCCATCTCTCATGAGAATAAATGGAACACTTAGCACTCATTAGATCTAGGTGATGCTCACAAAGGTGAAGCACCGGGTTGTGATATTGCTATCAAGATTTAACTGTGTAATTTTTGAGTCAAACTCGTTGACCCATGTATCATGAGTAGTGATTCACACATGAATCCATCTCTCATGAGAATAAATAGAACACTTAACACTCATTGGATCTAGGTGATGCTCACATAGGTGAAGCACCGAGACTTCCTGAGAGGTCACCATCCTAGTACTACTCTAGCTTGAGCATGCTTAACTACAGAGCATCCTCCATGGTTAAACCCACTTTACTTGCAACGTCATTTGCAAAAACTTCACCGAGTGTTGTGCCTTATGAACCATTCATTAGAAAACCCCTTAAGCTCGTCAGTTGATAAGTAGGAGATATTTTCCACAACAAGTCAAATTGTGATATTTCTATCAAGATTTAACCTTGTTGTGTAGTTTTTGAGTCAAACTCATTGACCCATGTATCATGAGTAGTGATTCACACTTGAATCCATCTCTCATGAGAATAAATGGAACACTTAGCACTCATTGGATCTAGGTGATGCTCACAAAGGTGAAGCACCTGGATTTTTGGGAGTTTGACTAAAAAACTACATAGATAAATCTTGATAGCAATATCACAATATTGTTAGAAAGATGGAATTTAGAATAAATTCTATTCATAATATTCTAAGTTTGATGCTAGATAAAATAAGAACTATAAAGAGATTTTATAAAAAAAATCAATTAATCTAATTATAAAAAAACTACTATTTATTTAGAAATGATTATCATTCCATTTTACAACATCTTTGCAATGGTTATGTTGAGTAGCCTAGAGAATAAAGCAAAATGAATCCAAATGTACTAGAATAATGTTATTTTGATTAATATAATGCACCATTTTGATGATTGTAAAAGGTTTTATCGAGGAAATTCGTAACAAGATGCCCATTTAAAGACTCTAGCCGATGTTAGAAACATTTTTCATTGGCAACAAGAGTTTGTTACACAATCTCAAGCATTGAATAGATTTGGTATTTTAAGAAGTATTACAGGATAATAAATAAAATTATCATGAAATAAAGACCATATTATCAAAATGACCTTTCAAAGACTATGATTGCAAAATATATTGTTTTATGTAAAATCTATATAATGAGGTGGAAATTTTTTGTTTTGGAATACAAAAGGTTGCATTGTCCATATGACATGTTATGATTACTAGACCAAGAAAATTAAGATTAGGACATTCAATGATTACTAGACAAAGGAAATTACAAAGTGGAAAGAACAAAATACTACGATTTATTGGACAAAAAAATAAAAATGGAACATTCTATCCCAATGCACTTAATTTTTTAGAAAGATTTTTACATTTTTCAATAAGAAATTACCAATAGCAGATAATGGGAGGCCCTGCAGATGCAATCTTGATATAATTGTAGTACCCTCTAGAATAAAGATAATTTATTTGATGATAGGTTGCTGCTTTGGGACTTAAAACTATTAGTGATTTAGCGTTGCAAGCTACAAGTGTGTAGATTGTGTATTGATAGAGTAAAAGGAAATTGAGTAGTCTATTATTGAATTGAAATGGAAATGTTTGTTGAATATAAATGAGAATGGAATGTTGTGCATATGTAATTGAAGAATATAAATAAATAAATTGGGAATGTTATGTCTCGATAATTGAAGAATATAAATAAATCAATTAAGAATAATGTGCTTCTGTCATTTCTAACTAAATTATCTCAGAATTCCTTTGTCACGAGGCAAGTAACTATCATTTTTTTCTCAAAAGACAAATTGTTTACATTGAAGTTTTATACCATTGTAACAAGCCTCTCAACTTAATGAGTTAATAAATAAATTAAACTTAGAAAAACAAACGTAAACAAATTTGAAAATATAAGTCAACCTTCTTTTCATAAGATAATTGGAAGAAGTCCATGAAATCACACTTAAAAATATCATAATGCTTGTGGGATGAATAGAAAATTAGTAATTTTTAATTGCACGATTAACCTTGTCACAAAGTTTAACAATATTGTAGAGTATGGAAAGTTTGAAAGAGTTGAGCAATTTTATAAACAATAATAGAAATATATTAGTGTAATGAAGACATTTTAGGGGAAAAGAATACAATTTTTACATCAAAGACTTCTATCTTCTAACTCACTGAACTGAGGATGTTCATAATGGCTAAGTGTTTAAGTGAGCGGATTGAAAATGCTTGTAGATGTAGGCTCACAAAAAGATTGTTGACACACTATACAATGCAGAGATTCTCCAGGGTTAGGAAGACAATTGAACATATGGTCTCACAGACAAAGTGGATTCAAATCGTTGCACTATTTGAGAACCAAAACTAGAATGTATAGGTTCTTCAAATAGAATGTGTCTTTACCAGGGGTTTCCTTTGTTGGCATAACTGATCTAACAAGTTGTCGATGAGAAGAATAATTTATGGATTGCATGATATTCAATTATACTATTTGTCATTGGTGTCAAACTGATTGACATATTATTTTAAATTGTTACCATATCATTAGAAGTATTCTATACAAGGAAGCTAAGAAAAGGGCACATATGAATGACACTTAGAGACTTATCGAGTAATAGTTGGAACAAATAATGGGAAGCAATTTTACTGTTTGGATTTCTTATTGGAAGAATATATCCTATTAAATTCTTTATGTTTTATTGATGGAAGGGATAAGACACCTTATCAAAATAATCAATATCTTATTGAAGTCAAGTGGAACGAGGAATGAGAAGCCAAGGTCAGTGTTAGAACAACAGGACAATATGGTAAAGAAGATTGGTCAAGAAGTTTCTAGAAGAGACAATACAAGACAATGGTGTGCTAACAACAAAGAGGACAAGATGATGCAATTGTGATTGTTGCATCTAGGTTTAGGTTTTTATGATTTGATGATCTACTTAAGGGAAGAAATAATAAGAGTTAGGTATCGTGACTGAAGGTAGTGTGGCTACGAAGGATGAAGAGTAGAGGCAGTGGAAAAAGCTATCAAAGCATAACAATAGTAAGTGGGTTATGATCATGTTTGAGAATAGAAGATAGATAATGGTATTTAATGGAGCTTTAATGGATCTGATGTAGCAAGACAGTGCAAACTATAAATCACTTTGTTGTTGTTACTTTCTTACCATTGAGACAATTGAAATTCCTTTAAAGAGTGACCCTAATTGGTCTATTGTAAATACTTTAACAGGTTAGCATTCTTAGAGTAGAGTGTTGAAATCCTTTAATAGGGTACTCCTAATAGAGAAAAGACTCTAACAGGTCTAGAGGAAAATCCTTTAACAAGGTACACCTAACAATGTTTTGTAACCCTTAATCGGGCAAGCTCCTAACATAATGTATTTTAGAATAGTACAAATAGTTGTGAGCACCAATCTCACACTATGGTTTTCACCCAAATAAGGTTTCCACAAGATTAATAATGGAGTTACTATTGTGTGAATTTTTTATTGTTATGGATTCATGTTCACCGTTTATTTAATTGATAATGATGATATAGGTAGAACTGTATCTTATTGGTAACAATACAAAAAATAGTTAAGTTGTTTAAACTGATGATTATTGATTCATCCCCCCTCCCTTCTTAGTAATCAATCCTATTCCTACAATTGGTATCAGAGATTAGGTCCATGACTTGGAAGCTTAACTACTTAGGGAAAAATCTTAAGATGTATAGGAAGGATTCAACAAAGTTTAACAAGTATGAGGATGCCTTTGGAATGGTCTAGTAAGATGCAATTGCACCTATCTGAACTTTTAGAAAGCGCAAAGGATCACCTTACCACAGAATATGTGGAGCCAACTAGTATACTTGATGAGGCACAAAAAAGGGAGAATCTAATCCACAAAACAATGATGATAGAACTAGCTAGTGCTTTGAAGAACTCCAAGTATGGCAAGATATTTAGAACCTACTAACAACCAAGTAGATGGGGATAAACTACTAAAAGTACATGGTGGTGACAAACATGTTCTAGAAGAAAAAGTTGAAATATTGAAAGGAAAATTAATTGCCATGAAGATGCATGATCATGAGACCATTTCTTAGTATGGGACAATAATTAAAGAGATTGTTGTTGCTATCAAGGAGCTAGAGGAAAAATTGAAGAAATTGAAGTTGCAAGTAAAATGCTAAGAACCTTACCTAATAGATATGCAATTAGAGTTTCTAATATACAAGAGTTAAGGACAATAGACAAAAGCAAGATTACTATTGATTCTTTTATTGGTAGACTAACAATGTTTGAGCTAAGTGGTTATGACAATAGTTAATCGAGTACTGAGGTTTCTTTTCAAGCTTCACTAAGTGATGGAAAACGCAGAAAAGGGAAACCTATTTATAATAATAAGTATAAAGGCCTTGTAGAAGAAGAGAAAGAATTGGAATCTTTTATTGAAAAATGGTTTCCTAAAGGAAAAGGTATACGTGAAGGAAAAAACCCTATTGCATGTAGGAATTGTAGGCAGATTAGTCATTTTACACATAGGCTCCCAAAAAGCCAAAGAAAGAGCATAATGAGGACAAGGTGAACAAACACAACAATTACAAAATTTTGGAAAAAGGGAAATAAAGCATTTTACATAGCCAAGGATGCAAAAAATGAATAAGATAAAGATGGAGATAACAATGATGGGGAAATAGTCTTTGCTACTGTAAAGAAAGAGTTCTCTACCAACAAGGATGCTATTAGAGAAGAGAAGGAATTAATAACAAGCATGAATAGAAATAATGATTGGATCATTAATAGTGGTTGTTCTCACCATATGGTTGGAGACAAGGATAAATTTTAAAGAATGGAATCGTGTGATGGAGGTTTAGTCAAGTTTGGAAATAGATCACCCCATGTAATCAGATGAAAAGGTACAATCAATCTAACTAAAAATATTACTTCTGATGAAATCTATCAGATAGATGGTTTGTAGTATAATCTGTTAAGTATTTCTCAGTTGAATAACAAAGGTTTCACATTCAAGTGTAGCAATGTAAATTTTAAGATATTGGAAAAGCATGAAAAATTGGTCACTATGAGTGAACCAACAAAAGATAATCTTTAAAACTTAAATACCACACTAGGTCATTGTTTAGTTGCTAAAATAGAAGAAATATGGTTATAGCATTATAGTCTATGTCATAAATGCTAACAATATAGAGAAAGTAAGTAAAAGGAAAAATATCAAAGGAATGCCGATAGTGAACATATTGGAAAATGTTGTATGTAAGGTCAGTTTGGAAAGATGATCTATTCAAGTTTTGCAAGTAAAGAATATTCAACACAACACATTTTGGACTTAGTACACACAAATCTGTGTGGTCCTAAGGGCCCTGAAAGCTATCAGAGAAACAAATATTTTATACTATTCGCTAATGACTACTCAAGAATGGTGTCTATAATGTTCTTAAAGGAAAAATCATAAGCATTTGACATGTTCAAGAAATACAAGGAAAGAGTGGAGATAGAAACATGAAGAAATTTGAAGTGTCTTAGATTAGATAGATGAAATGGAATCACATCTAACAAATTCATTACATACTATGAGGAAAACATAATTAAAAGACAACTGACAACAACAAGAACACCTCAATAGAATGGTATTAAAGAAAGAATAAATAGATTCATAGTGGAATGCATAAGAACATTGGCAAGTTAGAATAGAATACCACACAAATTCTAGAGATAATCCACCAATACAATAGTCTATATGCTTAACCAAGTACAACTCAGAAAAGGAGTAAACAAGACACCTTATGAAAATTGGTATGGTTGAACACCTAATGTTAGTTATTTCAAAATCTTTGGAAGAAGGTGTTACATAATGAGGATGAAAGAAATTGAAAGTTTGACAATAAAAGTGAAAAAGGAATATTCCTAGGTTACTCAACCAAAAGCAAAGCATACAAGTGTTTGAGTTTGAAGACCAATAAGATAGTTGAGAGTGCTAATGTGAAAATAGATGAGTTTTCATAATAGAATAAGAAAATAGTAGCAAGAAACCTAAAGAATACAATGAGCTAATATATGGTGAACATGGGAAGAGAGAAGCTAGACATGTAATAGAAAAAATCGATAACGCTTAGTTAATAACATAATGTTAGTTGTTAACAACACAACAAGGACAACTGAATGAGGAGAAAAAATATAATATGGAACCTATTACACCAAGGTGAATACAAATCAATCACAACCTATCATACATAATTGGAGACAAATATGAAAGAATATCAAACTAAATCTAATTAAGAGCAAGGAATACAACATGTCTTATATCAGAGATGGAACCCAAGATGGTAAAAGATGCATTACAAGATGAAGAGTGGAAGCAAGAAATGAAGGAAGAGGTAGAACATATTGAGAGGATTAAGATTTTGTCTTTAGTTCCCAAGCCTAAAGATAAAATTTTTATAGGAACAAAGTGGGTTTTTAGAAATAAGATAAATGAAAAAAGAGAAGTCATAAGAAAAAAGGATAGATTAGCCAGTTAGGGTTATGCATAAGAGGAAGGATTGGATTATGCGAAAACATTTGCACCGGTTGCTAGATTGGAAGGAATTAGGATACTACTAGAATATGTGGCTTATAAATTTTTTACTTAAAGTTTATCAAATGGATGTAAAGTCAACATATTTGAATGCAATACTAGAGGAAGAAGTATTTATTGAGAGTGTGGGGGGGAATGTACATATTCAACTTTCACTAACTCTAAATAACTTTAACAATCTCATTCAACCACTTGGTCCTTATATCAACTCATCAAAAACTTAACAACATTTTGTTCATTACTTAACTCTTTGTTCAATATATATTGACCAAGAGTAAAATAAATAATAGTAAATAACATGCATCACAAATAAATGGCACCAGTATTTAATGTGGAAACCCAATTTGGAATGTAAGATTGAGGTAGGATAGGTTTATCCAACGTACTATCATTTCTTATGTCTATTTCCTTTTTCTTTATATTAATCTTTTCCGATGTTGTCATTATCTTTTTCCTTATTTTCATAGTTTCATCATGTACACTTTGAGTATCTCCAATTATAATTCTTGTAGCTCGTCCTGATACTGAAATCTTGTCTCTCTACTTCAATGAATATCTCAATTTCTTCTCTACTTAGCTATGAAGTTATTTCCATGACTAATTTTTCCATAGTTTCCATGTTTAGTTTTAATGCTTCTCTCTATCTTCCATCAACAAGGTTGTAAATATCTTTGGATATTGTCCATTAAATTTCACTTGGTGTCCTATAAAATTTATGCATATATCTAAAAAATACTTCCTCTATCTTCTTCTTTTCTATATCATTAGAGAGTTCATAGCTGCCTTCTATATCATCCAACCTTCCATTCTTCACTATGTCACTCATAATGAAATATACATTGGTGTATGTAGTCTTACTACTTTCCTTAGTTTTATTAGGTTCATCTTCTTTAGTACACTTTGTAGCTGTCTCTTCTTATATGTCATATTATTCTTCACTAACCTTTTGTTCCTCCACCTATTTGGATTTCCTTTTCCTTGTGGGACCATGTGTCTTCCTCTTACCTTTCCTCTAATAGGTCCTTTTAGTTGAAGGTATATCTTTCTCTTCTTATTCTTCACTAGTCAACTCAATAGGATTTTTTTGCTCACATTCTTTACTCGTGTCTATTGTGCTTGGTTTTGCACTTCCAAATCTTTGATAACATGCTCATCATCCTCTGCAATTTTCTTTGGATAACTAGTTTATTCAACTCCATTTTGATTTAAGAGAATGCTTCCTCATAAGTTCCAAATCTTTGAGTTTTGACATCTATAGGTCTAGATAACAATTCATTATCATGTGTTCTTATTATTGTTAGAATTAACCATACATAAAAATAACATTTAAATGCAAATATAACCAATATCAAAAAATGATAAATCACACAGAAGAGAACATGACATAAGGATTCAACGTGGTTCACCCAATCCTTGGGCTATGTCTGCCAACAGTCTAGATAACAATTCATTATCATGTGTTCTTATTATTGTTAGAATTAACCACACATAAAAATAACATTTAAATGCAAATATAACCAATATCAAAAAATGATAAATCACACAGAAGAGAACACGACATAAGGATTTAACATGATTCACCCAATCCCTGGGCTATGTCCGCCAACATTAAGTCCAATATTATTATTATCCAATGATTACAATCCCCAATCCCTTACAACTCAACACTACTGCAAGAAGCTACAATATCACCATACATTATGAAATCCCTAACCCTAAGCCATTTTATACAAGCTTTTGCCACTTATACAATTAGGGTTAGAATAAGTTGTCCAATAGAGAAATAGATGCCAACACTTTTTACAATATAAGGTCATTTTTGGCTTTGGGAGCACTTCCCTTGAAAACCCTTGTGGGGGCATTGCCCCTAGATCCCACCCTGTACTATGACAAGGAGCACACATGGGGTGCTGTCCCTTGACCTCTTTTTGGGGGCACTTCCCCCAAACCTCCGTAGAAATAATTTGGAGGGAAACCACGTCAAATAAACCTTTGAGTCTGATTAGGCCCCACATTACAACAATCTCCCACTTGGAGACTGACCATACTCCACAACAATAACCTCCCACTTAGAGACTGATCATAGCATTGCTAAACCTGTAGCTCCCACTAGAATATCAAACCACCCTGGACTCTGCTATTCTTTTATTCTGTTCAGCCTAAAAGACCAACCAAAGCTGAAGAGGAGTTCAAATTCTCCCTTGTTACTGCCTTGGTACACATCTCTGTTGGATTATCATCTATATGTATAATTTCCAAGTTTAACTATCCATCATCCAAAATTGGCTGAATGAAATGGTACCATAATTGTATGTATTTTGTCTTTCAATTTAGAGAAGAATTCTTCGCAAGATGAATGACACTCAGGCTATTAGTAACAAATAATTATCCCTTTGTGGGTGTCCCAATTCTTCATGAAGAACTGAAGCCATATAATCTCCTTGGCTACCTCTCTAGAAGCAACATACTCTGCCTCTATAGTGGATAAAACATTAACCTTCTACAACTGAGAAATCCAACTTACTACTATCCCACCAATAGTAAATACATAACCTAATGTACTCCACCTAGTATCAATATCTCCTACGAAATATGAGTCAAAATAGCCTTATAAATTAGTAGTAGAGCCATCAAAATGTAAACACTTACTGGGCGTTCCTCTCAAATATCTAAGAATCCATTTGATTGGATTCCAAAGCTTAATCCCTAGATGACTCATATACCTACTAACAACTCCCACTACATGTACAATATCTGGTATAGTACATACCATACCATACATTAAGCTTCCTACATCTGAAGCATAAGGTACCTTGAACATCTTATCCTCCTCTTCTTGTGTCTTTGGACACATTTCCTTAGTCAATTTCAAATGAATAGGTAAAGGTGTACTGACAACTTTAGCATTCTCCACAAAGAAATGTTGTAACACTTTCTCAATATAATCAACCTGAGATTATGTCAATTTTCTATTCTTTTTATCTCTGCAAATCTTCATACCAAGGATTTGTTGTGTTGCCCCTAAATCCTTAATAGAAAATGAATGTACTAACTATTCTGTTAACCTGTTAATGCGATCCATGTTAGACCCAACTACAAGAATATCATCAATATATAAACATAAAATAATGTAGATGTCATCATCTAACCTCTTAAAATAAACACAATGATTTCAATGACATATACCATATCCATGCTCATGCATAAAACTCTCAAGTTTTAGATACCATTGCCAAGGTGCTTGCTTCAAGCCATATAAAATTTTCTATAATCTATACACTAAGTTCTCCTTACCTTTGATTGCAAATCCCTGTAGGTGTACAATATATATCTCTTCATCCTAAACCACAATGCAAAAAGGTTGTTTTAACATCAAGCTACTCCAAATGTAAATCTTCAATAGCCACAATACTTAAAATAGTACTAATAGAAGTCATTTTAACAACATGAGAAAATATCTCATCAAAATAAACACCCTTTTTTGTGCAAATCCTTTTACCAATAACCTAACCTTAAATCTTTTCTTACTTTCATCCTCTTCTTTCAATCGGTAAACGCATTTATTCTGTAAAGCCCTTTTACCTGTAGGAAACTTGCATAAATCTCAAGTCTTATTTTTCAGCAAAGAGTCCATTTCTTCTTTCATTGCATATTCCCACTGATTCTTTGTATCCACCTGCACAACTTTATCATAACATTTAGGTTCACCAACATTAGTTAGTGAAATAGAGTACACAGAGGGAGAAAATCTTCTAGAGGTCTACTTAGCCTTGTTGACCATCTAACATTCACTCAAGTGTGTGGTATTTGTTGTTCTGGTTGTTGCACATCATGAGGAACTACTAGAACATCATCTTTTGGAGTATCATCCAACACTACATAATCATTTTCTTTCTTCTCATGTTGTTGCAACAGATCTTTGTGCAACACTTTCTCACTAAATATGACATACATGCTTCTTACAATTTTATGATTTTTAAAATTGCAAAGCCTATAACCAAATTCATCAATGCCATATCTAACAAACATACATTTCTTTGACTTAGCTTCTAGCTTACTTTTATTTTTAGAGTCAATGTGTGCAAATGCTTCACAAGCAGAGGTTTTGAGAAAATAATATCTCACATTCTTACCAGTCCATGCTTCCTTTGGAATACCACAACCCAAAGGAGTAGAGGGATTTTTATTGATCAAATTTATAGTACTATTGAAAACCTCCACACACATATTTAAGGGCAGCCTTGCATGCAACCTCATGCTCCTTGCACACTCCATTATTGTCATGTTCATGGATTCAACCACTCCATTTTCTTATGGAGTCCTTGGAATAATTTTTTGTCTATGAATAACATAGTGGAGAAATAATCTTCAAATTTATAATTGCAATACTCATCACCATTATCAAATATGAGATATTTTAATCTCTTACCAATCTCATTTTCAACCAAGCATCTCCATTTCTTAAAAGTTTGAAATATATCAGATTTCTGTCCAAGGAAATAAACACACACTTTTCTAGTTTCATCATCAATAAATATAACATAAAAATGAGAGCCACAAAGGGAAGATACTTGAGTTGGTCCCCATAAATCTGTATGCACAAGCTCTAACTTCTCATTTTTTTCTCCTTCCCATTCTTCACAAAACTCACTCTCTTTTGTTTTCCATACACACAATTTTCATAGAAATCTATATTGACACATTTCAGACTTGGTAAACATTTCTTTAAATGAATTAATTTCACACCTTTCTCACTCATGTGCCCAAGTTTTTAGTGTCATAGCATTGTATTAAAATCTACAACAATTGTTTGTTTTCCTTGCTCAACAACAACAACAATTCCTAAAATTCATTTTTTTCTGAAACAATTAAAGTAGTAGGAACAATATGACCTGCACAAAGATATAAGGTGCCTACTTTCACACCTTTTGCTACTACAAGAGAATCTTTTGAAACCTTTCAATTTTTATCATTAAAAGTAACCACACAACCCTAATCACAGATTTGCCCTACTAAAATTAAATTCCTACTTAGCCTTGGAACATGTCTTACCTCATGTAGTAGCCAATGATTCCCATTCTGCAACTTAATCTTAACTTTTACCTTTCTAACAATCTGATAGGGTTCATTATCCCCCAAATAAACAAGCCCAAAATCTTCTTGGACATAATCAATTAAATAACCTCTATGGGTTGTAGCATGAAATGAAGCCCTAGAATATAAAACCCAAGAATCATCAACACTTTCTAAAGAAAGAAGCAAATCATCCTCTTCAAATTCATTGCTTATCACATTTTCCTCCTTGTTCCCTTCTAGTTTATCTCCTTCATTGTTCTTTCGAGTCCAAAAATATTTCTTCTTATGCTGTAATTTTTCACAGTGCCAACAATCTCTCAGTCCTCTAGATTTAGACCTCTTCCCCTTTGATTTTCCTCTCGATTTCCCACGATTTCCAAACTTGTTTACTCTCTCAATCATTCTACCTCTGCTTTGTGCATTCAAAGAACTTCCTAATGTAGATCCACCTGAGATTTTCCTACGAGTTTCCTCACTCAGACTAACACCGATCACATAATCAAATTTTAGGATATTAGATCCAGAAACATAATTACTCACAACCATTACCAAGTGATTCCAACTTTTAGGTAAAGAACACAAAATCAAGAGAGTCCTAATTTCTTCCTTAAAATTGACATTCATAGAAGATAACTGACTAGTAATTTTAATAACTCATTTGAATGATCTACAGTAGATCCACCTTCTTCCATCTTCATATTAAATGAACTCTTCATGAGAAATACCTTATTTGAGGTGGAGGGCTTTTTATACAGTTCCACTAGGGTTTGCATCAACTCTTTCATCGTGTTCATTTTTGTAATGTTAAATTTCAATGATGGTGCCAAGCATAATCAAATGCTTCCAAGTGCCTTTGTATCTAAAGTCTCTCAGTTCTCGTCTGTCATAATTCCCCGTTTCTTGGTTTTTCTTTCCAATGGCTTCCATAAATCCTTTTGATAAAGATAGTCCTCCATTTGCATTTTCCATAACTGAAAGTTTTGCCCATTTAAATTTTCAACCTTTATATTACCCTCATCTGCCATTTCTCCCACTCAACCATGAGACCTTCTCGTAAAGGATAGCTCAAAAACAAAAACGACAATGGTTAGGCTAAAAAAAACAAAAAAATGATGACAGTCTGGCTCTGATACCACTGTTGGATATAATTGATTAATTGTGTGTTGTCTTTGATGTTACAAAAATGTCATATTAGTTGACACTCAGTGCATGTCAAGCTCACTTGATCAATGAAGACAATTTTCCTAGTCTACCGAGCATTCCTGAGTTTACTCTGTGTAGAAGGTAGTTTCTACCAAGCTTACTCAGGTGTCGAAGGAAGTTATGTAGGAAAGAGTGTTAATCAAGCTCACTCAGTTAACAAAGGGTAAGTTGAATGGAGTCAGTGTTAACCGAGCTCACTCAGTTACCAAAGGAATTTTGTAAGTTCGTAGTGTTAACTGAGCTTCTATTGGTTAACATAGTAAATCGCTTTAGAATTAGTTTCTACCAAGTTGGGTTGGCTACCAAAAGATTTTATTAATTTGGCATATAAAGCTTAATTAATCTACCTATTGATTTTAGTCGACTAAGGTGATGAATATTGGTTATTCTAATTTGTATTTGAGCCAACTTGACAATCTAGAAGGTATAAGTAAAAGGTCAAGTTGTGATTTCAAAGTGTGTTAGATGCAAGTTGAATAAGTCGAAAGAGATAAGAAGAGAGGAAGTGAACTTGAAAGATAAGCGGATATCCTTGTGGAGCAGAAAAGTATTATTCGATCAGGAAGGATCAAGTATAAACCATAGTAGAGATCTATAATCAACAATTCAGTTGTATCACAATCAGGTCATATCATTGTTACTCTCTAACCATTGTAGCAATGAACTAAAATCTCTTAACAAAGTTGGTTTAACAACCATTTATAAATCCTCTAAAAAGGTAGCCATTCCATCGAATTGTTTTAAGACCTTTTGCAAGGCCACTCCTAACAGGGTGATTAAATCCTTTAATAGGGACACACCTAAGAGTGTGTTTTGTAACCTTTAACAAGATTGGTTCCTACCAGGGCTCACTTTAGAAGAGTGAAAAAAAAGTAACTAGTTACATTGGTAGTTTTTCTCAAATTGGGTTTCCACGTTAAATCTTGATGTCTCATGTGTTCGTGTTATTTCTTTCATGCTTGCAAGTAACTACTGATAACTTAAGATTTACTAAAGTAATTCACACTCTGCATTAACTGAGTTACAACAACTTTTTGTGTGTTTACTGAGTATCAATAGTAATCAGTTTTATCAGTCTATAGTTGACATCTCAGGGATCTGTGATTTGTGGTAACCGATTCACCACCTCCCCCCCCACTCTCAATTACTCCTCTTATATTTCCAACAATTGTTATTAGAGATTTTGGTGCTTGTAGAGAAGGTTTCAAGGACCTAAGCCAAAGATCAGGATGTCTTACAAGAGAGAGATTCCAAAGCTGAACAAAGACAAATTTGCAACATGGCAAGGACTTATGAGGCTTCACTTGCCTACCATCAGTGATTCAGGATGCAAATATCTTGATGAAGAATATAAAACTCCCACTGGAACATTATCAATTGATGATATTGCTGAGAAGAAGAACCATAACATCATGATGATTGACATTGCATCTACTCTCAATTATGCTAAATTTGATGAGGTCAAAGATTGTAAAACTACTTGTGATATGTGGAACAAGCTGAAAGAAATCTATGGAGGAGATGACAATGTAAGAAGAGCCAAAGCAGAAAGCCTTAGATGAAAATTTGATAAAATGAGGATGAGAGAAGATGAAAATGTAGGAAAATATGTGGAAAGAATCAAGGCCAGTGTTAGTGCAATTAGAGCATCTGGAGGAGAAATCAAAGAAGAAACTGTTGTAAATAAAGTTCTCAGAACTTTGCTTCCCATTTATGCAATTAGAGTATCTACTATTCAAGAAAAGAGATGTGATCCAAATAACAAGATAGGCTTGGATGCCCTAGTAGGAAGATTGACAACTTTTGAACTAGACAACTTTGACAACTATGTTCCTACTTCCAAGAATATTGAGTTTTCATTTGAAGCTAAAATCTCACTCAAATAAAAAGGCAAGAAAATAAAAGATAATCAATTAGAAAGTGAGGAAGAAACTGAAGAAAGTTCTGATAGTGATCTTGAAATTGTTGAAGCTCTACTTGCAAAGAAATATTCCAGGAATAGAGGAAAGTACAAAGGTAAAATCTCTCTAATCTATTTTTCTTGTGAAGAAATTGGTCATATTGTTGCTAGGTGTCCAAACAAAGAAGGAAAGGAAGAAAAGAAAAGCCACAACTACAAAGGCAAGAAGGAATTCAAAGGTCACAAATCCTACAAAGACAAAGGTAAGAAAACTTGTTTTATGGCTAAAGATTCTGATAACAGTGAAGATGAAATAGTGTATATTGTTGTAAAAGATGAATCTGATGATGAAGGAGATAAGATGACACTTGTCTCTCATGTTAGTAAAAATGACACATGGATCGTAGACAATGAATGTTCTCACCATATGATTGGAGACAAAACTAAGTTTGAACATTTTGAACACTATGATGGAGGTAGTGTAAGGTTTGGAAACAATGAACCTTGTTGCATAAAAGGGAAAGGCCGAATCTCATTAACCAATGAACTTGTATGTGATAATGCCTATTGGGTTGAAGGACTAAAGCATAATTTACTAAGTGTAGCACAACTGAAAAATATTGGATTCAAGGTAGAATTCATGAATGGCAAGGCAAGACTGTTGGATAACCAAGGAAATTTGATTGGATCAGGTAGGCAAACAAAAGGTAACCTATTTTATTTGATCTTGGTGATTGTTCATGTTTTATTGCTCAAGTAGAAGAAAGCTGGCTATGGAATAGAACACTATGTCATGTGAACTTTAATGATATGGTCAAGATTAGCAAACTCAAAAGAGTAAGAGGTCTCCCTAGTTTGAAGAAACCCGATGTTGGATTATGCAAGAATTGCCAAATTGGTAAAATGGGAAAGACTAGTTTTAAGAGCAAAAAACTATTAGTTGGAAGATGTCTTGGAAATTGTGCATACTAATTTATGTGGACCCATTGGAATAGAAACTTATAGTGGAGAAAAAATTTTCATTCTTTTTGTTGATGATTAGTCTAGAATGATGACTGTTATGTATCTCAGAGGAAAATTAGAAGCTTTTGAGAAATTCAAATGGTATCTTGCTAGAGTAGAAAAGGAAACTAGAAAAAGATTGAAATGCTTAAGATCATATAGAGGTGGTAAATTCATCTTAAATGAATTCAATAATTTCTACATTGAAAGAGGAATCAAAAGACAAGTATCGACCCTTGGTACTCTTGAGTACAATGAAATAGCTCAAAGAAGAAACAGATCTATCATGGATTGTACAAGGACACTAATGATTGAGAAGAATGTTGCTATCAAATACTGGAAGAAAGTTATCAGCACTACAGTTCATACTTTGAACTGAGTTCAGTTGAAGAAGGACTCAAACAAAATGTCCTTTTGGACTATGTTATGGATACAAACCCAATGTAAGTTACTTGAAAGTATTTGGCAGCAAATGTTATATCTCGAAGGAATCTAAAAAAGGAAAATTTAATGTAAAAGGTGATGAAGGTATATTTCTAGGATATTTGTATAGAAGTAAATCATGTAAATGTCTGAATTTGTCCACTCACAAAATCATAGAAAGTGTACATGTGAGAATTGATGAATTTGTAGAAAAGACTAAAGAAGAAAGCAAAAAGCAACCTGAAGATTACAGAAGGTTTGTCTACTATGAACCTGATACATTGCCAAACACATTTGACCAAAAGAAGACTTCATCTCTCGAGCTCTCCAAATCTCCATTAGCTATTGAGTTGCAGGAAGTTCAAATTGAGTCACAGGGACTAGAATCACATTTAGAGGATACTAAGTTAGTGCATACTGAGTCTAGAGAACCTGAGCCACAAATAGAAGGACCTAAGCTAGAAGTTGAAATTCAAAATGAAGATAGAGTAGTCCATTCAAAAGTCAAAGAACCTGTATTGGCTAAATATGTTAGAAGGCATCATGCACCTAATCAGATTATTGGAGACAAATCAGATGGAACAATGACAAGAAGCAAACTAAAAGGTATATGTTTACTTGCTAAATTTGAACCTAGAAGTGCTAAAGATGCATTGGAAAATGAAAGTTGGATTGAGGCTATGAATGAAGAAATAGAACAGATATAAAAGAATAAAACTTGGACTCTTGTACCTAGGCCCAAAAATAAAAATGTAATTGGTAAAAAATGGGTATTCAGAAATAAGCTGAATGAAGATGGAAAAGTACCAAGAAATAAAGCAAGGTTGGTATGTAAAGGTTATTCTTAAGAAGAAGGTATTGATTACGATGAAACTTTTTCCCCTGTTGCAAGATTAGAAGGTTTTAGGACTTTACTTGCTTATCAAATCACAAAGGATTCAAAGTATATCAGATGGATGTTAAATCCACATTCTTGAATAGAATTCTTGATGAGGAAGTCTACATTGAACATGCATAAGGTTTTGTTGATCCAGACAAAAAAGACATGGTCTGCAAATTACACAAAGCCCTATATGGTCTCAAACAAGCTCCTAGAGCCTGGTATGAAATACTACATCATTATTTTATAGAATTGGTTTTCAAAGAACAAATGATAACAATATCCTATACATCAAGGAAGGACCAGACAAGAAGATCGTGTTGGCAGAAATATTTGTGGATGATACTCTATTCACAAGAAATGATGATTTATGCAAAGCATTTTCAGAACAAATGAATAAAGAATTTGAAATGTCCATGTTTGGTGAAATAAACTCTTTATTGAATTGCAGATACAACAATTCAATAGAACATAAATGGTATCTATATCACTCAATCTAAGTACATCAAAGAGATACTCAAAAAATTTGGAATGGAAGATTCAAAACCAGTTGGAACCCCCATGTGTATTGGACTTAAGCTTATAAAAGATGATGACTCCAAAGAAGTAAATCAGACCTTATACAGATCAATGATTGGGAAATTACCGTATGTGGTACATACAAGGCTTGATATTGCCTTAGTAGTTGGGATAATAGCAAGATTCTTAGCTAAACTGAGAGAAAATTACATGATGGCAATAAAAATAATCTTGAGATATCTGAAAGGTACTTAAGACTATGGTTTATGGTACAAACTTGGAGGCAACCTTGATCTAAAAGTATTTACTGATGTTGATTGGGCAGAAAATCTTGATGACAGAAAGAGCACCAGTGGTGGAGCATTCTTTCTTGGTAAAATGCTAGTATCTTGGACAAGCAAGAAGCAAAATTGCACATCTCAATCCATAGCAGAAGCAAAATATTTAGTAGCAATAGTGAATTGTTCTAACATTGTTTGATTCCAATAGTTGTTGGAAGGATGAAGGTTGAAATCAAAGAGCCAATAGTGATGCATTGTGATAACACCAGTGCAATCAATATATCATAGAATCTAGTGATGCATTCCAAAATAAAGCATATTGCTATAAAGTATCACTTTGTAAGAGAATTAGTACAGGAAAAAGGAATAAGATTGGAATATGTGCATACAAAAGAACAAATTATAGAAATATTCACCAAGCCATTACCTAAGGATGCATTTTTATATCTAAGAGGTAAGCTAGGGGTCATTCCCCTATATGAAGCTCACTAAATAAAGTTTAGTGATGCATAAACAAGAACCAAGTTGAAAATCAATCAGTTGATGTAGTATTAACAAGGACATAATACATATGAATCTGTACTCAAGGTACATTGGCACTAATCAAAATTTTCTTTGGCATGTGTTGTCAAAGAGGGAGAAGTTTATTGTCATATCTTTTAGAAATTTTGCAGAGGAAGAAGTTAAGAAGTTCATTTACAGAGGGAGAACACTAAAAGAAAATTTTTCTACATAAAATCAAAGAGGGAGAAACTTTTTGACAGAGGGAGTCTTGTTCTCAAAAATTTCATTGTGCTATGATATGTTGTGTTGCTATCAATGCCAAAGAGAGAGATTGTTGGATACAATTGATTAATTGTGTGTTGTCTTTGCTGTTACACAAATGTCATATTAGTTGATAGTCAGTGCATGCCGAGCT
Source organism: Cupressus sempervirens (assembly GCA_028749045.1). Taxonomy (NCBI): domain Eukaryota; kingdom Viridiplantae; phylum Streptophyta; class Pinopsida; order Cupressales; family Cupressaceae; genus Cupressus; species Cupressus sempervirens. Next base: position 820,842,429 of record CM053789.1, on the reverse strand, counting down.
CACTTGTTCAATGAAGACAATTTTCCTAGTCTGTCGAACATTCCTAAGTTTACTCTATGTAGAAGATAGTTTCTACCGAGCTCCCTCAGGCGTCGAAGGAAGTTATGTAGAAAAGAGTGTTAACCGAGCTCACTCGGTTAACAAAGGGTAAGTTGAATAGAGTCAGTGTTAACTGAGCTCACTCGGTTACCAAAGGAATTTTGTAAGTTCGCAGTGTTAATCAAGATTTTATTGGTTAACACAGGAAATTGCTTTAGAATCAGTTTCTATCGAGATGGGTTAGCTACCAAAGGATTTTCTTATTTTGGCATGTACAACATAATTAATTTACCTATTGATTCTAACAGACTAAGGTGATGAATATTGGTTATTCTAATTTGTATTTGAGATGACTTGATAATCTAGAAGGTATAAGTAAAAGGTCAAGTTGTGATTTCAAAGTGTGTGAGATGCAAGTTGAATAAGTTGAAAGAGATAAGAAGAGAGGAAGCGAACTTGAAGGATAAGAAGATATTCTTGTGGAGTAGAAAAATATTATTCGATCAGGAAGGATCAAGTATGAACTAAAGCAGAGATCTGTAATCAACAATTTAGTTGCATCATAATCAGGTCATTTCATTGTTACTCTCTAACCATTGTAGCAGTGAACTAAAATCTCTTAATAAATTTCGTTTAACAACCATTTGTAAATCCTTTAACAAGGTAGCAATTCCATTGAATTGTTTTAAGAACTTTTGCAAGGCCACTCCTAACAGGGTGATTAAATCCTTTAATAGGGTCACACCTAATAGTGTGTTTTGTAACCTTTAACAAGGTTGGCTCCTAATAGGGCTCACTTTAGAAGAGTGAAAAATAGTAACTAGTTACATTGGTAGTTTTTCCCAAATTAAGTTTCCACATTAAATCCTGGTGTCTCATGTGTTCATGTTATTTCTTTCATGCTTGCAAGAAATTACTGATAACTTAAGATTTAGTAAAGTAATCTATGTTCTACATTTACCAAGTTACAACGACTTTCTGTGTGTTTACCAAGTATCAGCAGTACTAAGTTTTATTAGTCTAAATTTTATCGTTGACATCTAAGGGATCTGGGATTTATTTTAGCGGTAACTAATTCCCCCCCCCCCCCCCCCCCACCCTAGTTACTCCTCTAATATTTCCAACAACCACTTGTTAGGATTAAGCACAGACATAAATAATAGGTACATGCAAATATAACCAATTTCAAAAAAAAAAATCGCATAGAAGCGAACACAAGATACAATGATTTAATGTGTTTGACCCAATCCCTGGGCTATGTCCACCAACAACAAGTCCAATATTATTATTATCCAGTGATTACAATCCATAATCCCTTATAGCTCAATACCACCACAAGAAGCTACAATAACACCATACATTATGAAATCCCTAACCCTAAGCCATGTTGGAATATTGGAAATAATACTGATGAGAGGGGGGGTTGAATCAGAAGTATTACACTTTATCCAATAAAAATTTTATCTGAAAGTAAATTGCATGCATGTAAATACATCATGAAAATATGAAACTAAGACATTCATCAACAACACATAACACTGGAATTTGGTAACCCATAAACCCTCCAGAAATAAGAAGGTAAAACTAGGGTGGGGATGATACCCACAAAAATTCACTGCAGTAATATTGTTCAACCACTTCTGATGGTCTGCCTTGTTAAAGGCTTTACACAGTGTCAATAGTGACCTAGTTAAGGGATTTACAAACACTTAACATGAAGTGTCACCCTGTTAAAGGATTTAATCACCTTTTGATAAGGATCTACAAATAGCTGTTAAGCCAACCTATCTACATAAGATTTCCTTTCTAATACAATGGTAAGAGAGTATTAGGTATTATAAACCTGATAGTTTGCAATCCTTGATTGCTGAATGCAAGCACTTGTTCTGGCTCTCTCTCTGATTTCGATCCTCTAAGATCTGATTTCTGTTTGTCTCCTTTGCTTTGTTCTGATCAACTGAATATTGAATTGCTGCTCTTACTCTCTATGTCTTCTTTCACTGAATTCCATTATATTTTTCCCTTAACACTATTCTCCTTCTCTCATCATCATTACAGTGAATCTTTTGTCTTCCTTAAAAAGACTTCGAAGACTTAGGGTTAGATATGGATCTACGATCCACATTGAATCTCAATTTTTCGCTCAATACTTCCCTTTTCGCTGATTGGTTGCATGCCTTACCAATTTTCCAATTGGCTGCATGCAGATTGCATAGGAAATGTAAAAGATTTGTTCTTATCTCTAGATCTTTCGAGATTTACCTTATGTTGGTTACAAAAACAGTTTACATCATAGTTTGTGCAATTACAAACTCTTATGCTGATATCCTGAGTTACTCGGCTCCTGAAGCATTACTGATGCTCGACACATGCTATTTCCTGGATAGCTTGGCACCTAAACAAAAGTGTATCACTCGGCACCTGAATAACTCAGCACTTGATATCACTTGGCATTTTATATCACTCGGCACTTGATATCACTCGACACTTGATATCAATCGGCACTTGATATCACTCGATACCTACTCTTTGCTTGACATGTATAGTGAAAAATGGTTAAGTGTATTGACACTCAACTGTCAGAATTATTCTTTAAACCAACAAGCCATTTTGTGCAAACTTTTGCAAGTTACACAATTAGGGCTAGAATAAGTCGTCCAATAGAAAATTAGTTGTACCTTGACCCCATCTTGGGGGCAGTGCCCCCAAACCCTTGTAGAAGTAATCTGGGGGAAACCACGTTGAATAAATCTTTGAGTCTTATTAGGCTCCACATACAACAATTATGTCTTCATTAGCTTCATAGCTAATTAATTGTAACCAAAATGTCATAGGTTGTATTTCTTGTATAATACATTTATCGATGTCAAGTAGGAAACATGTATCTTCCTTTTACTTTGCAACCATGTGTGTAGGAACTATTTCCCTCTTATGCATTTTTTACTAAAATTCTTTAAAATAACCCCACATGATACTATTGAAGTTGTCTCTTAAGTCCTTAATGGACTCATTAGTTTGTACTACCACAGGTTTGTCCTTTGACCATTGAACCATGCCTTTCCTTGGAAAGAAATTTGTAGATAGAAAAAGACACATAGCAGAATGGATCCAAACCTGTTCTATTTACACCATCTTCAAATTCTAAACGCAAATACAACTTTTATGTTGTTAAAGTTGAACAATTTGCATTTTGTTGTCTTTTTCCTTTATAAAAGGGTGACATAAGTTTGTGCTTTTACCCACACTTGAAGCTCAACCTATTCAATCGGTGTGAGAACAAAGTGTGAAGATTGTAGAAGGATCAATGACACAAAATAAAAAACTAATATTCAATACTAAAAGTGAAAGGAAAAGGAGCATACCCATTACAAAGGTTGTTATAGATGAAGAAGAAGAAAATGAAGAAACTTGTTATAAATGCAACTTCAGTGGGCCTTCAAGAGTTCAGAAACCACCTCCTTGAAAAATAAGAGGATGCCCTATTCGAGCACCAGGGAATAAATGCCAGCCTTCTTTTTAAGTTAGAGTTAGTCATGCATGTGAGCAAAAAATCACTTTACACCCTGCCCTAAGGTAGACACCTTGTTTGTGGTATTAAAAAAGACTCTAATATCTTTTGGAATATCCTCTCTTCTAACATCCTTCGGCAGATTTGGAAATATAGGGACGAAGAAAGACTTCAGAACAACCCCAGGTTTCTTACTGAGTTTTTTTCGAAAACTCACTCATTTTAAAATATTCATGTAGGTTCAAACCACAATGACGATGGAGAAGGAGAAACTTAGGAGATTTCTGAAAGATGGTCATACCACTTTTTTAAATTTACAAACTAAAGCATGGGTACGCTTGGAGAAAGAACCTTGATGATTTGCAAATGTTCGAGAGGACATGTGCGAGGCTGAAAGAGGAAATCAGGAAGAACAACTAGTCTAGAAAAGATGATATTTTCATGCTAAATCAAATCCAGGAAAGGAAAAGAATCGTGTGGATTGAGGGTCCTTTGGCCTGGACTACCTGGGTGGACACTCATAGTGATATTCTACATAAGATTTTCTTTTGTCTATATGACTGATGTATTTTCTCATAATGCTATCATCGATGTAAATCATTTTTTATGAGGCTAGGCCTCTTTTTTGTACTTCCTGTGGATAGAACTCTGTAACATTATTTTTGATCTACTTATATATAATATAAAAAATACTATTATATAAAAAATATTATGATAAAATAATAATTTATTTAATATTGTAAAATGATAGGCAATTTGAAGAAGGGTGGGATTGAGGTGAATTATTTTCCCTACCTAACATGTACTAGTCAAAGTTCTTGATATAACCGACTTCTCGAGCATGATAAAAACTAGATATAGGGGAAGAAGAAAATGAAATGAGGAATCAAGTTTTGCAAAACAACAAGAACTAATGAAAAATAACAATGTATGGAACAAGACCGAATTCCAAGACTATATGTAGGCCCAAATTTTGATATGATATTTGTACATTATTGATACAATACAATAACTTTCAAATGAAAATTATGGTAGTTTGTTCTTTCATGTTAGATATCGAGGTTAAGTGATTGTTTCTTCTATAAACCATCCTATACATAAACCAAGGCCTTGATTTTTGTTGGAGTATAACCTAATGGAATGTAATATTGATATAAATAAAATAGAGACTGCTTAACTATAGTTTATCATAGGAAGGAGAAGACATGAGAGGAGAAGGAGATGAAGAACAAGGAGGAGGAGGAAGGATGAGAAGAAGTAGAAAAGAAGAAGAAAAAGAAGCATGAAGAGGAGGAAAAGAGAAAAGGGAAGGATAAGTAGGAAAAATAGGAGGACAATGTAATTATTTTCCATATATAAAAAACAAAGTTCTAATTGAATCACACGATATCACCTTATGCAAGAAATACATTAGTACAAATCTTTTCATATTAACACCAAAATACCATCAATACATATATATTTACTTTGAGCATCAAGATGTAAATGTTTGTATTAATTTAAAGATCATTTTATTTTCATTCTCCAATATTGAAATTTATAATTCTATCTATGTAGACTTTGACTTTATTTCAGTATATTAGTCATCGGTTCACATGATGGGAATAATAGTTAAAGTTCTGGAATGATCTGTTTTGTGTCTGAAACCAGATGTCGCTTTGGCCGAGTGGTTAAGGCGTGTGCCTGCTAAGTACATGGGGTTTCCCCGCGAGAGTTCGAATCTCTCAGGCGACGCAACTTTTTCGTTTAACTTTTCGTATAAAATTTAACCGTCGTTATTGGATAAATTCATAAAGATATAATGTTTTCTTCGAATTTAACCGTCATTATTGGATAAATGCACAAGAATATAGTGTTTGCTTCGAATTCAATCGTCGTTATTGGATAAAAATATAATGTTGTCTTCCAATTCGGAAATGAATCCGTCACTGGTAAATAAGCAGCAATAGAAGTAAATTTCATACTACAATTTTTGAGAAGATAATTTTCATCATAGTTCAAACCGGTAAGTAATTTTGATAAAATGTGGGAGATGTGTTAAAGATGGGAGAGATAAGGTACCTACCCGTGGTGGAATTAAATTTTACCTCTTAAGTCAAGATACTTGAATTTCTTTCAACTTGTCCTCTTGAGGGTCATGGGTGTAGCTCATTATTAGTGTGCTTAGTGAAGTTGAAGGGCAATGCAAGGAAAGGGGAAAATGAGATACGGACTTTCTAAAAGTGTTTGTAGGGAGTTGGATTCCACAAGTGTGGATTGGTACTTCACTTCTTCCAAAGGAGTTCTCTAGTGATGAGGAGCATATAGAACTTAATTAATAGTTGCATAATTCATTATGTTAAAGTAGATTATTTCTAGTAAGAATAGTAATGAATACTATACATATAGATGCATTGAAATTTTTTTAACTAGGCATTCAATGGAGTTGACTTTTTGAATGATGTACTTCATATTTCCAAGTCATAGTGTGGAGTACAATTCCTATATGCATAATTTATTGATTAAAAAAAAAAGTATTACAAATTATTTAAATCTTAAATTAATGTTTATGTAAGATTGAAATGAAATAGTAACACGAAAATCAAACACTCACATAATTTGAAAAATGAAATTTCATGAAAATCCTTTTGGGGAATAAAAACCACTTCTAAAATTGCCTCATCGGCTTATCTAAAATCCTTCAAGTCTACAATGCATCACTGTCTACCGTGTCTCACTAACAATACCATCTCTATTTCACTAACTTGCTAAGTATATATCATTACTCTTTACAATCATTTTATTTCAATCAAAGAGTATATCTTTGTTTTTGTTAGTACTATCCTCTGATCTTTCATCACTTAAAGATTTAAAGGCATAATTTCAACCAAATAAAATTGATACATATATTTTTGTATACATAGAAATATGAGATTCTTCAACACAATTGATCAATCTTACAAAGTATTGTGTTGTTCAAACAACTTTCCAAATGAAAAATGTAATCAATGAAGTTCCTTTTATAATTCTCAAAATAATATATCTTTTCTATTAACCACATGTTTGAATCATTTCAATGAATTATGTATAAAGCTTTCCATTTTCAAACTGAAACAAAAAATACGTCTTCTAATTGTTCCTCATTAGTTATAGTCACATAATACAATGATCATTTTCAATGCCTAGCAATGATCCTCCTCATGAAATTCAAATATAACTAGAACATGACAATAAATCCTTGATACAAACTCATAGTGGTTAACAAGTGGAAGGAACCATCACCAGTTTTACAAATCCTTAACATATCTTCATTGAGTTAACAATTTACTTTACTAATAATATACTCAAAACCTTATTGGATTTAACTCAAATGAAACCACTATAGATAACATAAACTTGGGTTTGTTTAATTGAACTTATAACCTATAGAGGGAATAAAAAAACCCTTAACCTAAACCTTTTTTTTATACCAAAAGAGCACTAAATCAAGTTTAGAAAATAAGTAACATAACAAAATATTGGCCCTTAATAAAAATAGTGAAAATATTAGCCATGTTTACAACAATCAAGAACACAGATTCATGTAAAATATTATTACAACTACTAGGCTCAAATATAGATTTTAATAAAAATAATAAACCCCTTAACAAAAGGCTATAACCAAAATCTTCATTCAAATGAAAGAAACTTGTACTCACAGCTTAACAAAAGCTTATAAGATCTCAATGAGAAATAAAATCCTATGTACATATATGATTAATACAAGGATGGTTGCAAACTAGAAACAATAATAACAATAATCACAATATGCAACCAAAACCCTACTGACATAAAATATTTAAAAGATAAGACTAATCGAGTTAGGGTTTGAGGATAGTGAAACACTAGGAAAGTGAAATTTACACCAAATCTTTTGCCAAGTCAAATCTTTGACCTATTAACTGCTACAACATGATTTTTCCTTCTTTGTTTCCAAGTGTGCAAGCCAATTGTGTCATGCACTAGGTCAAGGGAATCAATTTGATCTATAATGTGGTACAAAGAAAAGGTGTCTCAAAAGCCTTTATTTTACATATTATCGATGAAACAAATAGTATTTGAAACTTAATGTCATCAAGATGAGGTTTTATCTCATTCTTTTAATTTTTTTTTTTACAAATGCTTATGTATAAAGGACATGCCTATCTCATTACACTCTTAAATAGGATATGCAAAATTTCATATATATGCCTTGGAAATATAATAATGACTTGAAATCAAATCTTCATCTTGCACATATAAATATGACATCATATTAGTAAGATCATCTATATCAATATTATTATTTCAAAATCATGTAAAATATTCTTCAATTGAAAATAATTGTTACATAGGAATGCCCATGAATTCAATGCCATTATAATACCGTGTATTCCAATTGATGCTACTAATGTGATGAATTGAAGAAACTATAAAGTATTGCTTATGTTGCAAATTGCAAAAAACCTAATCACTATTTTAGAGTGTGCCAATAAATATGTAATTGATGCAGATCTCTCCCTTAAATAGGAAACTTTGATGTGGTGTGGCCTTAGACTATTTCAAATACCCCAAAATGGAGTCAAGAGCGAGCTCTACACATTTGCAATAAAGTTGTTCAAAAACATGGCCTAGGTACCCAAATCAGAACAACTAGGTCTTAAAGCACAAAATCTCCAAATACTTGGTTTATGCTTGAGATAGGAACCTATGAGTTTGTAGGGGAATGGAAGAGTTCCTAGATATTCAAAAAATTCAAAAAAATAGGTTAGAATGACCTTTCTTGTTCCCAAAAGTTATGAATAGCAAAACTGGTTTTAGGCCTAAGAGCCCTAATTAGCCCTATGAATGAGGAATTTAGGAATTAGTTTGAAATTGTTCCAAAGGATATAGAAAATAAAGTTCATATATGGATACCCTTTTGGAAGAAACTTAATATTCCAAACTTTTAGACTCCTAACTGGTCAAATGAGCCCCTTACCAAAAATGCAACAATTACCCTTGTTAGGCCTAATTGCTAGGGTTTGTGAAGGAAGTATAGGATAGGTGATTGACCAAGTTAAGCCACCAAGCGGGAAAAATTTAGGGATCTGCTAGAGATCATATTCCACCCTTAGAGATGTTTTATCCATCCTCCAAGTGCCTGCAACACTTCAATCCCCGTTGTCCCACACAAAACACATAAAGATGTTTGGCCTAGGGCTTGCTAGAAAAATTAGATGCCTCTCTTTCCATCTACCATCCTTTAGGGGTCCTATAATACACCCTCCTAAATTTTATTTTACCAAGTGGCATGAAGTTTCCAAGGTGGGAATGCAAGTTAGAGCATTTTTACTAAAATATGTCATTGATTCAAGGGTTTTAGTGCACTCAAGAATGAAGTTGGGATATCTTTTGGTGCACAAAACTTCAAAACCTAAAATAAATTTCATTATTCTACTTAGATAACCAGGATTCAAAATCAAACACTAATCTTCCTGTGCCAATCCATACTAGTCTGTACACTCACTAAATGCAACGTTTTACAAGGAAAAATAAGATATTTATTTGATTCAAATTGCAAAACTTACATTCTTTGTCTTTCACCCCACCTAAAAGGGATATTTGAAGAATTCCCTCAACCAATACAACCTATTTTCAAAGGTTGTGACCATTGGGGAGCAATTATGTAAAAGTTGTCAAGCAACTTTTCTTGCACAATGCAACTTTTGGCAATTTTTGCAAATTGTGCAATCTAACCCAACTAGCACCTTTCCCTTGTGCCCTAGGGCCTAAAAAATATTATAAAACCTCAAAAAACTCCTAACCTATGATAGGTCTAAGATGTTCCCTTTGACCATAGTCAAAACCCATGGTTTATAAAATACCAAGTGGGGACTAGGTCTTACAAATAGGCTTATATCATTAAGTGACTATTTCTAGTTATTAAAAATGTCTTTTAGGTACAAATTCCCTTTAGTAGAACTAATGAAGAGTTATATATATGATGGATGCTCTGGAGAGTGGAGGGATAGGTGCTCCTACACCATACTCCCTTTCTTGAAAAGCTCAAGTCCCACTTGAGGATATTTGTTGAACATAAGTGCCATGCTTGGAAATGCATTCTTCACTCATCCATGTAGCATCTATGTTTGCAAGACCCTTCCACTTGACCAATTAGTCTATGTAGGTCCTCTTTCTTGTCTTCTTGACCACCTTGGATTCCAAAATCTTCTCTAATAGAAGTGGTTGGCTAGGTGGAAAATCCATGATCCATTTTGCTTGTTCGTCAACATCCTGCATTACATCATTAGTTCCTGCATCACATTTGAAAAGGGTGAGATCACAAACATAAAAAATAGGAGAAAATAATATGGTTGGAGGCAATTAAATTTCATATGTATTTTCCCCAAATTTGTTCAATATATGACATGGTTCAATCTTCCTCATCTACAATTTTGTGTGTGCCCTTGGTAGTCTTGCTTTGTTAAGATAAGCCCATACTTGATCTCCTTCCTTGAATGAAACATGTCTCTTCTTTTTGTCTGCTTGCTATTTTTATTTTGCACTATTCTGATTCAGAGTTTCTCTAACATGATCATGAATTTGTTTGATCCATGTTGAGAATTCTTCACATTGTACACTAGTTTTGAAATCACTTGGTAAGTCCCTTAGTTCCATATCTCGTCTAGGATGGAATCCATAGCTTATTTGGAATGGTGTCTTCCTTGTTGACCTGTTTATTGAGTCATTGAAGGAAAATTCTGCTTGAGGGAGGATCACATCCCATGTCTACTCATATTGTTTTTTTAGACACCTCAAAAGGTTTCCTAATGACCCATTTACAACTTCAGTCTACCCATCTATTTGTGGATTGTATGCAAAGCTTAAAGATAAATTTGCACCCAACTTCTTCCATAAGGTCCTCCAAAAATGACCTTGGGATTTCACATCTTTGTCTAAAATAATAGATGTTGGTAATCCATGAATCTTGACCACCTCCTTGAAAAATAGGTTAGCAATGTGAGAAGCATCATTAGAGCTCTTATAAGGAACAAAATGAGCCATTTTACTAAATCTATCTACAATAGCAAAAGTACTATCAAAACCTTGTCTTGTCCTTGGAAGACCCAAGACAACATCCATTCTCACACTGTCCCATGTATTTGTTAGAATAGGTAAGGGATGATAAATACCTTGGTTTGTCCTTACTCCCTTGGCTTTTTGAAAAATTGTGAAAGTTTCCACAAACTTTTTGACATCAGTAGGTAACTTTGGCCAATGATAGTTTCTCCTTAGGAGTTCTAGAGTTTTATCAATCCCAAAGTGACCTCCTAATGTGCCACAATGTTTCTCTTTGACAAGGTTTTCTCTCATGGAGCATTTAGGAATGCAAAGTTTTCCTCCTTTGAACAATAGACCATTTTGCAACAAATATTTAGAGTATATTGTGTTATATGCATTAGATAATGTAGAACAAACCTTATGGATTTCCCCAAAGTCTGGATCATCTTTGTATAGATGTAACTTAAGGGCATCAATCCCCATGCTTTTCACTTGAACTTCTCTAACCAAGGTGACTGTCCTACTGAGAGCATCTGCTACCTTGTTTGCAGTGTCTTTCTTGTGTTTTATTGAGAATGTGAAGACTTGGAGTTGCTCAACCCACTTCATGTGTCTGCAACTCAACTTGTCTTGGCTATTTAGGGAGCTTAGTGCATGATTGTCTATATAGAAAATGAATTCCTTAGGAAGCAATTAGTGCCTCCATTTCTTTAGAGCTTGAACCATAGCATAATGTTCTAGTTCATATGTACTATATTTCTTCTTGGCATCATTATTTTTTTTAGAGAAGAAAGCCACTGGTCTTCCCTCTTGATTAAGAACTGCACCTATGGTAAGATTGGGACCATGAGTGGTCTACACCCTTAAGGTGATTCGATTTATGTTACTGTATCAGTTACTTTGATTATGTTTATGACTGATTTATGAGATAATGATGTGCTATATGGTTCACCAAGGTTTGTGCCAGTGGTTATGAGAATCGATGTGGTATCATGTGTTGTTCCATGATTACCTAAAGATATGTGCAAAGATTTCACTATGTACTATTATCTTGCTACACTGGACTAGGTTCCTGTTGTAGTGGTTAGTCATGTATATGACTATGTTCACTTATGTGTTTTAAGTGCCTTTTCATGTTGTTTAAACAACCATTATTAAATGCTTAAATAATTAGAAATGGATTGTCCATGTTGGATTGATTGGTTATGTGCCATAGATATTTACCTTGTTATATTTTGATATGAGAGATACTTGTTACTCATGTTATGTTTTACATTTGAGATGATCTAAGGGTCATATGTTATACTTTGATTTCAGTATCATAGATGTTAGACTACTATGTTTTTTAGTTGATCATATTGTGTGATGATGCCATTTTGAGATGACAGTGTGTTTTATGATGATATCTAGTTATCTGGTATTTGGACATATCTCTGATTATGTTATGTGATGGATTTAATGCTATGGTTATTTACTTCATTCTTGCTTCATTATGCTATATGTGAGTGTGAGTGATGTAAATACGTTATTAGTATAATTGAATAAATGGTTAAATTAGGTGATTCAATGCATTTATTGCTTTGGATAAGTTATTATATGCAATTGCACTTGATTGTGTATTTTAATGTGCATGATTTATATCCCTGGCAGTGGCACATGGAGTTAGTGATTCAACTATTCATGTTTACCAATGTCATCCTTGTATGGTCAATGTATCTTATTTAAATGTTTAAATTAAACCTTCTGGTGATTTGATAAATTTGGACTCATTTACATTATGTGATTAGACTAGTAAGTGTGTCTGTGCATTTAGAGTTTCGCATTATCGTGAAAGTTGTTAAGGATATTCTGTCATTTTGGGGTTTTCGGGCTTTATTTTATTTTATTTTATTTTATGGCATCTTTTCCATAGATGAATTCCTATTACTAGGAATAGCCTATCTTCATTTCGGTTGATTCAGGATTTAACTAATTCTCCTAGTTATTTTCCCTAATCCATTATTCACTCGAAAAGTGAATAAGTATCCAAAAGGAATTTAATTCCACACTTCTCACTTTTGAATTAGAATGTTTAAGAGTATAACTCAAAATCCTCTTCATGAAGAAAAACTATTTTGTTCATTGTGGGAGCTACAAGCGTGGGATCATCACGAGATTAGTCCCATTGGATCTAGCTTGGGGAGACCTTGGATTGCCGTGATGTTTGGCTACTTTTGTGGCATTTTTATTTTATGGTTCGGATTCCTATTTTTCCCTTTTGGCTACGAGGTAGGGCTCTCTTGTTTTATTGTTTTGGCTTTGTTTCTGCTTCTATTTTTGGTAGCCATTTGTTAGGAGGTTGAGAACTAGTGTTCCTCTCCGTTTCTGTGTGCTAGCTCTACTTGGTTGGGTGGGTATGAGCATTTTCCTATTTTTCGAGATGGGGGTTTGTGGTTTTGCACTGTTATGCTGGCCATTTTTGTATACGAACTCCAAACCCATATTTTATTTGATATTTGTGGCTTTTGTGCCCTAAGACCAAATGGGTTTTATTTTTGAAATTTTTGAGTTTTGGGGTTTTTACCTCATTTTGCGTGCCACCCTATTTTCTCAAGTTTTCTTGGCATGATGTTGGTCATGGACCTAGATCATTTGCTGGGATACCAGTTAGATCATTGTTGCACTTTTATGTTGCATTGGGATGTGTGCCACACTCATACTCCCAATTTTGTGTTGGTTGAGTGATTTTATACCTGGTGTTATTATTTCTTTTGGACCTTTGTTATTTTGTGGACACTAGGATTCATGTAGAATCCATACTCCTAGATTGAGGTCAATTGAATGAGTTCATAATGTTTGGTCTTGTTTTATCATTGGGATTTGTGTAGAAAACATACTCCTGGATTGAGGTTGGTTGAGTGAGTTCATGATGTATGATTTTATAGTTTTTGGGATTCGTGTAGAATCCATCCTCCTGAGTTTATTTTTGGTTGAGTGATGTTTTGCCTATGTTCTCATCCAGTCCTTGTGTTATGATCTTCGTGATGGTGGTGCACTACACACGAGCACATGCACATGCATTTGTCAGGTGACTTGCAAGGTCCAATCTTCTGTGGTACTTTCGAGACTTATAATCATTGGGGTTGGGTGGGAATATGCATGCCTATGGAAACTCATCATTATATGAGCATGGGTAGGGTAGGGTAGCATATGGAGGGGGCTTCTATATTGTAGCCTGATGATCATGGCACCATAGGTTGGTAGAGGGAGTTTTAATCAAGTGATAATTAAATAAAATGTGAGTGGTAATAAAACTTAAGATAATAAAAAGGTTCAGGATGTGCTCCTTCCATTGGGAAGTTTGAGCTGCCTACACTAGCTTGGGGTTTTTTATGTCAAGAGACACTCCATGATGTCAGCCCCTACATAGTAGCCCATTGAGTGTTTGACTAGGACTTGTAGTTTATGTATTGTTTCGTGATCTTAGTTTTAGTCATCATTACTCTTTCGCATGAGTGTTAACCATGGATGTTGTTCTTTATGTGTGTTTGTGGTTGGATAATTTTCTCCATCAACATGGTAGGAATGGACCTATGGGTTTCACGTGGTTGGGAGGCATAGCTACCTATACCATTGTTGGGGATTGGTGTACAAAGACGGTCTATTATCCCAGTGTGATTGTTTCTGGATGTTTTCACTTGGTACTTCAGGTCCTAAGTATGCTTTTTTTTGATTTATGCTTTCATTGGAATGCTTGTATATCATGTTTAGATGATGTTAGTTTATTGATACATTCCCTTATTATGATGTTTAGTATATGATAGATGATGTTATCTTCTTATTTGGAGTATCTATTACTTTTCGTTTAGCATGTTAGATTTCCTATTCTTATGATGTTATTAAACTTAGTAGTGATGTAAGACAACTCTGACTATCTAGTTAGCAGTTTGGGATGTTACATGCAAGGGATGGCTAGGGCCTATGAGGTCTCATGATGCTATTATGGTTGGAAGGAATCTCACATTTAGTTTGTTATTTTAGTACATTGCGATGTTGCTTCTATACATTGTGATGTTGCTTTCAAATATCTCCCTTCACTGCTATGTTAGATGGTTACATGCAGTTTCCATCTTTTAGTTATTTTGTTCGAGTGTCTTCACCTTGATTGTGGGTCCAGTACTCCCCGATGTGGAGTAAATTTATTTCCTAGCTTTTTGTCTTTATTTTTTCTAGCTTTTTGTTTTGTATCCTCACACGAAATTGCACTTTCTTGTGTGAGAATGAAAAAGCTTGCATGGTGTGTTGGGTTTCCTTGCATGAAACCCAACACTAGTTTGGAGTGTGTTGGCTGCTGGGCCAAGCAAGTCCTCGTGTGATTGGGTAGAACCTTGTGTGGCTTGTTGTACATCCTCACGCAGAGGAGTACATACTCGTGTGAAAATCTGTTAGTTTTTTTTTCTCGCATGAAAAATAGGGGGCATCTCCACTAGTTTTTGGGGAACACAATTTTGTGTTTTGAGTACCCTTTGGGTTTAGTTAATTTTCCATGATTTGATAGATCTGAGATTCTTTTTTCTATTGTCATATTTGATCTTTGTTTCTCTATTTGTGTATGTCAATTTGGTAGTGACATTTGGAGATTTGTTGGTTGCCAGGATTGTGGTTAAGTCTTTTGTTGCGATCTTTGTGACCTCTGTATGATGTTGTCTTGCACATTCATACTTGTAATTTAAAAAAAAAAATCTTGGCCTGAATTGAATCCTTGTTCCAAGGATCTCCGAGCAGGGCATTATAGGAAGTGCCAAGATTGGATATTGTGCTACTCTACTCTTTAAGTATTCAAATGATTCATCTTCTTGAGTTGTCCATTGGAATTTTCTCTTCTTACCTCCTTTGATGGTATCCAATAGAGGTGTACATACGTGACTGGAGTTTTTGACAATTTTCCTATAGAAAGTTGCCAATCCATGAAAGCTCCTAACTTCCCCTATTGTCTTAGGTGTTGACCAATTAATGATGGCCTCTACCTTTTTAGGATCCATCTTCAAGGCACTCTTTGAGATGACAAAGCCCAAGAATGTCAATTTTGTCTGCATGAATGCACATTTTTCAAGGCTGATTACCAACTTCTTTTCATGTAGCCTTTGAAGGACTAATTCCAAGTGTCTCATATGTTCTTCCTTAGACTTGCTGAAGATCAATATGTCATCAAAATAGACCAACACAAACCTACCTATGAAGTCATGAAGCACTTCATTCACCAGCCTCATGAAGGTGCTAGGGGCATTGCTTAGAACAAATGGCATGACAAGCCATTCATATAACCCTTCAGTGGTTTTAAATGTTGTTTTCCACTCATCTCCAACCCTAATCCTTATTTGATGATAGCCTAATTTAAGGTCTATTTTAGAAAAATAACATGCTCCTCCAAGTTGGTCTAGTAGATCTTCAATCCTAGGTATAGGGAACCTATACCTTATAGTTATTTTGTTGATTTCCATAGAGTTAGTGTAAAGTCTCCATTTGACATCCATTTTAGGGGCCAAAACACTGGGGACTACAAAAGGGATGAGACTCTTTCAAATGAGTCCCTCAGCCAAAAAATCACTAATATGTCTGGATACCTCTACATTTTGGTTAGGAGTGAGTTCATTTGTAGCCTTTTTGGGAAGAGAAGCACCTGATATGAAGTCAATTTGGTGTGAGATGTCCCTCAATGGTAGGAGTTCATTTAGAGTGTCTCTTGCAAGTATCCCTTTGTACTTCTATAGTAGATCATTCACTTATTTAGGAACTTCTTCTGTGACTTCTTTCATCTTAGGTTTTAGGACTAGGGCATACCCTGTTTGAGAGTCTTGGATGGTATTCAACATCTCTTGTTCACCTACCATGATAACTAACTATTCTTTGGGTTTTTCTTGGTGAGGATCAGGGTTGGGAAAAAGATTATATTTTTAATCATCTTTGGTGATTTTGTATTTGTTAGTGACACCATCATATTTGGATTTAAGGTCATATTTCCATGGACAACCTAGAATATGACAAATTTCCATGTATACAATGTCACAAAGGACTCTATCCTTATAATCTTTTATAGAAAAATCTACCCAAGCCTATTCATTTATTAGTGTTTGTTTCCCATTTGTCAACGAAGATACATGGGAGGGGTTAGGGTGGGGTATTTTCTCTAGATTCAACTTATCTAACATTTCTTTAGACACAAGATTTTCAGTAGAACCAAAATCAATAACTACATTACCATGGCTTTTTCAGTTGTTCCTGAAGAGAGTCTTTCTTTGTCTAGGCTCCACTAGTATGGGTTCTTGGATCAATGTCCTCTTCATCATGAGAGTAGCCCCTTCTTCACTAGTATAGTCTTTGACACTTTCATCATCATCATCCTCTTGAATAAGATTAGTTCTTCTTTGTCCTTGATTGTTCTACATCTTAGGACACTTGTTTGTATAGTGGCACATTTTGTTACAATTGTATAATTTGATCTGTCTATTATTTCTTCCACAATTTCGACCCCTGCCATTAGCTCTCCTTCCTCTATATCCACCTCTTGAACTACTTTCTCCTTGCGTATTCTCCTTGTTAAAATCTCCTTGAGGTCTATTGCCTTGTGTTCCTTTACCCCCATTATTTCCTTTCCATCTACCATTCTTTCCTTTATTTCTACCACTTTTTTCATTCCTCCTCTTGAACTTCTCCTCAACCTTGAGTGCCAATTGGTAGCAATGGTTTATAGTGGTAGGGCTTATCAAACTTAATTCATCTTGAATAGTAGTCCTTAGTCCTTGCATATACCTAGCAAGTTTCACACTTTCAGGTTCAATAAGTTTGGATTTCATCACCAACTTCTAAAATTCTTTAGTGTAGGTAGATATGTCCATCTCTTTCTACCTCAAACTCATCCTCTTATTATGAAGTTGAACTTCATAATCCTTAGGGACATATGTCTCTCTAAGTAGGGCCACCATATTCTTCCATGTGGTGACTAAATTCTTTTCATTCTTCACCCTATCATCTTGAGTGAAGTTCCACCATGTGAGTGTAAAGCCCTTGAGTCTATACTTGGAAATCTTCACCCTTTGGTTCTTAGGGATGTCTTCATAATCAAAGAAATTGGTTATGGCATCTTGTAGTGCATATCATGTTTGCAGTCTGTACCTTGCCTATTTTGATTTTAGAGATACTTGATACTCTTATTGTTATATGTACTTTAAGATGACCTAAGGGTCAGGTGTTATACATTGCTTTAGTATCATAGATGCTATATTGCTATGCTATTTAGTTTATCATATTTGCATGTTGATGCTATTTTGAGATGACAATAGATCTATGATGATATCTGGTTATATGGTTTATTGGACATATTTGTTGATTATGTTATGTGATGGATTTTATGCTATGGTGATTTACTTCATTCATATATCTTTACGCTTTCTGCGAACATGAGTGGTGTAAATGGATTAATTAGTTATTTAATGCATTAATTGCTTCGTCTATTATATTATATGCAATTGCACTTGATCATGTGTTGTAGTGTGTAGGAATTATATCCCTAGCAGTGGCCTATGGAGTTAGTGATTCAACTATTGATATTTTACCAATGTCATCCTTGTATGGTCAAGGTATCCTTATTTAAGTTGTTTAAATCTAAACCTTTCTATGATTAGTAAATCTGAACTCATCTACATTATGTGATTAGACCTGTAAGCATCTCTGTGCATTTAGAGGTTCGCTCTGTCACGAAAGTGTTAATTGATTTTCTATAATTTTGGGTTTTTAGGCTTTAAATCTTTTTAGATTTAAGTTTTGGTAGCTTTTCCTTAGGTGAATTTTCGTTACGGGCAATAACCTATTTTCTTTTGGGTCGATTTAGAGTCTAGCTACTCTAGCTGGCTATTTGCCCTAATTGACTATTCACTTGAAAAGTGAATAAGTATTGGAAAAGTGATTTTATTATTCACTTCTCACTTTTTTGAAATAGGAATTTGAGAGCCATTTTGGAAATCATCTTTCAAAGGATTCTTGTTTTTTTCGTTCTGGGAGTTCTAAGCGTGGGTTTTGTGCTAGATCAGCCTTATTAAATTTGGCTCGGGGAGACCTTGCTTTGCTGCCACTTTTGGTAGTTTTAGCGGGCTCATTATTTTATTAGGCCATTTTTAGAATTTACCCCTTTCGCTGTCGGGTAGGGCCTTTCTGTTTTATGGTCTTTGCTCTATTTCAGCTTCTATTTTTGATAGCTGTTTGATAGGAGGCTGAGAACTAGTGTTCCCCTCCATTTCTATTTGTTGGTTCTGCTGGGTTGGTTGGGTATGAACATGTATTTTTTTTTTGGGATGGGGGTTTGGGGTTTTAGACCGTTATGTTGGCCATTTTTGCATACGGTGTTCGAACCCAAATATTATTGGATTTTTGGGGTTTTTGCACACATGAGCCATTTGGGTTATAATTTCAAAATTTTTCCTGTTTTGGGGTTTTTACCTCATTTTGCATGCTGACCAATTTTCTTAGGTTTTCTTGGCATGAGTTTGGTTGCTAGCTTGGATCATCCATTTGGATGTCGGTCGGACCTTTATTGCATTTTTATGTTACATTGGGATGTGTGTAGCATCTGTCATCCCGAATATGTTCTTGGTAGATTGACTTTTTTCATTGCTTTCTCATCCAGACCTTGTGCTTTGATCTTTGTGATGGTGGTACACCACATAGGAGTACGTATGCGTACATTTTTTGAGCAATTTGCGAGTCCTAGTATTCTATGGTATTTCTGAAATTATGATCATTAGGGTTGGGTTGGGAATTTGCATGCCTACAAGAACTCATCATTGGATGAACATGGGTAGGGTAGGGTAGCATATGGAGGGGGCTTCTATCTTGCAGCCTGACGATCATGGAACCATGGGTTGGTAGAGGAAGCTTTATGTAAGTGATAACTAAAGAAAATATTGGGTGGTAATAAAACTTAAGATAATAAAATGTGTGAGCACTCGATTAAGTTTAGAGACACAATGTGTGAGCATCGATTTAAGTTTGAGGACACACGATTCAAGCTTGGGCTTGTTGATGCCAAGCGACTCTCCATGATGTCAGCCCCTACTTAGTAGCCCTTTGAGATGTCCGACTAGGACCTGTAGTTATGCATTATCTATGTCTTGGATTTAGTCATCATACTACTTGGCGTGTGTGTTAGCCATGGATGTTTGTTTTGCGTGTGTTTGTAGTTGGATCATTATCTTCATCAACACGGTGGGTGTGGACCTATAGGTGCCACATGGTTGGGAGGTGTAGTTACCTTCACCATTGCTAGGGACTAGTGTACAGAGATGGTCCATTGTCCTAGTGTGACCGTTGTTGGATGTGTTTAGTTGGTACTTCGAGTTTCAGAGTATGCTTTCTTGTGACTTATGCTTTCATTGAGATTCTTGTTTGTCATGTGTATATGATCTTAGTTTTGATGCATTCCTTATTATGATGATTAGCATGTGATAGGTGATTTTATCTACTTATAGGATTATCTTATGCTTTACTACTAGCATGCTAGATTTCCTTATGCTTTGTTTTAGCATGTTTTATAGTGACATCCCTATCACAATAGTACCAATGATCTGATTGGTGGGTTGGGATGTTATGCATGGGGGATGGCTAGGGCCCATGATGGTCTTATGATGCCATTGATAGTTGGGAGGAACCACGTACTTAGTTTGGTTATTTTTCTCATTGCGATGTTACTTTTGTTTAACTGCGATGTTGCTTTTAGTTCACTGCGATGTTTCCTTTTTGTTCTTCCCTTTGCTGTTGGTTAGATTGTTAGACTTTGCTTCTATTTTTATGTCTTTCAGTTATGATTCAAGTGTTCTTGCCTCGAAATGTGGATCGGGTACTCCCCAGTGTGGAGGAACTTTGTTTTGTAGTTTCCTTAGCTTTGTATTGCTTTTTGTGTGTGCATCCTGATTTAAGTTCTATGTGTTTTGGTTGCAAGTCTTTGCACAATGCTATGCACTTCTTTGCACAAGAATATGGTATTCTGGGGCTTCACAAAAAAAATAGGGGCTATCTAGGCTTATCGGAGAAAAGTTCAAAAATTGGTTTTGGATACCCTTTTTGGTTTTACACCTTCCTTGTTCAAAATAGATTTCCTAAGGGGTTTAAAATATATCATTTAAGTATAAGGAATATAAGTTGACATATATTTAATTCCTTATACTTAAGATATATTTTAATAAATGCGACGATTCATTTGAGATAGGTTCTAGACCTCTATGAGCTAAGATAAAGATTCTAGGAAATTTTAGGGCTTCAAGATTTTAGACTTAGCCAATTTTTAGGAATCAGTATTTGTCTTTCAGCTTGGTTGATCTCTTATATTTTCTTATTTATGTTTTGGTTAGTAGTGGTATTTGGAGATATGTTGGTGTTTGGATGATTGTCAGTCTTCCATTGCGATCTTTATGATTTGTGTTTGTTGTTGTCATGTGCACTTAAACTTGTTGTTTTAAATTTTTTTATCTTGCTTGTATTTCCTCCTTGTTCCAAGGATCTTTGGGCGGGGCATTACACATCTACCCAATCGATTGCAGCCTCAGGGCCCATCTTCCCATTGTATGTAGGCAAGTCAAGCTTAACATCCATAGTTATCCTCTCCATAGATTTTAGAGTCCTCACAAATAGCCTCTAGTCAGTAGGACACTCTTCTTCTTGTTGTTCAAGTGGTTCTTCATCACTCCCTTGTTTGACTTCTTCAGAATTTTCACTACTTTTGTTA
This sequence comes from Cupressus sempervirens, assembly GCA_028749045.1. Taxonomy (NCBI): domain Eukaryota; kingdom Viridiplantae; phylum Streptophyta; class Pinopsida; order Cupressales; family Cupressaceae; genus Cupressus; species Cupressus sempervirens. The sequence continues at coordinate 820,821,088 of CM053789.1, read as the reverse complement.
TGAAGTTCCTCTTTAAGCTTTTCCATATCTTGCCTCACCAATTGCATCTCTCTATTTCTTTGTTCATCTTGCCTTATTTTATGGTCTTTCAAGTATTTCACAATCTCTACATTGTTCATCCTTGAAGTTAACCCTCCTTCTTCTTCTCCTTCCATGGCGTTGTCAAATTTCTTACCCTAAGGGATCTTAGGTTGCACTATTACCACTTGATGCAGAGATCTCCCTGAAATAGGAAACTATGATGCAGTGTGGCCTTAGACTATTTCAAATACCCCAAAATGGAGTGAAGAGAGGGCTCTACACCTTTGGAAAAAAGTTGTTCAAAAACATGGCCTAGGAACCCAAATGAGCACAACTAGGTCTTAAAGCAAGAAATCTCTAAATACTTGGTTTATGCTTGAGATAGGAACCTATGAGTTCATAGGGGAATGGAAAGATTCCTAGAAATTCAAAAAACTCAAAACAATAGGTTATAATGACTTTTCTTGTTCCCAAAAATTATAAATAGCAAAACTAGTTTTAGGCCTAGGAGCCCCAATTAGCCCTATCGACAAGGAATTTAGGGATTAGTTTGAAATTTTTCCAAAGGATCTAGAAAAAATAAATCATATATGGATACCATTTTGGAAGAAATTTAATATTCCAAACTTTTAGTTTCCCAACTGGTCAAATTACCCCCTTACCAAATATGCAACAATTACCCTTGTTAGGCCTAATTGCTAGGGTTTGTGAAGAAAGTATAGGATAGGTGATTGAATAGGTTAAGCTAACAACTAGGAAACATTTAGGGATCTACTAGAGATAATATTCCACCCTTAGAGATGTTTCATCCATCCCCAAGTTCTTGTAGCACTTCAATACCTGTTGTCCCGCACCAAACACATAAAGATGTTTGGCCTAGGGCTTGCTATCAAAATTAGATGCCTTGATTTACATCCCCAATCCTTAAGGGTTCCTATAATAAATCCTCCTATCTTTCATTTTTCCAAGTGGCATGAATTTTTCACAATGGGGATGCAAGTTAGGGAATTTTTACTAAAACTTGTCACCGATTCAAGGGTTTTGGTGAACTCAAAAAAGAAGTTAGGATATCTTTTGATGAAAATCACTTAAAAACTTAAAATCACTTGCATTATTATACTAAGATAACCAAGATTCAAAATCAAAGATTCATCTGCCTATACCAATCTATACCAATCTTTACACTCACTAAATGCAACATTTTACAAGGAAAAATGGGATCTTTATTTGATTCAAATTGAAAAAATTACATTCTTTGTCTTCCACCCACATGAAAGGGCTATTTGAAGACTTCCCTCAACCAATCCAACCTATTTTCAAAGTTTGTGACCATTGGGGAGTAATTATGTAAAAGTTGACAACTTTTTGCAAAAGTTGTCAAGTAACTTTCTTGTACAATGTAACTTATGGTATTTTTTGCAAATTGTGCAATCTAACAAAACTAGGACCTTTCCCTTGTGCCCTAGGGGCCTAAAATATATTAGAAAACCTCAAAACACTCCTTACCTATGCTAGGACTAAGATGTGTGTGAGGCCTCACCCAATCCATCATAGTATAGATGACATATTTGCATTATGATACTTCTAATTTGATGTTTTGATATAGTTTTGAGACCATAGAGTTATGTTATTTTAATATCTGCATTTTGATCATCCATAGTTTTGTCTACATATTAAGATCTAAATGATATAATTAATGATTTTGTTCATGTACTAACCTTTTTCAATTTCTTTGATAGAAGCTGAATTGCATAAATGCTTGTAATGTATAAGTGGGGGTATGTTACTTGCTTTTTGATATTCAAGATTTGGATATTTTGACATTACTCAAGACTTAGTAGGACAATGACTTATTTTAACTATTGATTTTGATAGTTATAATAGTGTTCTACATCTATGATATGAACCATGAACCTGATATTGTGAATGGGATGATCAAACACATATGGATGCAACTTTATGACATGATAGAATTAGATTATGATATGATGATTATGATTTGATGCGATATGCAGATAAATGTTAATTTGACTATGATGGTTTATGATATGAAGATATTGATATCTTAACATTTTGAATGAGTTATTTGAAATGATCAGGAAAGGAAATTGAATTGAATTATGTTAATAAGATTTCGTAAAATTTGAAATTATATGCATTTATGATATATATTTATATGACCTCCTTGGACTACTGATGCTTGAGTTTAATGTGCAGGAAGTGGAACCATGGAAATTTTAGGGGGAAGCAAGATGCAAAACTTATGTGAATACAGTTTAACCAAGGCAAATCTTTGGAAGATTCAAAAGCCTTGTTGTGAAAGTATTTTTCTTCGTAAATGTAAGTTTTCTTGTATGTGGAAATGCTTAATCATAAAAATTTATTAGGAACATGTTGTGGTGACGTGGGGAGTTCTTTTACGTGTCACTTGACACTTGTGGATTTTGTGTGTAATGACATGTCATTTAGAGTTTTGGTCATGGTGGCATGTTACCCTAACCTAATTACCTTGTTAATGAGTAAGTAAACCCACTTGCCAAGGGGTGGGAAGGGTCACAATCAAAGGAAATTAGAATTTAGACTTAACTAGGGTTTTGAGGGGTCATTAGGTGGTCCCAAAGTGTCTTTTATGTGAAGATGAGCTTCCCATGTGATAGTATAATATGTTAGGAACCTAATTTTGACCATGATAGTGACTAGATAGCCTAGGGGCCCCCTTTACCCATGCATCCTTCCACCAATTCAAAAATGGACTTGTCACATGTGTTCTCTTCCATGTTCCCACTAAGTCAAATATTTAGAGGGAGACAAATTGTAAGAGGGAGTGGCTTAGTGTCTTTGCTAAAATAGATAGCGGGAAGACCTTATTAGAGAGTCTTAGACAAATTAGTGGGGTGTTCACCCACTCTCTAAGTTTAGAGATAGTTAGGGTTTGGAGAAGGACTAAGAGAGCTCTATAACAAATATAATTTCCTTATCTTGGACCAAGTTTGGTGTTTCAAACCATGTACATTTTCTTCCTTTTAGTGTTGCATAGTAAATCTGCAAACATGGACCATTTGTTATGGGATCTTGCATTGTATTGTGAATCTTTGGATGGTAGATTTTGGTATTGTGTTGTGCCATTGTGAATCCTTGTATTGTGTTGTGGTGGTATGAATGTGTATTGTATTTCATAATTTTTTTTGGTATTTCTTTCTTGATCCTTTTGGTTTTGATTTGAATTTCAAGTGTTGTTACGGGGGTGAGGGCTTCACTCACCCTTTGGGAAGGGACGAGAAGTCTAGGGTGAAGGGCTTAGTTGGGCTTGAAATATAGTTGAGAACCTTGGAGTATGGGCTCCCATTGTATGCCATATTCATTCATATCTTTCTTTGGTAGTGATAAGGGAAATGATGGTGTAGAAAGGAAGATTATGGAGTATGGGTATTCAAGGATGCTATGGTTAATGGTAGTATGTTGGAGGATTTTTGTGAAAGCCCTGAAAGGGCATGAGAATTATTTATTGCAGATATGTGATGATATGGAAAGTCTCCTTTTTGAAAGCACATCTTCACCCTGTGTTCAATGGTTCCAATGGTGAATCATAGTGTAAACCTTGGAAGGAAGTATTATGTGTTATCTTGTAAGTTTCTCATGTATTATCATATATTATATGTGTGTATGTCGATTGGGTCTTGTTTCCCCTGCTCGGTGGGTGCCTTCATAGGAGCCTAGGATGGGAGGTGAGCCTCCATGGTTCCAAGTTTTGTATTGTGTTGCAAGTTTGTGAAGATGGATTCCTTGGAGATATTAGGGTTTATTCTTGGCAATGTTGGAAACCAAGTGTGTGTGGAGATAAAAATCTTCCATGTCATTGTAAATGTGTTAGGATGTTCAATCTCCATGGTTATTTCATTGTGAGTTAAAGAGGGATTTTTCCTATCATTATATAGTGTTGAAATTGTGCAAGGTAAAGTTTGGGGATTTTGTATATAGCTTACTTGCAAGGAAAATATTCATTGTAATTTTTTACATTTTGTGATTTAATGTAATATGGAACAGTTATGAAATAAGACTCTTCTTATGATGACCTATAAATTTATTGGTAGAAATATTTCATTGATGATGTGTGGAAATTTTTTATTGATATAGAAAATTCAATTTGAAGCATAGGTGATTGCATTGTAAAATCATATGTTATGCATTTGACACAATGGATGAACATTATCACACTTTGATAGTTCCTTGTATATGCATGAAGATTAGTTCATTAGATTTCAAGTTTTTAATAGGCCCTAAGATGTGAAAGATGAAGATGAATAAAACTTAGAGTAAACCCTCCTATAGCCACCATTTTATTCTCTAGAATTTGTATGGAATGGACAATTAAATTCCTTCCCAATTATAGGCTAATAAAATAATTGAGAGAATATGCTTGGTACCCCTAGTAGGAGCCTATAAGACTTAGGGGTTACAATAGAAGTTGGTTAACACCAGGTCTCCTAGGTCATTCCTAAAGTCACACGATTTCTAATACAAATGTACTAGATCAAAGTATGGTACAAAGAAAAGAAAAGAAATAATAGAAGTAAGTTTAACATATTAATAAACAAATAAAGAAATCTTAGAATAATGGTGCCCACCTTGCAAAAGGGATGAACCAAGTCAAGAAAAAAAAAACAGAAGAATTAATTTTACAAACTTTGGAATGGTGTAGTGGTCCCCACAACATCTCCCCTTGAAAACTTTTGTTTGAAAAGCATGTAGTTATGCTTTGATCTGACCAATGTCAGACCTCCCCCTTTTTAGGCACCACCTTTCTAGCAAGGAATGATTAAGCCTTTTTCAATCATGGTTGATGTTCCCCTTACCACCAATTGCCATAAACATTGGGAAGTACTTTTGAGCACATGTTGAAAAGGTCTGAAGTTGACCCCTTGTCTGACATAAGTCAAAATTTCCATCTTTGGTGCCTATCCCTTGGAAAGGGTGAAAGAGTTGTTTTTAAAATACATTAAAGCCTCCCAGTCATCCTATCAACCATCTCATGCATTGGGGAAGTAAGTGGGTGCTTGGGATATGGCCCATGTCAGATTAGGACCATCTCATTAGTCACCTCCACTTTGGAAGAAGAGATATGCATCCCTTTATGTGACTTGGCACCTTGGAAAAAGGTAAGCCAAAGTTGGGTAGGGGTAAAGGGTTTAGGCACTTGATTTGGTGCTAAGGATAGATGGACTTAGAAAATGAGAGTAGTTAGAATTTTCTTGAGGGAAGGTTGTTGATTAAATAGAATAAATAGTAAGTATGTTAGGGGAAACACAACTGGTTAAAAAAAAACATAGGGTTTGCACATAGAGACAGGGTGTCTAGTATTGTTAGTTCATAATATGATAAGTTACTAATGTGATTGATTATTAGACATATGTAATTTACATATTAAGGGTAAAGTGTTAGAAATTAGGGGTGAGAAAGTTAGGTTATGTTTAGGTTAGACTAGCATATATTTAAATCATGTTTGTGGGTAAATGATGAGAAGTTGATTATTAAATGAGTCAAGTAAAGCTATGAACACTTTATTTGTTTAGGATTATTGGGGTGATAGACCTTAGTAAATTGATGATAAGTTTCAATGGATAATTAATTACCAATAGTTAGTAAATAAAATAGAAATAAAGAATAGAAGTAATAATAAATAATAAATCAAAATAAATAAAAGTGTAATATGTATAACAAATATTTTTGGTAACAAATACTCAAAAATAAATAATAATCTATATAACATCCTCATTACATGTATGAATTTAAAATATGCAAGGATGTTAATTATAAGGGATACATTAAGTGGTATGTAGATCTTTAGTACTGACAAGATTGGTTGGGGATATAGAAAATTATATGTTAAATAAATATAGGATTTAAATTGTTATGTAAGTTTTTATTTATCTTTATAAGAGAGCAGTAAGGTCGCATGTAAGGAGTAAATTAGAAATCATCTTGTTATTTAAGCTTTTATTTGAAGCTCTCATAATTTCCTCATTTATTTAAATCCATTAATTGATAGTTAGGATACAGATAAAATGTACTGATTCTCGTATAATTCGACATGGGTGTCAATTGACACTGGTCAGTGATAACCAATAACAAGATCTTAGAAAATATTAAAATAGCAATGATAATAATAAAATAGTATGTATATAAATACGTGGTCAAAAGTCAAACTAAGGGTACAAGAGTAGTTATGAACTTAATGATTGTATTCTCATAATCTAATTTAGATGATAGTCAACGCTTAAAAGTGTTATTTAATAATACGAGTTTTAGAGGTAGTAAAGTTAAAATGAACAATACATATGCTTTCAGAGCTAAGTAATGGTATAGGGTTAGGTTAATAAATTATGAGTTACTCAAATGACCATGTGCAAGATGATCATCCAATTTGGTATACCTAAATAAAAGAAGACGATAAAAAAAAAGAAAAAAAGAAAAAAATGAAATGGGATCGTAACACATCATTAAAATTGGAAAATGCATAAATGATAAGCGATTTAAAATACTTAGTGGTGAACATCTAGTTGATTGGAGAGGTTAAAGGACATAATGCAAAATCTTCATCAAAATAGCCTTAACATAATAATTCAGGGTCAAAATGGGACATAGAAAGAAATGAGTGAAGGTCATTTTCATAGGGCAATTATCAAACATCTTCACCAAAAGTGACTATGGAACCATTATAACAATATCGACATAGAATTGGTGTTCATATTTACATAGGTCTCACTTTGAGGGTAGGAGGTGAATTTTGATATGATAACATTGCCTAACTAGTATGGTATACCTAGTTATTTCAGATTGGTATCTTCAAACATGAGTCGATGTCCTAACACTCCATAGTTTGTTAGAATGTTCATAACAAGAATAGATCTATACATATTATCATAGTTCACCTTTCAAAATAAAATAAAATTTGGGTGTGTTTTGCCCTGTTCAATTTAGGGCATGACAATGTGCCCTTTGACCATAGTCAAACCCATGGTTTATAAAACACCAAATGGGGAATAGGTCTTATAAATAGGATTATATCATTAAGTGACTATTTCTAGTTATTAAAAATGTCTCTTAGGAAAAAATGCCCTCAAGTAGAAGTCATGAAGAGTTATGTATATGATGGATTCTCTGGAGAGTGGAGGGATAGGTGCTCTTGTACTAGTAATCAATGTTGTTGACCCTAATAGCAATCATAGTATTTTTCAGTTAGTGCAAAATACCTAGTCATTAACAAGAAAGACTTGGTTGATCAACACTATGATCGAGATACTCTATATAGGACAAGCTATATAAATAAGAAGTGTATACATTTAATTGTTACCGATTAGTAGTGACTGTTGAGAAAATCAATAGTCACTGAGTAAATAATGGTTTTCGAGTTATACATGAGGCAACACATGAGTCAAGTGCTATAGAGACTAAGAAATATAGTAGAAATCAAGGATATTGTGTGCTGAGGGACAACATGAAGAACAAGCATGACTGAGCATCAAAAAGGTATATTTGTCAAGTTAGACAATTTTTGGATATATCTTTGGAATGACACAAAATCTTATTTAAACCATTTTTTATGAGCTAGAAGCGTGTTTTATGATCTATAAGTTAATCAAGGAGGTATTTACACCTATAATTATGCATCATTAATCCCTATGCAATGAGTAAACCAATCAAAAAATTAGAAGGACTAAGTGAAATAAAGAATGAATCTGGATGATTGCTTGAGATCTAGAAACTTTTGAGATGACTATTTAAGCATTATTCTAAGCTAGAATTTTGTTGTTGAGTTGAAGGATTGCATGTGTGCAAAGCTAGGGTGAATTAGCAAATTGTGAAGTAAATAGACCAAACAATGTAGAGAGCAGTTATTGCAGATCAATCACATAAAGGTGATTACATATTGGAAAGAGGTGATATGTCATCAAAATTCAAGTGTAAACCTAAGGATCAATGTACTAATACATTCTAATAGGTGTATCTGGGTGAATCTCTTAACAAATTCATCCTAATAGGCCTATGTAAATATCATAATAGAGTGTTCACTTAATTGTGCAGTTTAATTCCTTTAATCAAGGTAGAGTTAATAGTCTTGTAAGCTCTTAATAGGGAAGACCCCTCATAGGGTAGATAATCAAAAGTGATCAAACTTTGTATCCCAAATAGAAACACTTTATTGTTGAAGTAGTGAATATTTTGTGGGTGCCATCCCCACTGTAGTTTTACCTTCACCTTGAAGGGTTTTCGAATTTCCAAATATTGTGTCATGTGTTGATCAATTTCTTATGTGTGTTATTCATGTTATTAGATGTTATATCAGATATTACATGTTGATATATGATGATGCATGCATAAGGTTAATCAAGGTGTATGTGCTGAAACAAGTTTTATGTGGTTTATATTTGAAGTGGTAATTTTTTATAGATCTTGATTCACCCCCCTTTTAGTATCTTACTTTCCCACTATATTTCCAACAATTGGTATCAAAGCAATGTTCTCTAAGCAATATTTCTAACCACTTGAGAATCAAATATCTTGGAGATGGAAGCCTATAAGTTGGGAAATGTGATTGAGAATCAAAAGATTGATTTCTAGCTTCTATTTGAACAAGTCAAAGCCACAAAGGAGGAACTAAAGAAATCCTTCAAGAGAAGGAAGGAGATGGAAATTCAGAAAAATCAAACATAATAAAAGGAAAATAGCATTGAAGACTTAAGTGATGAAGATAGATCTAGTGAAACTGATGCAACAATAGCAGATTTATTGGAGAACAACAACATTCTGAATGAAGAAGTAAGAGTACTAAAAAGAGAACATGAAATACAATAGCAAGGCTATGTGAAGTTATTGAACAAAACAAAAAGGATGAATAAGACAAGGTAATGGTAGATGAAGACAAAATATAGATGGCTACACATCTTGATAAGAGAATTAATGATGTACAAAGGCTAACTCACGATAAATTTTACATGGTCAATTAGTTATTAAGTACCAATCATGAGATTGCTAGGAAGGTGAAAGAGATTGAAAATATGAGATCTAAGAACAATCAAAAGAGAAAACAGTTAAGAGCTAAAAAAAAAATCATTGAAAGGATGAATAGATCAAGTGAGACTATGAGACAAATTAATGAACAACTAAAAGCAAAAGTAAGAGCTCATGATACTATTAATTAGGCTATATTGTCTTCATATCATCTACTAAGAAATAAGAGTCATCAAAACATGGAGAGAAAAGGAATGAAAAGCCAAAGAACAAGAAGCCTACATGCGATCATTGTGGAAAACCAGACCATACAACAAATATTTGTAGGAGCAAAACTAGTAAGTCAAATCCTAAGCCCAAATTTAATAAAAATTATTCAAATTGAAACAAGCATGGACATCAAGCACATGAATGTAGATAAAATACCAATAAGACATAAGCTACATAAAGATTTGAGGGTTATTGTTACACATGTCAGAAGTTAAGGTCATAAGGCACAAGATTGTGGATCTAATGCAAACAATATTTGGACACCTAAAGGTCAAGGAAATGCAACTAGGCAAGGCAATATTATAAATTTAGATTATAATAATTGGCTTGATTGCCATTTATTTGGAAAGTATAGACACATTGCAAAAAAATGTGGAAGGATACATCATAGAGGGAGATGAGGAAATTGGAGAAATTTTGGTCTAGTATGTTTTAATTGTCAGAAGGTTAGTCATCTAAGAAGAGATTGTATGAACTAAGAACCAACACCTAATGTTGAAGGAAATAATGGAAAAGGAAATGATAGTGTTGAAGAAGTGAGAAACCATATGAATCATACCTAGATGAAGAAATCTGATGGAAGCAACAGTTCAAATGGTGAAAATGTGGTGACCCAACCTAATGGATTGAGTGAATCCCCCATCACAAACTGAGATAAAGAGATATGCATGGAATTGTATTTTAAAATTTCTAAATCATACATGAATTCCTAAGATTGAATGCATGCAAGTCCAAACCAGCATATGATTGGATGCATAAGGAAAGATTTAAAGTTTGAACTAAGTAACATGTTTGGTGTCAAGTTGAAAAGTTAGAGATGGCTGAGTGTTTGTATTGAAGTCTTGATAGTGCTAAGCGATCAACAATAATAATTGGTATTGATCAAGTCATGGTATTAGCTGAGTAAATTGAAAGTCAGTTTGACTATCAAGTTTTGTAGAGAAGGTCGAGACAACTGTTATATACCCATTAAAGGTACAAAGTATTAATGAGGCCCTAAAACTAAAATTTCATGCTATATAGTGAATTTTGGGAATCATTTTGTGCACTTTGCATTCAAGATTTATAAGAGTGATTGAGTTGAAGTATTTTATGATTAATTTGAGTGAGTTTGAGAAATATTTGGTGTATGCATTCATCGATAGAAGTGAATTGTGGGTAGTTGTACTAAGACCGAGTATGTGGAAGCTTGTGATCGAACCCTAAGTTGAAAGAATGACATCAAGTTCATCTATAACTGAGAATAAAATGGAATTAAAGATTTGTAATTCTCAATTACTTAAGAATGAATCTTGTCCCCCACCAAAATTTAGAGCATATCTAAATATTGCAATGAAGGTTGGTTCTTTAGGTGCTCTATCATTGATTCCACCCAAGGTTATCATGATTCACAATGTAAGATCATTTTATATGTGTAAAACTAGAGAAATAGGTGATTTTGAAATGTGGAATGCTTATTACAGGTTATGTAATAATGGAAGATTGAAAGAGAAGCATAAACATGTTTCTAAGAAAGGGTTGACTCATGCCCTAAATGTTCCAAGGGTTTTCAAGGTGGAATGGATCAGGATCATGTTAAGTCAAATTCATGACATGAAATGCTGGTTGGAAGATGGACTAGTAAAGATTACCAAGCAAATAATTCATCTTGTCATGGGTTACCCTATTATAGAAAGAGTGAAGATCATTCATTACCAAGGAAAAGATGCAATTAAGGAAGGGCCATTAGAAAAATGAAACAAAAGATGAATGAAAATATCTACCATCAAGGATGTAGAGATTGTGTTTTCTATTAGAGTCATTGTACACTAACTCTATCAATTTAGTCAACCTAATAGTGTGCCCTAAATTGTTGTTAATTTGGCATTGAAGATTATCAAGAAAGTGTTGGAAATTCAGCTAAATAGATAAGTTGGAGTTCTCATTTTTGGCAACATATATCTTGTATAAAGAAGGTACAATGTACAGATGAAGATCCAATAGTTAGACTTAGAAAATTATCTAAGTATCAGCTAAAGTATTTGGCACAAAAGATAAAATTTTGGTTTGTATAGTTGACTAAGGAATTATGGGCATGTGCATAGCTAGGAAAGTAAAAGATGGAATGATTGACATGTTCAAGTGCATGGGACATTATGATCAGTATGGAAGAAGATATGACAATTTTACTAGTTGTGACAATATATAGACAAAATAAAGCATGGCAAGAGAAGGTTAATTGTGAGTTAAGGAATTTTTTTTGTTAATGAAATAATTACTTGACTAATTAGGGATGAGATCCTAGCTATTAACCCTAAGAGGGCAAGAGATAATTTTGTATTTTTTCAAGCATGTGAAAGCTTGAAGGCCATCTGGACAATGTTTTATGAATTACAAAGGTATATAAGAATATTACAATATATGAAGTTAAGTGTACTTATAAGGAAGACTATTCAGACTTTATTTGATGTGGATTCTGATGTATGATTAGAGAATAGAGAGTTTTTTAAAAAGAAACAAGTGCTATATCAGATATTGAAGATATCAACAACAAGCAAGAGGTTTTTGAATATATCTTTTTGTATCAAAGAATTACATTGTAAGTTACATGTTTGGACAATGGGCTAATCTTGCACAACATTTTGTATATGTATATGTGCCAACTCCTAACAAGGTTGAGGCTTCTAACAAGGCCCAAGTCTTCTAACAAGGACCAAGACACTACATATGCATGTAATAGACTCATAAAAGGGTAAATATCTTTAACCTAATACTTTTGATTAGTGGATTATTTTGTGGGTACCATCCCCACTGGGGTTTTCCCTTGGTCAATGTTTCCCCAATTAAAAAAAAATGGTGTTATGAGTTCTCTTATTGTATGGTTTTATTTACTATTAAGTATAATTAATTTTCTTTCATATGCAAGTTATAAGAAAATTAATAATATCCAGTTTTGGGCTAAAGTTTGTAGAATAATGATTCACTCCCCTCTCAATATTCTATATTTCTAACAATTGGTATCAAAGCTCAGTTACTCGAAAGAGGCTTAACAACTTAAGTAAGATTTCTATGGATATGAAACAATTACAAAAGAACCTAGAAGAAGGTCTTGAGCATATTGATATTCTTATTGAAGAAAGAGATAACATGTAAGAAAGATATGAAGATGCAAAAGATTACACTAGGAAGTTGAAAGACAAGATTGATCATCTCAGATCCAAAAAGGAACATAAAGATCAAACAAAAGAAAGTGATGGAGTATCAATATTGATGAAAGAAAATGAGATTCTGAAACATGAACTAAAAACCACTGAACTAAAGCTAATCTTGAAGAAAGATGATAGAAAAATTGAGTTAGATTTGAAATATGAGAATGGATATCTAAGATCCCATCTTACAATAATTACACCTAAATTTGAATCCACAAAGTTAGAACATGCAAAACTTTAGAAGTATAATGTTATTGTGAAAGGAGAGTTAACCCAGACTAAGGAACAATTAGAGAAGTTATATTCTAGTAGTGAGAAAATTGATGAGCAATTATATTTTCAAACAGCTCCCTATGATAAAACTGGTTTTGGATATTTTATTGGAGAAAATTCAGCCAAGAAATCTAAAGCAAGAAAGGAGCCAGATCCAGTTATTAATCATCCTAAACATAAGAAAGATGACCAGAATAAGATTGAATCTAGTCAATCTAATGATACATCAAAAGAAGTTGAGAAAGAAAATCAACCTAAGAAAATTGATTAACCTAAGAAAACTGAGAAAGTTGAATCGCCTAAGGAATTAAGGTATGAATTTAAAGGTAGATGCTTTTCATGCAATGAAATTAGTCATATGAAAAGGAACTGTAAAGGTAAGTCATATAAACATATTTATAATTTTTATTGTTACAATTGTCATGGTTTTGGTCATAGATTAGTTGATTGTAAGAAACCTAAATTTGATAGTACTAACATAAATAGTAAAATGCTTAGAGGTACTAACCCTGCAGAAGAAAGAAGGAGATCAAATGAATGAACTAATGGAGCAAGAAGCAATATTGTGTGCTGCAAATATAATAACCTTGGACACATTACCAAAAATTGTAGAGCACCTATTAACTAGCCTAGACCTAGTCACAGGAACAATGCATCCATATGCCATCTATGCAATAATTTTGGTCATATAGCAAGATTTTGAAGAATGGATATGGGGAGCATCAATAGGAACACAAATTTAAGAAGGAATAACAACATAAATGTTAAGAGAAATGATAACAGTAATAACAATTAGAAAGATGAGTTGAGAGAGAATGCAAAAGAATTCAAATAATTATTTATCAAACAAAAGGATCCATCAAGCCCACATTTAGTATTGGAAGAATAACCATTTGATGCACGTGAAGGAAGACTAAAGTCAACAATCATTTATGATTCATCCTATTTGAATTGAGCATCTTTTATAATTAAATTAGCATAAGAAAGATTGAAAAGGTAGTATAAGTGGAATTATGAGTTGTGTAGTTAGTATGAGGTATTTCATGATCCATTGAAGCTATGGTTGAGAGCACATACAATTTGGAGATCGTATGCGTATGTACAAAAGAAATCAAGTTGAGTAGTAATCAGAAATAACTTTTTACGAATTCCATACTTGCACAGTTAATGTAGAAATCAATTTAGAAAGAATTAAAGGATGTAAAAAAAATCTTGAGTATCATTTGAATGTGTGAAGAGTTAAGGGGAAGTAAAGAGTGAATTGAAAGCAATTGAAGGTGATTTGAAGTGCAAAGTTCATAAAACCCTACATTCCACATAGTTAAGGTATTCTCTAATTTTTGAGAGTTTATTTATGAAGTTGAAACTAAAATTTGTGATAACCATGGATAGGTATTTGATTCATAATGTTGAGGAAGAAGCAACATTTAAGCTAAAGGTTAATCCACCTAAGCCATTAGCGGATAACTCTAGTGTCACATTTTCAAAAGTTCTGGAAAAAGTTATCCACCTGGAAGATATAAGTAGCTATACTAGAAGTAAATTTGAACATGTAGGAGAATAATATGTTTCCAAGGAGTTCAACCTAATTTATAATTAGGATATGAGCTTTAAGAAAGAGTTTGAACATATGGAGAATGCTGATGTTGTAAAATTCTTGTTTTTCTACGAGTTTGACAATGAAGAATGGACTAAGATCATAGTTACCAAAATTCATGATGGAATGTTTTGGTTAGGAGATAATGAAATATAAATTTGATACAGGAACATCCTAGGTTGCATTGTTATCGTGCATGTTTCATGTTTCCTATTGGTGTTGAGTTCCTAGTATGTGCCGAGTTCCTATTAGTACCAAGTTCCTAGTATGTGTTGAGTTCTTGTTGCTATTGAGTTCATAGTATGGGTCGAGTTCTTGTTTGTATCAAGCTCCTAGTATGTGTTGAGTTCCTATTAGTGTCAAGTTCCAGTATGTGTCAGGCATTGTCGAGTGAAATTTTTGTCTTGGTCCTTCTTTGACCAATTGTTTTGGGTTTGGTTCCAGTTTGGCCGACTTTGCGCATATTTAATTGTATTTAATATTGTTGCTAGTTGACTTACATATTTGTGCATGAATTTAATTTAGGATTTTATTTCTATGATAGATCAACCTGTGGCTTTACAAGTATTTAAGGAGGTTTAGGATCGAGCTTTAGGGACAAACTTAGAGAACAGAAAAAATGTTTTCTATGATCATGAAATTGAAGCTGGATCAACGATCTTGAAGTTGTATTTATATCTAGCTGTAATCTAGAAGGCCTTATAGATGGGCATGTATGTTGAAAATTTGATGAATCTACAAAGTATATTTCTCTTCTATCTCCTATGGTTGCTGTTCTTTATGTTGTATTTCTGATGTGTTTACTCTTGCAAGGGGTTTTGGTAATTGGGTGTGCCTTTGGCACTAGTTATCCATCAAGTCTCCTTGTGTCAAAATATTAGCTAACCTAGTTCATGAATTTATTGGTTTATGTAGTGAGGGAAGTATACCAATAAATGAGAAAAATGTTAAGAAGATGGTACCTGAAACACTAAATCTGTCTATAATGGAAGAGGAATAGTGATAAGAAAAATCAGACAAGATGATGTAAGATTTTTGAGAAGAATTATTGTAAAAAAAGATATGTTATAGTTCAAGAAGTGAAGACATGGAAACAAGATTCATTCAAGCATCCTACAAATTTTTCATTGAGAAAGAAAAAATTAACTTGAGAAAAATCCAAAGAGCACAATTAGTTGAGAACCTTGAAAGGATCAAGAAAGTTAAGAGTAGCCAATTCAAATTCCAATCATTGATAACTTACATATTTTTCCATTTAATCAAAGTATTTCCTTTCATGTCAATAAATGATTTAATTAGTGGTGATAAGTGTACCAAGGAGAAGATATCAGAGATGCATATCAAGCATCCTATTGATAAGATTGTTGACATTGCAAACCTTATTACAATGACCTTTTAGAATGAAATGAAATGAAGATACAAAGTAACACCCACTATGGTAGAAAAGTAAGATAATGATTTTTTTTTCATACTTGATATTGATTACACATATATTTGAAGCATTTGAGCTCAGACTATTGTATGTTGAGCCACTTGGTTATGAAGTGACAGAAGAAGAAATTAAGGAATATGCTGAAACAATCCTTAAATCTGATAAGGATGAAGAGTTTGATAGATTTGGAACATATGATGAATTGATGCAATCAGAAAGTCAAGTATCTCTAGAGAAGACAACTCAAAGGAAAGTTGATTCACTGTTAAAGAAGTCAATGTTGGAGGTAGGAATGACTAAAGAAGAAATAAGTACAACAAAGAAAACCATACTAGGAATGAAGTAGATTGATCAATAAGGGATGATTTATGTACAACCATAAGCATAAACATGACCATATGAAGGTGTTATGAATTTAGTTCCATGTATGGCTACACCCATAGCACCCAATTTTGTTGTATCACAAGATTAGCCACCCGTTACACCTTCCATTCCACTATTTAAGCTATAAGAAGAAGAGGAAGAAGAAGTGAAGGTAGTGTTGGAAGCATGAATGTTGATGATATTCATATGGGGGAGTATTGTAGAAAAATGATTAGATCATTATCATGATGATATGTTACATTCTTGACTGTGTTTGTCATTGATGTCAACATAGTAGATTTCTATGATATTTGGTAGAAGAACAATAGAAAGATCAAGTTGACACATCTAGAGAGTTGAGTACTTTCACTAAGAACGGTTAAAGGGAGATTCTACTAAGTGTCTAGTATATGAAACTAACCTTGGAAGCATAAGATATTAAGTTTGGAAGAATTTATGCAAGTTTTGGTGAAGACTGTTCTGAGATAGAGTTTATAGAGGCATGTTCTGGTAAACTTGTTATATCTCTTAGCAGAGTTTTTTTTTTGAGAAGCTAAAGTTAAAGATACGAAGAAGACATGTTTGTGATGATGTGACTAAGCTTTCTGATGGGGACACAACCCAACAACAGAATAGACACAATAGAAAGGGGGAATTATATTAACTGAGAAAATAAGCTAGTACAAACAGTGCAGAGAAATAAACTTCAAAACATGCCCTACGGGCTTACAATAGCATAAATCTGGAGAATATTTCTCCTTTTAGCACCTCCTCTCAAGCTCCAATCCGAACTGCCTTTTACAATGCCCAAAATCTCCTTAAATAGACCCCGAAGGGTTAAGGACTAGGAGTACATTCTAGAAAGTGCTAGTAGGCATCCACCGACAAAACAGAAGGTTCCAGAAGCCACGTTAGAAGTCGGTGCAAATCTAGAAGAATCCAGAAATGGTAGCCGAACTTCCGGGAGACATAACTTTTGAACCGTAGCTCTGATTGACGAACCGTTTACATTTTCGGAAAGCTCTCGAAGCGCTCTATAGCCCTATGGACAAGCTTTTCTTGTCCCCCATTTTTTGACCCTTTTCGAGGTCATTTAATGCCCCAAACCTGACTTTGAAGCATTCTTAGGAGGTCTCCAAAACCTGAAAAACTGCAATAACTTTCAAACCGTGGGGCCTTTTGACCTGATTCTTTTTTTGGAATGCTCTAAATCTCAATTACATTCATCTGGCCAAGTTGCACCTTCTAGGTCAAAAAAATGATGGTCAAATTGCATGCTCCTATTTTTTTGGGATTTTCAAATGCACTGATAGTTGAACTATGAGAGTTGGAACCTTTATTTGAGCCAAATGGGTATCCAAAAATGTAAAGACATAAAACAGAAACTAAGTCTAAGTACATTTTTTTTGGTGACACAGGATTGCCCTTATACCTCTGGATGCTCCTGCATCAGACACCCAGGGTAGATTGAAAAGTGACCCTGTCACTTTATGGATGGTAGAGGAAATCCCAAATGGGAAACCTCAGCTGCTGAAATCCAAGTTGAGTCCTTGATCGACCGTCCTTTCCATTTTACCAAATACTCTTCATACTGCCTGTTTCTGGTACTCCTACCCACACGATGATCTAGAATGTCTTCTATCTCCTCCTTCTTAGAAGCAGGAATTGGACATGGCTCTAAAACTAGCTCCTCATCAGCACCATCATCATGATACTCTGTCAAATCTGCAATGTTGAAAATGGGAGAAATGTGAATACCATCTGGCAGCTCCACCTCATATGCATTTCCTGAGTTATGTTTCTTCAAAATTTTGCAGGGGCCAAATTTCTTCATTTTCAGCTTGTTGTAAGTACCAACTAGAAATCTTTCTTTTCGTAAGTGCACCATGACAAGATCCCCTACTTGGAATTCCTTATGTCTTCTCCTTGCATCTGCCCTAGCTTTATACTCTTGATTCATCTTGATAATGTGTGCTTGAACCTCCTCATGTAGACGCTTGATGTGTTCAGCAAATTCCTCAGCTTCAGCACTTGTTCTCTCCCCTTGTTCTATCTTCCTCAATTCTGGTGCAGTCCTTGGGCTATTCCCATATACAATTTGAAATGGTGATTTTCCAGTACTCCTATTTACAGAGTTATTATAAGCAAACTCTGCCTGTGGTAGAATCAAATCCCATCCCTTGGGCTTATCTATAACCAAACATCTCAGCAAATTGCCCAGACTTCTATTTACCACTTCTGTTTGGCCATCAGTCTGTGGGTGATGCGTGGAACTGAATTTCAAGTCTGTTCTCAACTTCTTCCACAATGTCCTCCAGAAATACCCCACAAATTTAGTATCTCGGTCAGAAACTATACTCCTTGGAAGACCATGTAGTCTTACCACCTCTTTGAAAAACAAGTCTGCAATATGGACAGCATCATGAGTTTTGTGGCATGGAATGAAATGTGCCATTTTGGAGAACCTATCAACCACCACGAATACTGAGTCATTACCCCTTTGTGTCCTTGGCAATCCAAGAACAAAATCCATACTTATGTCCTCCCATGGCCTTGATGGATCAGGCAATGGCTGATATAGGCCATTATTTTGACTAAACCCCTTGGCAACTTGACAAACCTGGCAACTCTGTACAAACTTCTTTACATCTTGTGTAATTTGAGGCCAAAAATAATGTTCTCTAAGAATGGCAATGGTCTTATCCCGACCAAAATGTCCTGCCATCCCTCCACTGTGTTTCTCCTTAATCAAATTTTCCCTCATGGAACTCCTTGGAATGCACAATTGACTACCTTTGAACAACATGCCATCCTGAATCAAATAGTCTAACCACTTGGTTCTATCTACAGCAACAGGTTCTTTACAAGCTTTCCATGCTTCAACAAAATCAGGATCCTCGGGGTACAAATTCTTGAGTTCATCAAACCCAACTACTTCAACCTGCATTGTTGTAAGCAATAGCTGTCTCCTACTTAATGCATCTGCAACCCTGTTAGATTTTCCACTTCTATGCTTCAACACAAATGTATAACTCTGCAAGAATTCTACCCACTTCATATGTCTCTGATTCAACTTACCTTGGCTATTTAGGTACTGTAATGCCTGATGATCAGTATACAAAACAAATTCCTTTGGCAATAAATAATGCCTCCATTTCTTTAAGGCCTAAACTATTGCATAGAACTCTTGATCATAAACAGAATACTTCTTCTTTGCATCATTCAATTTTTCACTAAAATATGCAATAGGCTTACCTTCTTGGCTTAATACAACCCCAATAGCGCTACCACTAGCATCACAGTCCACCTGGAATACTTTTTTGAAATCTGGAAGTGCCAACACAGGCTGTTCAGTCACCTTCTTCTTCAGCAATTCAAAACTTCTCGCAGCTGCTGCAGTTCATTTGAACTCTTTTCTATCCCCTCTTATTGTATCAGTTAGAGGTGCACATATGCCACTAAAATTCTTAATAAACTTCCTGTAAAAACTAACCAGACCATGAAATGATCTTACCTCAGTAGCAGACCTTGGAGTAGGCCATTCCAAGATAGCTTTTACCTTCTCTGGATCCATTTTGAGACCTTCAGGTGATATAACAAACACTAACTCCCTTTTTGCAAAGACACACTTCTTTAGATTAATTAACAGTTTCTCTTCCCTTAGCCTTTCAAGGACACTACGAATATGCAGTAAATGTTCTTCCAAAGTCTTGCTGAAAATTAAAATATCATCCAAATAGACAATAACAAATTTTCCCAAGAACTTCTTAAGTACCTCATTCATGAGCCGCATGAAGGTGCTTGGGGCGTTCGTCAATCCAAAGGGCATGACTAACCACTCATAACGACCCTCCTTGGTCTTGAAGGCTATTTTCCACTCATCTCCTTCTCGAATCTGTATTTGATGATAGCCACTCTTCAGATCCATCTTTGTGAAGTACTGAGCTCCGCTCAAGCAGTCCATAAGATCATCCATCCTTGGTAAAAGAAACTGGTACTTGATGGTGATCCTATTTATAGCTCGAGAATCTGTACACATCCTCCACTCTCCATCCTTCTTTGGTGCAAGTACTACAGGTACTGCACATGGACTCGGGCTCTCTCGAATCAAGCCCTTCCTCAACAGCTCCTGAACCTGTCTATTTAGCTCCTCTGTTTCAATAGGAGTCATCCTGTGAGCAGCCTTGTTAGGCAAACTAGCTCCTGGAATCAGATCTATCTGATGATTGATTTGCCTTACTAGTGGCAATCCATCTGGAACATTATCAGAAATAATATGTCCAAATTCTCCTAGTAAATCTGAAACTTCAAATGGTATTTCACTACTTCCTTCTTTATCTTTCTTAGGAATCAAAGCATAGCACATACACTGATGTTTCATGCCATCTAAGAACTTCCTTCCATCAACAAGACAAATCCTAGCACTGCTACATACCTTTTCACCTTCCTTTTTCATGGGCTTCAATTTGTGGCGAACTCCATCCTTTGTCAAAGAGTATGTGTTTGCATGTCCATCATGTATTGCATGTCTATCAAACTGCCATGGTCTACCCAACAATAGATGTCAAACATCCATCAAAATAACATCACAGAGAACTTCATCATGGTAACTCCCAATTTTGAATTTTACTAAACATTGTTCACTTACCAGGACCTTATGATCATCTTTTACCCAAGAAATCCGATAGGGTTGGGGATGTTTCTCCCTCTTGAGCTTCAGCTTAGAGACCATCTCTTCTGATACCAAGTTATCAGTGCTTCCACCATCAATGATCACATCACAACATTTATCCTCACACTTGCATCTGGTACGGAACAAACTCCTCTGTTGTCCTGGTTCATTTTCACCACTTAGTAGGACTCTTTCATTTACCAAGGTCTCTCCTCTTTCTGCATCCTCTGAATGTGATGATTGTGCATCCTCATCCACATGAGCAACCCTAGCTTGGCCCTCAGCTCTCCTATCTGTCCTTCCTTGTCGTTGAGGGCATTCAAAGGCACGATGACCTTCTTCATTGCAATGGAAATAGGTACCACGGAAGCCTCCTCTTCCTTGTCCACATCCTCTACCTCTTCCTCTTTGATTTCCAAAGTCTTGATCACAGGAGCGGTTGAAACCCTCATTCCTCTGGTTCCTGCTAGTACCCTCATCCTCATTTTTCTTTTGAGTTTCATTGCGGCCTCCAGATGATCTACCACTTCCCCTTCCTCCATGACTACGCCCTCTTTGTCTTCCTTCAAACCTTTTACTTAGCTTTTCTTCAACTCGTAGGGCAAACTGGTATGCTTCTTCAACGCTGGTCATTCTTACCAGACTTAATTCCTCCTGGATGCTAGGTCGTAACCCACTGATATAATGAGCAACCTTCTCCTTATTTGCTTCTGCATGCCCTGCTCTAATTAGGAGTCGGTAAAACTCCTCTATATATTCTTGGACTGATCTTCCTGCTTGCTTTAACCCATGCATCTTCTTAAACAGATCAAGCTCATAGTCCACAGGAATGAACTGCTTCTTCAATTTGTCCACCATGCGATCCCATCTTGTGATCTTCTCCTTTCCTCTTCTAAGTCTTTCCAGTTGAATCTCTTGCCACCAGATTTTGGCATGGCCTTTTAGTTTGGCCTTTGCAAACTTAACCCTATCTGGGTCCCTTATATCCTCATACTCAAAGTATTCATCCAGTTCATTGATCCAATCGATCAACTCATCTTGTTTCAAATTTCCCGAAAATATACCCACTTCAATTGTAGGTCTTTTCCCAAACCTACTAATGGCCCTAAAAAGCCTTTCCTCTATAGGATTCAGAACTTCCCCGTCAACTTCCATTACTTCCTCTTCATTGTCATCCTCACTATTGTCATCTGCGGCAATATTTGCTCCTCTACGAAGCTCCTCTTGCAATGCTTGTACCTGTCTCTGGAGGGCTCTAACCTCCTCAAGATCAATAGCTCTGGCCCTTCCGCCACGCTCTCTTCGTGGAGGCATCTTCTAACTCAAACCCACAACCACACAGTCCTGGTGCAAACTGCCTCACAGTCGGCGCTCTGTCTACACACTCAGGAAAACCCACTCTGATACCACTTGATGGGGACACAACCCAACAACAGAATAGACACAATAGAAAGGGGGAATTATATTAACTGAGAAAATAAGCTAGTACAAACAGTGCAGAGAAATAAACTTCAAAACATGCCCTACGGGCTTACAATAGCATAAATCTGGAGAATATTTCTCCTTTTAGCACCTCCTCTCAAGCTCCAATCCGAACTGCCTTTTACAATGCCAAAAATCTCCTTAAATAGACCCCGGAGGGTTAAGGACTAGGAGTACATTCTAGAAAGTGCTAGTAGGCATCCACCGACAAAACAGAAGGTTCCAGAAGCCACGTTAGAAGTCGGTGAAAATCTAGAAGAATCCAGAAACGGTAGCCGAACTTCTGGGAGGCATAACTTTTGAACCGTAGCTTCGATTGACGAACCGTTTACATTTTTGGAAAGCTCTCGAAGTGCTCTATAGCCCTATGGACAAGCTTTGCTCATACCCCATTTTTTGACCCTTTTCGAGGTCATTTAATGCCCCAAACCTGACTTCGAAGCATTCTTAGGAGGTCTCCAAAACCCGAAAAACTGCAATAACTTTCAAACCATGGGGCCTTTTGACCTAATTCTTTTTTTGGAATGCTCTAAATCTCAATTACATTCATCTGGCCAAGTTGCACCTTCTAGGTCACCAAAATGATGGTCAAATTGCATGCTCCTATTTTTTTGAGATTTTCAAATGCACTGATAGTTGAACTATGAGAGTTGGAACCTTTATTTGAGCCAAATGGGTATCCAAAAATGTAAAGACATAAAACAGAAACTAAGTCTAAGTACATTTTTTTTGGTGACACAGGATTGCCCTTATACCTCTGGATGCTCCTGCATCACTTTCTTGTCATGATGTTATGTGTATGGAAATTTATTCAAGTTGCAAGGAAAAAGATTAATGTTATCGCTAAGTGTAATGTGTTCTTAATGTGGTCCTATAATAATTAATTGAGAAGGTGTAACAACTAATTCAGGGAATTGTTTTATGGGCTTGGCATAAAGGAAGGACATTTTCCTTTATAATGAAGCAATGGATGTATGGAGGAATGCTAATTATTGTAAGAAACACAAAAGAAGAATGCAGAGATCAGCAGAGCAGAGTGGAAGTGAAGGAAACTTCATTGCTAAGATTTTATTGTGTGATCCGAAGTTGGATACTTGGATCCAAGGTTCATGACCTGGTCTTCAAGGTCTAACAATTATTGGTCTGGTTGATAGGATAGAGGAAAGAAGTTAAAGTACATTACATACAATTATTCCACAAGGAATAGTTCAGAGATCAGTTGGACAGTAAGTTTAGTGATCTTGCCCCAAAAGCTATTTGGATAGTGGGTCCTTCTATCTTCTATAACTCCTAATAGGGTTGGAATCTTCTAATAAGGATTCAAAGTCTCCTAACAGGGACTCGTATATACTAAATGTTCTAGTAGACTCCTAACAGGGTCCATCCTCTAACAAAGAATATTTATATTAGTATATCATCTGGTGGGCATCATTCTGACTGGGGTTTTCCCTCTGATCAAGGGTTTCCCTAGTTAACATATCTGGTGTAATTGTCTATGTGCATCTTGTTATGGTTGTTGTTTAACTTTTTTGAATGGATAAGATTGTTTAAGGTTGATAAATATTTTAATTATTGGATAATTGATTCACCTCCACCCCCCTCTTAGTTATCTTGGTGGACTATTGTTTCTAGCAATTGGTATCAAAGCATCAGGTCCTTGAAGATAAAGTTTAACAACTTTGGGAGATCCATGAAAAGCATGTTTAGGAAAGATAGTCCAAATTTTGATGGAACAAATTATGATAGTTGGAAAGGAAAAGCTGAAGTTACATCTCCTGTGTATGGGTCCAGGATATTGGATTTTGACAAAATCAGAAAAGGTAGTCTTTGTTGAAAGTGATTTGGAAACTTGTACTAGGGAAGAGAGAGATTTTTTAATGTGCAACATGAGAGCTAGATAAGCACTATTATCTACACTTCCTAAAATTGAATACAATCAGGTAAAGTCACTTTTTACTTCTCATTTGATTTGGAAAACTTTGGAAAATAGTTTTGAAGGTGATGAACATTCTAAAAAATTAAGGCTACAAAGTTGGATTTGTGCATTTCAAGATGCTAAAATGATGGAAGATGAATCCATAAGAACATATGTAGGTAGAATATCAGAAATTACTGTAGGTATTATATCTCAAAGAGGAACGAAAGAAGATGATGAGGTTATATGGAAGATATTGAAGAGCTTAACACCACCATTTAAGTCAGTAGTTTAAATGATATAGTTGTTGATATCTTGTACCAAAGATTTCAGAAAGGAGGCATTGCTTAGAAGACTTGAAGCAGTTGAGAATGAGCTTAGATAATTCAGAGAATTGACCAAAACAAAATATTTGACCTATTTTATCAAGGAGCACAAGTGCTAGAGGAGACTTTGCTAGAAACAAAAATCTAATGAGGATAGAAATATTGAAGGATTAGCTCTTCTAGTAAGAAGAGAAAAAGATGGTAAGAAAATATTTAAATGTTGGACTTGCAATGAATTTGGTCATTATGCATCTTAATGTCCTAAAAGAGAGAAAAATTATAGAGGGAATTACAAACCTAGAAGAGATAGAGAATATTTGTATGCAAATGAAGAAGATGATTTTGATGAACAAGCAATAAGTGCTAGTGATGATGAAATAGGATTTGTAGTAATTAAAGAAGAAAGTCCAGAGAAAATAGCTTTGGTATCATAGGTTGAAAATAAATTTGATTGGATACTTGATAGTGGTTGTTCACATCATATGACTAGTGATATGAACAAGTTTGTTGACTTCAAAAGTCAGGATGGAGGCATTGCCAACATTGGAAACAATGCAACATTCTAAGTTAAAGGTATTGGATCTATAACTTTTGATGGTAAAACTAATAATAAGGATGTATATTTTGTTGATGCTTTGAAGCACAATATTTTGAGTGCTGGACAAGTAGTGGATAAAGGTTATCAGTTTCAGTTTACAGAAAAGACATGCATGATTAGAGACAAAGATGGAAAGGTAATTGGAATAGGAACCAGATCTAGAGGTAATGTATTTCAATTGAATCCTACTAAAATGACATGTTTGGTTGCAAAGGTAGATGGCATTTGGCTATGGCATAAGAGATTTTGTCATATAAACTTTCACAATATTGTGAAGAGTAGTAGTATGTTTGTAGTTAGAGATTTGCCTAAGATTGTAAAGCCTACTAACACAATTTTTAAGGAGTGTGTTTTAGCAAAGCATAACAAAACTTCTTTTCCCAACAAAGAAGTTTACTACTACAAAAAAAATTGGAGATTGTACACACAGATATCTATGGTCTTACAAAGACTAAAGGATTCTATGTTGAAAGGTATTTCATGATTTTAGTTGATAAATTTTCTAGAATGATATGGGTTGCATTTCTTAAAGAAAAATATAATGCATTTGATAAGTTCAAGATATTCAAGAATAGAGTTGAGAATGAATTAGGCATGAAGATTAAATCTTATATTAGATTGAGGAGGAGAGTTTACTTCAAATGAGTTTAACATCTTTTGTGAATCTAATGGAACCAAAAGATAGTTGTCATCTCCAAGAACCTCTAAATAAAATGGTATAGTAGAAAGAAGAAATAGATCAATAAAAAAACCAACAAGAGCTATGTTAGCCAAAAATGATGTATCCAAAATGTTTTGGAGAGAAGCTATACAACAGTCTACACTATGAAAAAAGTGTAGGTTAGGAAAGACACAAACAAGATCGCTTATGAACTATGGTTTGGTCACTCACCTACGGTTAAGTATTTTAGAATTTTTGGAATAAGTGTTATATTAAAAGAGATGATGATATTTGTAAATTTGATGCTAGAAGTGATGAAGGTATGTTTCTTGGTTATTAATTGGAAAGAAAGGCTTATAGATGTTATAATTTAAGAACTAAGACTATTATGGAAAGTGCAAATATAAGAGTTGATGAAAAAATTAGAATACAAGAAAGAGTAGTTGATTACAATTTAGATGATGATGTTGTTAATAAACCAAGGAATGATGAAGTATTCCTTGAGAATAACAATGATTTGAAAAATGAAGGAGAGCTAATATAGGAACATTTCTTAGAACCTTCAACATAGCCAAGAGTTGAGATAACAACTCCTACTTTGGGTAAGAATATGACAAAGAATCATCCACCTGAGTAGATAATCAGAAGCAGAGATAAAGGAGTGATGGAAAGAAGTAGAATCAATGAATAACTATGTTTGATATCTCAAGTTGAACCTAAGAATGAAGATGAAACATGTAAAGATGACTATTGGAAGCAATCTATGAAAGAGGAATTGGATCAGATAGTAAAGAATGAGACATGGGAATTGATCCCCAGACTAGCAGACAATAATGTGATAGGAACTAAATGGGTATTTAGAAAGATGATGAATGAACAAGGAAAAGTTGTAAGGAACAAAGTAATATTGGTATGTAAATGTTACTCACAAAAAGAAGGAATAGAGTATGATGAAACCTATGCTCCTATGGAAAGAATAGAAGTAGTAAGGTTATTCTTTGCATATGCAACATATAAGAAATTCAAAGTGTATCAGATGGATGTCAAGTCAGAATTTTTGAATAGAGGAGTTGAAGAAGAAGTATACATAGAACAACTCGAAGGTTGTCCTTTAACAGATGGCAAGGACATAGTATGCCGATTGAAGAAAGCATTCTATGGCTTGAAGTAAGCACCCAGAACCTGGTATGCAAGGTTGGAAAAGCATTTGACAAAGCTTGGATATAGAAAAGATATGAAAAATATAAATCTATATTGGAAATAAATTGATGTTGGATTAATGATCTTGGTAATATTTATTGATGATATCATATTTGGAGGAAATGATGATGAAAGTGACAAATTTATAGAAGAAATGAAGATGGAATTTTAAGTGAGCATGATAGGAGAAATGAAATATTTTTAGGATTATAGATTGTACAGGATAAAGGAAGGAATCTTTATTTCTCAAACTAAGTATTTGAAAGATTTACTGAAAAGGTTTGGTTTGGAAACATGTAAACCCATTGGTATACCTATGGTAACTGGACACAAGTTATCTACAAAGGATGAGACACCTACTATTGAGAAAAAGAAGTACAGATCTATGATGGGAGGATTACAATATCTGACTCACACAAGGCCAGATATATCAAATGTAGTTAGAATTGTTGCAAGATTCCAAGCTTATCCCATAGAAGCACATTATGGTATGATAGATCTAATGATTTCAGATTATGGTATGATAGATCTAATGATTTCACTTCATGTACTTATATTGATGTTGATTGGGTAGACAATATGGATGACAGAAAGAGCACCAATGGTGGAGTCTTCTTTCTTGGAGGAAGATTGGTTTCTTGGCTAGAAAAGAAGTAGGATTGTACCTTATAAAGTACAACAAAACTAGATTATGTTGCAGTAGCAAACAACTATAATCAAGTTGTTTGGATGAAGAAAATGTTGAAGGATATAAAGATAGAATTTAGTGAACCTATTGTCACACATTATGACAACACAAACACAGTGAATATATCTAACAATTCTATGTTGCATTCTAAGACCAAGCACATTTCTATTAAGTATCACATGTTGAGAGAGAAAGTTCTAGAAAAGGAAATAAGATTGGAGTATGTGAGCACTAAAGAGTAGATTGTAGATATTTTCACTAAGCCTTTTCCCAAATAGACTTTTGAGTATTTGCGAGGTATGCTAGAGGTTATGCCCCTTCCTAAATTAGAGTAGATGATGCAAGAATGCATCATTCCAATGTAATAGAGTACTATTGTTTGTCTGGACTAAATGTTGATGCTTCCTGTATGGCGAAGTACCTATAATGGACATAGTCATCTAGGACTCTTGTTGGATGTTGTTTTTGAACAATGTCTTTGGACACTTGAGGTAGTCAAAAATAGTTGTTACAAAGTTTGATGGTTGTTGAAACCTTTGACATTGATGTCAATGGGGGAGAGATTGTTGCATGAAAAATAGTTTGGAAATAGTAATACAATTTAGCATGGAAAATAGTTTGGGAGAAGTATAGCATGGGAGAATGATTGATGAAGAGGATTTGAAAATGACTGATGAAGAGGATTTGAAAAGAAAGGTTAACAATATTTTGCAATTGGTATTTTTGGAACTAGATGTTTTTCATCTATGTTGCCATCAATGTCAAAGGGAGAGATTGTTGGAACAATGAATCCTAATGATATTCCTATGGGGGAGTATTGTAGAAACATGATTAGATCATTATAATGATGATATGTTACATTCATGATTGTATTTTTCATTGATGTCAACATAGCAATTTTCTGTGGTATCTAACAAAAGAATAGCAAAAGGATCAAATTGATATGGATAGACAGTTGAGTACTTTCACTAAGAAAAGTTAAAGGGAGATACTACTAAGTGTCTAGTATATGAATCTAACCTCATAAGTATAAGATATTAAGTATAGAAGAAGTTATGAAAATTTTGGTGAAGACTGTTCTGAGATAGAGTTTACAAAGGCATGTTTTGATAACCTTGTTATATCTCTTAGCAAAGTGGTTATTCTAAGAAGCCAAAGTTAAAGATGTGAAGAAGATATGTTGGTGATGATGTGGCTAAGCTCACTCATCATAATGTTATGTGTATGGAAATTTATTCAAGTTTCAAGTTGAAAGATTAATGTCATCGCTAAGTCTAACGTGTTCTTAATGTGGTCCTATAATAATTAATTGAGAAGGTGTAACAACTAACTCAAGGAATTATTTTATGGACTCAATATAAAGAAAGGACATTTTTTTAAATCAAGAAGTGATGGATGTATAGAGGAATGAGAATGATTGTAAGGAACATAAAAGAGGAATGAAAAGATAAGTAGAGAAGAGCAGAAGTGAAGGAAACTTCATTGTCGAGGTTTATTTGTGTGATCCAAATTGGATACTTGGATCTAAGATTCGTGACCTAGTCTACAAGGTCTAATAGTGATTGGTTCAATTGATAGAATGGAGGAAAGAAGTTAAAGTATAGTACATATAATTATTCTACAAGGAATAGTTGAGAGATCAGTTGGATAGTGAGTTTGGTGATCTTGCGCCATAAGCTGTTTAGACAATGGGTCTGTAGGGCCCATTTGTCGTTGCACCAAAAGCCATGACTATTAGTGAACATGGAACACCACATAATTAACTACCTGTGGGCAGGGGAGCACATCGCATCACCCAACAATCTCCCCCTCGACGTGCATACTAGGTGCTTACGTGGGTTGGGAAGGCACCGGAGAGATTTGAACCCATGACCAGGCCAAAATTAGGCTCTGATACCAATTGTAGGGCCCATTTTCCATTGCACCAAAAGCCATGACTATTAGTGAACATGGAAAACCACATAATTAACCACCTGTGGGCAGGGGAGCGCGTCGCATCACCCAACAAGGTCCTTCTATCTTCTACAACTCATAACAGGGTTGGAATCTTCTAACAAGGATTCAAAGTCTCCTAATAGGGACTCATATGTAATAAATGTTATAATAGACTCCTAATAGGGTCCATCCTCTAACAAGAAATATTTATATTAGCACATCATCTTGTGGGCATCATTCCCACCATATCTGGTGTAATTTTCTATGTACATCTTGTTATAGTTGTTGTTTACTTTGGTTGAATGGATAAGATTTTTTAAGGTTGATAAATATATTAATTATTGGATAACTGATTCACCCCCCCTCTCAATTTTCTTGGTGGACTATTATTTCTAAAATGTAGTTGAGGTGAAAATAAAATCAGTCAAATTGACTGAAGCAAAGCAAAAATCTCTAGATTCTCCTAGAAATAAAAATATGAAAGCTATGGAAATAGGATTTGGAAAGAGGCATAAGGAAATAATTCTCAATATACCTAAGAAGAAGATGCAAGGTTAGACAGAGCCTAAGAAACCAGTAGAGAAATAATCAAATGCTAAAAGTATAGGAAGAAAGGCATGGAAGTCTAAAATTGAGAAGCTAAATAGCACAATCATTGATGAAGGAAATTTTGCGTAGTTAAACAAATTTTATCATCTCTACACTAGAATTGATAGATTGGAGTTTGAGAATTCCATTATTAGACACATGATATTGTATGATAATAAATTTGAAGATTAAGGATGAGATAACTAAGGACCTTTATGCGAGCCTAATGAATAGAAGAATGAGGGTAGCTGATGAAGACAAAGGCTTAAGACACAATCATATTAGAAAGCTATGCCAAATTGCTAATGATGAACACTTAGCCAACCTAATGAAGAGTCTTGAACCTTATCTTAGGAACAAGATAAGAGACATATTGATAATGGGAGGTAATTATTAGGAAGTAAATTAAGAGAAAGAAAAGGCCATTGGACAAATGATGATAGATTTGAATAAGGAAACAACACCACCACAGATCACCATTGGAATGGACACAATGTAGATTGACAACACGAAGGTGACTCTTGACACTTTTACAGATTGATTTAAGGATTATGGTCATAATATTGGCAATTTTGATCAACTACACAAGCTATAAGGAAGAAGATGAATAAAAGAAGAAAAATGAGAAAGAAAAGAAAAGGCTAGAATAAGAGAAAAGAGAAAGAGAAGAAGAAAATAGAAAGAGAGAAGAATAACATAAGAGAAAAGTAGAGGAAGAACAAAAAAGAAAGAAATAGGAAAAAAGAAAGAAAGAGGAAGATAAAAATAAGAAAGATGAAGAGAATAAAAGAAAGGAAGAGGAAGAGAAGAAGAAGAAGGAAGAGGAAGAGAAGAAGAAGAAGGAAGAGGAAGAGAAGAAAAGAAAGGAAGAGGAAGAGATGAAGAAGTAAGAATAAAATAAAAAGAGGCAGGGAGAGGAAGACAAGAATAAGGAAGAAGAGAAGAAAAGAAAAGAAGAAGAGGAGAAGAAGAAAAAGGAGGAAGAGGAAAAGAAGGCAAGTGTACCTAGTTCGTCTCGTACACCCCTCACACTTGTAGAATTGATAGGTTTTGATGATGATGATAAAACTAAATTGATATCATTACTAAGCAAGATCATTGACAAAAAAAGGAAGGTGAAGAGATTGAAAATATCTTTGATGGAAGTCATAGAGAAATTTCAAAGCATCTTGAAAATAAATCTGATAAAATCAGAACCAGAGGAAAGAGCATAAGTTGCAGTACAAGCTTTTGATGTTGAGTTCACAAATTTATTTGACATTGCATCCATTAAAAATCAGACAAAGAATGATGTGCATATGTTTGACATTATCTTTCAAAACATCACAAATGATCTTGGAGCTCTTGATACATGCACCAAGGAGCTAAGAAGATGTGAGCAAGAAGGTAAAGCACTGTATGCTAAGTGCACAATGTCATTTAAGTTCACTAAGGATAGTGATGATGAGATGAGGAGGAAACATGAAGTACTAAAGGCATTGGTAGATTAGCTTTAGCAACCTAACTAGAAGATTGAAGATATTGAGGCATAGACAGGAAAAAGTTATGATGAAATAAGTCTTATTGAGATAAACAAAGAGAGGACAACTAGGAGGTTCTCACTTCTAAGATAACATTTATCTTTGAAGATAGTGACACTTGAACAATAGATAGAGGAATTTATTAAGGAAAATGCATCTTTTGAGAAGTTCGTCTACTCAGACCTGAATACAGTAGAAGTAGCATCTTAAGGACTTTGCACCCTTCTCATTATATCTGAAGGAGTAAGATATTCATGGGAGAAAAATATCAAAGGTTTCAAGATAAGTTTTGATTACTGTATTTCATGCCTATGTACCTAAGTATAGAGGTATTGATCCACAATTTTGACTTGTATATAAGTTTTGAAACCTTTTTCATTGATGTCAAAGGGGGAGTAATATAGGAAAATTGTATGATGAAAGGAGTAATAGTATGATGTATTGATATATGTAGAAAGGGGGATTAGTAATCATGAAAATTATTATAGTCAAAAGATGAGTTAAATTTTAATAGGAGATATAAGGAAAGATGGTTATAAAATATGATGATCCACACATTTTAAAGTTTTGTAAATTTTGTTAAGACCAAGTTTTTGTAAAAAAATTTATCAATATTTTGGGACTTAGCCAATTTTCCCATATGTCACTGTCAATTCCAAAGGGGGGATCTTATTGGAAATTTGGATAATTATATAAGTTGGAGTTGTCATTTATGGTAACATATGTCTTATATAAAGAAGCTACATTGTACAGATGAAGATCCAATCGTTAGACATAGAAAATTTTCTAAGTATCAACCAATTTATTTGATAGAGAAGATACAATTTTGGTATGTATAGTTGACTGAGGCATTATGGACATGTGCATAGTTAGGACAATACAAGATGTCACAATGATGTGTTCAAGTGCACGATATAGTATGCTCAGTATGGAAGAATATATGATAGTTTTACCAGTTGCGACAATATATAGACAAAACAAAGCATGATAGGAAAAGGTTAATTGTGAGTTAAGGAATTATTTTGTTTACAAAATAATTATTTAACTAATTAGGTATGGTATCCTAGATGTTAACCCTAAGAGGGAAAGAGTTAATTTTATATTTTTCATAGCTTGTGAAAGCTTGAAGGCCGGCTTTATAATGCTTTGTGAATTACAAAGGTATATAAGAAGATTACAATTTTTGAAGTTAAGTGTACTTCTAAGGAAGACTATGTGAACTTTATGTGATGTGGATTTTGATGTATGATGAGAGGATAGTGAGTTTTTTTAAGAGAAGCAAGTGCTATATTAGATAATGAAGACATTAGTAGAAAGCAAGAGGTTTTTGTATCTATCTTTTTGTATCAAGAAATTACATTGTAAGTTACATGTTTGGGTACTGCGCTCAAATTGTACAACATTTTGTGTGTGTATATTTACCAACTCCTAATTGGGTTGAACAATATGCTAACAGGGTTGAGGCTTCTAACAAGGCTTAAGTCCTCTAATAATGACTGAGACACGATATGCATTTAATAGAATCCTAATAGGGTCAATATATTTAACTAGATACTTTTGATTAGTGGATAATTTTATGGGTACCATCCCCACCGGGGTTTTCACTTGGATAATGTTTCCCTAGTTAGCAAAATATGGTGTTATGAGTCCTCTTATTGCATGGTTATGTTTACTGTTCAATATAATTAGTTTGCTTTTATATGCAAGTTATAAGGAAATTAATAATATCCAATTTTAGGCTAAATTTTGTTGAATATTGATTCACCCCCTTCCCCCCCCACCCCCCCCCCCCCCCCCCCCCCCCCCACCAGCAATAAAAGAAAAGAAAAGAATAGTTTGTGTAAGTTTGGTTCTCTAAATGTTTGTATTTTCTTCTATGTTTAGGATTCATTTACTATAATTAGTATTGTTCTTTGGGATAGGAAGAAACCTATAGCTCAACAAATAAATGAGTTCATTAGTAAAATGGGTGATAATTTTAAGACAGTCATGGATGGATATTTTGAAGAGTTTAAGAAAAAGATGAAGAACAAAATGAGAATTCCTCAATCCCTTTTTGATCAATAGTACAATGATATCTATTTCCTAGTTGTTACATATTATACATATGCACAAATAGTTATACCTAGGTTTGTATGGCTAAGACTTCTACCATATGAGGTTAACATTGATAAAGTGACAACAATTAATTCTTTGTTGGGCAAGCAAGTTGATAAGGATGCTAAGCCATTTGAAAGATATGAATAAAAAATAATATTTCTACACAAGTCAATGGCCCAACATTAATAAGAAGGGGAGTATGATTGAGAACTTTGAGAAATAATTGGGAGAAGGAGTTGAGAAGGAGATGCCTCTACAAATAACTAAAGGAAAATATGAGGACATGAGTAGTGACGATGAAGATGAAGATGTAAATGAAGAAGAAGAAAAAGGAAAGGGAAAAGGAATAGTGGTTGTTGAGCCATAGAAGAGTAAAAGAAAAGAAATTATAATTGTTGAACCCTAAGTGCAAAAGAGATTAAATATAGTCACTAAGCCTACATCTACACCACCAAGAGTAACCAGATAGAGAACTAGAGCATCCACCACTATAGCTTCATGCAAGCCAAATAAAGGAGTAGTTAAGGCTACTAAATATGTTCAGAGAAAGATTTTGACAAAAATGAAAAGTATTGGTGAAGAGGTAGAGTTGAGAAAGCCTTCCATGACGCCTAAAATAAGGCTTGCAATTAAAAATGATAAAGAGGATGATGAAGAGAAGATGGAGTTTGACTATATAAGTCACTTTAGAGTTGCAATGTACAATCCCCCATAAATAATTGATGAAATTTATCACAACATCAAGGAAAGTGTAAGACGTTCATGATTTCATTTCATCAAGTATGATAAATTAGATGTTATTGATAAGAAAAAAATTGATGAAGCTACTTTGATTATGATAGGTACAAACATGAGCCAAGGAGAGGATAGAATGTTAGGTGAATTTCCATAGAAGGACAAGTAGACCAAGTTGGAGCAATGGAAGCTAATTTGGAGGTACAAACACAAGGTCTACAATAGATAATGTTGAGTAGTAGCACACCTGACTCCAAAGGGAAAAGGTTGAAGAAAATAAAGTCTCCATCAATAATCAAAGGTAAACATATTACCTTAGATGAGAATATTGTGATTCCTAAGTGGGACACAACAAATTTGAGTGAGGAGAAAATAAGGATTTTGAGTGATTTTTTGGAAAGAAAGGCCAAGCAAGCATAAATGAGGAGAGAAAATCAACATAAACTAGTGTTATATGACATTTAGGACATATTCCTCGATACAATTGTTGTTGATGACTTAGATGAAAAAACTCCTATAATTGAGTAGTTGATTAAGATAGTGGAGAAATTGAATGACCCTGACATTGACACAAGAAAAACTTATGCAGTGGTTAGAAAGAAAATTTGAGAAAAAAGTGTTAGAAAAGGTATCCAAAGAGA
Source organism: Cupressus sempervirens (assembly GCA_028749045.1). NCBI lineage: Eukaryota > Viridiplantae > Streptophyta > Pinopsida > Cupressales > Cupressaceae > Cupressus > Cupressus sempervirens. The sequence continues at coordinate 820,785,874 of CM053789.1, read as the reverse complement.
GATAAATACAATATTTTGAGCTATCTAATCTCATTAATGATTTGTAAAAATTAGTCACAAATGAAAATACACTATTTTCCAAATTGTGTAATGATATCCCCTTATACTACAAGACCATAAGGGAGAGAATGGATAAGATAGATGTTGATCTTCAAAAGGACAACAAAACATTGGGCATGGATCCAAGTTCCAATTTAGTATACTTTACATAGATCAAATTTTTGCAAGGTAAGTTGTTAGAATTCCATATTAGAGATGAGGTAACTTCTATTCAAGAATGACTATTACCTCATATGGAAGTAATGCAAAGGCTTCTCTAGACTACCACAGATGTTGTACAGAACTAACACTTATCCATTTCTAATAGCATGGTGAATTTGGTGGCCAAGATAGAAATTGAGAAAAGGTCCTAAACTTTAAAGACTAATTGGGACAATGCAGCAGATATCATTAATAGATTGCACCATCCATTCTTGAAAGAGTTTGGTATTCTCCTGGAGCAATGATTGAATATTATTTTGAGGCATAAGTGACAAAAAAAAGGGGGAAACAATATGATCAAGTAATTATAAATTGTGAATTTATGAGATTTTTTTATGTATATATTGTAGTCAGAAGGAGGAGTAATAAGGAATTTTATGTTCTGATGCTAGAAAAAAAAAATCGGAAAGGATTTTGAAAATGAAAATGATAGCAAAATATGTAGATCGAGTTATAGGTATGGTGTACATCCTAAGGGGGAATATATATTTTTTTAATTTTTGGTATGCTAAGTTTTGATGATGAAAAGTGTTTTTGCCACTAATGCCAAAGGGGGAGATTTTTGACCCTAAAAGAAATCATTGTATTTTTAAGTTTGTGAAAAACACCTAGTCATTTACAAGGAAAAGTTGCTTGGTCAACACTACGACTGAGCTACTCTATATAGGATGAGATATGTAAATTAGAAGTGTATACATTTAGTTATTTCCAAGTACTAGTGATTTTTGAGAAAATCAATAGTTACTGAGTATACAATGGTTGTCAAGTAATATAGGAGGAAACACATAAGTTGAGTGCTATAGAGTCCAAGTAATATAGTAGAAACTAAGGATAGTATGTGCTAATTATGTAAACCATTTTTTGCCAAGCTGGAAGCATGTTTTATGACCAACCTAATTTAATCAAGGTGGTAATTATGCTTGTAATTATGCATCATTGATTTGTATGCAATGAGATCAACCAATCAGAAAATTGGAAAGACTCAGAGGAAAAAGAATGAATCTAGATCATTGCTTGAGATATAGAAACTTCTAAGATGGCTATTTAAGCACAATTCAAAGCCATAATTTTTTTTTTGACAATTGAAGGAGTGCATGTTTGTGAAGCTAGGGTGACTTAGCAAGTTGTGAAGTAAGGCAACCGAGAAGTGCAAAGAGAAGTTATTACAAATAAGGCGTCTCTTCATAGATACATGACTACATTTGAGGTCAATTTTTGACATTTAATTTCGACCAAGGCCTTTTTTTGGCTTGTTCAATTCTTTTTTTTAATGTTTATGAGCCTGATTTGGTCAAAACTTTGACCAAATCAAGCTCATAATTTTTTTTAAAAAGGACCACACAAGATTTATTTCTCAATTTGAGCATTTTGGGTGGGATTATTATTCATATATCAAAGAGTGTGATATTTAACTGTGTTAATCGATTTTGACAGAGAAGACATAAATGTGCGCTTTAGAGGTTTATGATAATGATATTTGAAGGTGTTAATCCTAGTGGAGAAGACATGAATTCTCACTTTGTAGCTAGGTCTATGAGTGAAGTGATTTTGAAGATGTTTGCCTTCACACATTTGTTCCACATTTCTTGAGTATTCTTGTCTATTCACATAGGTAGAGTTATATTCTTGTTCTTTCTATAACATTACAAATCTCATTAAATGGATTCAATTATTTTTCAAGTACTTTATGTGATTGAGAACTTGCTCTAGTCAAGACTTTATTTCTCTCCCTACATTGTTACAAGTTTATATCTGGAATACCATGTTTTTATTTGTGTTTTATCATCATCAAAAAATCTCAATTTATGGGCATATAAGGTCACATGAAGTTGTCATAAAAGTCACAGGTAGGTTTTAACGTGTTACTTTTGGCTAGTGGGTAAGGTATGAGATTCCTAAACCCTAGCTAAGAAAGTTTAGTGAGAAAGTGAACCTAGATTATGAAGAAAATAAGGAAAACCTTCAAGATGGTAAACCAATATGATAAAAGCCAGAGTGTCTAGATATATTTGGCTTCCATTTAAGTGTTACATCACTTCAATATTGTGAAGTCATGTTTAGATTGTGGTTTCACTCTGAGCATACAAACATGTAGACAAATATGCAAGATAACATTGTATTTCTATGAAATCATTTCTCTAGTACATTCTGGAAGATGCAAATAAATACAGATCTAATGGAAGTTGATATACATGTAAGGTTCAATTCTAGAGGATAATTTATATTCTAGTCATATTTGGGGACTTGCTCATTTGGTTTTGTTTTGTGCCTGAAGAATAAATTTACACTACATCTAATAAAAAATATAACTAGAATACACAACAATGAGTGAACGAGAAAGCCAAAAGTTGTATGATTTCTAAACTCAAAGGTTGAACAGAGACTCTATGACTTTGCTAGAGGATATTTTTGAAAGGGGAAAAGTTCAAAACACAATTCCATTTGTTTATTTAGAATCATCTTCTCAATTTGTCTACTTTCACTATGATATGTAGTGCACACAACATAAACTTGGGTGACCTTGGTAAATCTTCCAACATGCACTGATAAGTTGTTCAATGTTGATTCAATCTTTCACTCTTCCTTTCCTTGGTTTACTCCTTACTACTAGGGTCTACCTTCCTTTGAAGACACAACAACTCACAAGGTGATGATTCAAGTCCTAGGCCACTCTAGACTTGTTAAAAATGAATGATTTATCCTAAAAATTGATAATCAAAATACCTTATTAAGTTTGGACACACAAATTACAATTTTGTGGCTTTTAGCTTTCTTACAAACTAAGTCCGTCCTAGTAATTTTCCTTTAAACCAAGGGTAAGGCTATGGACTTAGGAACTTTTGAGATGGGTTTATCCTACTCAAATGTAACACTTACTCTTCTCCAACTTGACATAAACTTTATTTTCTTCAACCAATCCGTACAATGTCATACAAAACAAGTTCCTTCTAGAAAATAAGTTTTTCTTTCACAAAATGTTGGTACAGTTTGTACAATTTGATGATTTGTTTATGGAAAGATGTCATATTCCTTAAATATAATCAACTAGCCAATTCAAATCAACTCTTGGTTATTATGAACTTTGGGAAGTTAAAATACCTTTTCATGACAACTTTCAAAATTTGCATTAGCAATTTTTGGAATTTTTGGAATTTTTGTCAAATATGACAACTTTTTGCATTTTGACTCCTAATTGATGCAAAATGATTCCAAACCCTTAGGAATGGTGGAAAATATATATCTAAGGAAAAAATAATTTTTTTTACAATTATTAGACTCCAAAAAATACAAAACAACAAAACACACCATAGTGGACTAATGACTCTTTTGGTTTATAAGATGACCACAAAGATCGTTGTACACACAAAAGGATAAAAGCAATACAAAATGGATGGTGTCAACACATCAAATCCTTATTACATCAACAAAAAATGAAATGACAAATCTTCAAGAAGGAGATAGGTATAGGTGCCCTGCACCACACCAGTCTAGATTGAGGTATGATACTTATATATTCAATATGTTGGGCCTTGTTCTCAACTTTGTGAGCTTGTGACGTCAAAATTTTATTTGGCCAGAACATTAGGCACATCTTGAGTCATAATATGTATATTAAGAGAAGTTTGATCTACTCGAGGCCATTGAAATTCAATCTTTCTTCTTTTAATTGTCTTCTTTATTCCCATCAATTAATGTTGCTTCACTTGTCTTTCTTTTTCAAAAATACACATTAAGTACAACATGTCCAATATTCTTTTAGATTTACACATGATTAAGTAGACCACATTTTTCTTTCAAAATCATATGTGCATATATAAATATTAAGTACAACATGCCCAATATTTTTGCAGATATAAACTTTAATTACACCAAATTATTCTTTCAAAACCATATGTGCAGATATAAACATTAAGTACAACATGTCCAATATTTTTTTAGATATATTTTCCTATGAAGAAAGACCACGCTTGACAATATGAACCTAGAAAAAAATAACGAGGCAATTGCTAAATTGTGGTCTCAGTTTCGAAGAAAAGTTGATAAATGTAATTGTCCTTGCAAAAAGTGTAAGGGCTTAAAGAATCCAAGAATTCTAATCACATTAGCCCAGAGTCATTGTAGGAAACATGGTCATGTTGAAGGGGCTATGCCATGATTTTCATCAATTGGTGAATGTGAATTTCCAACTAGAGTAACATAGAGGTGTGAATATCCAAGTTGAGGATAAGTTTCCCATGGAAGAAGATGATAATGTACCAGAGGACATGATTAAAGAAGATGGTATCAGTGTAACTGATGAAGATGTTCATGATGATGAAGATGGTCTTGATATACCTATACTTGAGAAGACATACGAGCCTCTATACCAAGACTCCCAAACAAATCTTCTTTTTGCTATAGTGTTGTTGGTGAACTTGAAGGTTATGAATGGTTTATCCAATGTAGCAATATCACGTCTACTAAGATATGACATTTTTGTCATCTTCAATGTTAGCATACCATTACTATTTATTATATTAACAATTCATTTGTTGTTGTAGGTTGATAGGTGATTTTTTGTTACCACCATCAAACATTCTTCCTCGTTTGTACCAAGAATTATCTACCATTATGAATCAAATTAGAACGAAGTATCAGACAATACATGCATGTCTCAATGATCAAATTCTATATCATAAACAACATGAATTTGTAACAAAATGCCCTGATTGTTATATTATTAGTTATCAGTCAGATCAAATAACAAAAAGGGTGCCTCACAAGGTTCTTCAGTACATTCCCATTATTCCATGTCTTGAATGATTATTCAGGTGCATTAGCTTGGCACAATTTATGGATTACCATGTGTTGGGACTCAAAATTGCCTTCCTGATTTGACTACCATTCCAAGATTTTGAGCCCTTTAAAGTGCATTTAATGCACGTGTACTTGAATATCCTTTTAAGGCCTAAGAGGTGTTTAATATTTTTGACACCTTGCAGTCAACATATTTATTCATCTTGTCAAGATAAATTTCCATTTTGAGTGATGGCCAAATCTGCATTTTTGCCTAAATGTCAAATAGTGACAGGAGGCCTAGTTTACATTTGAATATCTCACACCTAGTAATGTTTCATGACTTGATACTTTGGGAGTGTCTAGTGTGCATATCAAAGAGCCCATGTTTCAGTTTTCAAACCATTTTGATATGTTTTGACTAGGTTTTGAGTTCCCCAAAGTCGGATATTTATTGTTGTCATGTTGATGTAAATTGCTCATAATTCTGGGAGGGGCTATTTGACCAGTTATAACATTGACCTAGTTAACCAAAATGATAAATTTAATTTTGCATTGTATTCTAGAGGTCAAAGACTTGTTATGTTTTAGATTTGAGCTTATGACAAATCCGTTTGATCAGTTTTTGAACATGATTCCATTTACAATTTGTAAAGTTTTACTGGTGTCATAAACTGCAGATTGATTAGTACCCTTATTCAGGATGTCATAACTTTGAATTTGTGAGGGGTACTTTCAAAATAATTTAAGTGTGCTAGTTTGTGAGTCTTGATGAATCCGTCTACTTACTTTCACAGGTTCATTTCTTTTGTGAAAATAACTTTTCTGCCAGTGGTCCTAGTTCTACAAATCCAAGTAGCCCACTTTGACCATTTGCCAAATTTTCGTAGTTATTCATCATGAGCCCAAATACTATATTTATATTGTCCTTGTAACAGTGAACTAGTGTCCCAATTTTCATTCTCCCAAGTGTCATTAAACTAAACACACTTTCTTATTTTTTGACTTGTTTGCTTCCAAGTAGTTTTGAGAAGGCAACTTTAACAGTCAATATCTTTTGATTGAGTGATCGTCATAAGGTGAGATTTGATAGGATGAAAGTATGTAGTAAAAAGAATCAATTTTTCTGATTTCAAAGCCCACTCAACTATTTTGGACAGTTTTTAAGGCTAGTCAAAGGACCTCTTGGCATGAAATTGGTAGATGTTTGAAAATGGTAAAGATGATTTTTAAAAGTCAAATAGATGATGCTGATTGATTTTAGTTAGATTAAGGTGTTTAGTAGATTAGTTTGAGATGTCAGTTGTTTGAAAATGAATTTTTTTAAATCTAGTCCCTCATTGGGGTCCAACTGACTACTTCAGATTGATGGAATGTCTCAGGATCACAAAGATGCCTTGAGTTTTAAAATGATATTGATTTATAAAGAAGTAACTTGGAGATAGGTGTAAGTGGGGAAATGTCAAATTTTTATGGTGACTAAATATGTGGAATTTTATCCATGGTAAAGAGAAAAGCATGTCATTGATTAATAAGATTGGTAATTTGGTTTTTAAAAATTTTATGAATCCAACCATAAATGAGTATCGTTTGAGCCTTGGGGATCTATGCTTACTAACTAGAAAGTGTTTGCACATAGATAATAAAAATGCCAAGGACTTTTGAAATCAAGTGAGCAGTATGAAATTACTATGACCAAGAAATTGAGGCTCCTACTTCACCACTCATCAATAGCTAAATATCATGTTAATGTTGCATTAGAAACTTCCCACCCAATGCTTGATTAGTTTGTGAGAAGAGTGGATGATTTTTGTTGGCAGTTTGCTTCTCATTTGATTTCCTTTATAACTATATGGAATATAATGGAAATCAATGTCCTCGCATGGTATGAGTACTATTTTAGCAAGGGCATGGCTTCATGTGGCATATGCATATTCCACCCTCACTAACAATGAAAGGAAATAAGTTGAGGTTGCATGTGGAACTGGAAGTAGGTATTTATTTGTGTGAGCAATAGATACTCACTATAAGACTCTCCACCCATGCCATTCTCAGATGTAGTCTGATAGTGATAGCCATGGACACCACTTATACAAAGTTGCCAACACCATTGGTATATCATCACTGAAACTGTAGGAAAATTGCTAGTCACAATGCAAGGGGAGACATTTTCAGTGGAAGAAAGGAGGAATGTAGGTCTATCTTAAGACTTGACTTCATGTTAAGAGCCTGTTGAGAAAGATTTTCCCCTCAACACTCAAGTGAGCGGTATGTAGTGAGGGATGAACTGGTAGAAATTGATGAAGGAAAGAAGCAGAATGGGGTATGGTTTTAAAATTAAGCTTGGGTCACCACAAATCACCACTTAGAAAGGCCCCAATTACTTATGTCACCTTGGTCTCTTGTATGACAGTCATGAAGAAAAGAGCCCTCAGAGCCTTCACAAGTTGAAGATGTGTTATTCATCATTTCTATGCAATGCAAAGTAGCAGATGGAGGTGTGAATCTAGCACATGTGTATAAGAATTTTAGGACTAGATTCACTGCGTGGTTAATAGGATCACAACCTAAGGTGATGAAAAAGGTCCTAGGTTTTGTGTATACTAGTTCATTTTCCCCTTTACTATTTCTCTAAAGATTTTCAAGGAGAAATCCATGCAGAGTGGAGGATCAAAATCCATGGAAAGAGTCAAGGAAGTTAGGAAGGGCAATTGTTTGGATTGTACACATTCTTATCATGGAATCATAAAACAAAAAGGGGAGGGCCCTTCAGTGAATAGGAAAGAGGACTAGGGGGTTATGTGCTCATAGATTAGATGGATTGAGCCACAAAGACAAAGGAAAGTGAAGGGCATAAGTTGCATAGAGAAGAAGTAAAGAAAAATAGTGAAGGATATTATCCCACATTACCTATGTGATACTTTTCACAACATTTAAATATTTTTGCGCAATACTACTTACTTGTCTTAAATATATTCAAATTTTGAAGGCAAGAGTAGCTCGCATGGGGTCCATGGTTGACTGGATAAGGTAATAAAGTAAATTTTGAACAAACTTAGTAATGTGGATGACTGACATGGACAATAACATCAACAGTGATGTGGCACTATGGACGAATCATAAGGTGACAAGTCGTAGTGCATGGATTAAGTCAGACAATTCACTGAATGACACATGGTAGGGCACTTCAAACATGGCACATATTTTGAGGTCACCATATGGTGAGGATTGACATAGGGCATGACATCGCTATGTCACTAGTGACATGGTGGTACTAAGATGGCATAACAACATAGCAATAGGCCACTACATTGTGGGGCCGGTGATGTGGTAGTGGTGGTGTTGCATAGATTAGGAGGTACATGTTTGGATAGTGATGTAGATGAAAGAACCATGTGTTGCAACATCACTATGTTGAAATGATGTGGCAACCATGCTGATAAGGATAGCGACATAGCGATCTAATTAGAGGATGCCACATAACAGAGGACCCAGGCAAATGTGTCAAAACGAGGACCAATTTGGTGGTGCCATTTTACAAAATGAATGCAATAGGAAAAGGAAAATATTATTTCAGAATTGATCTTCTACTAGATTTAGTAAAATGAAAATAGACTCTACAACATGCCATATGGGCTTACAAAGTTATTAGATTCTAGCGAAAACCCTTCTCACAGTACCTTCTCCCAAACTCCACCAAAAAAACTACCTTTACAATGCTAGAAATGTCCTTAGGTAAACCAAATTAGGTTTAGGGTTAGGAATACATTTTAGAATATGCCATTTGGCATTCAGTACCAAAATAGAAGGTTCTAGAAAACACTTCCGAAGTCAGTGTAAAATTAGAAGAATCTAGAAATGGTAGTCCAACTTCCACAAGGCATAACTTTTGATCTAGGACTCTGATTGACAAACCATTTACATTTCTGGAAAGCTCTCCAAGCACTCTATAGCTCTATGGAAATTTTTTTCTTGTCCCCCATTTTTTGGGCCCATATAAGGCCATTTAGTGCCTCAAATCTAACTTTGAAGTGCTATTCGAAAGTCTCCAGGAAAATTAAAACTATAATAACTTTCAAACCATAAATCCTTTTGACTTGATTCTTTTCTTGGAGTGCTTTAAATTACAATTATAATAATTTCTCTAACTTACATCCTCTAACTCATTATAATTATGGCTCAATTACAAAATAACATATTTTCTACATTGGTACATATCCCGAGGTGCTCAAAAACTCTAACCCAAAAAACCAATAGTGGAACTATGAGAGTTGGAATATTTATTTGACCCAATGGGTATCTATAAATGAAATCACATTAAACATAAACTAACACTAAACATATTTTTGGGTGATATAGGATTGCCCTTACACCACTGGATGCTCTTGCATTAGACACCCAGGGTAGATTGAAAAGTGACCCTGTCACTTTATAGCTAGTAGAGGAAAACCCAAATGGGAAACCTCCATTGCGAATATCCAAGTTGAGTCTTCTATTGGTCATCCTTTCCACTTCACTAGGTATTCTTCATACTACCTATTTTTGGTACTCTGGGCCACATGACTATCTAGAATTTCTTCAATCTCTTCCTTCACAGAAGTAGGAATTAAACATGGCTCAAACATCAACTCCTCATCTACACCATCATCATGATATTTTGTTAAGTTTTCAATATTGAAAATAAGAGAAATGTGAATCCCATTTGGCAACTCCACCTCATTTGCATTCCTTGAATCATGCTTCTTCAAAATTTTACAAGGGCCAAATTTCTTCATCTTCAACTTGTTGTAGGTACCCACTGGAAATCATTCCTTCCTCAAATATACCATAGCTTGATCTCCAACTTGGAACTCCTTATGTCTCCTCTTTTGATCTGCCCTAGCCTTATACTGTAGGTTCATCTTGGTAATATGTGCTCGCACCTCCTCATGTAGGTTCTTAACATGTTCAACAAAGCCTTCTACTTCAGCACTTGTCCTCTCCCATTGCTCCATCTTCCTCAACTCTGGTGCAGTCCTTGGACTACTCCCATATACAATTTGGAATGGTGATCTATAGACACTCCTATTTACATAATTGTTGTAAACGAATTCTGCTTGTGGTAGAATCAAATCCCACCCCTTGGGCTTATCTCCTACTAAACACCTCAGAAAATTTCCCAGAATTCTATTCACTACTTGTGTTTTTCCATCAGTCTATGGATGATGTGTAGAACTAAACTTCAATTTTTTCCTAAACTTTTTCCACAAGGTCCTCTAGAAATACCCAAAAAAAAAAGCATCTCTATCAGAAACAATACTTTTTGGGAGACCATGTCACCTTACCACCTCTCTAAAAAAAAAATTTGCAATATGCACTGCATCATGAGTCTTGTGGTGTGGAATGAAGTGTGCCATCTTGGAGAACCTATCAACCACCACAAATACTAAGTCATTACCCCTTTGTGTCCTTGACAATCCAAGAACAAAATTCATACTTAAGTCCTCCCAAGGCTTCGATGGAATAGGCAATGGTTGATAGAGTCCAATATTTTCACTAAATCCTTTGGTTGTTTGACATACTTGACAACTCTACACGGACTTCTTCACATTCTATGACAATTGAGGGAAAAAATAATGTTCTCTAATAACAGAAATGGTCTTATCTTGACCAAAGTGTCTTGCCATCCTTCCACTATGCTTCTCCTTGATCATGTTCTCCCTCATGGAACTCCTTGGAATACACAATTGACCTCTCTTGAACAACATACCATCCTAAATCATGTAATCTAGCCACCTAGTCCTATCTAGATTAATAGGTTCTTTACAAGCCTTCCAAGTCTCTGCAAAGTTAGGATCCTTAGGGTATAGATTCTTGAGTTCATCGAACCCAACCACTTCAAACTGCATTTCTGTCAGCAATAACTATCTCCTACCTAATGCATCTACAACCCTATTTGACCTTTCACTTTTATGTTTCAATACAAATGTATAGCTTTGCATGAACTCTACCCATTTAAAATGTCTTTGATTCAATTTACCTTGGCTATTTAGGTACTACAATGCCTTATGATCAATATACAAAAAATATTCTTTTGGCAACAAATAATGTCTCCATTTCTTTATGGTCTGAACAATTGCATAGAACTCCTAATCATAAAAATAGTATTTTTTTCTTTGCATCATTTGATTTTTCACTGAAATAGGCAATAGATTTACCTTCTTAGATCAACACAACCCTAATAGCACTACCACTAGCATCTCAATCCACCTAGAACACTTTGTTGAAATTAGGAAGCGCTGACATAGGTTGCTCTATCACCTTCTTCTTTAGCAATTCAAAACTCCTTCATGTAGTCCACTTGAACTCTTTTCTATCCCCCCTCATTGTTTTAGGTAAGGGTTCACATATGCTACTGAAATTCCTAATGAACTTCCTATAAAAACTAGCTAGACCATGAAATTACCTCATCTCAATAGTAGACCTTGGAGTAGGCCATTCCAAGATGACCTTCACCTTCTCTGGGTTCATTTTGAGAGCTTCAACTAATACAAAAAACCCCAAATAGACTAACTCCCTTTTGACAAAGCTACACTTCTTCAAATTAATTAATAATTTCTCTTCCCTCAACCTTTCAAGGACACTACAAATGTGCAATAAATGTTCATCCAATGATTTACTAAAAATCAAAATATCATCTGGATAGACAATAAAAATTTTTCCTAAAAAATTCTTTATTACCTCATTCATAAGCTGCATAAAGGTACTTGGCACATTGGTCAGTCCAAAGGGCATGACTAACCACTCATATAGACCCTCCTTGGTCTTGAATGTAGTCTTCCACTCTATCTCACTCTCATATCCATATCTAGTTTAAGATCTATCTTTGTGGAGTTCTAAGCGCCACTCAATTAGTCCATAAGATCATCCATTCTCAGAAAAGGAAACTGATACTTGATGGTTATTCTATTTATAGCCAGAGAGTCTATACAAATTCTCCACTCTCCATCCTTCTTTGGTGCTAGTACTGAAGGTAATGCACATGGACTCAGGCTCTCTCGAATCAAATTTTCCTCAACAACTCCTAAACTTGTCTGTTTAGCTCCTCAGTCTTAATAGGGGTCATACTATGAGAAGCCTTGTTAGGAAAACTAGCTCCAGGGACTAAATCTATTTGATGACTGATTTGCCTTATTGGTGGCAACCCTTCTAGAACATTATCAGAGATGAAATCTCCATACTCACTTAATAGACCCAAAACTTCAAGTGGAACATCACTACTACCTTCCTTATCCTTTCTAGGAATTAAAGCATAAAACATATGCTGATATTTCATGCCATCCTAAAAATTTCTTCCATTAACTAGACATACCCTAGCCCTACTGCATACCTTTTCACCCTCCTTTATCAAGGGCTTCAATTTATGGTGAACTCCATCCTTTGTCAGAGAGTATGTATTTGCATGATCATCATGTATAGCATGCCTATCAAACTTCCATGGCCTTCTCAATAATAAATGGCAGACATCCATTTGAATGATGTCACAAAGAGCCTCATCATTGTAACTCCCAATCTTGAACTTTACCAAACATTGCTCACTAACTAGGATCTTATGATCATCCTACACCCAAGCAATTCAATAGGGTTTGGAGTGTTTCTCCCTCTTGAGCTTTAGCTTTGAGACCATCTCCTTTGACACCAATTTTCTAATGCTTGTGCCATCAACAATTACATCACAACATTTACCCTCACCCTGGCATTTAGTATGAAACAAACTCCTTCTTTGTCTAGGTTCAATGTCACCGCTTAGTAAGGCCCTTTCATTAACTAGAATCTATCCTCTTTCTGCATCCTCTCAATGTGATGATTATACATCTTCCTCCACATGAGAAACCCTTGCTTGACCATCATCTCTCCTATCTATCCTTCCTTGGCATTGAGGGCATTCGAAGGCATGATGACCTTCTTCATTGCAATGGAAATAGGTATCTCAGAAGCCTCCTCTTCCTAAACCTTTTACATGTCCTCTACTTCTTCCTAATCAGTATCCACATCTTCATTTTTCTTATGGTTCTCATTTTGTCCTCCGAATGACCTGCCACCACCCTTCCTCCTTGGTTATTCCCTTTTTGCCTTCCATCAAACTTTTTTGTTTAGCTTCTCCTCAACTCATAAGGAAAATAGGTATGCATCTTCAATGCTAGTCATTCTAACCAGACTTAACTCCTCTTGAATGTTAGGTCTTAACCCACTAAGGTAACGTGTAACCTTCTCCTTGTTTGCTTCTACATGCCCTACATTAATAAGGACTTGATAAAATTTCTCTATGTATTCCTGGATAGATTTTCTTACTTGCTTTAACCCTTGCATCTTTTTCAACTAATCAAGCTCGTAATCAACAAGAATGAATTACTTTTTTAGTTTGTCCACCATGCGATCCCATCTTGTGATTTTCTCCTTTCCTCTTCTATTTCTTTCCAAATAAATCTCTTGCCACTAGATTTTGGCATGACCTTTCATTTTGGCCTTCAAAAACTTAACCCTATCAGGGTCCTTGATATCCTCATACTCAAAATGTTCCTCCCACTCATTGATCTAGTCAATCAACTCATTAGGTTTAGATTTCTCAAAAATATGCCAACGTCAATTTTAGGTCTTTTTCCAAGCTTGGCAATGGCCCTAAAAAGCCTTTCCTTTGCCTAGTTTAAGACTTCTTCATCTGCTTTCCCTTCCTACCCAATATTTCCTTCATCTTCATTTTCTTCCTCAGTTTTATCACCTATGGCAACATTCATCCCTCTACGAATCTCCTCATGTAATGCCTAGACTTGTCTCTAGAGGGCTCTAACCTTAGGAGTAATAACTCCAGCCTTTCCACCATGCTCCCTTTGTGGAGGCATCTTTTTGTATCAAACCCACAATGACATAGTCTCGGTGAAAACTGCCTGACAGCTAGCACTCTATCTACACACTCAAGAAAGCTTGCTCTAATACCACTTGATGGGGACACAACCCAAGACAAAATGAACGCAACAAGAAAAGAAAAATATTATTTTAGAAATGATTTCTTACTACATTTAGTACAATGAAAATAGACTCCACAACATGCCCTATGGGCTTACAAAGTTACAAGATTCTGGAGAAAATCCTTCTCACAGTATCTTCTCCCAAACTCCACCAAAAAAATTACCTTTACAATGTTAGAAATGTCCTTAAGTAACCCAAATTAGTTTTAGGGTTAGGAATACATTTTAGAATATGCCATTTGGCATTCACCACCAAAATAGAAGGTTCTAAAAAATACATTAGAAGTCGGTGTAAAATTAGAAGAATCCAAAAATGGTAGTCTAGCTTTCTGGAGGCATAACTTTTGATCGGGGACTTCGATTGATGAACCATTTACATTTCTGGAAAGCTTTCCAAGTACTCTATAGCCCTATGGACAAGCTTAGCTTGTCTCCATTTTTTAGGCCCGTAAAAGGCCATTTAGTGCCTCAAATCTAACTTTAGTGCCTCAAATCTAACTTTGGAGTGCTCTTAGGAGGTCTCCAGGCAACTTAAAATAGTAATAACTTTCAAACTGTAAAGCCTTTTGACCTAATTCTTTTTCTAGAGTGTTTTAAATTACAAGTATAATCATCCCTCCAACTTACACCCTCTTACTCATTATAATTATAGCTCAATTAAAAATAAACCTATTTTTCTACATTAGCACTATTCCAAGGTGCTCAAAAACTCTAACCCAGAAAACCAATAGTGGAACTACGAGAGTTGAAATCTTTATTTGACCCTAATGGGTATCTAGAAATGAAAACACATTAAATAGAAACTAACACCAAGCATATTTTTGGGTGATACAAGATTGCCCTTACACCATTGGATGCTCTTGCATCACACCTAGATGGTAGATCAAATGACATGAATCAGGAAAATCAAAATGTGACATGTGTCATAGGAAAGTCAAAGCCAATTTGACCCAAAATGCATAGATGGAAGGAAAAATCAAAATTTAGAAAATAATAATTTTTTATTATGATTTGATTCTGAACATGTAGGGTTTTTAAATCAAAAGGTTTTATTATATAGTTTTGACCTTAGTGCAATTTTAAATTTTTGCATTAAAATGAGATGTAGATCTGAGACCCTTACCAGGAGCTTGATTTTCAAACTAGGATTCTGGGCATTTTTGATGTGCAATATATGAATATTATATACTGTTGGAACTATGAGAGAATGAGCTTTCTATTTTTGGAGTTTGTTTTTGCATAAGAATTCATCTGTTCAAGTTATACAAGATTTTGTCTTAGGTACTCAGTTTCAACTGCATTCAGGTATTGAAGTTCAGATTTGATTTCTAGCAAGATGACAAATTGGGTATGTGCCAAAGGTAGTGTGATAGTAGTTAGGGGCAATTTTTCTCACTTTTAAGTCAGTTTGATGAAGGTATTATCAACATTTCAGATGCATTTTAGATATTTTGGCAAAACAAGGGTTTCCATCATTAAGGAAGAGATATTTCCAAGTTTGTTACAAACAATGATGAGAATCATATCAGATTTTGGTTGTAGAAATATGAGAGATGCATTGAAAAAATAGGGAATGAAGATTCAAGTGGACACATGTCATTTCTAGATCAGATCCAAGATTATATTATTTTCCTATACCTCTCTCTTTCTCATCCATTGTGAGGGTTCCAATTCTAGAGAAAATTTCTCATTTTTGTGATACCATGTTGGTTCTAGTTTGTCTGTGAGACCACATTATTAGACCTAGAGCTGTGATTCTACCATTCTCTTTAGCATATTTCTCTCTTATATGAACAATATTAGTTAAGCTAATATAGATAGTTCTTATCTACTTAGTGGTTTTATGAATTGTTTATATGCATTTTGAATGTATAGTTTTCTAAGAAATGAATACAAATGAGCAAGAATTTTTTTATTTTCATTCTGATTCTCGTCTCCTATCTCTATAATTTGCAATATTTTGAAGTTTAGGAAAAAAGAACTTAAACCCTTTTTCATCCCCTTGAGGTTGTATGTCTAGTATGTTTTGTTGTTGGAACGAAGGGCCAAGTAAATGCTTGATGTATTTGATAGGGTTACTAGTTATTTGAGAAGGATATTTTATGAGAATGAGGTCTCTATGAATATCAATGTTTGATTCACAAAGTAATAAGATAGATATGATATCTTGATGTATGGAATATGTCAATGGTATCATAGATGTATTTTTGTGATTCATGGAATTTCCCAATAGATAAGGCACTAATCAGCTACATGATCAACTTGTTCTTACTGTTGCATATTTGGGATGTATTGAAATCAACATTATAATCATCCATTTCCCTTTCTGTTTAAGAGCTAAAAGGATGCCCTCACTTAGCTTATCAATCTCTTAGGTTATGTTATTAGCTATTTCATGTCTATGATCTTTGAATAAGTATAAAAGATATAAGGGTTCTAATCTACTTTGTTTAAGATTTAGTTGTATGTTTTTTGGAATACCGGTACCATATGAAGATTCTAATAAGTCCACCTTCTTAGATTTTGCAGAGTTTGAAGTAGAAGAAGGGTCTAGCCTTATAGTTGGCCCAGTGTCTGAAAGAATATGTTGCAGATAGGAAGTAGCTACCGCTAGATGTTTTCTATTCTCATTGGAGTAATTTGAAACTGTGATGTTTCAAAATTCTAACACCATGCATATAATAGAAGTCAAGATGACATTATGTGAATGCCTGCAAGTGGTTCTGCATTTAAAGACATAAAAAAAATATGGCCACACTTTAAAGAAGAACCTCTTAATATCAAGCATTCATTAATAGCGGATGATGTGAATCTATTTGGAGACATGAGATTTGTTTACTCAATGTGGCTTATTTTTGTTATTAACAATAACATTCCTCCTTGGATGTCCATAAAGAGGGAGCACATAATGGTATCAATGATTGTATTAGGTATTTTTATATATAATAGTTATCTAAATTAATTTATAAATAGTGCATCAAAATGTTCATAATAATTATGAAATGATTATGTTCATTCAATTACTAGGTAAGTACCAAGTTAAAGATATGAACGTGTATATTGAGCCCCTTGTTGAAGTTATGGAATAGGATCACTATGTATGACATCTCTAAACCAATAGGTCAAAGACAATTTCAATTTCATGCAATGCTTGTATGGACAATACATGATGTCTCTAGGCTAACTCATTTTTGTGGTATGTTATATTGTTAAGGTTACATATTTTTTGTTTGTTATAGTGCTTACACATTATTGTTGTATGTTTAAGTTGTCATGATAATTTTACATGATCTTTTAGGTATTTAGACAAAGGAAAAAATTGCATGTCTAATTTATGGTCCAAAGATGAAATTTTGTCATTCAAGAAGTTTAGGAAAGTGGGTGTTTGACAAGTTTAGGCACTTTCTGCACAATAATCATAATTATCAAATTACTAAAAATATATTTTTAATGGGAAAGAAGAGACAAAATGAAAACCATGAAGAATGAAACCTCATTTATGGAAGTTGGAATATGATTGACTAAATCATCAAGGTAATGTCTAGTTTGTGGTTCAAAGTTTGAAATTTATATTTTGATATTGTATTTTATTTAGTAATGATGTAATTGATGCCCATGAAGGTCTTGAAGGCATCAATAACCAAATTTTGAGAGGAATAAAAAGTTATCCAACACAACTTAGTAGTTTACCGTACTACAAGGATCTCTCAATCATGCATTTTTTTGATGCTATGCATATTGGAAAGAATGTAACAGAGACACTATGGAAAATATTAGATGAATAACATGATAGAAAAAAAATTGCCAAAATTTGTAATGACATTTATGAATCCAATCATTGACTGAAAATTTTCATTAAATCAAATAGAAATGAAGATCGCATAAATACGAGTGTCGTTCCTTGGTTATTAATAGAGCAACAAAATGATGCATTAAAAGAAGTCATAAAAAAAAAATCCTACAAGATTTGTTGCAATATAAGTAGTCTTGTATCAAAGAAAGGCAATTTTGGGCCAGGGTTGAAAACACATGATTGGCATAGCTTCGTCAAGGTAAGACATGTTCTTTATTTATAATATATTTGTAATGTTGCAAGTACTACCTATTTTATTATTTCATAATATATTAAAAATATCATTTTTAATGATTGTAGTAAGTCCTAACTCTATCCCTCTTACACCAATTTAACAATAGTATTAAACAAGTTATATATGATCTTAGAAAATACATGAGGTTAGAAGTGTTATTTCTTAGATTTTTTGTACATATATTATATTTATGATTTGCTTTACTTTTTATGTAATTTATTATATGTTTTTATCTAAAATATCATTTATATGTTCTTGTGTGTTGAATCTCTTTTAGGTGGTTATCATCTAAAGAAATTGATTAAAAAAATATGCAAAATATTGGAAGAGAAAAATTTCACAGCTTATGTATGAAATACGAAAGTCTCTACCTTCAACTTTTTTCAATGCTCAAGAACACTACTATTAGTTCATGGTTTTTTTAGAGTCAACATTTTTAATCTTTATTTTTGGTTCACTCTTGGTTTCAAATGTTTATGTTGAACCATTGGTTCTACCAAGAGTCAAATGTAATTTGAGGTATGATAACATTTTAATCATTCATTCACAAACCTTATCCTTTCAGTTCCTTCTTCCTCAAAGCTTATTGTTGACCAACTCCAATCTCTAGGTTTCCTTTGTAAATAATTTGGTTAAGGCAATTGTAAGTGATCTATTTTTCTTTAATATGTCTTGAAGCTCTTGTACCCTTTACACCATTTGAACTAAGTTCAAAAGCTTCAATTGGTTCATCTCTTTAGACTATTTTTGGTCTTCATGCAATATGGTTGATGGAACCTATCTTTTCATGCCACAGAGTCTGATTCTTAGAATATGTGCTATAGCTGGATGCCTTGTTAGGTTTGACATAGAGTGTGTGTGATGTCATCAATCATAGATGGTTAATAAATTGAAGTAATGTAATTATCAAATATCATGTCGAGATTTATTTTTAAAAGGTGAAAGAGAAATTTGGCACGTGTGAAGGCAATATATCATTTAAATTGCTCATTTCATATTTTTTGTTAGATGCTACCTTGTCACATCCTCCTTTCCTGCAGCATGTACAATTAATTACGTCCTTCCCATGATTAATGCCGTAAGTTTTTTTTATGAATTATATATGAGTGAAATTTCCCTTCTTTGAAGACATATTTTTCTTTAGTTGATTAAGTATCGGCAATAGAAGTTTGAGGAAGGGAAATCATCTTTCGTAGTCATAATAATTTTTTCTATTCAGGTAATCCTTGAACTGTTTAATCCATTTTCTTTCACCTATTAGCAGAAGAGATTGTGTTTGGTTCTTTAAATTTCAAGCAACAGGAGGGAATTTTAAACCATTAAGTCCACTCTACACATTTATGGAAATACCTATAGTTTATGTAGTAAATATCCTATTGTATTAGACACAGATCATTTAGGGGTTGATCTAGGCGGGATAATGGAGAGGTTGTGTGAGAAGCTTGCAGAGCCCTTCTCTACCAAAGTCTTAGACACTAATTTTCTTATGGCCTCCACTTTCCCACAAGCCTATACATGTCTAGAGTTTATTCAGGAATGCATTCAGAAGTAGTATATACCTAATAGAAATATTTTGAAGAAAGATAAAAGCATATTGCAAAATATCTCTACGGAAACCATGTTTAATTTGTTCCATGTTGAAGAGAAAGAATTTATAGATTTGACTCCTGCTTTATCGTAGGCTAGATTTTTAGAAAAGGCTGATGTTTATAGAAATGTCATTACAAAGAATTGGACTGTAACTCCTTATAAAGGTGGCTCTAGGTTGCCCGAGATTCTCAAGAAAGGTCAGATGACTTCTCAGGTTCATGATTTCACGGTCTTGTTGCATCGAATTTTTTGTTCACCAGATGTGTCTTCTTTTGAAGAATCAATGTATTTTTATATTCAAATTGTTTTGAAAGGATCTCAATTTTTAGATTGGGCCAAATTGATTGCTAGTTCTCTAAGAAGTCATCTCAGAGGAGCTTTAAGTATGAAGAAATATTTTTATATGTCTTCCTATTTGACATATATGTTGGCTAGTACACAAGATTTGTAGTATCTACCTCATGAGCCCAGGGCAGAAAATATAACAATATATAACTATTACCTTGTGTTACATAGAGATAAATTTTTGGAAAGCTTTAAGAAATTTCATGACATTTTCTCAGAGAAGCTATGTTTTGAAATGAAAGGTTCTCCTCATCGTAGGTTTTCTTCTAAATCTCAAAAATTTGTCCAAAACTTTGGTAGCATTTATATCCAATTCCCCAAGTTTACCTACGTGAAGATAGGTGGTTTTGACAAAGAACCTTTGAGGCTCCCTATGTTTGCCCTTGATTATTTCATATTGGTTCAAGTATCTGAGTAACTGGTCTCAATCATAAATATATTTTCAACTAATGAAGCTTCTAATGTCATTTTTCCACTCAAGCTAGGTAAGTTAACCTATAAGAGTATGGAGGATGCTATGTGAATAATTTTATATTTAATCAATTTCCATCTTGGCTCCTATCGTGCTAGACAAAAAATTGATAGCAAAGGGGTAGCTCATAGCCTATTTGATTCTAGTGTGAAGTTTTTGCATGATCCTAATGTTGAATACTATCAGGGAGATTGTGTACATGAACTAGAGGTTTGGAGGAGAGAATATAGTAGACTCACCGTTTCCCAAATTAAACTTTTTAATTTAAATTTGGATATTGATGTCTATGGTATAAAAGAAGATAAAGAAGATTTAATAGGAACTCAAATGACATAATCTTTAATTTCTAGAAAAGAAATTATTAATTGGGAGTCTGAAGAAGTAGACAATATTCTTGAGAGAACAAAGATAGTGTTTGAGAGAACAAATTCTTGGTTAATAATGAAAAAGACACAACGCACTAAACAATCAACTAATTACTATTCTGATCTTTATTTCAAATCTATAAGTAATAGGAGACCCATGAGGATTAAAAAGGTGCAAAGCAATAATCCCCCTCTAGTGAAAAAGGCCCATTCTAAGAGAGGAAAAAATATGGAAACACTTGTTGGATCAAGTGAAGCTATTTAGGTTGATAGCGAGCTTGACAAGGATTCAGGTGGTATCTTGAGTGATAACCTTTAGCGGGTTCAGATGACAGTAGGAAGCTCTCCATCGAGGATAGAGAAATTGAACACTCTAGTTAAAGAGAAGGAACCTCAAAAGGCCTCAAATTCCACACCAAATTGGATAGTTCCCTCAGTTAATAAGAAAAGGTGCCTAGTTCCTATTTGTTTCCCTATTGATGACATTGCAAATAAATACATTGCTAGAGCCCTAAAATCTAAAAGGACTAAAAGTTTAGCTAGGATAGTGTTTGACCAAGACACCGACAACAACATTGTTAAGGTGGTGACTTATAACCCAAAAGATGATATTGGTACATTAGAACTAAGTAATTTTTAGATTACTCGCACCAATTTGGGGGTGATTAACTGAGGGAAAAAGGAGCACTAGGTAGAATTATCCACAAAATTAATTATTCTACAATCACAAAAGGATGGTGTTGAGAAGAAGAGACTAAAGATAGAAATCCATATGATGACAGAGTACATAAGATCATTAAAAGGACAAAGTACTACAATTGATAGTTCATCTCATCTCACATTTGATCCTAGTGCACTTGACAATCAATAGCTAATGGACGATTTGAGGAAGGGGAAGGCCATAATTTTTGTCATCCATAACTGGATTGATTGTGTGATAAATATTCTTACTAAGTGTATACGGGACCTGCATAAGATATTTACTCTTGCTAAAGTAGTGATAGGTGAGGCTCATATTCATATTATAGTATGGAAAGTGGAATCTAAAAGATTGTCTACTATGGTTATGCAACTAATAGATGTGGAGGAGTATGGTCCTAATAAATTCTTAGAGGAAAATCCATTGCAACTGGTCCACTCAGGGCTGATCTATATATTGTGGAAGAACATAGCTTGGCAGGTCCCTAATCGTAGTTCAACAATTTCTTGCATTCAGTCTTTTAAGAAGGAATTCAAAACAATTCAAGATGGTGTGAACAAGTACTTGTAGACTATCAATTCAAATTCCCTAACATCTTTCAAAGGAGGAGGTTTAGATGTAGAAATTCTAGTTAAGCAACGTGAAGAACCACTATATGTGATTAAAAGTGGACTTGACTTGACTGTGGTAGATCTTACCAAGCTTGCTAAAGTTAAAACTATGGTTAGAATGTGTAGCCATCAACTCCCAGAATACTTGGATAGTGTCACTAGAATGAAAAAGGATAGGGACACATGGAAGAACTTCTTGTAGAGCATAAAGATCCTAAACAAGAATACCATGTTAGAATTCATCGATGCATATAGAATTTGGAAACTAGTGCAAGGACCTCCCACCAAAGATGAAGATGAGAAAGAAGAAGAGTTGTTGAAGATGGATGATGATGATTCTCTCTAGGGAATCTTTAGTTTATGCTCTTATCAATTTCTTATTTTAAATCAATTGCTTCAAGGGTCTGTATATCCATTAAAGACTTCTTTATTTTAACTTCTTTTAAATTGTCTGAGAATCAAGTTTTGATGGAGATTCTTAGACATTACTTTATTTAAACTAGAAACTCAGTAGTGTTAGGTGTTGATAGTTTTTGATGGATATCATACTGTGAACTTTTATATAAGTTTTAATAGCTATGAAAATATTTTAGTTTTCCAGCATTGTACCTGAACAAGAATATTTTTTGGAATGGGAAAGATCTGACTATTCAAAGATTATATGCTTTGGAATGCTTGTTGTTGATTTAGTATTGAGTCAATAACAAACTATTACAATTTCCTTCTGGTGTTGGATAATTACATTTTTCATATGTTAAATAAGTATCTATTTTATATATCTTCTGAGATGTGATCGATAGAGAAACTGTGTGTTCTCTTCATTTTATCCTTTCTTGTTTATTTAGTTGTTGTTTATCTAGTTATCCCTCTATCCAAGAATAGATGGGAAGACTTACTACTTTTTGGTTAAAAGTAATTCTAATTTAAAAGGATATTTTAATTGAATATCTAACAAGGGAGTTGAACCTTACCAAAATTAGAGAGGATTTAAAGAAGTTAAGATTCCTCAACTATTGGAAAATTGTATTTGTCTTGTAAATTTGGGCATAGAAGTTTTTGATTATTTATTTTATTAATAGAAAAATATGTATACTAAAAACTACCTCATACATTAAGTTGAGGAGATTGAATTGGTGGACTTGTACAAACTAGGTCAATGTGGATGGTTGAGAGGCACTTGAAATTTATGAAGGGCTTGGTTTAACAAAGAGCACATCCTGAGAGTTCTATGGTAGGGGGATATATGGTATACCAAACTATGGTGTACATTAGTAAATACCTTTCCAAGTTTGCATCAAAGATCTATGTAGATCACATTTGGGGCCCCAACTTCATTAACATATTCAAAGGGGAGTACTTTATGGGGAAAGGTAGATTGAGAAAAGTGAGAGGTAATAATAAGATCTTATTGTTGTTAATTAACTCTTACCCATCATTAATATAAGTTGTTTCTAATTGGTCTAGTTATTTTCTTTATAGTTTATCATGAGTAGGATGCACTACATTTCTATATTACAAATAATCTTGATTGAATGATGGTATGGATTCAATAGTTTCAAGAAAATGGTCACTCATTAACATGGGATGTTGTTGCATCATTGTTTAAAGAAGCTCATCATAATGGAGATCCCAATGTTATGCCAATGGTACTTGATCTAGCATATAGCTTAAGAGATAGAAAAGTATGTAGAAGATTACTAATCATGACTCATAAGTTTAATACCAACTCATAGATCGATGCAAATAATTTTGACATGTTTGAATAATTGCAGATCAAACACCACAAAGCTATGTCCTACCATGGTCATAAATTTTATATAAAAAGTTACATGAAACAAAGAAAACTTTTGATTCTAGGATAAGTGTAGTCTTCAAGGTCACCAATATTTCATCTAGAGATGACATACATCTTCAACAATCTAAAAATTGATACTATGGCATTTTGGATGATATAATTGAGTGCGGCTTTAATTCATTCAAATTAGTTCTATTTGTCATCAAATGGTACATACTATGGCTAAATCAAAATAATTTTGATAGAAATATTATTAAACATGATAGTGAATTTATAATTATTAATACAAGGTCATTTGAGCTAGTTGAAGATGAGCCCTATGCTCTTCCAAGTCAATGTGAGCAAGTGTTTTACTTTGGCATTCCACATAAACTGGGTTGGTCATTTGTTCTCAAAGGTCGGTAAAGTATAATGTGATGGAAGAAGATGATACTGAATAATCAGAAGATGAAGTAAATGATGGTCATGAATGACTATTATACAATGATGAAGAAGAAGAAGAACATAATGATGATTATGGTGATATTGACGACGATGGTGATGATGATGACGATTATGATCATGTTGATGAAGATAGTGATGATCAAGGTGATGATGGTCATGATAATGGTGATGAAGATGATGATGATGGCGATGAAGATGAAGATGGTGGTGGTGATGAGGATGATCAAAGTGACAAGTATGATGATGGAGATGATGACGATGACATGGATCAAGATGATGATCAATGACATGATCAATGAAATGTATGTCAACATATGATCAATGTCAAGTATGATGGGGTCATCATTTATTATAATAAAATTTGTTTGAATTGTATGTTTCTATAATTAAGTTATTATATGTTCACCTCTACTTTCATGGAGTACATAAAATGATATTGCATAGCTACCACACATAAAGTAGAGATAAGGATTTAAAAAATATACAATAATTTTAATGAATGCATCATGTAATTTTTGTCTTCTATGTTATTTTTAGAAATATATATCATGTAATTTTTGGCTAAATTAAGATAAATGATTTACATATGTAGCCTATTTAACACCTTTGACTAGGATCTTGCACAGTCACATGGATTGACAATTATCACCAAATAGGTATTTTTTTGATCTACCTTCCTTGAGTGAGAAAAAAATGGGAATAAAAGACAAAAGTGAGACATCTAATAGGTCTAAAATAAGGAGATCAAATAGAGGTCAAAAGATTAGAAGAAAATTCAATAAAAAAATTATGATAATGAGAGAGAAAGTGATAGGAAGGTTCCCTTTAGATACACACATCTTTAGAAAGAATGGGTACCTAAGAAACTACCTCCAGTTAACACTAATTTTTCTGTTAACAAAAGAATATATCACATAGCTCCATCTTCATTACTTGGTTTGGGCCAATATTTCATGGATGGCATAAAGGTCAGTTACAATAAAATTGTTGAATTGATGGAGTATGTAAGACCTTGTTACAATTACAAAAATTAGATGCAGATTGTGCAATATAAAAAAAGTATGTGTAGGTATGCATTGTCATCAAATTATATACAATTCAAAGAAAATGATCAAAGTAGAAGGCTCACTATGTATATTGATGGAAGGCCAAAAGTAGCAGAGTATATTGCAAGATTTATAAATAGTTCTTGACCTGTGTCAACTAATAAGTAGCTGAATTATATATTTGAGGCATGCAAGGGGAATTGTGTTTTTGTATGTGTGATAAAATCAATAAGTGTAGGGGAAGAGCTTCTGATAGATTACAATTTTAATCGTGTAGATACAAAAAATTTCTTATCATAGGACTAATAAGTATAACATTTAAACCAATTACCTCTAGATAATATTGACTCCAATATATAATCTACATTTTTATTAATAATTTTTTTTGGTAAGTCTATTACTTTCATTTTGCTACTAATTGCTAAGAATTACTAATCTTTTTCATAGGGCAACATGGATACACCATAAGGTACAGATGGGGATGTACCAACCAACACACCTTCTTCAGTGAAGGTAAACCATAATTATTGTA
Organism: Cupressus sempervirens; assembly: GCA_028749045.1. Taxonomy (NCBI): domain Eukaryota; kingdom Viridiplantae; phylum Streptophyta; class Pinopsida; order Cupressales; family Cupressaceae; genus Cupressus; species Cupressus sempervirens. Next base: position 820,759,844 of record CM053789.1, on the reverse strand, counting down.
ATTGTACAGATTATATAGAAATAAATGTCATATTGTTATGTTCTTTTCTTTGGTGCTTTGGAGTTATTTTGTTGGAATTTTACTAATATTGATGTCACAACTTGATACTTATTGATAGGGAAAAGCAAAAAAATAGCAAATCAAATGCGATTTGAAACTCAAGCATCATTTTTAGATGACATCACATGTTGTGCTGACCCCATATTCATGGCTCATAAAATTATAAAAAATATATGGTGATGAAATTCTTAACCTTGTCTTCAAATGAAACATAACTGAAGAGATAGAGGCACTAAAAGAAGAATTGATACTTAGAGTAAATTCTTTGAAGGTAAGTACTAATTAATCTTACACAATAATCAAATTTCAATAGATGTTTATATTTTATAGTATCTTACAGATCATGATCTAAAATATTATGTGTTCTTCTTACATGCTTTTGTCACGCCTGTGAGACCATGTGGTCAATATTGTGAGGGTTGTAGTGCACAACCTTCATGCAAGTAACACTTTCTCTTTACAAAATTTTAACACTTAACTCCATTGCAAATGAAAACAAACAATGTTACAAATGTCTTTGCTAACAATGTGGCTTGCTCCTTTGGATGTCCTTGAAATTCATGGTTTGATTTATGCTCCAAAGTCCATAAAACAACACCTATTAGCATCAAATTTCTGCACTATTGTAGTTATACAAAGATAACCTTAGTATGAATATGAAAATTAACTCTAGTGCACCAAAAAATGCAATGTGAGAATTATATTTTTCCAACATTAGAAACCAATCATAGTTGCAACTGGCATCATTCCATACATATCATCTGTATATGCAAACACAATAAGAAGCTATCCATTTCTCCTATAGAAACCAATTATTCCATATTGATATGATGAGAGAGTTGGATATGTTTCTCCAAATGAAAGATTTAGTACATGAAGTTAACTGGCTACATGTGAAATAATATGAGCAATTAATAGAAGATTGTGTCCCTACTAGTGCAACATTGTTTTCATCAACATTATAACACTTAACTTTGAATTTCAGGTGCTTCTAGCTAGTATCCCATTTGATCTTTATCCATTTCAAATATCTTTGCTAACAATATATTAGTTAGCTCATGGTGAAGTGCAGATGCCTCCTTCAATTGTCGCTTTGATATTGTCGATTGCATTGCCGACAACAAGGAGCTTGCATACATCTTTGACTATGCCAAGTACAATTGGTAAAACCTTATTTTTCTATATTTTGTAATGTGCAAATCATGTATTGTTTTTTTTTCTAGGGTGGATTTTATACTCACAGACTAATTTTCTGCACTAATAGATACACCATTAGTTGACAGAACAATAGAGACCAGTACTACTAAAGTTGGACTATTTCCTAGAGTAGTCTATGTGACTAGTACAAGTTCATTTTTGGGGACATTATTGCTAGACAATAAAACTATGTTTCCGTTAAAATTACCAAAGCTTCTAGGTGCTTTAAAAATGTTATTTTTTATAGTGTAATTGTAGTTTACTTATACATAACTAATTTTAGACTGCTAATCCCTTGATGATTTTGTAGGAAATCATGTATTATATGATCATCTTTTTGAAATTACATTGAAGCTGTTTGGACCCACCATACATAAAAGGTACATAGTTTCATATCATTGCTACAATATTTCTCTTTTCTTCCATTTATTATACTATATTAAAGTTACTGATCTAACAAATTTTTTTTAAAAGGTGCAATGACCAGGGTCTTGAAAAAAAAATCAGCTCATTACAAATTTTGTGTACCTTTTTGGAAAAAAAACATTTTTGGCAGTGCCCTAATTCTCAAAAGAGCATCCAAACATATAAAGACTATAAGGGACCAATATATAAGGGGTCTAAAGGATAACCAAAAGTATGAGCATCTTCCTATGATTCCACTAATGGAGTGGACTGAAATAATAGAAGATGTAAAAGACAAAAGGATACATGATAAAGGAAATGAATCAAAAAAGGGAAAAATAATGTATGTCATGATAGTATTAAGTAGAATATAATCATGCATTGATTAGTGATCCTAGTAAATATAATATCTAACACATTTCTAACTTTTTGTAGACTACAGGACACATCAAAAGCTACAAAAGTGAGACTACAAAAGGTTGACCAACACAAACTTAGTTGTGGTGGCTATATGAATTTTCACTCTCAACTTGTAAGTAATAGCAATGGAATTTCATATTATTATTTATATATAATGTTGCAAACCATTTTGTTTAATTAAATCATACATGAAAAACTGATGATATTAAGCAAAAAATATAGGGCACAAAATTTAATGTAGAGTCCATAGATGAAGCTAAAAAAATTGTCTTGATGTAAGGCTATAAAGTTGTGGCTACACACCTATGCCAAGAATCTGGTGCACCAAATGAGATATAGGTAAATTAGTAAAATAAAAAGTAAATAAAATTGAATAGTTGAGAAATTTCTTTTTTGGTGCTAGTTTCCAACATAAATTGATGGCATCACAATGCACATAACATTTCACTACAGCCTTCAAATCCTATTATAGAACTTGTGCATGATGAAGGCCATGATGTGCATCATAGTGGTAGAGGTATTAATTTTATATTGGAAATTAATTATACAATTATGAATACAGTTTAACATCTTCAATTATAATTTGATGTTTAACCTTTTTTTTAATATTTTAGAGCATGTTGAACATCATGGTGAAGGAGTGAAGCATGTTCAAAGTGTTCAACATGTTGAGGTGGCGACAGATCAAAATGTTATTGTACATGATGTGAAATTTTTAGGTAGGAAAAATGGATGTTATGTTCTACTGGTTAATGAAATATTTGTAACAATAAAAAAGAAAAAGAAAAAGAAAAATACTATGCTAATTTAACCCATTTACTTGTTATTGCAACAGAGCCCCCTTTAGTGCAATAACCTTGTGCTCCTCAAAACAGGAGGAGGCATCATAATTTGATATTAAATGTGCCACAAGAGGAGGATAATTAAGAAGATATTGATGCTCCTATCAACCTTCTCCTTAAGAAAGCTAAGAAAAACAAAAAGAATAAATGATTTTAAAAATGCTCTTTGATCAAGCTTGTTTGATAAACTTTGTTGTATAATGAAAGAACTTGTTTTAAGTAAGTATTAATGAATGTTGTGTATTAATATTGATTTTTATGTCGTGCTAATGAATATCGTTATGTGTTAATGAAATATTGATTAGTATTGTGTATTAATGAATTTTATATCATACTAATGAATGTTATGTGATTGTATTGATTGAATTTTATAGTTAAATAGATGAATGAATGAATGAAGTATATAAGTAGATGATAATGGAGAATTTATATTTATGTTAAGAGGTTGGGCAAGAGAGGGGGGGGGGGGGTAAGGCCAGATGAGCTTCCACCTTCATGTGGTTGGCCTTTTTAAGTAGAGAATATTAAAGTATTCTTGAAACCAAGTGAAGCTCAAACTATCATACCTTAATTAATTAATCAATTTCATTCATTGTAGGTCTAGAATGATGGAATGATGCTCTATGGCATGGGTATGAATCTATAGTGGAAGATTAAGTACTTGATCTTCTAGCTTCAACATCTTTACCACTTGCCTCATTTTGAGTCTTGCAGCTAGATCTGGATGGGAGAACCACAACCCTATCACTATGAATTTTTCCATTTTAGCCTTCTTAAACTCCCCATTAACATTATATCTGAAGCATTCAAAACTTTTCCTTGACTATGGAGATCCCATACCCACTCCACAAGCCTTATATGATGCTCTTGCAAGCTCACATTTGCTGCTCTCTTTCCTGTAGCAATTTCCAAGGCCACAACCCCAAAACTATAAACATCTAATTCAAGGCTTGTTCTTCCTGTCATCACACACTTGGGAGCTAGGTAATTGAGGGTTCCAACTACATCTAAGACAAATTATTGTGCTCCAACATTTGGGCTAAACCGAAGTCCCCAACCTTTGTATTGAAGTTACTGTCAACTATAAGATTACTGGATTTTCTAGCCTCTTTAATTCAAAATCTTTTGAATGAATCTTTGAAAATAATATAAAAAAAAATTTATTTGAGCTATTCTTAATTGATAGCTTCAGTTTTTGAGTGCCATGCATGTGCCTAAAGTTGGATGTTGCATCTTAAATGTACTCCAATTTAGTTTGTGGAAAGCTAAACTATTCTACACCTATATCTCTTCCTTTTGATAAGGTTGAATTGTCAATATTTTCTTAGAGGTGATACCTCTTTTCTAGTCTTTCATGAGTCATCATAGCTAAAAGGTTGCATATGCATTCATTTTGTTGGTTTATTTCATAACCAAAGTACAAACCCCACTTTTTAATGGTTATAATTTTTCCTTCTTTTGATTGTTTTGGGCTAATTTCCATTTTGTCATGCATGAAGACTTAAATCAATATCATCAAACTAGTGCCCTATGAAAATTAGGAAGAGAGTATGTCTTTTTGCTTAGGGTTTCTTGAAATGTTTCCATCCTCATGAAAAAACCCTAGAAAATAGTCATGTCCTATGTTGTAATTAATTATTCATAAATTGGGATGCAAATATGAAATAAGGATACATTAAAAGCTGGGTCATTCATTTATTTTTTCATATCACTAAGTCCCTTGGTTATTTTTCATATTATAAAGTCTTGCCTCTATCATGTTTTAAGTTGTGATGTTGCAAAATTGTCTTGATCATTTCATCACTTCATTATGATCACTAACTATTTTGGAGGATGTAAAATAGTCAACAAAATGGTCATCGCAACATTGCAAATGTTAGTGTTGACTTTCAAATTTGGGTCACAAAGGAGTGATTCACTTAAGATTGCATTATCTCGACTTAGTCTTGGCTCAAAGAATTTTAAGTTGTGAAGTTGCAAGATATAATCATGGAAGTTAAGGTCTAGGCTATCACAACATCACTGACAGTTAAGGTTAACCCATGGTTAAGGTGGTGAAGTAGTGAAATTTCTTCATCGCATCTTTGCAAGGTTAAGATGCAAGTTAATGTTTGGATTTTTGAAGGATTTGTCTTTTCAATAGCAACATATAAGTTTAAATAGATATTTCTCCATTGAAAGTAGTTAGGTAAACCCTAAAATAACTATTGCTTCATAAATTGGCATGCAAGTATGAACTAGGGATTCATTAAAACCTTGGTTATTCATTTATTTTTTCATATCCCTAAGTCCCTTGGTTATTTTTCATATTATAAAGTCTTGCCTCTATCATGTTTTAAGTTGCAAAATTTTCTTGATCACTTTGTCGCTCCATTATGATCACTAACTATTTTGGAGGATGCAAAGGTGCAAAGTAGTCAACAAAATGGTCATCACAACATCACAGAAGTTAGTGTTGACTTTCAAATTTGGGTTAAAAAGGAATGATTCACTAAATATCACATGATTGTGGCTTAGTCTTGGCTCAAAGAATTTTAAGTTATGATGCTGCAAGATATAACCATGGCAATCAAGGTGTAGGCTATCACAACATTACTAGAAGTTAAGGTTAATCCATGGTTAAGGTGGCAAAGTAGAAAAAGTTCTTCATCCCATCTTCACAGGGTTAAGAGGCAAGTTAATGTTCAGATTTTCGAAGGAGTTATCTTGTTGATAACAAAATATAAGTTTAAATAGCTATTGCTCCATCAAAAGCAGTCAAGTAAACCCTAAAATAGCTATTGCTTCATAAATTGGCATGGAAGTATGAAATAGGTATATGTTAAAACCTTGGTTATTCATTTATTTTTTCATATCCTTAATTCCATTGGTTATTTTTTATATTATAAAGTCTTCCCTCTATCATGTTTTAAGTTGTGATGTTGTGAAATTGTCTTGATTGCTTAATTGCTCCATTATGATCACTAATTATTTTGGAGGATGTGAAGGTGTGAAGCAGTTAAAAAAATGGTCTTTGCAACATTGTAGATGTTAGTGTTGACTTTCAAATTTGGGTTGCGAAGGAGTGATTCACTAAAGATCGAATGATCATGACTTAGTCTTGGCTCAAAGAATTTTAAGTTGTGATGTTGCCAGATATAACAATGGTAGTTAAGGTCTAGGCAATCACAACATCTCTGGTAGTTAAGGTTAACCCATGGTTAAAGTGGTGAAGTAGCAAAAGTTCTTTATCACATCTTCGCAAGGTTAAGACGCAAGTTAATGCTTAGATTTTTGAAGTTGTCTTGTCGATAATAGGATATAAGTTTAAATATCTATCACTCCATTGAAATTAGTTAAGAAAACCCTAAAATATAATTCATGAAGGTGTGAAAGATCACAACAGTAGTTAATTTTTAAGGTTATCGTATCCTTACACGTGGTTAAGAATAACCCAAGGTTAAGGTCACAAAGTAATGAAAGCTTGTAATCACAACTTCTTAGGGTCAAGTGCTAAGTTAGAATTTCAAGTCATGAAGTTACGATGAAAAGAAATAGTTAACTTTAAATGGTTATTGTAATGTCATGGGTTACAAAGCATTGAAGACATTTCAAGTTGTGAAGTAGCAATGAAGAGCCAAAATCATCATTGCACTATCACAAGTGTCTGAGCTACAGTGAAATCTTAAGTTGCAAAGGTGGGGATGGTGATCATTGTTGGAATTAATTTAGAATAACTAGAAGGGGGGGTGTGAATTAGTTATTCAAGGTCCAAATGTACAAAATAAAACTTTTTCACAATTTAGTGAACCCATAAAACATTCATACCTATGCATGCATTCATTGTGTATTTACTAAAACTTATATGTTGTTATCAAATCAACTTGCAGAAATGGAAAGTATAAAACACGACACATTCATCAGAACACTTGACACAATGATCTACATGGAAATCCAATTTGGAAAAAAACACCAGTAACATGCTACCCCTTTTCACTCTTGTGAAGTGATGCCTTGTGAAAGTCCAACCTTGTTAAAGGTTACAATACACACTGTTAAATGTGATCTAGTTAAGGGATTTCAATAACCCTGTTAAAAATGAGCCTTGCTAAAGGACTTTAGGCTATTCACTTGGAATACCACCCTATTAAAGGATTTTCCAATGACTATTAGGTCAACCTTAATCCAAAGGATTTACCCTAGACTAATACAATTGTTAGAGACTAACAATAGAGCTTTGATTTGATACAACTTACAACTTCACTTGCAAATTATAGATATTTGTTCAATCCTCAATTTTGCTTTGCTTTCATACTTTGTAGCTCTAATAGCTTGTTCACCCTTCAAGCATTCATCTTCTTAAGCCTTCTTGCTTGGTATGTCATTGTAGACTCTTCTCTTGGGTCACTTGATGAAGCAAAACCCTTAAGTGCTTCTCCTCTTTAGGTTCTCGCACATGACACCAACCTCTCTAACTCTTTTGCTTCATGACCAAACATTCCTATATAAAGGAAATTAGAATATTTCCTCACTCATTATCCATCATCTAAATTAGGGTTTTGGATGGATTAGGTAGCATACAATGTATCTATCCCATATCTTGTCTATTCTACAAAATTCTCCTAGAATCCATTTGAATTCACCTAAAAATAGTTTATATCAAATTTTGTGCCACCAAATCATCAATCTTATCTTCATCCTGGTTCACACATTCCAAGAAAACAAACTTGTCAGCTTATATTTGGTGAATATTTGATCTTTATCATAATGTCGCAACTCGACATTATCAATCTTCTAATGCTCGGTACATACTACATTACTCAACATCAACTATAAAATCAGGCATCAACTAGATTTTACTGGTGCTCGGGATTAACCAAAATTTACTTAGCATCAACTATCTAGCTTGACATCTACTAGAATTTGCTTTCACTCTGCTCCAACTGACTTTTTGCTTGGCTTACACTAACTTTTCTTAGTACCTACTATCCACTCGATCAAGCTTGATAGACAAAATTTATTTAACTTATTATTCAAAACTTTCTAAGTTTAGCCATCCATTTTGTAACCTTAAGTAGAACATCAATACATCATGTCATCACTATCTTAACTGATCCTTGTACTTCATTATATAATCACAAATCAACCTTTCCTCTAAGTTCTTTTGTTACATATTATTGATCAAATCCTCCTCATCAATCAACTAAGTGATAGTACTTGAATCTTGTAAGCAATTGTCTTACCAAAAAATAGCAGGTTTGACATCAGTAACAAAATAATGATTGAAACACATAGTCTTCTTCAATAATCTCTTTCTTAATAATCTTTTTTCCAATGATCTTTTCAATCAGATATCAACAATCATGATAACCAAGGTTTAAGCTGTTGTAGCATCACATGGAGTTAAGGTTAACCTATGATCAAAGATGTGAAGTGGTGAAATTCTTTGATTGCATCTTTGCAAGGTTAAAGCTATGGTTAAATTTAGAGGTTGTGAGGCCACGAATCAAAGACAAGGATAAATTCAGATAGGTATTGCAAGAGCAAATAGTAAGGGTTTCTAAAGCCATGAAATAAAAGTGAGCATATGGTCATAAGGGATAGTATAAAGTGAGTGCAAGAGTCTTTGAAGTTACAACAAAAGGGGAGATAGTAGGTAATGTATGATCAGAAGGTAAAGGCAACAATTAAGAGATAACTTATGAAGTTGTGAAGAGGCTTAGTCAATTGTGATCAAGAGATCATAAAGTAGGAGAAAGAGAGATTTGATGTTATGTAAAGCTATGATCATAAGATCATAAGAGCTAAAATATATGTTTCTAATGCTACAAATAGGTTTATAAAATGCTAAGTGTAAGTTCATAGCTCTAGAAAAAGACATTGCTTCTAGTGTTCCAATTGTACGATAAGCTATGGCTCATAAGATCATAAGAAACTTAAAAGGCCTCTTCAAAGATATGAAACATAGTAGATCATAAGATCATAAAGAAAAAATTTCTTCCCTATGAGGATATGAAGGGTTTTTATTTCAAAGTGATTGTAAGATTATAAAATCCCTAAAATAAGACATGAAGGCAATTTTTCCCCTTTTCTAAGCTGGAAAGTGACAAAGGACTATTAATCAATGAAATTTAAACAAAGTACAGAGGATAGAAGAAGTGCAGGCCAGGGATTGGAGGTTGAAGTTGCATCCCTGAGGGAGAAACTAAATGGTGTGGAATAGAAAAGGGCACAGAGCACCATCACTCCTCCTAAAACAAGTCCATACTCTCTAATTGTCTTCATGTTCCTTACACCTTAAGAACTCTCTTCTTATCATCAACCATGTCATTGACATTCCCCATGCCATCTCATCATCCAGTAGTGAACCCATAACAAAAAATTTCCCATTCTTGTTAATAAGATAAGTATTTTCTCTGCCATCATACAAGGCCTTAACATAAACTTGCCATGCTCTACCCAAGATTATGTTGGTGTTTTGAAACATCATGGTTTTAAATTACCCCAATGAGAATAAGCTACATCTAGGGGAAGCTACTTCCCATTTTCACCATACCCTTTCAGACACCAGGCCAACTATAAGGCTAGACCCTTCTTCTACTTTAGGCTCTGCAAAACCTAGGTGGGTGGACCTCAGATCACTTAGATGTACTGGTGCTAAAACATAAACTTGAATCTAACAAAGTAGATTAAACCCTTATATCTTTTGTACTTATGCAAAGATCATAGACATGAAATAGCTAATGACATGACCTAAGAAATTGATAAGCTAAGTGAGGGCATCCTTTTAGCTCTTAAACAAAAAGAGAAACAGATGATTGATTAAATTTGATTTCAGCAAAACCCCAAATATGCAGCAATAAGAACAAGTTGATCTTTTAGCTGATTAGTGCCTTATCTATTGGGAAATTCCATAAATCACACACATACATCTATGATACCATTAACATATTCAATACATCAAGATATTTGATCTATCTTATCACTTTGTGAATTAGACATTCCAGTGTTCATAAAGACTTCATTCTCATGAAGTATCCTTCTCAAATAACCAGCAACCCTGTCAAATAAATCAAGCATTTACTTGGCCCTTTGTTCCAACAAAAAAATATATCAGACATACAACCTTAAGGGGATGCAAATGCATCTCATTTCTTTGTCCCTAAACCACATAACATTGCAGATTATAGAGATTGGAGACAAGAATCATAATGAAACTAAGAGATTCATGCTCATTTGTATTCATTTCTCTGAAATTATACATTAAGATACATGCAAAAAATTCATAAAACCACTAAATAGATCACAACTATCTATAGTAGCTTAAATAATGTTGTTTATACAAGAGAAATATGTTGAAGAATGGTATCATCATGTTGAAAACACATCAAAACTGGAACCTTTGGTCTCACAGTGAAAACTGCCAACCCTTACAATAAATCAAAAAGAGAAAGTTATAGGAAAGGAATGAAATCTTGGATCTGATCTAGAAGTGACATGTGTCCACTTGAATCCTCATTCCCTATTGTTTTAAAACATCTATTCTCTTTCTAAGACTGAAATTAGATATGATTTTCATCACTATTTTGTAACAAACTTGAAATATATCTTCTTCAATGATGAAAACCCTTGTGTTACCAAAATATCTGAAATGCTAATAATACCTTGATTCAACTAACTTGGAGGTAAATAAATTTTCCCCTAACTACATTCATACTACCTCTTATGTTCACTTAGTTCACCATTTTACTAGAAATCAAATTTGAACTGCCCAAACTGAATGAAATTGAAAAAATGGACACCTAAGACAAATCCTTGCATAACTTGAACTAATGGCCTCCTCTACAAAAATAAACTCTAAAAATAGAAAGTTTATTCACTCCCAATTCTGGCAATATATAACAGTGCTATACTTTCTTACTAGAAATGCCCAAAATCTTAAAATAAAAATTAGGCTCCTATTTAGGCTTCAAACTGCATTTTTATGACAAGTATTTAAAATTTCCTAAAGTTAAAACTCTGTCTTATAATCCTTTTGTTTTAAAAATACCCGCACATGATTTTAGAAAGAAAAGTAATAAAATATTGATTTTTATGAATTTGATATTTCCCTCCAAAATTTCATCTGGGTTAACTGAGTTTGACTGAGATTGGCCCATTACTTGCTCAGTCATTTGACAACTGCCACCTAGGTGCCACGTGTCACCATCCCATTGGTCCCTCTTTTGCCACATGTAGCCATGCCACCAGTGGCTATGTCTCCATCCTACTCAACATGGTGCCACATCATTACAACATAGCAATGTTGTGATATGTGGCACCTCAGTTTACGTTAGCATCCAGTCAATAGCACCATGTCACTGCCTTGTCATCCTACACCATTATTGGTCACTATGTTGCATGACACCTCAACATGGTGCCATATCATCATGACATAGCAACATCACAACACATGGCACTATCTACCATGCCATTACCTCGAGAAGCATGAAAGGTCTATGTCACCCTACCACATGTCAATTTTTGATTGGTCCATCTAGCGCCACATGTCCCATTTTAGTTTGTTAGGAGTTATACATTGTCGCTAATGTTAGCATCTTCAATCCACATGCTAGGTCTAAAATATCTTTATTCTGTCCAATTGGCCATGTCGGCCCTTCCCCCTCATGCAAAGTTCGACATCTCTAAAAGGTGCTACCTTTAAGACATTACACTTTTATGAATTGACATATAATAACCCTCCTCATAATGCATGTGGGACTTAGTAATCGTCAAAATTTTTGAACTACAGCTCACAAGCCCCATTTCTCCCTAACCCACAGCAATGGGATTACTCACATCCAAAGAAACATCCTGTTGGCTTTCTTATTAAGCTAAAAATGAAGAATAGAACCATCCACAATGCAATACGGAACCAAACCTGTCCATCTAAAAGATGGGACACTCCAAATTGTAAATGATGAGAAATAATAACTTTGTAATCCTTGAAATTTGGTTCCACAGAATATTCGACCTGTCATTAGTGCAGCTTTGCATAAATTTAGAATATGTAGTGTATCACAATCCATTGAAACAATAATACTTCTTGGCTCATTTGAAAATGTGTGGTCCACTACGATCCATTTGATGAGTTGTTTTCATCCACTAAGATAGAGGTGAATCATTTCAAAGGGGCAACAGTAGGATGCAGGGCCATTCACTTAACACTGGCACCCCATCCCTGCCCTTCTCATAGGTAAGCTCTGCACCGAGCTCCTCACTTTGAAATCATAACCTACAAGTGTGTATGGAACAAAAACACATCTAATTTTAGCTTCCACCTTGACCAGACATGGGCCAACTCACGATTATTGGTTAGCTTCCATACATGGGTGTTGATATATGAAACTCCTCTTGCATTACATGGCAAAGAGACAAAATATCTTCCTTGGAAGCACTCTGCACAACTGTCTGCATACAAGTGTAAAAATACCTCAAACATTTCACACTACTTCAATGGCATTTCTCCACTCTTGAGTCACTATTCTTCTTAGCAAAAACTCATTTTAATTGGCAATATTGGATTGAAAAGTACATGTCATTGATCTGGTGTAGCTTCAAGAAAAACATCACTAGACTTAGTTAACACATCTTCCACAGATGAATTTATCCATATTCATTTTTGTCTTCTAAAGTTTGATAATCAAAATGGTTCCTCATCATTCAACCTCATCTTTAAAAAGGCGTTGCAGATGCTTTTGTGCTACACGATCCCAATTGAGTCAAATTGACAGAAAGCAAAGTCAAATTGCATTTCTTTATGTCAACACTACCATCAAATAGAGGGACTCCTCTTTGTTTGTGTGTGCAGTCATTTTCCTCAATGTTCATATCCTGCACATGTATCCAAATTTTATCTATTTGGTTTGAAAGATTACGTTCGCATGCCAAAGAATTAAAATGCACAAAATAGACATGACGTCTCTTAAACATCTTGAATTCAGAATATCCTACCGATATGATGAAATCAGTCGGGCCCCAAAGTGGGGCCAACTTTAAAAAACTTTTGTTTCAAAACAATTGAATTATCAAATTGATCTATTAATCATCTGATGCTAATTTGATCAAAATTCAATCACTATCACATCATTTAGAACTAACTTTCAGCCTTTCTTATAAACTATCAGTTTTGTGCCAAGAGGTCCTCTGACTGGCTTTAAAAACTAACTAAAACACCTGACCAGGCTCTAAAAATAGATACAATGAGTCTTTGTTCCACATTCTCTTACCCTGTGAAATTTGATCTCATGAAAAATTCTCAGTCAAAAGATATCGACCATCAAAGTTGACTTCTCAAAACTGCCTGCAAGCAAACATGTTAGAAAACCATAAATCATGTTCAGTTTTGGCTTCAAAAATAGGTCAAATTGACACTTGGGGAAACAAAAACTTGGAAACTAGTTCACTATCATGAGGAGAATATGAATCTATGATTTGGGCTCATGAAAAATAACAAAGAAAATTTGGTGAGTGGTCAAAGTGGGCTACATGGAGTTGTAACTTTGGAAACAATGGTAGAAAATCAATTTTTGCAAAATAAATGGACCTAGGAAAGTGTGCAGACGAATTCATCAAGACTTGCAAACTAATACACTTAAAAGAATTTTTAGAGTAGAAAGCAATGGTGCAATCCATTTTATCTCACCTATCATGAATTTAGAGTATGACATCATGACTAGGGGTACCGACCAATCTGCACTCTATGACACTAGTAAAACTTTACAAATTGTATTTGGAATTATGTTTGAAAATTGATCAAATCGATTCATCATAAGCTCAAATATGAAACATAATAAGTCACTAACCTCTAGAATGCAATGCAAAAGGAATTTTATCATTTTGGTCAACTAAGTCAAATTTATAACAAGTCAAACAGGGCCTCCTAGAATTTTGAACAATTTGCATCAACATGACAACAATAAAAGATCAACTTTGAGGGATTCAAAACCTATTCAAGACATGTCAAAATGACTTGAAATCTAGAATATAGGTTCTCTGATATGGATATTAAATACTCCCTAAGGAAAAAGTCATGAAACATTACTAGGTGTTGTGCTTTCACAACACACGCCCCATTTTGTACTCAAAATGGGACCCCCTACTTTATTTTTTAGCTTTCTAGATCCCTAGTCCAAGGTCTGAGTCTTTTTTTAGGATTTTTCATAGTATTTTTTAGCTAATTTGAGTCCCTTCCCAAAAACCTAGAAATCAGAAGCTATATCTCTGAAGGAGAAAGTCATTTTTTCAATGTGAGAGGTGCACTAGCACACCTCACCAAGTGAGCTATTGTGCTAAGATACTAAGGAAAGCACTTCCCTCTTGGAAGTGTGTAGCAGTGTAGCTGTGCAACTATGCACCTCCAAGAGGTGCACTAGATCCTGAGCCTATTAAGCAGGGGACCCTTGCCTCTCTCCTCACACAACTCCTTGTCACTCCTCTAGCTCTCGCACTCTGCACTTTCGTGCCCCCTGAGGAGCACCTCTCTGCTCACTCTACGCCTTCCTAAACAACACACAAAATACTAAGCAACACTTAAAGGTGTGTAGCTGTGCACCTTCTTTTTGCATTAATCTTAAAACTTAAAAAAGCTAAACTAAAAAAATAATTTCCACAGTGTGCAGTTGTGCACCTATCTAAGCTGCACAACTGTACACCTTTACTAAGATTCAAACACCCTTTAATTTTTATTATCCTACCCTTTGCATAGAAGAAGACACACCTCACACACCTCTGAGGTGCACCATATGTGCTCTTTTAGTTTTTCAGAGGGTTTTTTAGGAGTTAATGGTGTTTTTTAACAGTTTTGAGAGTTAGGGTTTTTGGGTTATATTTTTTTTTTCATAATTAGGGTTTGCTTAAGGTTTGATTTTTAGGTTCCCATGGTGTTTTGATTGACTGCTCTTCACTAGTTAATATTATCATTGAAAAACATCTTTTTACCAAATGATTTCATAATGATACATATGATAGATATGAAGTAGAGATTCAAACTTGTAATTATTTCCATTATTGCCCTTAGGGTTCTATATCTCTTCCTTTGAATCTTGAGGGTAAAGTTATTTTCATCCCTACTTATGATCAATTTCAAGATAATCTTGGTATTCAATGACTTTCTTCCATGCAAGTTGTATTTTCTTGTATCCATGGATGCTTCAAATTTCCTAACAATGGAGAAATTATCACTATCCATCATTCTCTTATCCAACCTTCTTTTTCTCAAGATTGTGTTGAAATAGACTTTTTTTTTCCTTCACTACCTAAAAAACTAGCTACTAAGTCTTGATCATCGTTATTGATCCCACCGGTGATATAAACTAGATAAGATTCTTGAACTTAGTCTCCTTAAAGTTGATTGCAATATCCCTTTTTTCCTAACCTTAGCTAACAACTATCATATCATTGAAGATAGTCATTTTTTATATTCATGAGCACAAGAAGACAATTATAATAGTTATTTTACATGTTTATATGATAGAGATCAATTCTTATCAACATTGAATTTCCTTAACCAATAATTGAAAGTATACTTAACTAGTAAATGCAATATATCTAGCTGTCATCATAGCTAACCATTACTTAATAGAAAAAGTGATCATTCTCTACTAATAGATACACCTTACTATTGATAATCATATGAAGATAGTTTTACAACCACTTTACATAATCATATGAAAGAGAACCAATGGCTATAATAGAAAAACTGAAAGGAAATAAGTGATTAAATTATATTAAGCGGCTAACATAACTTCAACTTTAAATTGAAAATTCATAAAATAAAATAACCATAACTAGAAAATATTTGAATGTAGATCATATATTTGTCTTATGAAAGCCTTGATTATTCAACCACTGAGCATAGTGGTGTTAGAGTAGCAAACCGCTACTCAACTATACAACAAGACCTATTCTTTGGACTATCAAGACCTATTCTCTATACTATCATGAGCTAACACTAGTTCTTAATCAAACACATTGATTTTTTTAGTTACTAATGATTCTTTCTTTTTACCAAACTATCCATAGTTCAATGATTTCTTTCTCACACCCTTCATCTTGAGCATGGTGGTCTTCTTGGATGATTCATCATGTGGATGTATGAGTCATGGTAACCACAACCAATAATCTGCCTAACTAGTCTTGGCTTAGTAAAGAAAACTCTAAATTTAAATTCATATTATGCATGGCCAATTCTTCTATCATTTTGGCATAAGCACTTCACAAGGAAATTTGAAAATGATTAAGCATTCATATAATAGCTAGTATATATTCAATTATGGTATTGGTAACATAAAGATAGTTCCTTTAATTATCTAGCTAATCAGCTATTTTGACTTACCATTGCACATTGTAATAGATATTTTATCTTTTATAAATCTAAATTTTCAAGGTAAAGATATCATAAGAAGTATATTGCAAATACTCCTGTATAAGTTGCACACATGCTGGTTCTATTTCAATAAGAAATTTTCTTAAAAGAGTGATATTATAGTTCAGCACAATAATATTGTACATAAGGAATGGATATAATTTCATTCATAATCAATAAAATAGCATTAGATATTTTTTATTGGTCGACTTTCATAGTATCACAACACTTGCTAATGCATGAAATACCTCACTCCAAGGGGCTTTAACTGTGAATGATTAACTAAGCACTAGAGTATGAAAACATTGACCGCAAACACCTCTAAGAGGTTTAACAAGTTGCAAATAAATATTGAGAACAAAAGAAGAGATAAAAAATGAGGTAGTGACCTGTTTTCCAAGAAGAAAAGATATAATATTCGATCAAGAGCTATCATATCATCAAAAAACAAAAAAAGTAGCCGTCTCGACTTAGTTATGAAAAGGATGCAAGTGTGGCAAGAGTTAAAAGATTCTTGGCCATCAGTTGAAAGTGACGATTAAATTATCATTATTAATATGGCCACCCACAACAAAATATAAAGGGCTGATAAGAACATATAGAATGTGGTCATTGAAGGTGAAAGATAAACTATAGCAAAGAAATATTAATAATAGTATAATAACATATAACAATTTTAAATTATATAGCATATAGGGGCTCATGACATAAGATAATATTAAAACATAAAATGATATTTCTTAAAGCTAAATATTGTTCTCAATTGATTTAATCTTGAGTAATTATTAAATTGTATAAGTTGGATCAATTAGCTCATTATGTCCCTTAGTATATCCTTTCTTTTCTAGCCATTTTCCTTGGCTATGGTGGTTTAGGACTCCTACCTATTTTCTCAATGGTAGGTGGTTCCCCCATGCTCAATTCCTTCCTGGAAATGCTTCCCCCCTTCAACGTGCTCCCTCGAGGAAGAATTTATCCATGATAATATCATACTCCTTAATATAATCACAATTGCTATAATAAGTTTTTATTCGTAAGCCATTATAATGGCTAACCACCATTTCACTTCCCATGAATTCATGATGAATACCAAAGTTTCATGAATTTCTAGATAACATTATAATAACATCATAATGATTAACTATCATGTCATCTTCCTCTGAAATTATAAAGATTGAAAATCTTCCCACTTCACATGGTCATAACTTATTTTACTTGTCAACTCACTTCACATGAAGCCTCAACAGTTGTATGAACATTTCTAAATTGAGCAAAAAAAATGAGATGTAACATTCATCCTTTTGTAGTTATCTTACCTACCCCACCTATTTCTCATTTACAAAATATTTCTCAATGTTGGAAATGATTGAAAAGATCATGAATAAAGAATAATAGAACTGGTAAAGAATGTTTTCAATCATTTTTTTGCCATTGATGTCAAACTTGCTACTTGCAGGAATGACAATTGCTTTAAGTGATCCAAATATTATCAATTGGTTGATTGAAAAGGAGGAGGCAATCAATACGATGTAACTAGAGCACTGTGTACTGAGAAATCCTTCAAGTGCTGAGTAACACAGAATTGTTTAGGTGCTAAGCATCAGAAAAAGGTAATGGATGTCGAGAAAATTTCTTTAGGTGCCGAGCATCAGTAAATGCAGAAGAAGCCAAGTAACACAGAAGGAGCCGAGCATCAGTAAACCAATGATGTCGAGTTGCTGCATTATTTGTTAAGTCAAAATATTCGCCAGATCAGTAATGATAAGTTTGTTACATTGAATTTTTTGAATAAGTTGGATGATAAGGATGATGAGTAGATTCCACATAATTTTATGTAAACCACGCAAACCAATTCAAGGTGAATGTTGATGGACTTATCATGAAGTTTCTGGAAGAAACAATTTGGAGGGAAAACAATATTATTTTCTTAGATCAATTCAAATTGATGAGTAGGAAGACTTGAGTGGAAAATGAAGAACAAAACTTCTTTATAAGGAGTCACAGGTCAGAGATCAAAGAAGCGAGAAGAGAGGGAGTTGGTCATAAGTGTGGTTGTGTAAGAGAAGCCAAGAGGAGGCTACTGTGAAGTGTCAAGAAGAGGACACAATGAGGAGTAAGTACAGAGCATCAAGACTTTGAGTTGATCAAGTGACCATAGAGTGCATTGGCATAATGAGTAGAAGAACTCAAGGAGATAGATCTTGAAGGGTGAACAAGCTGTCAGCACTGCATGGAAGAAAAGCCAAGCAAAGAAAAGAATTGAAGAGTGATATGAAATCTGCAAGGTTAGAGTTGCAATCTTTATCAGGTCAAAATCCTTCTAATACTTTCTTACCATTGTATTAGACATTGAAATCCTACATTTCTAGGTTAGCTTAATAGCTAGGTGGATAAGCCTTAGCAAAATGATAGAAGATCCCCAGGAGAAGGATAAGAGATCCTCAAGAGGAGGATAAGAGATCCTTAGGAAAAGGATAGGAGATCCTTAAAGAGGGATAAAAGATTCTTTTGAGAAGGTGACTGTAAATCGCATGGACTTGGGTGGGCCTAACAGCTCTATGTAAATCCTTTAACAGGGTGACATTCTAAGTTGAATGTTCTTAAGTCCTCTAACAGGGAACACTCTTAACAGGGTGTAGAAATATTTTAATAGGGTCACATTTAACAGTGTGTAAAGCCTTTAACTATGTAGGCCTTTAATAGGGCAAACCATCAGAAGTGGTTGAAATCAATTGCATAGTTATCTTGTGGGTATCATCCCCACCCTAGTTTTACCTTCCTATTCCTGGAGGGTTTTTGGGTCACCAAAATCCTTTGTGTTATGGTGTGATGCATGTTTATTTTTCATGATTGTTTAATGTTTAATTGCATGCATGATAATTTCAATTGTATGCCATTAAGGATTTGACAAAAAGTTTGGATTGGACATTATTGACCTTGGATAACTGATTCACCCCCCCTCTTAGTTATTTTAAAAGAATTCTAACAATTGGTATTAGAGCACACTACTAATTTATTTCAAGGTACTAGCAATAGGAAGATCAAAATGTTCAAGAGAGAAGTTCCCAAGCTAAACAAAGACAACTTTGTTGCATGGCAAAGTCTGATGAAGTTGCACTTTGGATCAATAGGTGACTATGCACAGACCTCAATCATAGTTGATCATGTAGACCCTGCAGGACCCCTCACTGCAGATGACATGAGCAAGAAGAAGGAGCACAATCAAGCAATGTTAGGTATTTCTTCAGCACTAAGCTATACCGAGTATGATGACATCAAAGAATGTGGTACTGCACATCAAATGTGGGAAACATTATCAAGAATCTATGGAGGAGATTATAATGTCAAGAGAGCCAAAAGAGAGTCTAAGAGGAAAGTTTGATGACATGAAAATGAAAGAAGGAAAGAATGTTGCTCAACATGGTGCAAGGATGAAGGAAGTGGTAAGTGCCATAAGAAGCCTAGGAGGATAGTTAGCAAAAGAAATAGTATGTAGAAAATACTTGAGAACTTTGTTTCCTATTTATGCTATAAGAGTATCAGCCATCCAAGTGCTAAGGTGTGTACCAAGAAACACATTATAATTTGAAGGAATAATTAGAAGACTCATTGCCTTTGAGCTATCCAACTTTGACAACTACAAGCTAGAAAACTTTGGAGCTGCATTTAGAGCCAAGATGACAATAAAAGACAATGAGGAGGTGCAAACAAAGAAAAAGAGTGGAAAAGGAAAGCATGTATCCAGTGATAGTAGCACTGATCAAGATGATGTAGACCAATTGGAGGCATTACTAGCAAGAAGATTTCACAGAGGAAGAGGCAAATTCAAAGGTAAGATGCCAATCATTTGTTTTAATTGTAATGAAGTTGGTCACATTGCAGCCAGATGCACACAAAAGAAAAATTACAAGGATGGAGGCAACTTCAAGAACAAGAAAGAGGACAACAAGGACTACAAAGGTAAAGGAAAAAGATGCTATATTGTTGAAGAAGACTCTGACAAGAATGATGATGAAGTAGTCTATGTGGCTATGAAAGATGAATCAGATGAAGATGAAGCAACTGCCCTGGTAATCTGCATGAACAAGAATAACAAATGGATCATAGATAGTAGATGCTCTCATCACATGACTGGAGATAAAAGTAAGTTCATTTCCTTTACTCAATATGAAGGAAATAGTGTTAGATTTGGTAACAATGCACCATGTCAGATCAAAGGGAAAGGTAGTATCAAGCTTACTGAAAAGATATCATGTGATAATGCATATTATGTTGGAGGCCTAAATTATAACTTGCTAAGTGTTTCACAGTTAGGCAACATAGGATGTACGGTTGAATTTGAAAATAGAGTTGCCAAGATCTTTGATTCTCAAGGAAGTCTAATAGGGAAAGGTGACTAGACTAGGAGTAATTTGTTCTACCTAGACATGGAAGATGCTGCTTGTCTCATTGTTCAAACCGATGATGTATGGTTATGGAACAAGGCTATGTCATGTAAATTTTGACAATCTGATAAGCATCAACAAAATGAAGAAAGTTAGAGGTCTACCAAAGTTGAAGAAACCTGATAACACCATGTACAAACAATGCCAACTAGGGAAGATGACCCAGTCAACTTTCAAAAGCAAGGCTTATACTTCTAATGAAGTATTAGAGCTAGTTCATACTGACTTGTGTGGTCCTATTGAAGTGCAAAGTTACAAAGGTGACAGATACATAATGCTATTTGTAGATGACTATTCAAGGATGATGACAGTCATGTTCCTGAAACAAAAATCAAATTCATTCCAAATGTTCAAATGGTACTTGGCCAGAGTTGAGAAAGAGACTGGAAAGAGCCTAAAATGTATCAGATCTAATAGAGGATGTGAATTCACATCAAGAGAATTTGAAGAATTCTGCAACGAAAGAGGAATCAAAAGGCAGACATCAACACCTAGGACACCACCTCAGAATTGTATAGTAGAAAGAAGGAATAGATCAGTTTTTTACTGTGCTAGGACCTTAATGATGGAGAAAATTTTTGCACTCAAGTACTGGAAAGAAGCTATAAGTATTGCAGTCTACACACTCAACAGAGTTCAAGTCAAGAAAGGTACAAATGCAACACCTTTTGAATTATGGTATGGGCATTCTCCTAATATAAAACATTTCAAAATATTTGGATGCAAATGCTATATATATAAAGAGTCTAAAAATGGAAAGTTTGATGCAAAAAGTGAGGAAGGCACATTTCTTGGTTATTCTACTAGAAGAAAAGTTTATAAGTGCTTGAAAGTTAACATTAACAAAGTAGTAGGAAGCACAAATGTGAAATTTGATGAGCTTGCAAAAGTTCAAAATGTTGAGAACACCAAGAAAGCAAAACAATACAAGACCTTTGTATACTTTTATGAAGGCATGCCTAATGATAATGAAGTTGTAACTTAGAATGACAATCAGAAACAAAATCCAATATCTACCGAGTCACAGACAATGAATGTGGAGCATCAAACACATTCAGAAGTCGAGTTGCAGAATATAGAGAATGTTCATTTAGATTTTGAAAATTATCAACATGAAGGAAATGAAGAAATATCTGATGAAAATACACATGAAGATTCAGATTCTGAAAGAGACAACATGCAAACAAGGAAAGAACCAGTATTAGCAAAGTATGTAAGAAGACATCATCCTATAGATCAAATTATTGGAAACAAAGAGGCAGGACCAATGATAAGGAATAGACTCAGAAGTGAGATATGCCTACTCAGAAAAATGGAACCAAAAACACTAAGTGAAGCCATAAAAGATGATGAATGGTACAATGCTATGAAAGAAGAAATAGAACAAATTGAAAAGAATAAGACATGGACCTTCGTCTCAAGACCAATTGACAAGAATGTGATTGGAACCAAGTGGGTGTTTACAAATAAGTTAGATGAGAATGGTAAAATCACAAGGAACAAGGCAAGACTAGTTTGTAAAGGGTATGCACAAGAAGAAGGACTAGACTATGGAGAAACTTTTGCTCCAATTGCCAGAATGGAAGGAGTAAGGACCTTACTGGCATATGCAGCCTTCAAAGGATTTAAAGTCTATCAAATGGATGTTAAGTCTGCATTTTTTAATTGTATACTTGAAGAGGAAGTCTACATAGAGTAACCAGAAGGATTTTTTGATGGAAAAAAAAAAAAAAAGATATGCAAATTGCATAAGGCTCTATATGGATTAAAGCAAGCCCCTAGAGCTTGGTATGAGAGACTTCACAAGTATCTAGTGCAAATAGGATTTGAAAGAACTGATGATAAGAACAACATGTATATCAAATCAAAAAAAGGTAAGGATATCCTTGTATTGGAAATCTTTGTGGATGACATAGTTTTTGGATGAAAGGAAGCACTTTGCAAAAGTTTTGCTGACAAAATGAAACATGAGTTTGAGATGTCTATGTTTGGAGAAATCAAGTTCTTTTTTGGATTGCAAGTACATCAACTAAAACATGGTATATTTGACACACAATCAAAGTACATCAAAGAGATGCTCAAGACATTTGTATTGGAAGACTCCAAACCAGTTAGCACACCAATGGCAACAGGACATAAGCTATCCAAAAATGATGAATCAGCTGAAGTCAATCAAACAATGTATAGATCCATGATTGAAAAACTACAATATGTTGTACATAGTAGACCAGACATAGCATTAATAGTTAGAATAGTGGCTAGATTCTCTGCTAATCCTAAAGAAAATCATCTCATGGCAGTAAAAAGGATAATGAGGTATCTCAAAGGAACTGATGATTTTGACCTATACTACAAAAAGAATGAGAAGTTTGAGCTCAATGCATACACATATGTAGATTGGAGAGGCAATATTGATGACAGGAAAAGCACAAGTGGAGGAGCATTATTCTTAGGTAAAAGGCTAGTTACTTGGACTAGCAAGAAACAAACCTGCACATCTCAGTCCATTGTAGAAGCATAATGTGGTAGCAACAGTCAATTGCACAAATATTGTGTGGCTTAAAAATCTATTGAAAGGAATGAAAGAAGAGGTAACCAAACCTGTGATACTATATTGTGATAATACAAGTGCTATAAACATATCCAAAAATTCAGTAATGCATGCAAAAACCAAGCATATTGCAATCAAGTATCACTATGACAGAGAATTAGTGGAAGACAAACAAGTGAAGATGGAGTACATTCACACAAAGGAACAAATTGCAGATATCTTCACCAAACCATTTCCCAAGGATCATTATGAATATCTTAGAGGCAAGTTGGGGGTAATGCCCCTAACTGAAGTTGTCTAAAGCAAAAAAGAAGCTGCCCTGCATCAACAGGAGTAGATCATTTAAATATTAGAAGAATGATGTAGAGGATGACAACAGGAGTAGAAACTCCAGATCAGTCAGAAGCATGGTGACAGAGGGAGAAAACATAAGATGCAAAGCTTATATTTAGCATGTTGAAGATGCTACATCTTTGGCATTTATGTTAAAGAGGGAGATTTATGAGAAATTGATCAATACAAAGTAAGAGGGAGATGTATATGAAAGAGGGAGATTCAGAAGAGATAAGAATATTAAGAAGAGATAAGGTATTGATCAGCAAGTAGCTATGAAGGAAGGATCAAGAATACAGAGTAAGGATGCAGTAGTCAAAAGGGAGAAGCAGAACAAAGGATTCAGTTTGTATCAACAAAAGAGGGAGTTATATACCAAATAGAAAACATATATATTTTTGGCGGTAACTTAGTTGATCAATTGATCAGTTTGGTTTGCCATCAATACCAAAGAGGGAGATTGTTGAAAATGATTGAAAAGATCATGAATGAAGAATAATGGAGCCAATAAAGAATGTTTTCAATTATTGTTTTTTCATTGATGTCAAACTTGCTACTTGTAGGAATGACAATTGCTTAAGTGATTCAAATACTATCAATTGGCTGATTGACAAGGAGGAGGCAATCAATAAGATGTAACTAGAGCACCTACATAAAGGTTGAAGTTATGATGTTATAATGAAGTATAAGGATCAGCTAAGCCATTGATGAAATAGTGTATTGATGACATATTCTAAGACAAAGGGAATGGACACACTCAGATACACTCAAAATGTAAGGTTTAACTAAGTCATTTGTAAAGCCTAACTAAGTTCATTTGAGAGAGCCGAGCAAGCTAGTGAGAGCCAAGCAAATTCTTAGTTGAAGCCGAGCAAGTTCAACTTTAGTGTGTGCCGAGCAATCCTTTAGGTGTCGAGCAACACAGAATTGTTCAGGTACCGAGTAACACAAAATTGTTCAAGTGCCGAGAATCAGAAAAAGGTAATGCATGCCGAGAAAATTTCTTTAGGTGTTGAGCATTAGTAAATGTAGAAGAGTCCGAGTAACACAGAAGGAGCTGAGCATCAATAAACCAATGATGCCAAGTTGCTGCATTATTTGTTAAGTCAAAAGATTCGCTAGATTAGTAACGATAAGTTTGTCACATCAAATTTTGTGAATAAGTTGGATGATAAGGATGATAAGTAGATGTCATAGAATTTTATGTAAACCATGAAAACTAATTCAAGGTGAATGTTGATGGACTTATCATGAAGTTTCTAGAAGAAACAATTTGGAGGGAAAACAATATCATTTTCTTAGATCAATTCAAATTGATGAGCAGGAAGACTTGAGCGGGCAATGAAGAACATAGCTTCTTTATAAGGAGTCACAGGTCAGAGATCAAAGAAGCAAGAAGAGATGGAGTTGGTCATAAGTGTGGTTGTGTAAGAGAAGCTAAGAGGAGGCTAGTGTGAAGTGTTAAGAAGAGGAAATAGTGAGGAGTAAGTACAGAGCATCAAGATTCTGAGTTGATCAAGTGACCATAGAGTGCATTGGCGTAATGAGTAGAAGAACTCAAGGAGATAGATATTGAAGGGTGAACAAGCTATCAGCACTGCAAAGAAGAAAAGCCAAGCAAAGAAAAGAATTGAAGATTGATCTAAAATAGACAAGGTTACAATTGCAATCTTTATTAGGTCAAAACCCTTCTTATACTTTCTTACAATTGTATTAGACATTGAAATCCTACATTGCTAGGTTGGCTTAATAGCTAGGTGGATAAGCCTTAGGAAAAGGATAGAAGATCCCTAGGAGAAGGATAAGAGATCCTCAGGAGGAGGATAAGAGATCCTTAGGAGAAGGATAGGAGATCCTTAGAGAGGGATAAAAAATTCTTTTGAGAAGGTGATTGTAAATCTCATGGACTTGGGTGGGCCTAATAGCTCTATGTAAATCCTTTAGTAGGGTGACATTCTAAGTTGCATTCTATATTCTATATGTGTTAATATTCATAAATATTCCATTGTGTAGTGTGCTTAGATGCTTGTGACATGGTAGTGTTGATACTTTTATGTCTTTATGATGCCAATCCAAAATGACTCTTCTTTATATCTCTAACATTTTTTTCCCCAATTGTGTTGTGGTTCTACTTCCTTTTAGGAATGATGACATTCCATACTTGATATACTATTATATATTATCATATGATCATATTGACCCCAAAGTTGGTAGATCCCTCTCATGCTCTCTCTTTTGTCATGTGCTTATTTCCCTTGAAATGTTATCTCTTTTGGGAGAGTTTCATAGTGGAAACATTTATAGTGGACCCCTTTATTGAACTATCAATAGTTATGTTGGCTCCTAATTTAACAAAGATTCGAATAAACTTTTACAATGTCAAAAAAAACCTAGGAATTAGCTAAAAACCATTATGGATATTCTAAGAGGCAAAATAAAAAGGCCAACTAACAAGACCATGAGGTCTCCTCCACTTTGAATTCTACAAGATTCAGGCGGGTTTACCTAGGAATCCATTCTTATGCACTTAATATTCTACTATTAATATGGACTCCATAAATAACATATAGATTAGACTTCGTTCTTCTAATTCAATGGCAACATAAGAGTGATGACTATATATTTTACCAAACCCTAAACTCCATGGATCAAGAATAGGATGACATTTTAAACCTAAACAATAGAAAATTAAATGATTGATTAATACAAATTTTTGCATTATGTAAAGTATTCTAGTTAGATCAACTTATAAGGATGGCTAGTGCCTTATCTATTGGGCTATAATTCACAGAGATTATACACCTATTTCTGGATCTTATCTTGATACTATGTGAAAAGATTATTAGTATTCATTTCTAGATCTCATACTTATCATATCTTCACTGAGTGTCAAGATAAGATCGAAAAATAGGTTTATAATCTATGTGAATTATAGCCCAATAGATAAGGCACTAGCCATCCTTATAAGTTGATCTAATTGGAATACTTTACATAATGTAGAAATTCATATTAATCAATCATTTTACTTTCTATTGTTGAGGTTTAAAATGTCCTCATGTGCTTGATTCATGGAGTTTAGGTTATGGTAAAATAGCTAGTTATCACCTCTATTTTACCATTGAATTAGAAGAAAGAATGCTAATCTATCTGTCATTTTTGGAGTCCATATTAAAAGTAGAATATTTTGTGCATAAGAATGGATGCCTAGGTAAACCCTCCTAAATCTTGTAGAATTCAAAGTAGAGGAGACCTCATGGTCTTGTTAGTTGGCCCTTTTATTTTGCCTCTCATAATACCCCATAATGGTTTTTAGCTAATTTCTAGGTTTTCTGACATTGTAAAAGGTTGTTCAAATCTCTGTTAGATCAGGAGCCAACAAGTTTGAGGGACCCGATCCTTTATTTTGAACCCTCTTTAGATTAATAATAGTCTAAGAGTCCTATTCATTGTTTATTCATCCCTCTTTAGATTACTAAACAATCTGGGAGACTTGATCATTTGTTTTTTTATCCCTCTTAGGATTACTAATAATTTGAGAGGCCTAATTATTTATCTTGATCCTTTTCTAAACTATTAACAATTTGGGATCTTGATTTTTTTCTAATCCCTTAAGGGCACACACATCCTTATTCCTAGGCCATTTTTTATTCCCCTTTTAAGACATGGAGCTCCCTTGAGGATGACTCTTTGATGGATTGACTACCATGCCATGCAAACTTGCTATAAAATTTATTTAATCTTCAATGGGTCGAGTGGCATATGACACACACTTGCTAGACCATTCAACGCTATCATTTTGTCACAAAATGCCTTTTTGTGTAGTTCACAATAAGGAACACAAACCTTATTGGGTGAGCTGACTACACTTTCTCATTTTCTCTTTTTCAGAAACACGTCTCTTGTTATGGTTTTGGATATGATAAAGATTCAATTCTGTTCGGGGCATTGTAGTTTCTTTGTCTACTTTGTCATGATGAGATTAACTCTTTCTTATGACCTACTTTACCATGAGTGTGAGGTAGCTCATACTCTAGATAAATTAGGGCATAAATGTATAGGTCATCCAAGTCTACCTCCACTTGAGCAGTTTTAGTATCAGGATTAGTTTTTTCTCAAGGATTCAAATTTGAAAATCACTTGACACCATTGGCTTGCTTTGGATTCTCAAAAATATTATAAAAGGAAGATTGGGTACCTTAGTTTTAAAGTTACTAGACATCCACAAGAAAGAATAAGGCCTCTACACATGCTAATTCAAGCATTGTTTCTGCAAGCAATGATATTCAAGGTAATTTTCATCAAGAATTCAAGGTGTTCTCAAGATTCAAGGTTCCATTGTGGGTATTTCCTCTCCAATATCTAGTATTTTGTTGGCCGTAAAGGGAGGAGATCTACATTTTAGCATTCATCTTCTTCTTTCTTTATGCATAGCTGCATCCATAGATCCATGAATTAGTTTTGATGAGAATCATTGAATTTATGGAGATTTCATACATCCTTCATTGAAAATTCATCATCAACAACATTCAAGCATTGTGATATACTTAGTGATAAGGATTTCAACAAGTAGGGTTAATATTTTTAGTTTTCTTACTTCTTAACATGCTTTTACATGCTAGTCTCTTTCAAGGTTAATGTTGGGCAGTCATTTTACACGAGGTCAATTGTAGGAATCCATTGCGCAATTCCTCTCTTGAAAAGCTAATCCTTTTGGGATCAACTCCAAGGTTCAATATTTGTCTTACGACGTACCAAAATCTACTTAGTTGAAGATAAATGTGATTGTTCATGAGAAGACCTTTGTTGGTTCTACTATGATCTTGAAATGAAGTAAATCTATTTGTTGTTTCAAAATCACACACAAAAGAACAATATTTTTGTATTTTTTGGTTTTTTTAATGAATGCAACCTAACAATGTGACTAAAATGAGTTCCTATTCTAACAAGGGGTTAGCAAAGAAAATAACAAAACTGAAAGCAAATAACATGAAATTGAAATCCTAAATAGACATAAGCTACAAAAAACAACATGTTGCAAGTTAAACTTTTGAAGAAATCGGTAGGAAACCAATGAAAGTAGGAGCAACACTTCCTAGAATCCACTGATGCAATTGTCAGTAAGAAAATTTAACAATTGTATGACATTTCACCTTTCATCAAATCACAAGGCAATGGAAAGTGTGCTCATGCGAGACAAAAGGCTATACAGATACAATTTGGTGATCTCTTCTCAAGCTTGTTATGTCACCAGAGTTCGTAAATCTGTAGCAAACAACAGAACTAAAAGATCGCACAACCAGAAACAACACAATAAACTTTTGGCTCAATCACAATCTCATGAACAAAATTCACAAAACAATGACATATTCAACAAAGAATGACTACACTTCAAATGTAAGCACCAAAATCATAATCTTATTACATAATAATGGTGGCCCTTGTTACATTTTACAACGGGGTATTTATAAGAAATTGTCTCCTCAATTTGTGTTAAGAGTGAGAGACATTCTTCATGTAATAAAATGTTTTTATCTAATAAAACAAACTAAATATATACAAACTAATAATTAATCTGGTGCTTAGAGGGACTCCATCCATATTTTATTCATTAATTGGATGCATGAGCCCTTAACATGTCAAAAAAAAAGAATACATGAGAGAGAAATTAGGAGGAAGCCATCAGTAAAAGTTGAAGTGCATGGAGGCGTCAAAATGGAAGTTGGTCCATGACTAGGCATGTGTCGAAGTTAAACTGTCATCAGAATGAGCTCCTAATGCATGGAAAGTGCTAATTTTAGAACTGGCAGTTTAACTATCGGTGCACCTCTGAATTGTAGATCTACAATCCTACGGACCTACATGAAAATGCAGAGCTACAGACATACGCACCTTGACTGAGTCAAAACTCAAAATTTTACTGAGTGTCAAAATTAAAATTCTAGCATCTGGGTTTTGTTCTTCTTCATCCCAAAGCTATGTTTGGATGTTTACCCTTGATTTTCTCTATCATCTTAGTAATCTTAGCTGCATCTAGAAGATATAAAGCCTCATATTTATCTTTCACCTTCTATCTATAGTTGTTCACTTCAATTCGAGTCTCTGCAAAATCTCCAAGTTTGGTGTCCAACTCTAACAGGGCTTCTTCTATTCTAAAGGCTTGTCAAATGTCCTCATAATTAGTAACCTCCACAAAAAATTTCTTGAAATTATCCACTACTATCTCTCTAGGTAACAATTTCTTTCATTCTTCATCTTCAAAAATATCAAAGCATGCATCACTGTAGTGTCTCTCTACTTCCAAAATTCACTCTTGGGCTTGGTCCTTGAGTTGATGAATCTCCTAATGTAATGTCTCCATTACTGTTTTGTTATTTGCTATTTTTTGTATCCAATCATCAATCATGTCCAATTATTCTCCAGTGTATATGTCAATCAAAACCTAATATCTTTGGTCCTTTATGGCTTGTAGAGTCTGCAAATCCTCACTCTAGGCACATACCTCATCCATGATACTGAAGTCCTGCTTCAAAATTGTTACGATCTTATTCATGTTCTCCTACATAGCATGTAGTAACTTCAAATTCCTTGTGATAATGGTAACACCTTTCTCCTCAAAACTTTCTCACCACTCTTGACAAGCTCTCAAAAATGGATCAAGTTGCACACCTCCCCCTTCTCTAAGTACAATGTTCAAAGTATGCTCCAGGTGTTTAGGATCAAGAGGACCAACGACTTCACCTAGATACCCCTTTAGGATCTCAACTTGTCTTCATAGTGCATTGACTTCAATCTCCTCTTGTTCCATGTACTTGAGGACCTCTTTGACTCCCATAGTCATCATTTTTCAGGCTAAATCCCATGTAGGTCTTCCCAACATAACATCCTTTAACTCATAATCTTCAAGGCTAGCTAAGGCCTTTTCCATCTGTGCCTTCAAGAGGGAGAGCCACTTGTGCAAATAAATCCTAATTCCATATGGTGGTGACAAATGCCAATGGTGTTGTCTCATGTGATGGAGACTTAGGTTTATTCAGGATCCATACAATATCACAAATGTCCTCCTCTGAAGCACAAAATTGAGGCTTAGTACTCCTCATTATCTCCTTTAGGATCCATCTAGGGATGTTTCCTATTGAGGATCAAACTCTTGATGACAAAGGAGTATGTTCTACTACCTCCTTCTCTTTATCACTCTTTCCTGGAGTTGTCTCCTATTGTGAGGGTTCCTCTTCTATAGCCTCAGTCTCCATCGACCCTATTGCCTAAACCTCAATGTCTTGGGAAAGTGTTTGAGAATATTCCACCATTTTTCCTTCTGACACTTCACCTATCACCATTTGTTCTAGTGTCTCCTCTAATATTGGTTCCCTCTAAATATGCTCTTCCTCTAAACTCTGTAGTGGAGGGGTCACTAAGCCCTGTTCTTCCACTATAACTCATGGTGATGGAGGACTAAGATCAGGACCCTATGTATCTGGCGGCATCTGCATCTAGTCTTCTTGTTGAAGTTGACATGTAGGGGTGTCCTTGATCTTATCCCCAATCAACTCTGTACCTACAAGCATGAAATCAAAATCTGACATTGAGAAAACATCAATGCTCCCTTCACTCTGCTCATCTACCCACTGTTGTACTCTATCTTCCAAAGAAGAAAGCTCTAAAGGTTCTGCTTGAGTGGATGGTGGGGTACTCGTGGCATTCTTTCTTCTTTGTAACTCTGCGGCTCTTGCTAGCTGAGTTCTTCCCTGTAGGGGCACTTTTTCTTCCTCTTCCTCTTTTGATTCTATTTCTTCTTCTTCTTCATCTCCCTTCGAAATGCTTTCAGGAATTAAAGGATTAGGCACTAATCTTCTACTGATCCTTTTCCTTTTTTTCATCTGAATCTTAATCCTCTTCTTCTATTTCTTGGAGGTAGAAGGAGAAATTGGCTGATCTTGCATAGGAGGAATGGAGACTTGCAAAATCTCTCCCTCTTCTAGTTGGCTAGATACAATGGGAGGCAACTATGGTTCATCCTAAACTTGGGTAGCTCTAATATTTTGAAACCCTCGTGCACATAGTTCCTGCTATTGGGGAGGCACCTATTCTATTTGAATCTTCTGAGGAGAGGTCCTATTTATTTTGTTCTTTCCCTTCCTTTCATGAGGGTGATAATATCCAACTGGGTGATCAAGCTGGTAGACTGGCTCTGGCCAGATAAGAAATTGGAGCGCAAAGTTAAGAATTGTGACTTTTTTCCCTTTACCCCTTTTTGGGTGAGCATGTGCATGAAAGATTACAGTATCAGGAATAGGATCAAGTGGAAAAGGTTTCTTGATCTAATCCTTTTTCATTCTGATGACATGTCTCACGCAATGATTAATGTCATCCCTTTTTTCCCTATCAACCTTTGCATTTAGAATAGGTCTTTCACCAATTTTATCTATGTTGAACAAGGGATCTAGTAATTCCTTAGAATCTTGTTGCCTTATCTCATCTGGGATGTTCAAATAGAGAGCCTTTTCTACTAGATACAAAGTCATCCTACAATAGTCCCTAATGTGAACCTTGTAGTCATTTGTGGTGTTC
The DNA here is from genome assembly GCA_028749045.1 of Cupressus sempervirens. Classification (NCBI taxonomy): domain Eukaryota; kingdom Viridiplantae; phylum Streptophyta; class Pinopsida; order Cupressales; family Cupressaceae; genus Cupressus; species Cupressus sempervirens. The sequence goes on along the minus strand of CM053789.1, from coordinate 820,727,639 downwards.
ATCTAGTGATCTTCAATTGCATCCTCATGATGGAAGTCCTTTCCTGCCAAGCTTTCCACTTTCCCAACATTATCAAAGTATGGCCGAGGAGAGTTGTATTCTTCAAGAGGATAGTTCTCTCATTCCCACTCAAAAGTCAAAATATCCTACTTTCTCTTCACCTGTTACACTCCTAAGACTAGTGGCCATGTCCCACAAGGTATCTATTGTCTCTTGATCTTCTCATAGGAAAACTCAATTTTTTGGGAAATCTCTAAGAGCACCAGTTTTTCACTAGGATATCTAGGAAGCTTCTTAGGATTGATGGATGCACCAGCTACCCAAAGATACATGAATTTCTTGAACTAGATGAAGTAGGCTTTGAGAACCATGATCTGTGCTTTGGCTTCATCGGATAACCTCTTCCCATAGTCTCCCTCAATGAATCAAATGATCGCAAAGATAAATGCATCATTAGCAATTTTATACTCCTTGCTCTATGCTGAGAGCTTCTTCTTCACCAACTGAGGATAAACTATGTATGGTCAAGCATTGGGTCATGCATACTGCCATTCCTGTACAATCCAGAATAGTTTGTTGCCCTTGCTGCAAGTAGGTAAACCATATAAGAAGTCATGTAAAACTTCTTCTTGTTCTTCACCATCCTCAGTTGCTCACACAATTTTTCACATAGTGTGGTGGCCTAGTCTAATGGTATCCTTGCCTGTTTGATGGTCTTAATGAAATTAACCATGAAAGTACTAAGGTGTCTCGCTATAGGTAAGCCCATAACTCTACTCAGGAGAATGATAGAATATCTGATATTATCCTTCATGTATCCCCGAGTCATATCCACTTTGCTAGTTATCTTTCCCTGGGGAGGCTTCTCAATGAGGTATCAGGATTGTGTGATGTCAATGACCTCTTGTTGATGCTTTTGGTACCACCTTTCAGCTACTTCAGAGGAGAGTCGGATGAACTGGTCTGCTCTAGGAAGATGAAAGACCCTCTCAGTGTTGTTGGGTCACAGATCCAACACCACTTCTCTGGTGAAACTCTTAACTACCCTTTCGTCAAGAACAAAATGCTGGGATAGGGTCATGATTAATTCAGTTGATTGTACAGTCCCTGGATGTGATGCTACATTCACCAATCTTGAATGAATCGATGCAAACACCAAAGTTGACCTCTCTGTTGGCTTGTCACAAATTCTCAAGAATTTGCCTAGATCTATGTGCCCAAGGTTAATATCTCTAATCTCAGCATAATCATCATAGAATTTTTACTTCGAAGGTACACCTTGGAACTTGAAGACTACCAATTTGGGTGCTACTCCAGACGTAGATGTCATTTAAATATTTGCACATTATGAAAAAAATGTTATTAGTCCAAAAATGTGAAAGCTCATAAAAAAATGAGTAAAAAAAAAGTCCCCTTTGGACATTTATTTACTTTTTATTTATATTTTTTTTGTTATTATTATTTTATTTTATTTTAAAAATGATATTAATTTTTTCAAAAAATTATATATATATATATATATATATATATAAACATTTTAAAATGTGTGTGTAGTGCAAAAAAAATGCACGAGCAGAGAGGCACCATAGGTCTTGATTCACGCAGCAAAAGTTTAGGGTTTGGCGTGAAGTGAGGTTAGGGCAAGTGGTGTGAGGTCGAGTGCATGGCACTGGTTGGGCACACACGGCACAACACTGGGCATGTGACAGTGGCTAGGCACATGCGGCACCAAGTTAGCGCTAGCCTCCTTGTAGTGCATGTTTGGGGTTTGGTGTGATATGGGAGCCGTCATCATCGCCTGGTGCAGATGCAAAATGTAATGGGCGCCGCTGCCTTTGCTTGGCACAGGCACAAATTGTAATGAGTGCTACTATCGTTGCTTGGTGCGGGCATGTATTTACCTTATGTACTGTGCTAAGCTCCCATGGACACAAAAAAAAAAGGGGTGAAGTGTTTGAAGACAAGTATGGGGTTATATAACCCCGACGCCAGGTGGGGGTTGTGCGGCATGCATGCGTATGTGCTCAATTTTTATTTTTATTTTTTAATTTTCAAATTTTTTGACTTTTTTGACTTTTTTTCAATTTTTTTCTATGTTTTTGTGTTTTTTCTAATTTTCTAATTTTTTGTAATTTTTTCAAATTTTTGACTCTGAAATTCTAACTCTAACAAAACTTTCTTCTCCCGACTCTCGAAATGTGAGTTCAAGAGTCAAAAAAATAGGGGGTCCCCATTCCTAATGAGGAATCGAGCGTGTGTTGTGGACACCACAAAAAATAGATTTAAAAAAGGAAGAAATGACCAAGGGATTTCTTCATCAGCAAACATTCCTCCCATGTGTGTCAAACACCAACCAGACTTTGAACATCTCAAGGGTCTTTCGGATGACTCTTCAATCAAAATCTCAAAATTTAGAACCTTCAAACTTAGTGTGTGTCATGTATTCATTCCCTTTGATGCCTCAAGATGTAGTCTATCAAAGTTTTCTAATGACTCGAAACAATCTTCCACTCCTCTCAGCTCATTCATTCAAAATCTCGATGAAGGCTTTTTATCAATCAATTTCTTGACCAGATGAGAGAATCAGTTCGAGAGCTCTTGACGGGATGCCACATTCTTTTAATTTCCTGGCTATTTGAATAATTGCTCCATGTTGTTCAAAATGTTACTTTTGATGAAACTATACAAGATACTCTATTTTGAGAATGCATCTTTTGTCATCTTAGATCTTTACAATCCTTTAGACTTAACATCGTATTTTCTCTCTTTTTTTCTTTAGCCTAACTATGCTTAGACTATGTAGTCAGGACATTGGTATCATTTCTCAAATTTGATCTGAAGTGTTGAGAACTTGTTGTTCTAGGCCTCTAATTTCTAGATTGAAAATCTCCTATTTCCACAAGAAATATTAGTTGCTCGGTTGGTATAAGGCACACAATCATCCAAATGTTTTGACAAAGAAATACCTCTTCCTAAAATTGGAACCAAAGAGTGGTTAGTAAAATCTTTGAGAAAAATCTCAAGTGCATGTTACCCCCTAGGATTGATACAACTTTGAAAGAAAACACATGAGTTAAAACAAACATACTTGCAAAAATAAACACACTTGCCGGAAGGAAAATCTAAGCTAAATGCAAAAATAAAATCTAACTATTCTTTTTTTTTTTTTTTTTTTGTCTTTTAGGCTTCAAAATAATTCTTCAGAAACTGCCCATTTATGGCCAAAGGAAGAAATTCCTCCTATAAGGAACTGAGCCTAAAAGTGTTTTCTCGTAGAATTTCCACGATTTGATAAGGGCCTGTCCACAAGCATTGAAACTTGGTATGACTGCTCAGCTTTTCTTTCGCCTTATCCCAGAGTAGAACAAGGTCAAAAATCTTGAATGATTTGATCGTGGTCCTCTTGTTGAACCATCTTTTTACAATAGCTTGATGTTTAGCCATGTGCTCCAATGTAGCTATGCATTTTTCACCCATCTCTAAAAGATTCATCAATCTGATTTGTACTTTGTCAGCATCTTTAGCATACCCACTCATGAATTTCAAAACCAAAATTTTGAGATTAAGTGGGAACATTGGTTCTTGTCCATAAACAAGCAAATATGGAGAAAGTCCCCAAGGTATATTTGACTCTCACTCGATCTGTCCATAGGGCGTATTTTACTTGTGTATGCTTATCCCTAGGATTCTCCTTCAATAATCATTTTATTATTGTGATCAAGTTCTTGTTTGTAGATTATGCTACCCCATTTCCTTGTGGGTAATAATTTGAAAAGAACTTGATAATGACTTTGTTTTCACATGCCCATTGGGTCAAGAATGCAGATGCAAATGTAGACCTGTTATCGCACACAATAGTGAACAACATTCTGAATCTGGTAACAATGCATTCTTCCAAAAAGTTAGTCACCACCTTAGCAGTGATATTTCTGAATATTCCTACCTCCGTCCATCGTGTGCAGTTTTCTATGGCTGTGAGAATAAATGCATGTCCAATTTACAATGGTGGATTGACTAGACCTATAAAATCCAATCCCCACTTTGCAAAGGGGTGCACCTCGTATACCTGTTGTAATGGAATTGTTGGGTGCCTCTCTTTGTTAGCACTAGTTTGGCATATATGATAAGAACACACATGCTCAAAATTATCCTTGAATATTGAGGGCCAAAAATAACCTGATCTTAAAATAATGTGAGTCATTGCTTCTACTAAACCATGTCCTATAGCATACTTGTCATGAAAATGTTCCAAGATGTCCTTGGCTTCTTCCCATCCTAGGCATTTCAAATAAATTCCTTCATAGTTCCTTTTATACAACTTGTTATCTAGTAACATGTAAGACTCACATTTCATCTTAAGCCCCCTACGTTGTCAACTATTCATCTATTTGGGTCATTGGTCTTGTAGAAGATAATAAACAATGTCTTGGTATGATACGTCTGTCACCACTCCTTGATTAAAATCAACTTGTGACACAACCATCCTTTTCTAATCATCCTTGTCTGTCTCATCGTTAAACTTGAATTCATTTTCATTTTCATCTTGGTTATCAAGTATCATCTTTGCCAACCCTTGACCTCTAACTAATCTCATAGATTCAATTTTGAGATTAAATTCTTGAAGTATGGCCATCCACTTTCCTCTCCTTTCACCAAGTTCATTTTGCATCGAAAGAGTCTTTACTGCTAGATCAAGTACAATTGCATACACCTTACTTCTTAGTATGTAGTGACGGAACTTCTTTACTACCTTGATCAATGCAAAGGACTATTTTTCAAGGTTTGAATATTTCAACTCTGCATTCTTCAAAGGACAACTCATAAAAGCAATTGGTCTCTCATCTTCCTTTTCCTCTGTGTTAGGATCCCTACACAAGAATGTTCGAAAGCAAAGTAATATATCTTAAAAGGTAACTTGTAATCTAGACTCACCAAAATTGGGGCCGTTGAAATGGCAACCTTGATATCTTCAAATGACTTCTTTATCTTAGGCACCCATTCCATCTTAGCCTCCTTTTTGAGTAAATCATTAAGGGGACAGACTATCTCTGCAAATCCACTTATGAATTTTAACACAAAGTTTATCTTTCTGAGGAAAGACTTCAATTCCTTTCGATTGTCTAGAGGTGCTAACTTTAGAATAGATTTGAATCTATCTGGATCAATGGAGATTCCAACTTCAGAAATAACATGTCCCAGGAGCTTTCCTTTAGTAATGCCAAATGAACATTTCTTGGGATTGAGAGATATGTCGTATTTACGACATCTATTGAATACCTGTCTCAGATCAGTAATGTGGGTACTTTGATCTTTGTAAAAGATAGTCAAGTCATCCATGTGGATGACTATACATCTACTAATCAATCCTTTGAAAGCTTCATCCATTGCTCATTGAAATGTAGCTCCTACATTAATTAGTCCAAAGGACATCCTTCTGTAGGCAAAAGTCCCCCACTTCATTGTGAAAGCCATCTTTAGCCTATCTTCTTCGTCATCCATCACCTGATTATATCCTGAGTATCCATCTAGGAAAGACATCATTTTTGAACTGTTTACAATTTGTAGAACCTCATCAAGTGAGGATAGAGGATAGTTGTCATTCTGAGATGCTAGATTTAAGTTATGAAAGTTAACACAAAGACAAATCTCTCCAGTCTTCTTCCGCATAGGAACCAAATTGGCCACCCATGTGGAATGGCAGATAGGAAATATGATATTAGCATCTAGTAACTTCTTTACTTCTTTCATGATCAGTGGTTCAATGAGAGGATTTACCGGTCTTTGTCTTTGTTGAAATGGCTTGGCATCAAGATTCAGTGGGATGTCATGTGTGATAATCTTAAGATCATAAGTCTTTAATTCTTTTTAGCTCCAAGAAATAACATCCTTATACTCGATGAGTAATTTGAGCATGTCTTCCCTTTCCTATGAGTTGCATGCTTTTCCTATCTGTACCATTCTTTGTTCTTCATCAGTACCCAAATTGTAAGAGTCACATTCTTCGATTCCTTTTCTTGGGTTTCCCTTCTATTGAGTGTTGATTCATCATGATCAAAGATACATTCAAGTTCAACCATTCCATTTTCTTGGGTTTCCCTTCTATTAAGTGTTGATTCATCACGATCAAAGATACATTCAAGTTCAACCATTCCCTTTGGAATAGTGTTATTTTTTAAATTTAGAATCTCATCTTCATCTTCAAGTCCATCATCTTCCAGTTTGTCATCTGGTGTATCATCAATTTCTTGTCCCTCAAAATGGTGACTACTCATGATAAACTCAAGTATATGTTGATCATCTTGAAAGACCTAAAATTTTGTGATATTATCAGGGATGGATGGAATAGCAACCAATTCTACTGAAAACCTTTTCAACTGGTTGCAAAGCACTTGCTGAGATGATGAGAGCATCTACTACCATATTCTTTCTTCTTGGAATGGATTTGATGTTTAAAGCTTCAAAATCATCCAATATATTCCATACCTTTTTTCTATAAGCAAGTAATCTTTTATCGTTGCATGAATATATGGATTTCACTTTTCATATAACCAATTGAGAGTATCCTTCGATTTTGAGACTTGTGACTCCCTTTTCTAGTGCAAAGAGAAGTCCTCGAATTAATGCCTCATATTTTGTAGCATTGTTAGTACATCTAAATTGTAACTGATATGCATCATAGAAAGACCTACCTTTTGGGTTGACCAATTTGATACCTAGACCGGATCCCATCCACCACCTAGAACCATCAAAGTGGAGTGTCCAAATTGCATTTTCCTTGGGTTTTCTGACCTTATGCTTAATTGTCCTTAATTCTATTTCACTTGAGCCTTGAATGACTATTTCTTAGGAACCCATTGTAACTTTCTTGGTGTAGGACTTGATGAGTCCCCTTCATAATTTGTAGATAGAGGAAGTGCATGTTTTTCTTGTTTTTCTTGAATTTCCCCTATCAACTCTTTGATTTTGTCAACTTTAGGTTCAGGATGAATGACTACTAAAGTCCATCCTTTACCTTGTACATATCATCTTCTTTTTTGGACTTTAATCATACATGGAGGAGGAGAAGACAGACCTCCACCATTTGAAGAGGTATCATTATATGATAGATTTAAATCTTCAATTTCCTCTTTGATCTTCTCAGCAAAGATGGATGAGTTCACCGGATCTTGACTTTCTATGAGTTTAGCAGTTGAGATCCTTTTATCCTTTTTTTTCCCTTATGTGTGTCAGTACCTTTGCTATGGCTTCTTGGCAAGATGAGAATTCAAATTCTGAGTGACTAACTTTATGCAACTAACAAAATCCTAGAAGGAGGAGGATGTTAGGATCAACTTCCTCTCCTAAACATTGTAAATTAGTCACCATACTATCTATGAACTATGTCATGGTTTCACTTTTGGGTACTAGTACCTTAGGTTCTTCATTCTGATCTTGAGGTTTATAGGCTGGAATCATATCCAATACCATCACTTTGTATGAACCCAAATCCGATTGCAAGAATGCTATCTCATTTGGGCCATTGTAATCTATGATCATTGTTTTCAGTTTTGGCTCAGCATCTATCTTGATTTGATTGTTCAACCCTTTCCATAGGAACCATAATTGAGTGAAATCTATAGAGAACCATCCTCTCAAACATTTCATCCATTCTCTACTTAGAAGCAACCCATATGTTTCTAGGATATCAACCACATGTATATCAATAACATCCTAAATTTGAGGGTCAATTGTTAACTGTATCGACACATCTTTCAATACACCAATGACTTTTACCTCTATTTTATCCAACTGTATAACCACTCGATTAGAGGGTTGATGACTAACTCCTAGCCTTTGAGCTATTGATAATGGAATTACGTTACATGAAGCTCCTGAATCAATGAGGCAATTGTGAGGATTCTTCCCATATATCTTGATGCTAAGCAAAAATGGGGGTACCTCAACTTTTTCCTTGAACATAGTGGGCATCACTTTTGTAGCATTCACTTGTTGAGATACTATGTTCTGAGGAACAGTATTTGTATTGTGGGAAACCTTTGTATGATCCAAGGTCTTCATGAGTGCTTCTCTTTATTGTGGACAATTTTGTAACATGTCAAACATGGACATATTGGCTTTAGTTCTTTTCAAATCCTCTACTGCATTGTACTTTTCCATGGACCAAGTGAGATTCTTCAATATTTTTGGTACATTCACTTGATTCTAATTCTATTGTCCTCCATACACTAGTCTTACTGGTGGCAGATTGTTACTTACCCTTGGATCAGGTGGAGTGGGTTGTAAACCTAGAGGAATCCCATCCCTCAAGGGATCCTTTCAATTTTTGAGATTATATATGTTCCAATTATCATTATGAAAAGAGAACATTTCATCATGTTGAATATCAGGTTCTTGACTAAATGAGAATGAGAATTCCTCGCTTGTTGGTTGTTCCACTTGTACATTCTGTGTAGAATCATAGGATTCCAATAGCATAGCGTTGAATTGTACAAGAGGGGGATTGTCATTTACCTATGAATTTTGATTCATCTCTTGATTGCCATTATAGCAAGAACCGTCATTGTTAAGCATATTCTGGCTATCATCATACTTATTGATATCAGCATATTGAACGTTGTTATTGTTGTTATCAACAAGAATGCTCCCATTGTTCGGATGGGTGTTACATTGTTAGTTTTGTCTTTGGAAGCCATTATTTTGATCAGGAGGATTGAAGTTGTTTCCTCCATTGTTGTTTCTTGCATTTTTGTCGCTATTGTTCCTGTTAAAATTCTTGTTGTAATTCTGACCAAAATTGTTGTTGTAAGGGCTAGCATTATTTCTTTGGAAGTTGTTATTTTGTCCTTGTGGCAATCTAAGACATGTCAATTCATTGTTCATTTGTGACATAGTCTTCTTCATTTAACCAACTTCTGAAATAAGATTGTTGTCTATTTCCATGGGAACTATGGCCTTCTATTCAAAGAAAGCTATTTTTGGAGGCTCATACCTTGGATATGTTATCACTTGATTTTGTGGAGCGGATGCCTGTTGTAATGGAACTGGATTCATAGGTATGAACTGGCTAGACACCATGGGAGCTCCCACTGGGTATGTTGGTAGTGCAGGGACTGCTTGTATTAGAAGCATCATTCCTCCTCTATTAGGATTAGCTTTCTTTGTGAACGTGATCACTTCTACAAAGACTTTATCCAATGTATCAATATTTGCCACAAGAAGTCTCCTCAAAAAGATCATAGTAAGATGGTCCATAGCAATCAGATAAATCTGAATAGTGGCTTCAATTAGTATGGTTTATGGTGTTTACAACTTGCGGTAGGCTATATGAAAGTGATGGTTGAAGCGGGAAACTGTCTCAATTGGGTCCCTTTTGATTGATATGAATTTTTGATGTATCACAGCTAGATTGATGAATGTTTTAAATTGTTTCAAGAATAATTTTTTGAACGTGTCCCAATCTCCAATGCATCCAGGTGGCAAATTGATGTACCAATTGAAGGAAATTTCTCCCAAAGAGTAGGGAAATAAATGAAGAACCATGTCCTCATTAGCAACTTGCTTGCGATTGCAAATTTTCTTCAATACTTTGACATGATCTTCAGCAGTTTGTGTCTCACCATAGATGAATCTGGGGAAAAACTTCTCAGGATTCTTAGGGAGGTCATGGAGTGCACCTCTCATGTTTATTGGTGAGTTTACAACATTTGTGAAAAAGGCCATTGGAGGGTTTGGGTGACCTAACGGTGGTTGTTGAGGAGTAGCTATTGGAACGTGTGGTGGTCCACTAGGTGGTTGGAGTGGAGGTGGACTTGAAGAAGATGATGAAAGTTTGAATGGAAGTGATTGAACTAGGGATGTTCCCTTGTCACTACGTAGTTTGCAGAAATGGATAAGCTCAAGAAACTCGTGTGCAGTTGGCATAGACCTTAATGCTCATTGAAATGGGGATTTTGGATTAATATCCTCCAACTTGCATCACTTCTGGAAAAAGTGCACCTCCTTGCAGAAGTACACTTTTTTAGCTCTCTGAATTGTGTCCATCACATAGTTTCATGCACTTGTGCACCTGCAAAGCTACAAATCTACAGATCTGCATAGCTATGGACCTATATACCTATGGAGCTATGGAGTTGCAGACCTAAATTTATCAAAAACTTGAGAAATTTTTCTAAAATTTTTGTGAAGCGCAGACTATTGTAGAAGTGCAAACTCCTGAAACTTCAAAAAACTTTCTTCATTTTTGGGAGTCAAAAGTGGCCCTCCTTCTAGTGCCACTTCTGTTGGGTGGTTGTTTAACATGAGGTCAACAATAGGAATCCATTGTGAAATTCCTCTCTTGAAAAGCTAATCCTTTTGGGATCAACTCCAAGGTTCAATATTTATCTTACAACATACCAAAATCCACTCAGTTGAAAATAAATGTGATTGTTCATGAGGAGGCCTTTGCTAGTTCTACTATGATCTCGGAATGAAGTAAATATATTTGCTATCTCAAAATCACACACAAAAGAACAATATTTTTGTATTTTCTAGTTTTTTTAATAAATGCAATCTAATAGTGTGACTAAAATGAGTTCCTATTCTAACAAGGGGTTAGCAAAGAAAATAACGAAACTGAAAGAAAATAACATGAAATTGAAATCCTAAACAGACATAAGCTATAGAAAACAACACACTGCAAGTTAAACTTTTGAAGAAATCGGTAGGAAACCAATGAAAATAGAAGCAACACTTCTTAGAATCCACTGATGCAATTGTCGGTGAGAAACTTTAACAATCATATGATATTTCACCTTTCATCAAATTACAAGGCCATAGAAAGTGCACTCATGTGAGACAAAAGGCTATGCAGGTACAATTTGGTGATCTCTTCTCAAGCTTTGTTACGTCAACAGAATTTGTAAATTTGTAGCAAATACCAGAACTAAAAGATCACACAACCAGAAACAATGCAATAAACTTTTGGCTCAATCACAATCTCATGAACAAAATTCACAAAACAATGACACATTCAGGAAAGAATGACTACACTCCAAATGTGAGCACCAAAAGCATAATTTTATTGCATAATAACAATGGCCCTTGTTACATTTTACAATGGGGTATTTATAAGAAATTGTCTCCTCAATTTGTGTTGAGAGTGAAAGATATTCTTCATGCAATAAAATGCTTTTATTTATTAAAAGAAACTAAATATATACAAACTAACAAGTAATCTGGTGCTTAGAGGGACTCCATCCATATTTTATTCATTAATTGGATGCATGAGCCCTTTATATGTCAAAAACAAAGAAAACATGAGAGAAAAAGGAGGAGGAAGCCATCAGTCGAAGTGGAAGTGCATGGAGGCATCAAAATGGAACCTGGTCCTTGACTAGGCATGTGTCAAAGTTAAATTGTCATCAGAATGCGCTCCCGATGCATGGAAAGTGTTATTTTTTGAACTGGCAGTTAATTGTCAGTGCACCTCTAAATTGTGGAGCTATGATCCTATGGACCTAAAAAGTTGTGGAGCTGCATGAAAATGTGAAGTTGCGGACCTGCGCACCTTGACTGGGTCAAAACTCAAAATTTTACTGAGTGTCAAAATTGAAATTCTGTCATTTGGGTTTTGTTCTTCTTCATCCCAAAGCTATGTTTGGATATTTACCCTTGAATTTCTCTATCATGTCAGTAATCTTAGCCACATCTAGAAGATATAAAGCCTCATATTCATCTTGCACCTTCTGTCTATAGTTGTCCACATCAATTTGAGTCTCTACAAAATCTCCAAGTTTGGTGTCCAACTCTAACAGGGCTTCTTCTATTCTGAAGGCTTGTCGGATGTCCTCATCATTAATAACCTCCACAAAAATATTCTTTAAATTCTCCACTACTGTCTCTATAGGTAAAAATTTCTCTCATTCTTCATCTTAGAAAATATTCAAGCATGCATCATTGTAGTGCCTCTCTGCTTCCAAAAGTCGCTCTTGGGCTTGGTCCTTGAGCCGATGAATCTCCTCATGTAATGTCTCCATTACTTTATTGCTATCCACTATTTTGTTTGTCCAATCATTCATCATGTCCAATTCTTCTCTGGTATATATGTCAATCAAAACCCGATATCTTTGGTCCTTTATGGCTTATAGAGTCTGCAAATCCTTACTCCATGCACGCACCTCATCCATTATACTGAAGTCCTACTTCAAAATTGCTACGATCTTATTCATGTTCTCCTGCATAGCATGCAGTAACTTCAAATTGCTTATGATAATGGTAACACCTTTCTCCTTGAAACTTTTCCACCACTCTTAACAAGCTCTCAAAAATTGATCAAGTTCTACACCTCCCCCTTCTCTAAGTACACTATTCAAAGTACACTCTAGGTGTTTAGGATTAAGAGGACCAACGACTTCAGCTAGATACCCCTTTAGGATCTCAACTTTCCTTCAAAGTGCATAAAGTTCAATCTCCTCTTGTTCCATGTACTTGAGGACCTCTTTGACTCCCATAGTCATCATTTGTTGGGCTAAATAAGATCTAGGTCTTCCCAACATAACATCCTTTAACTCAGAATCTTCAAGGCTAAGGCCTTCTACATCTGTGCCTTTAGGAGGGAGAGCCACTTGTGCATAGAAATCTTGATTCTATATGGTGGTGAAAAACATCAATGGTTGCCTCATGTGATGGAGACTCGGGTTTATTTAGGATCTCTGCAATATGACAAATGTCCTCCTCTGAAGCACGAAATTGAGGCTTAGTACTCCTCATTATCTCCTTTCAGATCCATCTAGGGATGCATCCTGCTGAAGATCGAGCTCTTGATGATGAAGGAGTATGTTCTACTACCTCCTTCCCTTTATCACTCTTGCTTGGAGTTGTCTCCTGTTGTGAGTGTTCCCCTTCTATAGCCTCAATCTCTGTAGACCCTGTTGCTTGAACCTTAGTGTCTTGGGAAATTTGTTGAGAATATTCCACCATTTTTCCTTCTGACACTTCACCCATTACCATTTTTTCTTGTCTCTCCTCTGATACTGATTCCCTCTAAATATGCTATTCCTCTAAACTCTATGATGGAGGGGTCACTGAGCCCTATTCTTCCACTATAACTCATCCCCGATCATCTACATCCAATCTTCCTCTTGAGGTTCACCTATAGGGGTGTCCCTGATCTTATCCCTGATCAACTCTGTACCTATGGACATGAAATCAAAATCTAACATTGAGAAAACATCATCACTCCCTTCACTCTGTTCATCTTCCAAAGAAGAAAGCTCTAAAGGTTTTACTTGAGTGGATGGTAGGGTACTCGTGGCACTCTTTATCCTTTTTAACTCTATGGCTCTTGCTAGTTGAGTTCTTCCTTATAGGGGCACTTGTTCTTCCTTTCCCTCTTTTGATTCTATTTCTTCTTCTTCTTCATCTCCCTCTAGAATGCTTTCAAGAAGAGAAGGATTAGGCACTAATCTTCTACTGATCCTTTTCCTTTTCTTCATTTGAATCTTAATCCTCTTCTTCTATTTCTTGGAGGTAGAAGGAGAAGCTGACTCATCTTAGGCAAGAGGAGTGGAGACTTTCAGAATCTCTCCCTCTTTTGGTTGGCTAGACATAGCAAGAGGCAACTTTGGTTCATCATGGACTTGGGTAGCTCCAATACCTTGAAACACTCGTACACTTAGTTCCTGTTGCTAGGGAGGCACCTACTCTATTTGAATCCTCTGAAGAGGGGTCCTCTTTCTTTTTTTCTTTCCCTTCCTTTTAGGAGGGTGATAATATCCAACTAGGCAATCAAGCTGGTAGAGTGTCTCTAGCCTGATAGGAGATTGGAGTGCAAAGGTAGGAATTGTGACTTTCCTTCCTTTACCCCTTTATGGGCGAGCATGTGCATGAAAGATTACAGTATTAGGAATTGAATCAAGTGGAAAAGGTTTCTTGATCCAATCCTTTTTCATTTTGATGACATGTCTTGCTCGATGATTAATGTTATCCTTTTCTTCCCTATCAACTTCTGCATTTAGAATAGGTCTTTCACCAATTTTATCTATGTTGAATAGGGGATCTAGTAATTCCTTAGAATCTTGTTGCCTTATCTCATCAAGGACATTCAAATGGAGAGCCTTTTCTACTAGATACAAAGTCATCCTACAATAGTCCCTAATGCAGACATTGTAGTTGTTTGTGGCATTCATCCAGTGATCTTCAATCGCATCCTCATGTAGAAGTCCTTTCCTGCCAAGATTCCACTTTCCCAACATTATCAAAGTATGACCGATCAAGAGAGTTATATTCTTCAAGAGGATAGTTCTCTCATTCCCACTCAAAGGTCAAAATATCCTGCTTCCTCTTCACTTGATATGCTCCTATGACTAATGGCCATGTCCAACAAGGTCTCCGTTATCTCTTGATCTTCTCATAGGTTGATTCATTTGTCAAGAAATCTCTAAGAGCACTAGTTTGTCACTAGGATATCTAGGAAGCTTCTTAGGATTGATGGATGCACTAGCTGCCCAAAGATATGTGAATTTTTTGAACTAGATGAAGTAGGCTCTGAGAGCCATGATATGTGCTTTGGCTTCATTAGATAACCTCTTCCCATAGTCTCCCTTAATGAATTGAATGACCACAAAGATAAACACATCATTAATGATTATGTACTCCTTGCTCTATGCTGAGAGCTTCTTCTTCATTAACTGAGGATAGATTATGCATGGCCAAGCATTGGGGTCTTACATACTGCCCTTCCTATACAAACCAGGATAGTTTGTTGCCCTTGCTGCAAGTAGGTACACCATATAAGAAGTCATGTAAAACTTCTTCTTGTCCTTCACCATCCTCAATTTCTCACACAAGTTTTCACTTAGTTTGGTGGCCCAACCTAATGGTATCTTTGCCTATCTGATGGTCTCAATGAAGTTGACCATGAAAGTACTAAGGTGTCCCACTGCAGGTAAACCCATAACTCTACTATGGAGAATGATAGAGTATTTGATATCATCCTTCATGTATCCCTGAGTCATATCCACTTTGCTTGTTATCTTTCCTCGAGGAGGCTTCTCAATGAGGTACAAGGATTTATGATGTCAATGGCCTCTTTTTGATGCTCCCTATACCACCTTTCAGCTACTTCGTAGGAGATTCAGATGAATTGGTCTGCTCTAGGAAAATTAAAGACCCTTTCAATGTTGTCAAGTCGCAAATCCAACACCACTTCTTTAGTGACACTCTTAACTATCCTTTCATCAAGAATGAAATGTTGGGATAGGGTCATGATTAATTCAGTTGATTGTACAATCCCTTCATGTGACGCTGCATTCACCAATCCTAAATGGATTGATGCTGACACCAAAGTTGACCTCTCTATTGGCTTGTTGCAAATTCTCAAGAATTCACCTAGATCTGTGAGCCCAAGGTGGGTATCTCTAATCTTAGCATAATCATCATGGAATCTTGACTTTGAAGGTACACCTTGGAACTTGAAGACTATAGGTTTGGGTGCTACTCCAGAGGTGGACACTATTTAAATATCTACACATTATGAGAAAAAAAACTTTATTAGTCCAAAAATGTGAAAGCTCATAAAAAACCATGAGTAAAAGAAAATGTCCCCTTTGGACATTTATTTACTTTTTATTTATATTATTATTATTATTATTATTTTAAAAAAATTATATATATTTTTTACTTAAAATTTTATATATATATATAACATTCTAAAATGTGTGTGTAGCGAAAAAAATGTGCGAGGTGGGAGGCACCATAGGTCTTGGTGTGTGCAACACAAGTTTAGGGTTTGGCATGAAGTGAGGTCAAGCAAGCAACGTTGATCAAGCGCACGTGGTGCAAGACTAGGCATGCACATCACTAGGCGTGCACGGTGCCAATTCAGTGCTAGCCTCCCCATGGTGCATGTTTGGGGTTTGCTGTGATATGGGAGCTGTCGTTGATGCTTGGTTCGGGCATGGAATGTAATGGGCATCGCTTCCTTTTCTTGGCACGGGCATGGATTGTAATGGGTGTTGTTGTCGTTGCTTGGTGCAGGCACAAATTTACCTTATGTGCTATGTTAAGCTCCCATGAACGCAAAAAAAAGGTGAATTATTTGAAGACAAGTATGGGGTTATATAACCCTGGTGCCAGGTGGGGGGTTTGCGGTGTGCACCGCACCCCATGCGCGCTCGTATGTGCTTGATTTTAAAAAAAAAAATTCAATTTTTTTCACCTTTTTAACATTTTTTCAATTTTTTCCATGTTTTTGTTTTTTTCAAATTTTCTAATTTTTATAATTTTTTTGAATTTTCAACTCTAAAATTCTAACTCTAATAAAACTTTCTTCTCCCGGCTCTCGAAATGTGAGTCTGGGGGTTTAAAAAAAATAGGGGGTCCCCATTCCTAGTGAGGAATGGGGCGTGTGTTGTGGACACTACAACAGTTAATCCCTAAACAAGGGCTTGACCAAGGAAATACCCTCCCCTCCCCTTCAAAAAATAGTAATTTTTTCTTATATGTTGGGATAGGGTATCAGAATTAGGAATTTGGATCTAGAAATAACCAATCAGAAGCTTCAAGAAAAGTCTAGATTGACTTGGTTTTTGTGCTCTAAAAACATGTCTTTTATCCTATAAACCTACTAGTAGCCATCACCCAAATTAACTTCTACTTAGAGATCTAATATTTTAGGGTTTTCTTAGTTTTCTATTTTGATCATAGATCCATAGTCAATTTTTTTATAGCAGTTATAGATCTATAGTTTTCATTGTAGAAAGAAACATTCCTTTACATATTATAGGTAATATTTCTCATGTTCATTTGATCTCTTATCATAGACCTATTTTGACATAAGGGAGGTCAGGTAATTATACCACCTTGCCGAGTAAACACAATGAAAGAAAAACACAAAAAACAACACCAAGGAGAGAGAGAAACAACAATATTTCATTAATTCATCAAATGATCTGTAACATGATCACTTGTGAGCTCATCTCGGTTATGACCAATACAATGATCAAATATACATGAAAATGCATCTAACATGATATATCTATGATCAAGAATCCATATCCTATCTCACTAACTTATATGGTTCTTCTACATGATCTAATGCTCCCCTTCTTAAACCTAAATCTAGACTCTCTACTTCTACTTGCCAAAGCAATTTACAGAAGAATCTAGATCATCACATAGAGAAGGTCAACCACATAATAGTCTACATACATCCTAATCAATGATCCTTACATTAAATACATGACTTGAAATAAATGAACAAGTCAACTCACCAAAGAACCAACACACAAAGAAACTTCACCAAAGAAGGACTTAGACACAACTAAGCATCAGGAAAAGTGGTCATCAAATAGACTTAGCCAATAAAGCACTCAAAAAATACTAGTGCTCGACACACACTGGAACTTGATCAATATTGAACTCAAACTCGGCCAACACGGGAACTTGGCTAACACTAGGACTCAAACTGAACCAATCTTGTAAATTAGCCAACATTAGAACTTGACAAAACAACAAAGAAAAGAAGGATAGAAAATTAACCCAAGATGCTCCTACATTAGACAATTGAGGTTAAAAAAAAGATTCTCTTGAATCATGAAGGTGCCATAATTCAAGCTGAGTCCAACTCAGATTGAGAAATCCACAAAGCATTTTGAATTGGTATGTTCTTCCACTTTACCAAATACTCATAGTAATATTTTCATCTCATACTCTTGCAAACTCTCTAGTTTAATATATGTTCAATCTATTTAATTTACTTCTTAGGATAATCACTTGGTATAATAGTTTCATCATCTGCCTCATGGTACTCATATAAATCAAAAAAATAGAATAAAGGAGATATATCCATGTCATTAGGTAACTCAACTTTATATGCATTACCACTATTAAACTTCCTCAAGATTCTACAAGGACCAAACTTCTTCATTTTCAATTAACTATATGTACTAATAAGAAATCTACCTCTTTTCAATTAACAATCACCTCATCTCCAACTTCAAAAACATGGCATCTTCTACACTTGTTTGCATTCTTCTTATACTTTTGATTACTTTTTTCCAACCTTGAGTTCACTTCCTCATGCAAAGACTCCATAACATTAGCAAACACTTTCTCCTTCAACATTCCTCTTCTCTTCACCAGCAATATGCTTGAAATTTGACATACCTCTAGGTTGCATTATAGTAACAATTTAAAAAGATGGTTTCCCAATACTCCTATTTATAGAATTATTGTATGCAAACTCAGCTTGTTCTAATACCATATCCTAGTTACTCGATTTATCCTCAACTAAACATTTTAGTAAATTGCCCAAGCTTCTATTCATAACCTTTATCTTTTGATCAATTTGTGGATGGAACATAGAACTAAACTTCAGCTTACTATACATTTTCCTCCATAAAGTATTCTAGAAAGAACCAACAAACTTAGTGTCTTGGTCAAAGAGAGCACTCCTCAAAAACCCATGTAATCTGACAATCTCTTTGAAGAAAATCTTAGCAACATGCATTGTATTTGATGTCTTCTTACATGATAGAAAATGTGTAATCTTAAAAAATATATCCATAGCAAAAAATATGGAATCATACCCTCTTGTTGTCTTAGGTTAGCCAAGAACAAAATTCATACTAATGTTACTCCAAGGTTTCTTAAGAACATAAATATGTGTATACAATCCAGTATTTTGATTTACTCCTTTTGCAACTTGACAAATTCCACAACTCATTACAAACTTTTGAACTTCCTTATACATTTTTGCACAATAATACTTTTCCTTAAGAAAACTCAATGTCTTATCAATACCAAAGTGTCCAATCAATCCACTACAACACTTTTCCTTAATCAAATTAACTCTCATAGAACTTCTTGGTATACATAATTGAATCCCTTTGAGAAAAATTCCTTCTTGAATAAAGTACTCATCATACTTATTCGATTTATTTGATAGACCCAATGCTCTCCACCCTCTCCATGTCTCAAAAACATTAGGGCCAATATGATACAACTCCATCTCATCAAAGCCAAGAAGTTCACTTTGCTCAATGCATCTACAACTAAGTTAGTGACTCCACGTTTATGCTTTATCACAAATGTGTAACTCTGCAAGTTCTTAACCCACTTCATATGTCTCTGATTCAACTAATCTTGACTTTCCAAGCACTATAAAGCCTTATGATCAGTATACAAAATAAATTCTTTAGGAATAAAATAGTGTATCCACTTCTTCAAGGCTTGAACAATAGCATAGAACTCATACTCGTACACATAATATTTCCTCTTAGCATTATTCAACTTCTCACTAAAGAAAGCAATAGGTTTACCTTCTTGACTCAACACAACTTCTATTGCACTACCACATATCACATTCAACTTGAAATAATTTATTGAAATCAGGTAAAGCCCAAATAGGTAATTCAATGACTTTTTGTTTCAAAGTCTCAAAAATCTTATCAGAACCATGTGTCCATTTGAAATCCTTTTTATCTCCTCTCATTGTCTTAGTCATGGCATTATAAATAGAACTGACATTCCTTGTGAACTTTTAGTAGAAAGTAGCCAAACCATGAAATGATCTTACCTCTTGCACATTTACAGGTGTTGGCCATTTAAAAACTAGCTTAACCTTCTTAGGATCCATCTTCAAACCATCATCTAAAATCACAAACCCCAAATAAAAAATCTCATCTTGCATGAATGAACACTTGTTCAAATTGATCAATAACTTTTCCTCTCTCAATGTTTATAATTCTTGTCTAATATGCTCAAGATGTTCTTCCTTAGTCTTGTTAAATATCACAATGTCATTCAAATAAACAATCACAAACATACCCAAGAATCTCTTTAAAATGTCATTCATGCACCTCATGAAAGTAATCAGCATATTAGTCAAACAAAAATGCATAACCAACCATTCATACAAACAATCTTTTTTTATTTTGAAAGAAGTCTTCCACTCATCATGCTCTCTAATTATGATCTAATGATAATCACTCTTCCAATCAATCTTGGTAAAGTATTTTTCTCCACTCAACCAATCCATCCTTAGCATAGGAAACATATAGTTCAATGTTATCTTGTTAATAGTTTTGGAATGAGAATCTCCATTTACCATTCTTCTTAGGTGTCAATATAGCAGGTACATCACACAGACTCAAGATTTCTCTAATAAATTATTTATGCAACAACTCCTCCACTTGTTTGTTAAGTTCTATATTCTTAGTAGGTCTCAATCTATATGGTGATTTATTTAGAAAAAGAGCTCCAAGAATCAAATCCATACAATCACTTATACTTCTTGTTGGTGGTAAACTATTAGATATATCTTCAGCAATAATCTCCTTGTATTCATTAAGAAATTTCCCAATTTGTGTTGAAACTTGACTTACACTATCATCTTTTGTTGTCATTTGGTCAATACTATCATTGTTAAAAATATCAGATGAGTAACTGAGAGGGGAGGGGTGAATCAGTTACCACAAAAATAAATCTCAAATCCCTTAGATGTCAATACAAGACACAAACTCTGCTAAAATTGTATTATGTTGTAACTCGGTTAGCACTAGCAACTATTGTCACTCGACAACCACTAAAATATCAACTATAGCTTGGTAACTACAAAATATTTAGATCTTATGATATTTAGTGGGATTAACCTTAATTAACTTAGTTGTATACACATAAAATAAATAGCATGAACACAAGTGACACCAAGATTTAACATGGAAACCCAATTTGGAAAAATCACCAATTGCAACTAGTTACTATTTTTTACTATTTCTAAGTGAGCCCTATTAGGATCCAACCTTGTTAAATGTTACAAATCACATTATTAGGTGTGACCCTATTAGGAATGGCCTTATTACAGGTCTTTAGACACTTCAATCTAGAAATGCCACCTTGTTAGAAGATTTACAAGTAGTTGTTATGCTAACTCTGGTAAAATATTTGATTCATTGCTACAATGGTTAGAGAGTACCAATAAATTTACTTGATTTTTGATGCAAATATCTTTGCTAATTTCATATCTCAATTCTAGTTTGAATACTTGATCCTTCTTGATCATATAAATCTTTGTAGCCCAACAAGGATATTCTGCTTATCCTTCCAATTTGCTTCCTCTAAGCATCTTCTTATCTTCACACACTGATTCTCATTCAATCCCACAACTTTACCTTATACTTATATCATATACATTATCAAGTCAGCTTGAATAAAACTTAAAACAATTAATATTCATCTTCTCAATCAACTAGAATCAATCAACAAATCCATTAAACTCAATATGCCAAAACAAGAAAATCCTTAGTTAGTCGACCTTGCTCGATAGACACTAACCAAAATAGATTTTCCTATGTTAACCATGTAAAATTGGTTAATAGTGCAACTTCATAAACTTCCTTTGATAACCAAGTGAGCTCAGTTAACATTTATTCTAGGCCAATTTTATTTTGTCTCCCGAGTAAACTTGATAGACACTGTCTTCTGTGAATTTTCTTTCGTAACTGACTGAGCTCGGTTAAAACTTGTTACTTGCCATATTTCCTTTTTCTTTAGAGTGAACTTGGTATACACTCTCTTCTAAACTTGGCAAACATTGGAATGCTCGATAGAAAAAGGAAAGTGTCTTCATCACCCGAGTGAGTTTGGCAGACATTGACTAGTGAATATATGACATTTTGTGTAACATCAAAGAAACTATATAATTGATCATTTTTTTTCAACAATATCCCTCTTTGGCATTGATGACAACACAACAATAATAAAATGAAATTTTAGAGAAAAATACAAGGATAATATTCTTAGTTTGATTATGATTCTTTTTCATGAGAACTCCCTCTATTAGTGTGAGCTCTCTCTTACATCAATCTCTCCCTCAAGAATGATTCTTTGATTTCAGATTCTCCTTCTGTCAGTAAGCTCTCCAAATATACACTTCATAAAATTCTTCCTCATAGAAAATTTTGGCTTTACAAATTTTTTGTGATATGATAGAAAACTCTCCCTCTTTGACATCCTATGCCAAAGACAATATTTAGTGAATTTCAATGTACTTGATGCATAGATTCATATGCAATCATCCCTTTTATTACTACATCAATTTGACTGATCTTTAAGAATACTCAATTGATGCATCACTAAATATATTTTAGTGAGCTTAAAATAGGGGAATGACCCCTAACTTACCTCTTAGATACAAAAATGCATCCTTAGGTAATGGCTTGGTGAATATGTCTGCAATTTTTTCTTTTGTATTCACATATTCAAATCTCACCTCTTTGTCTTGCACCAAGTCTCTCAAAAAATGATATTTTATTGCTATGTGCTTGGTCTTGGTATGGATCAAAGGATTCTTTGATATGTTAATTGCATTGGTGTTATTACAGAAGATAACCACTAGATTCTTGATTTCTACCTTCATACCTACCAACAGTTGTTTGAACCAAACAATATTGGAATAATTGATTTTTGCTACAACACATTATGCCTCTTCTGTAGACTAAGAGATGTAATTCTTTTTTTCACTTGTCCAAGATACTAGTCTTTTACCAAGAAGGAATGCCCCACCCCTAGTTCTCTTCTTGTCATTAATGCTTCCTACCCAATCTACATCAATGAAGGCTTTCAAATCAAAGTTGCCTCCTTTATTGTACTATATTCCATAATCTTCAGTACATTTTAGATACCTCATGATTCTCTTTATTACCATCATATTATTTTATTTAGGATTAGCTAAAATCTTGCCACCATACCAACTACAAGAGCAATATCAGGCCTAGTACATACTACATATTGTAATTTTCCAATCATAGAATTATATGTGGTTTGATCGACCTCCTTGGAATCATCATTTTTGGAGAGCTTATGTCTAGTAGACATAAGTATTCCAACTAGTCTTATATCCTCCATTCCAAACTTCTTTAGTATCTGTTCGATATACTTAGATTGAGTAATATAAATACCATCTTTCTTCTGTTGAATCTGCAAACCAACAAAGAATTTGATTTTTCCAAACATCGACATCTTAAATTCCTAGTTCATTTCTTTAGAAAAATATTTACATAAGTCATCAAAAATAGTAAATAGTATATCATCGACAAATATTTCTACCAACAATATCTCCTTCTCTAGTCCTTCTTTGATATAAAGACTATTGTTTTCATTTGTCCTTTCAAAACCAATCTTCATCAAATAACTATGAAGTCTTTCATACCAAGCTCTAGGAGCTTGTTTGAGACCATATAATTCTTTTTGTAGTGTATAGAACATATCCTTTTTGCTAGGATCTACAAAACCTTTAGGTTTCTCTATGTAGACTTCCTTTTCTATAATTCCATCCAAGAATGGAGATTTCACATCCATCTAATATACTTTAAATCCTTTGTGTGTAGCATAAAGAAGTAAAGTCCTAACACCTTCTAATCTTGCAACAAGAGAAAAAATTTCACCATAATCAATACCTTCCTCTTGAGAATAACCTTTTCATAATAACCTTGATTTGTTTCTTGAAACCTCTCCATCTTCACTCAACTTGTTTCTGAATACCCACTTCATGCCAATTACATTCTTTTCTTTAGGTCTAGGAACAAAATTTCAAGTCTTATTCCTTATTATATGCTCTATTTCTTCATTCATTTCTTTAATCCAACTTTCATTTTCCAAAGCATCTTTAATAGTTCTAGGTTCAAACTCAATAAGAAAACATGTACCTTTCATTTTGTTTCTTGTCATTGTACCTTCTAACTTATGTCCAATTATTTTCTTAGGTATATGGTGCCTTCTGACATATCTTGCAATTATGGGTACTTTGGATTTACAAATTGTTCCACTTGCCTCACCATGATCTCTTGCATCATGCTTGGATCCCAATATCTTTGACTCAGGTCCTTTAGATTCTGACTCGAGTTGCACTGGTTGCAACTTGTAGCTTCTGACTGTGACTTGGGTCCTTTAGGCTATGACTCAGGTTACATTAGCTACAACTTGGGTCCTTTTGGAGATTTTGGGGTCTTAGGAGGTGAATTTTTTTAACTTCCAATTAGATTAGGCAATGTATCAAGTTCAATGTAAACAAACTTTTTGTAGTCTTTAGGTTCTAGTCTAATTTCTTCTTCACTCTTTTTTGTAAACTCATCAATCTTCACATGTGCATTTTCTATTTTCTGATGAGTAGTTAGATTCAAACATTTATATGCTTTAATTCTATAGGAGTACCCTAGGAATATGCCTTTATCACTTTTGACATCAAATTTACCTTTCCTAGACTCCTTCAAGATATAACATTTGCTAACAAATACTTTCAAGTAACTTAGATTGGTTTTATATCCATAACATAGTTCATAAGGTGTTTGATTTGAGTCTTTTTTCAATTGTACTATGTTTAAGGTATGAACTATTGTATTGTTTTTTTCCTTCCACTATTTGATTGCAATATTCTTTTGTATCATCAAGGTTATTATACAATCCATGATAGATTTGTTCCTTCTTTCTACTACATCATTCTATTGAGATGCACCAGGGGCTAATACTTGTCTTTTGATTCCTTTCTCAATGCACAATTCATTGAATTCATTTGAGATGAGTTCACCTCCTCTATCTGACCTTAGACACTTTAGTTTCTTTCCTATCTCTTTCTCAACACTAGCCAGATACCACTTGAACTTTTGAAAAGCTTCAAACTTATCTTTCAAGTACTTTAGTGTCATCATTTTAGAACAATCATTAACAAATAAAATGAAATACTTATCTCCATTGTATCTCTCTATGCCAATAGGTCCACAAACGTCTTTATGAACCTTTTCCAAGACATCTTTAGAATGATAGTTCTTGCTTTTGAAACTGATATTTCCCATCTTTCCAATTTGACAGCCATATCAAGTTTTCTCAAGCTAGGAATACCTGTCACTCTTTTTTTTTTGCTTATCTTGATTAAGTTATCAAAGTTCACATGACACAACCTATTATGTCATAACAAACTTTCTTTTACTTGAACAATGAAACATGAAATTTCACTTAGATCTAGGTAGAATAGGTTACCTTTTGTTTGATTAGCAGACCCAACTAGATTTCCTTTACCATCTAGCAGCTTGGCCTTCCCATTCATAAATTCTACCTTGAATCGAATGTTATTCAGTTGTACCACACTCAATAGATTATTCTTATGTCCTTCAACCTAGTAGGCATTATCACATCTCAGTTCATTAGTTAGCTAAATACAACCTTTTCTTTGTATGCAACAAGGTTCATTATTTTCAAATCTGACATTCCCACCATCATAGTGTTTCATATGTTCAAACTTTGATTTATGACCAGTCATATAGTTAGAACAATCACTATCAATAATTCATGAATCATTCTTACTAACATGAGATATGAGTGCCATCTTATCATCTTCATCATTAGATTCATCTTTTACAGCAATGTAAACCATTTCATCATTATCTTTTTAGCCCTTGTAGCTTTTGAAATGCTTCTTGCCTCTGAACTTGTTTCTTTTCTTTTCTTCTTTTCCTTCTCTATTGGACACCTTGCAGCAATGTGACCAACTTCTTCACAAGAAAAATATATTAGGGGAACTTTACCTTTGTACTTTCCTCTACCTTTGGGGTATTTCCTTGCAAGTAGGGCTTCAATGACTTCAAGATCACTGTCAGAACTTTCTTCTTCTTCATTTTTAGATTGTTTGTTTTTTTATTTTCCACCTTTCTTCTTGAGTGAAATCTTGGCTTCAAATATTGGCTCAATACTCTTGGAATTAGGAACATAATTTTCATATTTATCCAACTCAAAGGCAGTCAACCTTCCCATGAGAGCATCCATATTTATCTTATTATTGGGATCACATCTCTATTGAGAGATTTTTGGAAACATAAATACTAATGATATTCCTATGGGGGAGTATTGTAGATATGTTTTTGAAATTAAAAGTGACCAAAAGCAAGGGGGTCGGCCCTTAATAGTCAAAAGGCTGGTAACCAGCACATTACCAACTAGTAACAAAAATAGACAAAAAGAATAGGAGAGCCAACAGTTAGAGACAAGAACCTAAAACTAGAGAGCTAGAACCAGAAAGGAACCCTAGCAACTAACCAAAGTCCAAAGAGGCACCCAGGCCAAATAAAAACTTAATTATAGCTGATAACTAGCAAAACTATAATTGTCATAATAGTATATAAAGTCTTTAGATCCATGGACCCCATAACTGAACAGAAAAAAAAAAAAAAAAAAAGAGACTTAGATTTCTTTTTTCCCTTTTCCTCTTGCATGAAGAAGAATTTGGGCCCAGTCGTCAGCAAGGAACTTAAAGAGTAATTTATTGTCCTCCATGTCCAAGCCAGCTTCCTCCTTCTCCTATGCTAGCAATTGGAGGATAGTTGCAGCAGCATGAGTAACTTTAAGTCCAAACTTGGAGAAGGTGAAAAACCCCTCCTCCAAAGTTTTGACTCTTTCCTCCAAATTTCTATAATGCTCCTCCACCATCACCATCTCCTCTTTATGCTCCTCGATCTTCTTAGCAGCAACCTCCTTCATTTTCTGTCCCTTTGGTTTATCCTACATCACCTGTGGGTTAGAAGAAATCTTCAAATTTTTCTTAACAGGGGAAGAAATGGTAATTGGGGAATTATTATTTTTGCTTGTCTCATCACAAAAAGTAAAGGGTTTAAGTGAGAAGCTAGCTGAAACATGGGTTGTCTCAGTATTCCTTTCTTTGTCGTCCGACACTTGAGTTTGAGTGTCATCCATCAAAATGTTCCCAGAATTGAAACTTTTTTCCCCCTCCTCATTACCATCATCTTTTTCAAAGTTGGAAATGCTTTCCTCCTCCCTTCTGTCACTGTTATTGTCTGAGCTATCTTCTTCAACTTCCTCAATAGGGTATCTAATTGACTTCTACTTACCCTAGCCTAGGACTGAGCTAGCCTACCAAACCTTCTTCTTGCTTTTCCCCCAATATCTTCACCAGAATCCTCTCCAACAACCTCTACCACCTTATCAACCTTTATTTTTGTGTTTCCTTTTTGTTCTATGGCTATGTCAAGTTTTTTCTTTTTCTTAGTATCCTTACTAGGAGATGGCCTAGGAGTATGGATTTTCATCCCCGTATTGGAGCTCAGGGGGGAAATCCTACTATGGCGGGGGTTTTCCACAACAACCTCTCTGGGGGGACATAAAGCTAAGTGGAGCTGATACAGATGGAAAATTAACCCCTGATGAATAATGGTGAAGTTTAGGCCTTTACTTTTTTTTCCCTTAATATCCTTAATCATATCCTCAAGCGAATGTAGACAAAAAAATGGAATGGAAATGAAATCTCTATTTATAAAATGATTCAATAAGGGAAAATGATAGTAATAGCACACTCCAAACCTACCTTCTAGGGTGAGATACTTCATCAGGACCAGACACACATCATCCCAAGGCTTAGGTAGCTTATCCCTTTTAAACCCTCCTCTATAGTGAATCGGCTCCTCATTCTCTGCAAAGAAGTTTTTCATGCTATTCTCATCCAAGACTTTGGTGACTTTTTTCCCTTCATTGTGAGTCCTTTTGCCATGGAAATAACCTCCTCCGTGACTTGAAAAGTAATGTTGTTGATTGTGACTTTCCTATCATCCCAATTATTCACAAATTGTAACACACAATTTTCATCGTGCCCAACCATGGACAACATATATGGCAAAAAACCCCCTTCCTTTAGGAGATACCAAGTCGCTATCCTGTCCTTGAAGTTCTCAAGTCTCATTGGTTCCAACCGATTTAGATCACCTCCCATATCAATTTCACCACTATCCTGCCTCTCTTCCTCAAAAATATGCATCAGAACTTTATTGCTTTCCAATTCTCTGTGGCTGCTCTCTTGCTTTAATCCTTTGGGAGAATAGGGATCAAAATGATAGACCCACGTATGAAGAGCACCAGAATCCCATAACATCTTATTATGAGATTCGTGGGTATTAAAAAACCTAATCTTCTCTCTTCATTTTTTCTTGACATTCCAATCCATAATATCTATCGTACTTCCATTTGGGAAGTGATTCAAAGCTTGCCTTGAGTTACGATAATTGTGAAAAGACAATTTCTTTAATTCGAAAATTACTCCACTTGTCATTTGTATGGCCACGTCTGTCTCTTATTTCCAAAACACTAAAGTTAAATTTAGCGACAAAGTTCTCCATCTTGCCAAAATTGGCCTTACTTTTAAATTTAGTGATCATCATTTTGAATTCTGACACCTTTTTCCTTGAATATCAACATCCTTAGATTTTCGTTGATATCAACTAAATTTTCCCAGCACGTGATAGTATTGTAGATATGTTACTATAATGATATGCTACATTTATGACTGAGATTGTCATTGATGTCAACATAGTAGTTTTCTATGGTATCTAATAGAAGAACAACAAAAAGATCAAGTTGGTACACATCACTAATTGAGTATTCTAACTATTCAAGGTTATGGGAGATACTTCTGAGTATCTAGTATATGAAATTAACATTAGAAGAAGAAATGATAAGTCAGGAAGAAGTTATGTAAGTTTTGGTGATGTTTGTTTTGAGATAGAGTTTACAACGGCATGTTCTGATAAACTTGTTATATCTTTTACCAGAGTTTATACTTTGAGAATTGAGGTTGAGGATGTGAAGAAGATATGTTGGTAATGATGTGGCTAAGTTTTCTCATTATAATATCACATGTATGAAAAGATATTCAAGTTGCAAGATGAAAGATTAATGTTGTCACTAAATGTAATGTGTTCTTAATGTGGTCCTATAATGATTAATTGAGAAGGTCTAATAGCCGACTCAAGGAATTTGATTATGGACTCAGTATAAAGGAAGGAAATTTTACTTTATCAAGTATGACATGAAAGATTAATTTTGTAAGCAATAAAAGTGGAATGCAAAGTTGAGTAGAGCAAAGTAGAAGTGAAAGAAACTTCATTGCTGAGCTTTTGCTAAGTGATTCGAGATTTGATATTTGGATCCAAGGATCATGACCTGGTCTACAAGGTCTATCAATGATTGGTTCAGTTAACAGAACCAAGGAAAGAAGAACATAATAGTAAATTACTTGTTTGAGTAGTGAGCTCTTCTTGTAGTTTAAATTGCATGTTTGGGCAATGGGCTTGTTGGGACTCAAAATCGAAGCCCTGAGTTTGAGTACCACTAAAAAATAAGCCCTATAAGCGCTTTTGAAGCATATGTACTCGACTGTCCATTTGAGGCCCATGAGTTGTTTAATATTTCTAACACCTTACATTCAGTATGTCTATGTGTCCCATGAAGATAAATTGTCGTTCTGAATCATTCTGTGAAGTCCTATTTTGAGCAATTGTCAATTCTGCATTTTTGTTGTGTCAAATAGCAACAGGAGGCTATGTTTGCATTTGAATATCTTATACCCAGTAATGTTTCAAAACTCACTGCTTTGAGAGTGTTTAGTGTCTATACCAAAGAGCCTATGTTTTAGATTTTGAGTCATTTTGAATCCATTTGAATAGGTTTTGAATCCCTCAAAGTTGGTTATTTATTGATGTCTTGCTGATGCAATTTATTCTAAATTCTGGGAAGCCCTATTTGACTTGTTATAATTTTGACCCACTTGATCAAAATGAGAAAATTCATTTTGCATTACATTGTAGAGGTGAAAGACTTAGTATGTCTCAATTTTGAGCTCAAGACAAATCCATTTGATAAGTTTTTGAATGCAATTTCTAACTTTTTACTGGTGTCAAGAAGTGCAGATTTGTCAGAACCCATGTTTGTGATGTCATAACTCTAAATTGATGATAGGTGAGATGGAATGGATTGTACCACTACATTTTACTCTAAAAATACTTCAAGAGTGTCAATTTTCAAGTCTTGACGAATTCATCTGTACACTTTTTCAGGTCCATTCCATTTTCAAAAAATGTTTTTATGTCATTGTTTCCAGTCTGCAAATTATGAGTAGCCCACTTTGACCGCTTGCCATTTTCGCCTTGTTATTCATCATGAACCCTAATCATATATTTATATTTTCCTCATGATAGTGAACCAATGACCTAGCTTTTTTTTTTCCCAAGTATCAGTTTGCCTAGTTTTTGAAGCCAAATCCTAATGCAATTTATTGTTTTCTAACATGTTTGCTTACAGGCAATTCTGAGAGGGTAGCTTCATTAGTCAATATCTTTTGACTGAGAATTTTTCATGAGATGAGATTTGACTGGGTAAGATTATGTGGAGCAAAGAATCAGTATGTTCAATCTTAGACTCGGGTCTGGTGCTTTGGTCAATTTTTAAGGCCAGTCAACAAATCCCTTGGAACTAAATTGACAGTTCGCAAAAGGGGGCTAAGTGATTTTTTAAAATTTGAATCAATGATGAAGATTTATTCAATTATAATTAGGCATTCAGTAGATAAATTTGAAGGATCAGGAATTTGAAAATGAATTTTTTTTAGTTGAACCCACTTTGGGGCCCGACTGATTTCATTAAATTAACAAGATGTTAAGTGGCATATAAGCTATCAAAGAAGAGCAGAACTAATCAAATCTTCAAATTACTTCATAGTGCTATTTATGGAAAGGGAGTTAAGGCTACTCATATCAGAAATAATATTTGTAGTTCTCTAGCTTCGAACATGGTGGAAACAAGAATAATGAGAAAGTGATGGAAAAACTTGAAAAACTTCATAAAGAAAACTTGGGGAATATCTATGATATTCTAGATTTGCAACTTTCTAAAAGTACATCTAAGAAGGAGAAGGGGGTGTCTATGAATTTGAATCTTGATCTGCATGGGAAGGGTTTGAATTTTGAGGTGGTGTAGGGTTTGGGAGAGAGGGTTTTGGTCATTGGGATTTAGGGTTGCAAAGACACAATATGGAAGATGGTTTTGGATTTGAATTGAAGAAGGAAAAGATGAAGCCTAGGATCCATGATCCTCCGAGACCTTCAATGGATCCTCTGAGACCTTCATTGGAGATGTTTAGGTCATAGGATATGGTGGAAGAGAGAGGAAAAGTAGTTGCACAAGGCCAGGAGAGAAGTGGGAGGAGGACGGATTAGGTCCATTCAGTCCAAAAAGGTGAGGAAAAATGAGAATGGATCTATTCCCTTGGCTCCATCCTATGCTTTTATGACTACAGGTGGGAGTATTTCTAACAAGGAGGACAAGAATTTTCTTGGAGCCCAGATGTCTTCTATCAGGGAAAAGCAAAGGATGAGTAAGGAGAATGAACATTCTTGTAGATCTAAGAGAAAAGAGAGGATTTCTAAGACATCTGATCAAGGGGACCTTTCAATTGAGGACAAGGGTTCAAGGACATCTCATGAAATGGAGAACATGGTGTCCAACTCTAATGGTGGAGAAGAACCCCCTCCCACTATCAAGAATGAAGCCTTAGCTCCAATGGATTCATAAGCAGCTTACCCCATTATGCCTTTGTCTTATTCATTCCCAATGCCTATGCACTTGGGCTATACTTTAACATACATTATGCCTTTTTGGTCTCCTACCACAACCAATGCTCCTAATTCCTCAACAATTTCTTATTCCACTCCTCCATTGTCTCCTAATGTTTTGTAGCTTGTTCCTATGCATGCATTTCCTCCCTTTCAGATGCCCTCACAAACAAGTTGGTTTGCAAACCAACACAAATGTACAAGAATAGGGCCTACACTTTCTTCTCATAAATTGGGAGCATCCTCTAGAAGGAGCTCATAAATAGTTTCGAACAATGAGCCTAGGTCTTCTCTAGAGGCATGTAGTAATGACTCAAAGAGCCAATCAAGTGCCTCTTATGCCATGGAAACAACACAGAGAGATTCTTCAGTGAACAAAGTGCAAGATCAAACTGTGGCATCATTAGAGGTTAGTATTGTGAGCCAAGTAGAACCTCCACAGGTTGTGGCAAAGGAGATATTTGAAGCAACTCATTGTCAAATAAAAAGCCGTAAAGAAAAGTCTACAAAAAAATTTCTCTGGTGATATGCAGCATCAAAAGTCTATAAATGGGAATGAGATGATGCCAAGTTTTTGACAAGGACAAATTTTAGCGTCACTTATATACGAGTTCAAATGCAAAAGTATGGAATTGAAGCCACTAGTTGAAGAGGCAAGAAACATTTCAAGGTGTCGAATAGAGAAAAAAAAGTAAAGGTTTTAGTCCCACATTGGGGATGTGATGAGTTTTACATAGTTTAAATACTTTTCATCACAATACACATAATTTCTTAGAGACATATGGCATTTGAAAGCCGTGAGTTGCAAGGTGGGGCTCGTGGTTGGCTAGGGGACCTCAAATTTTGAGCCTCGCAACAAATTTTAAATGAAGATGGTCATGCGATGACATGGCACCAGACACCCAGATGCTGACACATGGTACATCCTATGGTGGGCACTTTCCTACAATATGAAGATGTGCGAAAGTTAGCTAAAGCAAGTAAGCATCAACGAACCTCGATCTACGGTGATGTGGGAAGCACAAGGAAGATGCTTACTATGCAACAAGGTGGCCATTTTTAG
The DNA here is from genome assembly GCA_028749045.1 of Cupressus sempervirens. Taxonomy (NCBI): domain Eukaryota; kingdom Viridiplantae; phylum Streptophyta; class Pinopsida; order Cupressales; family Cupressaceae; genus Cupressus; species Cupressus sempervirens. The sequence goes on along the minus strand of CM053789.1, from coordinate 820,695,152 downwards.
TTCAACACATGGTAGTGCCAAATGGACCATTTAGAGGGTGCCATGTGGTACCCAGTGGTAGGTGACTCTGCAAAGGTTAGCCAATTAGGTGTTGCCATGTGGTAGCCTGGTCAAACCAGGTTTGACTCGAGTCTGAAGGGTGAAAAAATTTGGAAATGATAATGTTAAATCATTTTCAAAAAAGGGTACATATGTGCAAGTTTTTATATTGAAAATGGCATATCCTATAGTTCAAACATTAGGATATTTTGAAGTTTTGAAATTTCAAAGTTCAAACCAGAGCCTTTAGCAAGGGGTCTATTTTTCAAAATGAGATTCTGGGAGTTCCTAAGAGGCAAATATAGTGATATTATATATCGTTGGAACTGGGAGAAGACAACCTTTTTGATTATGGAGTTTTTTTTTGCACAAAAATTCACTGGTTTGAGTTATGGCTAGAAATGTAAAACTTGGGCCTTCTTGGTGAAACTAATGAATTTTGAAAATGTAGTTATAGTCTTGGTAAAACATGGTAAAAATGTAGTTAGGGTCAAATTTGGTTACCTTCAATCAGTTTAAACTCGTATTTTTACCAACATTTCATTAGGCTTTGAGATTTTTGGAAAACAAAATGGTTTTCATCATTGAACAGGAGATATTTCAAGTTTGTTACAAGATAATGATGAAAACAAAATTAGATCAAAAGGGTAGAATGAAAAGGAGGTTTTACAAGAGCAAAGGATGGAATTTCAAGTGGACACATGTCATCTTTAGATCTTATCTGGGAATTCACTCCTTGTCTATATCTTTCTTCCTCTCACCCATGGTAAGGGTTCTAGTTTTTTCACCGTGAGACCATTATTGGTTAGAAATTTTTAGTCTTTCTACAAGACCACTTTATTGGGTCTAGAACTCTGATTCCACCATCATTCTTCAACATATTTTCTCTTGTATGATAGCAGTAGGAAAGATAATATAGCTAGTTCTAATATGTTAGGTGTTTTCATGTTTTGATTTCCTACATATGAATGTATAATTTCAAGGAAATGAATATAGTTGAGAAGAAATCTCTTTAGTTTCATTCTTATTCTCATCTCCTTCCTCTATTATCTACAATGTTTTGTGTTTAAGAACAAAGAGCTTAAACTCATTTGCAATCCCTTAAGGTTGTATGTTTGGATAAGTTTGTTATTGGAACAAAGAACCAATTAAATGTTTATTTACCTTGACAAGATTGTGGGTTTCATCTAGAGGATATTAAGTAGTGAGAATCCTTATGAAGATAGATGTCTATTTACAAGGTGAATGGATAGATCAGATATCTGAATATATGAATATGTCTAAGGTATCCATATGTATGTGTTTGATTCATGGAATTGCCCAATAGATAAGGCACTGATTAGCTATAGGATCATTTGTCTTACTACTACATATTTGGGGCTTTGTTTGACTCAACATCATTAATCAAATGCTTTTCACTTTCATGTTGAAGAGCTACAATAGGATGCCCTCACTCAGCTTGTGGATTCCATAGAATTGAAATTTACTACTGCACATCTTTGTGATTGCATAAGTATAGGAGATTAAGGGTTTTCATCTACAACTAATAGATTTAGGAATATGTTTTGCACTGGTACCATGTAATTGAATCTGAGGTCCAACCACCTAAGTTTTGCAGAGTCTAAAGTAGAAGAAGGGTCTAGCCTTATAGTTGGCCCAATATTTGAAATATTATGTCAAAGATGGGAGTTAGTTGCCCCTAGATGTACCTTATTCTCATCGGGGTAATTTAAAACCTTCTTATGTTTCAAAACACCAATAGGGTTCATCTTGCATACATTGTACCACAACTCCTAACAAGGTTGGAATCTCCTAACAGGGACACTATATACTAAATTTTGTAATAGACTCTGAATAGGATCCATCCTCTAACAAGGAATATTTATATTAGTACATCATCTTGTGGACATCATTCCCATTGGGGTTTTCCCTCTAATCACGGGTTTCCCTAGTTAACATATTTGGTGTAATTGTCTATGTGCATCTTATTATGGTTGTTGTTTAATTTGGTTGAATGGTTAATTTTTTTAAAAGAAAATGAATGTTTTAATTGTTGGATAACTAATTCACCCCCCCTCCCCCTCTTAGTTATCTAACAATTGGTATCAGAGCATAAGATCCTTGAAGATAAAGTTTAACAACTTTGGGAGATCCATGACAAGCATATTTAGGAAAGATAGTATGAAGTTTGATAGAATAAATTATGATAGTTGGACACATTTCTTCTGTATGGATCCGAGATATTAAATCTTGACAAAATTAGAAAAGACAATCATTGTTGAAAAAGATTTGGAAAATTGTATCGAGGATGAAAGAGATCTTTTTATATAAACCTATTGGAAAACCTATGATAACTAGACATAAGTTATCTACAAAGGATGAGACACCTACTATTGAGAAAAAGAAGTACATATCTATGATTGGAGGATTGCAATATCTAACTCACACAAGGCCATATATAGCGAATGTAGTTGGAATTGTTGCAAGATTCTAAGTTGATTTGAGAGAAGCACATTATGTAGGAGTCAAAAGGATATTTAGATATATGAAAGAAACATCTTAGTTTGGATTGTGGTATGACACATCTATTGATTTTATGCTAACTGCTTATACTAATACTAATTGGGCAGGTAGTACAAATGATCGAAAGAGCACCAATGGTGGAGCCTTCTTTCTTAGAGGAAGATTGGTTTCTTGGTTAAGCAAGAAGCGGGATCATACATCACAAAGTACAATGGAAGTAAATTATGTTGCAACAACAAACAATTGCAATCAAGTTGTTTGGATGAAGTAGATGCTAAAGGATATAAGGATAGAAATCAGTGAACCTACTGTCACACATTGTGACAATACAAGCATGATAAATGTGTCTAAGAATCTAGTGTTTTTGATTAAGTAAAATAGGTTTTACAAGGATCTTGAAATCCAAAAGTTTTACAACATAAAGATAGAAATTTAAAAAGTCTAGCTAACATGAAACTGCTACAAAAAGCTAAAACCAACAAAAGGCCCAAGGCTAGGAGGCAAAAGCCAACACCCAAAAAAAACTATGAGAAAAACCAAAAGAGAAATAGACTAATGGTTGTCCTTATCCAGATCCTATAGAGTTTTTGCAGCTCTGTTATCCTTATGATTGTCTGTTCCTTCCTATTTCTTGTTCTGGGTTTTCTCCTGGTTCACCTGGTCCCTAGAGTCTTTTCGAGCAGCCTCTTCTTGGCCAGTCTAGCCTGGTCTTCTGTATCATGTCCCCACCAAGGCCCTCTCTCATCAGAGAATCCCCTAGAATAACAATGTTATCATTCAGGGTGTGTAGAGTGTCCACAATTTTTTTGGTCATGATCTGGTCCTCGGTGTCTAAGAATTGCATTAAAGGGCTAAGCACATTTTTATTAAGTATCACATATTTAGAGAGAAAGTTGCAAAAAAGGAAATCAGATTGGAGTATGTGAGAACTAAAGAGAAGATTGTAGATATATTCACTAAGCCTCTTCCCAAAAAGACTTTTGAGTATTTACAAGGTATGCTTGGGGTTATGCCCCTTCCTACATTAGAGTAGAAGATGCAAGAGTGCATTAGTCCATTGTAATAGAGCACCATTGTTGTTGGACTGAATTTTGATGCTTCTTGTATGGGGGAGTATCTGTGATGGACAAAGTCATCTAGGACTCTTATTGGATGTTGTTTTAAACAATGTCTTTGGACACTTGAGCTAAGTAAGAATCAATTGTTGCAGAGTTTGATGCAGTAAATTTGGTTGTTGAAACCTTTGAAATTGATGTCAACGGGGGAGAAGTTCGGCATGAAAAATAGCATGTTCAAAAGATGTGTAACATGACAGTTGAGAGAAGTTTGGCATGAGTACAGTATGTTTGAAAGAAGTATAACATGGAATGACACTTTGATAGAAATCACATTGAGGTATATCAATGGGGGAGAATGATTGATGAAGAGGATTTGAAATGTAAGATGAATAGTCTTTTGTTGGTATTCTTGGAACTAGATGGTTTTCATCTATGTTGCCATCAATGTCAAAGGGGGAGATTGTTGAGAGATTGTTAGAAGTATGAATGCTGATGATATTCCTATACAAGAGTATTGTAGATATGTTACTATGATGATATGTTACATTCATGACTTAGTTTCTCATTGATGTCAACATTTTAGTTTTTAGAGGTATTTGACACAAGAATAGTGGAAAGATCAGGTTGGTATGCATGAAAAGTTGAGTATCCTAACTATCTAAGGTTATGGGAGATACTTCTGAGTATCTAGTATATGTAGTTAATATCGAAAGATGAAATGATAAGTCTAGAAGAAGTTATGTAAGTTTTGGTGATGTATGTTCTGAGATAGAGTTTATAGAGGCATATTCTAGTAAATTTGTTATATCTTTTAGCAGAGTTGATATTTTGAGAATCAAGGTCCTATAATGATTAATTGAGAAGGTCTAGTAGCCAACTCAAGTAATTGTATTATGGAATTAGTATAAAGGAAGGACATTTTCCTTTATTAATTATGACTTGGAAAATTAATTTTGTACGTAGTAAGAGTAGAATGCAAAGTTAAGCATAGTAGAGCAAAAGTGAAGGAAACTTCATTGCCAAGGTTTTGCTGAGTGATCTGAGGTTTGATGTTTTGATTCGAGATTTGTGACCTAATCTACAAGTTCTAATAGTGATTGGTTTGGTTGAGAGAAAAAAGGAAAGAAGAGCATAAGAGTAAATTACTTGTTTGAGTAGTGAGCTCTTCTTGTAGTTTAAATTGCATGTTTTGGTAGTGGGCTCATCTTGCATACATTTTACCACAAATCCTAACAGGGTTGGTACAACTCTTAATAGGGTTGCAATATCCTAATAGGGATTCAAAGCCTCGTAATAGGGACTCTATGTACTAAATGTTGTAATGTACTCCTAACAGGGTCCATCCTCTAATAAGGAATATTTATATTAGTACATCATCTTATAGGCATCATCCCACCAGGGTTTTCCCTCTAATCAAGGGTTTTCCTAGTTAACATATCTCATTTAATTGTCTATTTGCATCTTATTATGGTTGTTGTTTACTTTGGTTGAATGGTTAATTTTGTTTAAAGAGGATAAATATTTTACTTGTTGGATAACTGATTCCCCCCCCCCTGCTCAGTTATCTTGGTGGACTATTGTTTTTAACAATCTAATCTCTTGAATTATAGATACTATAATTGCATAAATAGGAAGAAGGGTATTGAGTACCTTGTTGACCATTGTTGCATCATTAATTTCTCCTCCAAAGGCTCTGATTGCACTTACACTTGCTTTGATTCTTTCAACATATTTTGTGATGTTTTCATCCTCTCTCATCTTCATCTGATCAAAATGGCCTCTAAGAATTTTTCTTTGGCTCTCCTCACATTATCATCTCCTCCATATATATCCTTCAATTTGACCAACATTTCACGAGTAGTAGCACAATCTTTAACCTCATCAAACTCCACATAATTAAGAGTAGATGAAATGTCAATTATCATGATGTTATGGTTCTTCTTTTCAGCAATATCTTTCAAATATTTTAGACCTGAGTCATTGGTGGTTGCCAGATGTAGCTTTATAAGGTCCTACCATGCCTTGAAGTTATCTTTGTTCAATTTGGCAATCTCTCTTCTATAACACATCATCTTTAGCTTAGGTCCTTGAAACCTTCTCTACAAGCGCCAAAAGCTCTAATAACAATTGTTGGAAATATAAAACTAACTGAGAGGAGGGGTGAATCAGTTACCAAAAAAATAAATCTTAGATCCCTTAGATGTCAATACAAAACATAAACTCTACTAAAATTGTATTCTATTGTAACTCAATTAACACTAGCAATTATCGTCACTTGGCAAGCACTGAAATATCAACTATATCTCAATAACTACCAAATATTCAAATCTTATGATATTTAGTGTGATTAACCTTAATTAACTTAGTTTCATACACATAAAAGAAATATCATGAACACATGTGACACCAAGATTTAACATGGAAACCCAATTTGGGAAAAACCACCAATTACAACTAGTTACTATTTTTCACTCTTCTAAAGTAGCCCTATTAGGAGCCAATCATGTTAAAGGTTACAAAACACACTATTATGTGTGACCCTATTAAAAGATTTAATCACCCTATTACGAGTGGCCTTGTTAGAGGTCTTTAGATACTTCAATCTAGAAATGCCATCTTTTTAGAGGATTTACAAATAGTTATTAGGGTAACTCTGTTAAGAGATGTGATTCACTGCTACCATGGTTAGAGAGTAACAATGACTTGACCTGATTTATAATGCAATTTTCTTTGCTTATTTTAGATCTCAATTTGGGCTTGAATACTTGATCCTTCTTGATCAAATAAATCTTTGTAGCCCAACATGGATATTCTTCTTATTGTTCCAATTGACTTCCTTTAATAATCTTCTTATCTTCACACACCCATTCTCATTCAATCCCACAACTTGACCTTATACTTAAATCATATACATTATCAATTCATCTTAAATACAACTTAAACCAATTAATATTCCTCTTCTTAGTTGGCTAGAATCAATAAACAAATCTATTAAACTCAATATGAAAAATCCTTTGTTAGTCGACCCTACTCAGTAGACACTAACCAAACTAGACTTTCTTGTGTTAACCAAGTAAACTCAATTAATACTACAACTTCATAAACTTCCTTTGGTAACCAAGTGAGCTTAGTTAACACTAGTTCCAAGCCAAAATTACTTTGTTTGCCGAGTGAAATTGGTAGACAATGTCTTCTGTAAATTCTCCTTGGTAGCTAAGTGAGATTGGTTAACACACGTTACTTGCCATCTTTCCTTTGTCTCCCAAGTAAACTCAATAGACATTGTCTTCTGAACTTGGCAAACACCAAAATGCTCGACAAACATAGGAAACTATCTTCATTGCCTGAGTGAGCTTGGAAAACATTGACTGGTGAATATATGAAATTTTGTGTAACATCAAAAATAATATACAATTAATCAATTGTTTTCAATAATATCTCACTCAACCATTACTATCATGACTTGGTCCTCTAGGAATCACATCAAATAATTTTTTTTTCTTCTTTATGTCTTTTTCAAATTGCTTTCTATTAACCATACAAACTCTAATAATAGTACAATTTACCTCATCTGGAACTTCAATCAAAGGGAGAAATATTTTATTTCTTTCATTCATCCAAAGAGTATATTGGTTCAATCTACTATCATGTACAACGTGTCTATCATACTACCAAGGTCTTCCCAATAGAATATGACAACAATCCATAGGAATAATATCACATATAACTTCATCAAAGTAATTTCCAATTTTGTATTTCACAAAAAATTACTCACTCACCAAAAACTTATGATTATCTTTGATCCATGAATCATGATAGGGTTTAGGATGTCTCAAACTCTGCAACTGCAACTTTGTAACCAGCTCCTCAGATGCCAATTTTTTTGAGCTACCACTATCAATAATCACTTTGCAACATTTTCTAGCCATCTTACATCTATTTTTTAAAAGACTTCTCTTCAAGATAGGTTCCTCATCATCTCTTTCACTACAAAAACTTCTCCTTACCATCAAGTTATATCTAGCCTCAAGTCCACTCACTAAACCCTTAAGATCTCCATGAACCACAATTCTACCTTTATTACCTTCATTCGTCCTTCCCACATTTTAACATTCAAAGGCTCTATGTCCTTGTTTACCATATTTAAAATAGTTAACACTAAATCCTCCTCTTTCATAATTTCTTTGGTAAGAACTACCTCTTCCTCGATAACAACTACCTCCTTTCCACTTGACTTTGCCTTTGTCCTCGATTTCCACTCATTTTTGCCCTTATCATGCATAGAACTATCAGATCTATTATTTTCTCTATAAGATCTACCTCTTTGTCTTTGCTCATACTTCTTTGTCAAGATCTCCTCAACTTTCAAGGCATATTTATATGCTTCTTCCACACTATCCAATTTCAAAAAATTGATCTAATATTGAATTCTAGATCTCAACTCATTCAGGTACCTTGCCACTTTCTCAACATCATCATCAACATGTCTAGATATGATGTCCAATCTATATAATTTCTCAGTGTACTTCTTTACAATCATGTTCTTTTTTCTAAAAAATTTCACCTTCCTCAATAGGATCACTTGATAATTAGAAGGGAAGAATTTCTTCTTCAATTTATTCACCATCTTCAGTCTAGATCATATCTTTTCCTTTTCTTTCCTTTCTCTATGAATTTGCAAATGCTCCCAACAAAGTGAGGCATGACCTTTCAACTTAGTAATAGCTATCTTCACCTTCCTACTATTAGAAGTGCCTTCAAATTCAAAAAAAAATTCCATCTCAGAGATCCAATCCAACAAGCATTGGTGTTCAATCTTCCATCATAACTTGTCACTTCAACAATGGGTATGGAATGTGCCCTAGAAAAAACTCACAATAACCTTTACTCATCAGATTTTTCCTTAGGTTCAAGATGAGGGTTTCATGCTCTAGTTGCTCTTTCTTCATCACTAACATCAAGGTGTACTCCTCTCCTCTAGACTATCTCAACAAAATCTAATCTAGATGCAATTTGTCTCAATATAATACAAGGAGGAATTGAAAATCTAGAGCCAAAGGCACACCTATCTATCCAACCACCTCACTAAGTAAACACAACATAAGGAGAGAAGGAACAACAAATACTTTATTAATTCATCAAATTATCTACATACATGCTTAGCTATGAGACCTTCTAGGTTACGACCAACAAGATTTATGAAATCCTAAACTTAGAATTTTTCACAAATCCTTCTTTCTAACTCTTCCAGCTCCCTTAACTTCACACTCTATCTAGACTCTCCAATCCATTATTTAACGTAAGCCTAAATACCACTATTATACTTGCAAAAATGGATTATAGAAGATTTTAGATCATAACATAATATAAGGTTAGACTCAAAATAGTCTCCACACATCCTAAGATAAGATCCTTACATTAAATTTACAACCTATATTAAATACCCAAGTCGTCTTACACTAGGAACCAATCATAAAAAAAATTGGTCAAAGAAAGAATTGCATATCAGAAAACATTAGGTTCACTTGGCACATGACAAAATACTAGGCCACAGAGCACTTGGTCAATATTGGGCAATTCAAAAAATATTGAACAACTCAACAACAACTGTTTCTTACCAACCAATAGATCTTAGCGCTAACAAAAACTCGGCACTAACAAACATAATGAACAAAGATGAGTAGGATAACAAGAAAACCTAGGATGCTCCTACATCACAACATGTCCATAATAACATTATCAACACTTCCTCTATCATGAACCATTTTGAATAGGCTCCTAAAATATCATAACCCTCTGCAAGTTATAGGTTAGACTCATATCTACCACCCTACAACCAAGATTAACTAGGGCTCTACATAATAAAATCTCCACAAGGATGAACCTGGCTCTGATACCAACTAATGCAAGGGAGGTCAAATAATTGGGGCCAAAGGAACACCTTAGTATGAAACCACCTTGCTAAGCAAACACAATGGAAGAAAAATATAGAGAACAACAACAAGGAGAGAGAAACAAAAATATATCATTAATTCATCAAATGATCTACAACATGTCTAGTTGTGAGGACTTCTAGGTTACAACCAATACAACGATTAGATATACATCAAAATGCATCCAACAAGATATATCTATGATTAGATATCTAGACCCTAGATCGCTAACTTTTAAAATTCTTCTACTTTATCTGATGTCCCCCTTCTCAAACCTAAATCTAGACTCTCTACTTATAATTGCCAAAATAGCTTATAGAAGATTCTAGATCATCACTTCGAGAAGGTTGACCACATAATAGCCTACATGCATCCCAATGCATGATCCTTACATTAAATACACTACTTGAAATAAATGAACAAGTCTTCTCACAAAAGAACCAACACATAGAGAAACTCAAACAAAAAAGGACTTATATATGATCAAGCATCAACAAAAATGGCATCGAGAAGACTCGGCCAATAAAGCACTCAGCCAATACTGGCACTCAGTACACATTGGAACTCGTCCAATACTAAATTGGAACTCGACCAACGTTAGAATTTGAACTCGGCCAAAGTTTTATCTCAACCAACACTAGAACTCAGTGAAATAATAAAGACAAGAAGGATAGAAAATCAACCTAGAATGCTCTTGCATCATATTTTTATATTTTAATTGAGTTGATTGCATACATATTGCTCCTAGATCTAATTTATATTTGTAATTTAATCAATTGGTTCAATTTATATTAGCATTTCATATCTTAAGGTTAATAAAAATTTCTTGAAAGAAGACTTGATTGCATACTTTCTTAGTATATTTTGGATTTAGTATTGGAATCCCTTCATCCTACACAAATTGTGCTAATCTAACTTGAGTTATATTAAGAGTTATGTTTGGAAGCCCCTCTTTCTCTTGTATCTGAATGCTAGTGAAGTTGAACTCTTATATTTATGCATCTTATTATATGTGTCTACTTTTTTATTAAACATTATCAAATACATCTTCTATATCCAACTTTATTAGGTGAAAAATGGAAGTGAGAAAATGGGACCTAAGCTTCCACTTTTCAGTAACATTGAAATGTAATATAAGGGGAGAACGAGAATTTCCAAGGACAACCCCTTGTGGATTCAAATTAGATTAGTAAGACCCAAGTAGAGGATGGGATGCAAATACTAAATTCGAATTCTGAAAATGAATTCAATACAAGGGAATGCTCTTTTTCCCATATAAGATAATGTATAAATGTAAATACAAGATTGAACTAATCAACTTAATAAGATGTGTAATGTAAATTTAGCTGCAAATGAATGAAAATAATCTAATTAAGATATGAAACTATGCTTAAATTGAAAATTGAAATGAAATGATAGAGTATTCATCTTGAAATATGTAGGGGAAAATGTCATTTTTATCCAAAAAAGTGTGGATCTAGTCTTGATCTTGAAATTTCATCTATGGGTCCTCAAAAATAATAGAAAATCTAGAAAACTTAAGAAAAGGTTTTTCCTATTGAGGTTCTGTGAATGGGTCGACCTAGAGGAGAATTGTCCAAATGTCATTCCACAAATTCATTGTGTTCTCGGGACCTTGTAAGAAGTTTGACCCGACTTTTTTTGAAAGGTCTCAAGGAGTTATTTCTATATTTGCAAACCCAATTTCGCTAACCTTCTCCTACACATAGAAAATATGATTTTTTATTTGTGGGTGGATATGGGTTTTCCTTGTTCAATCCCTAGATTGAGGAATTAACATTGAACTTAATGTTAATCAGGTACCAAGTGGAACTTTTTGTTAGTTTGTGGTGACTAATCAGAGAAGTATTGTACACATTTCATAAATCTTTGGGATAGGTGACTAATCAGAGAAGTATTGTACTATACTGATCACACCTTATTTAGATAGAAATAGTGGAACCCTAAAGTGGGAATATATTATATAAGATAGCTTAGGGTTAGGGATTGTTGTAATGCAATGTATAATGAGTAGGTTGTTCTTGTGGCAGTATCAAGCTATACGGGTTTGTACTATAATCACTTGATAATAAGAAAGGTTGGATGACTGTGTAGGTGGATGTAGCCTAGGTTTTGGGTGAACCACATTAATTTCATTTATTACCTATGTTCTTATGGTTTTCTTATTTTGTTTTTCTATTTAACTGTTTATTTGTATATTGTTTTGGATCTATCAAATCTTAACACTTTTTGCTATGAACCTTTTCCTATAATTTTCTCACTCTCTTAGTGTTTTAATTTTGATGGGCTAGGGTAGCCCCCAAGAGGTGGGTCAGGCCCCTAGGATTTTTCTAGATCTTTGACTTGTTCTAACCTCAATAGGGAGTATCTAGGAAATAGTGGATCCAAAGTGCCCCATGGGTGGGGACCCCGTGGATTATACTATGCTACCTAAGGTTTGTTAGGAGAAATCTATGGGCCCTCCTATAGCCCAAGGATGGACGGATGTGATCCTAGGAGAGAAATTGACTCAAGTTCCCCTAGAAGCCCCCACGATAATTAGTGGTGATGAGGGGTTGGAGATTATTATTTCAAACAACTTGGTCGATAGTGTGTCTACCAACCTAAGATTGTGTTTGGTGGGTTGGTTTGTGGTCTTCTTCCCATCGATTGAGATGGTCATGAAGTGGATAAGCCAAAAGTGGAAGGTGAAAGGGTCTGTGGTTATTTTGGCAATATCTGGGGGGCTCTTCTACTATAAATTTATGGTGGGAGAATATATGGAAATGGTTTTGGCTGGGTCATGCTACTATGGTAAGCACAGTCTAACGGTGGTTAATTGACACCTTGCTTTAGACCTAGTGAAGGAGTTGAATAGGCTATCTCCTATCTAGGTTAGACTCTCAAGCCTCCCCCTAGACTTTTGGGATGGAAGGGTCCTTAAGTCGATCGGGAACTCCTTTGGACACTTTGTTGTTGCAGATGTGGTCACCCTTTAGAATTCCAAGCTAGTTTTTGTGAGGTTTAGTGTGAATTTAGCTATTGGCACTACACTACCATAATCCATCGTGTTGAGTTCTAAGTGGGGGAAGAAGATTCAGCCTATTTTTTATGAGAATGTGGGACTATTCTTCTAGAATTTTTCAATGTCTAGACATTTTTTTTGTTGACTGTAAAAAGAATAATAAGCCTTCTAGGAAGGGAGAAGAGACTGTGAGGGAAAAGGAAGCAAAGGACTCACTGAAGGAGAAGGAGGATGAGGAGGTTAGTGGGAAGGTGATTAACAAATTTACAACTCTAGGGATTCTAGTTAAGGGAAATGAGGAGGTGAATATGATGCCTTCTGATGGGGAAAGACTAAGGGCAGTGGAGTCCATTGAGCTCTCAGAAAGGACCCTAGAGCTAGGAGAGTCTTCAAGAATGGCAGAGGAAGGTGAGATTGTTGACATTGATGGGAGAGATTCCTTCCCCTTTCTACAAGGAATTGAGGATCTTCTAAAAATCCCTATGAGGAATATGGTGATTGAGGAAGTCTATGGGGGTGTGGAGGAAAAGTGTAAGGATATTTGAGAAGTCAAGAGGAATGATTTGGAAGACAAAGAGGTGTCCCATGTTCTTAGTTGGAGTGAATATTTTCCTTCGTTTGAAAAGATGAAGGAAAAAACCACTACCTCTTCTTCCCCTCTAGGGGAAGATGAGGGAAAATTGCAAACTCAGAGAAGATGGACTAAAGTTTCAAAGAAACCTAGGGGGGAGGAGATGAAGCTGTATGTGGGGAAGACTATGAAGTGGAATAGAAAGATGAAGCAGATGGCAACGGAGGTAGCTAGTGGTAGGAAACCTACCCTAGAGTCTATGGCCAAGGGTAGGAAATGATTATACTATCATGGAATATGAGGGGGTTGAACAGCCCTCAAAAGTTGTTTGCACTTAAGTAGCAACTATCTTATATAAGGATTGATATTCTTCTAATTCAAGTTAAAATGACCATGGCCAATATAAATAGTATTGTGGGTTATATTTGGCCAAGGGATAAATATTTTTATAGTGAAGTGGAGGGAGAATTAGGAGGTGTGGCCACATTTTGGAACCCTAGTGTTGGTAAATGGAATTTCATCCATAGTTATAAAGGCTACCTTATTATTGAGTACAAGAAAGATGAGGAGATCTGGAATGTCATTAACATGTATGCCCCAAACTCGAGGCAAGGAAGATGCCAACTATGTGAGGATTTGTCTAACTTCCTTTCCCATTCTAGGAACTCCTTCTGCATGGGTGATTTTAATTCCCCATTGTACCCCTCTAAGAAGGTTGGAGGAGTGATGGATTTTACTAATAGTATGAAGGATTTGGCTGAGTTTATAAATAAAATTAACTTGATGGATTTGGAGATGAGAGGTTTCAAGTTTACTTGGTCAAATAATAGGAAGGGGTTTGACCTCATTCAAGTAAAATTGGATAGGCTCCTTGTCCCAGTTGGCTAGAATGGGCTGACTTCATCCACTCTCATGGGATTACCCAGGATGGTCTTAGATCATGCCCCTATCATTTTTAATTGGAAAGAGGAGGTGTAGGGGGGCCCAATACCATTTATATATGAAATTATGTGGCACTCTCATTTAGACTTTAGAACTCGTGTCGACGACTGGTAGAGAATAAATATTGAGGGAATTGCCATATTCAGGCTCTCGGCAAAACTCAACAATGTGAAAAGGAATGTTCAACCTTGGCATAAGAGATAATTTAGAGATATTTTTAAGACCAAGAAGGAGGTGGAAGGAACACTGGAGGAGCTCTAAAAAGTGATGGGGGAGGGAATAGCTTCAAAAGACATGATTCTTGAAGAGGAAAATTGTAGAATGGTGTCGAAGGACACAATGAGTAGAGAGGAAAAATTCTAGAAAGAAAGGTTGAGAATATTATGGCTAAAGTTGGGAGATAGAAATATAGAATTATTTCACAAATATGCCTCTAACCCTAAAAGGAGAAACACTATTAATTCTATGATGAATGAACATAATATAAAGTTAAGCAAAATGGAAGAAATTGGAAACTGGGCTAGTAGTTACTTTAAAAATTATTATGAGGAGCATAGGGCCTTTAATAGGGAGGATAGGTAGTGGTTCATTAACTCCATGCCTAATGTGATCTCAGTGAAGGAGAATGAGGAGCTTACACAACTGGTCACTAAGGAGGAAGTGCACAAAGCTATTTTCTCCATGAAGGCCTAAAAATCTTTGGGCCTTGATGGTTTCCCCCCAACCTTCTTCCAACAATTCTAGGATGTTTTAAAGGTTTATTTGGTTAGAGTAGCATGTGAATTTTTCAAGATTGGGAAGTTACTCAAGAGAATTAATAAAATGTTCATATTACTAGTCCCAAAAATTGAGGACCTGGGGGCTCTTTCTAAATTTAGACCCATCAACCTTTGTAATACTACCTATAAGATCTTCTCTAAGATAATGGTGAATCACCTAAAGCCTCTCCTTCACAAATTCATCGGGAGAACTCATAACGGGTTTGTCCTAGTCCACCAAATCTTGGATGGTGCTATCACTACTTAGGAGGTGCTACATTTGATGGATAAGAGTGGTAATCTAGGTATGGCTTTAAAGTTATAAATTTACAAATCTTATAATAGGATTAGTTGGGATTTCCTATATGAATTCATGGAGAAAATTAGTTTTAGTTAGGGAGTTATTAAATTTATTAGATCAATGGTTGAGATTGTCAACTACTCGGTGTTGGTGAATGGTTCACCTTGGGGAAACTTCAATGGGGAGAGGGTCCTAAGATAGGTGGACTCTTTTTTCTCCTTACCTATTCATCATGGTTTTTGAAGTGTTGGGAAGAGGTTTCTTGAGAAAGGTGGAAGGAGGAGAGATCAAAGGCATTAAACTTTCTACCTCCCTCCTAGCAGAGGTCATATAACAGTTTATGGATGATACCTTCCTTAGTGGGGACTCGATATCAGAAGCTAGAGCTTGGAAACATGTACAGGAGATCTATGCAGTTAATGCAGGCCAAAAAATTAACTTAAATAAAAGCAAGGTGTTCTTCAATACTGAGTTGGATATCCAAAAAAGGGTGCTAAATATTTTGAGTTGCAATACTACCCCCTTCCTAATATATATTTGGGGCTCTCATTGAGTATTAAAGAGGTAAGTAATCACTTTTGGAATATTATTTTGGAAAATATGTAAAAGAAGATGATTGGGTGGAAAGGTAAAAATTTGAGTAGTGTAGGCAAGCTTTAACTCCTGACTTCTTCCCTCCAAGGTATCCATATTTACTTCTTTTCCTTGTTAAAAATGTATAACGCTATGATAGAGAAACTAGATAAAATCTAAAGAAACTTCCTTTGGTCAAGGGGGAGAGGGGAGTTGAGAAGAACTGACTAATTCTAGTGAGTTGGGATACTATGTGTAGGCCAAAAAATAAAGGGGGTCTAGGTATCAAAAAAATTATTGACTTGAACAATTCTCTTCTCACTAAGATTGGTTGGAAACTGCTAAAGGATGAGGCTAGCTAGTGTAAGCTCCTTAAAGATAAGTATCTGGGGATCTTGAAATATATCTTCTACATCTGGAGAAATGACCTTCCTGTGGGGTCTAGGATATGGAGTAACATCATAAAATAGAATTCTACTTAGGGAAGGAGTGAGGTGCTTTGTGGGTGAGGGTAGCCAAGTTAGCTTCTTGGAGGATACTTCCAATTAATTGGAAAACCCTTGGTTTGAATAAAGTTTGGTATTCTCAATGAGCATCTCCAGTTGTAGGTAGGAAGCAAGGTGATGGATTTCATTGGGTCAGGCACAAGGTGGAAGAAGATACAACTACACCAAGGTTATTTTGATGGGGGGATCTTGGTGAAGGATTTGGAAGAGATCATTAAAGGATATAGAATTCCAAGGGTGGCTTGGGAAGATACCTTCATTTGGAAGGCAACCTTGTCAGGGGGATTTTTCAGTTGGATCAACTTATAAAATGAT
This sequence comes from Cupressus sempervirens, assembly GCA_028749045.1. Classification (NCBI taxonomy): domain Eukaryota; kingdom Viridiplantae; phylum Streptophyta; class Pinopsida; order Cupressales; family Cupressaceae; genus Cupressus; species Cupressus sempervirens. The sequence goes on along the minus strand of CM053789.1, from coordinate 820,678,608 downwards.
TTTTGAGAAAGATATGGAGCCTAATTGTTGGCAAAATATCTAGTTCAGCCAACTGATTCTGAAGGTCAATATTTTCTAGTGGGTCACTATGCATGGGAAGATCCTAACTAGATAACCTAAGAAAAAGGGGATTCCAATCACCCAAAAGATGCTATCTTTGTAAAGGAGAGGAGGAAAGTCATATGATCTTGGAATGTAGCTTTGTTATTAACATCAAGAGAAGGTTGATTCAGAAGTTGGAGATGGTATGGGTGTTCCATAAGGGAATAGATAAATTTGCTGTGAATTGGTAATGCTTGTTTCTCCGCCCTCTCCTCATCCAAATGTGGAAAGTTATAACCCCCATGTCTGTTGGGGTATTTGGAAGGAGAGAAATAATAGTGTCTTTAGAAATGAAGAAAGAAGTGAAAAGATTGTTATTGGTTTGATCTTCAAGCTGATTGTGGAGAATACGTAGAATTTTAGGTGGCAAAAATCATTGATTCTTCCCATAATGATTGAAGAAAGGATTTCCAAGTGTTGGAATCTTGAGGAAGGATTCATGAATGCTGAAAAATCCAAATAATTGGCAAGAATAAGGATGAGATGGAGCCCCCATGAGGAGAGTTGTGTTAAACTTAACTTTTATGGAGTGGCGAGAAGGGAGGGTTTGGTAGGAGCGGATTTGATTAGAGATAGAAATGGTAGAATGTTGTTGGCCTGTGTTGGTAATCTAGGGAAAGCCTCGAATAATGTTGCAAAACATATGGCTCTCCTTTGGGGCTTGAAATTGGTTATTGGTGTGGGATGGGAGAATGTGATGATTGAAGGAGACTTAAAGATAGTCGTAGAAATAGTGAAAGGAAAAATGAAAGATCTATAGACACCTAAATTTGTCCAAATCCCATTTCCTAGCCAATTAAATAGATATTTATTATTTATTTAATTTTCTTACCTTTAATTAAATAAATTTTACATTTATTTAATTATGTTCATCCTTTCTTGATTTAAATAAACTAAGGTTTATTTAAATCCTAACCTATTCCCCTTGCATGCTAACCCATTCACTTTAATTAAGAACTTCATTTACTTAATTAATCCCTTTCCTAATCCCACTTGAAATTAAATATTAAATTTAATCCTATTTGAGCACATGGCTCCTAACTTTAACCCTCACCTAACCTCACTTCCCTAACCTAACCCATCCTTCTAACCTAAGTCAATCTACTTATCCACTAATTAATCCTAGTTTCCCATCTAATCACATCCCTAATCATTTGCACAATCCTAATCAAAGGATTAGCAAACCCTAGTCACATGTGACATGTGACTCTTACATCTCTTACACCTTTTTCCCCCTTCACATGTGAACCAAAGGTGTCTCACACATGTGTGAGAAACTTTGAGCCTCCAACCCTCTTATACAAGTCATTGACCCATCGCTTTCAAAGGTGTCTTACACATGTGTGAGGAAATATGATCTTATACACCTCTTACACCTATCATAGACATGTCACATCAAAGGTTTCTCACACATGTGTGAGCATCTTGCCCCCTTTGAATGGTCAAAAACCCTCATCTACTTGGAGTCTACTTGGCCTCCACCTCATGGACACCTCATCGATCCTAAGAGATCTTAGCCATTCATCTTGTATTTGATCTCAACCGTCCATTTCATCTCTTTTCCTATAAAATGAGAGCTCTCTCCTCATTTCAAGGAAGCACTATCTAGCCTATTGTTATACTACAAGATTTGTGAGCAACCACATCCCACAACAATGTGAAATCATCAATCACTTGGTGATTTGTGAGGTTTGCATAGTGCTATTTTGATTTCATGTCATGCTTAGTTACATGTTTATCTTTCATATTTTGAGGTTTGCATAATCATGTAGGAGTATGCATGAGTTGCTTAGTGTTTATTCCCTTAGTTACATTTTTATGCAATACATTTTGGCACGCTCGATGGGACCCACTTCACGGGTTCAAACTAACCATCTAATGTCTTTGAGTGTTTTGTGAGTTTTCAAGCTTGTAGGTTGAAAAAGCACTTGGAGAGCAAATCCTATGAAGAGCCTCTAATCGAGCCATAAAGCCCATCATCATCTTTGGAGCGCATAAGGGAAGCTTTTTGACATAAAACACTCTATATTTTGCTTTTTGCTCTATTTTCAAGTTCTAGGCATGTATAGACAATTTTTCTTTGTTAATAGGAAAATTAAAAATAAAATAAAAATGCTCCTTTGTTAATAAATAAGTAGAATTTTTATTAAAAAAAAAGGCGGGGTGTGTTTTTATATTCTTCGTTTTTCTTTTTTTTTATCACTTATATATATTGATAATATAAATATATATTTCTCTATATATGTTTATATACTATATATATATATATATAAGTTGTAAAAAAAAAATGGGGTTAGCTTAAATCTAAAATCTAAAATCTAAAAACAAAAAAAACAAAAAAAAAACAAAAATTAACCCTTTTTGCAGGGTCAGCCACCTGTAGGTGCCACCAGCGGCGCCGCCCGCGAGCTCCGCCCCCGCACTCCCCACCATCTTGCAACGTCGCTCACTGTAAATTTGCAGCCACCCCTCTTTTGGTCCACCTCCCGTGCAGCACCCTGCGGCCTCTACCACCTACATCCATCGCACCTTACCCTAGTCGCTCCGCCCGCTTGCTGTCCACGCATCGCTCGGCTGCGCCACTGCATCCGTCTCATGGCCGCGCCGCTCCTCCCTGCGCTTGCTGCTTCCACTTATGCCTCCATCCTACCTACACCAACCTTCTGCTCATCTCGACGCCACCACTGTAGACTCCGCTCATCCAGCAACTTTTCCCTCCATCGCACCGCCACACTCCTGCTCCCTGCTCGCGGCTAACCACCTGCAACCCCTCCTTCACGGCCACCGGTACCTCCTCCTCCCATGGCCCCGCTTTCTCGCCACCAACATCCTTCGCTGCCACTCAAATCTTCATCTACCTCTATCTCCCAATCACCCCTGCAACCCAGCTCTTCATGTGGCCACCACTAGATTTCCTGTGTGCGACCTTCACTCCTAACACCATCGCTTGCAGTCGAGCCACGCCGCTTGCGACCAAAACCCCTCTACAACCAAACTCACCCTCTGCTGTTAACCCTAGCCGCCTTCGCACCATTCATTATTTTAAAATTTTTAATAGTCTTTTTCATTTTAAAAAACGTAAAGCAAAAAAACAAACAAAAACAATCATTGTCTTTTCATTTTCTTTTTCCTTTTTTTAAATTTTCATCTTTTTAATGCATCAACTAGATTTATTTTTTTTCAAAAATATCAAAAAAAAAAAAAAAAAATTGCTTGACATTCACTTAATCGTCAATTTTTTTCTCGCAGGCTATTGATGTCATCACTACATCAACAGTCAACATGCTCTTTTAGACCATAAGAAGCAACCTTTGATTTTTTTGCTCATAACTCGAGCATACGAACTCTGTTTTTTCAAAACAAAATATCGTCGAAAAGCTGATTCCGAGCCCGTCACGTTGATGTTGGTTTCATGAGATTTTGATGCTATTTATATCTCTATTTTTTCTGTCAAAGACTAAACTTTATGCTAACCTTTTCATTGTAGGGTTGTTTCACATTTGTCAAACATTTTCACTATACTAACTTGTGTTTTTTGCAGGGATATTGTCTCACTAACCATATTGCTTGTAAGGTTTTCTTTAATTTTGTTTTGGGAATGAACTTGTATGCTTAAACACGCATTTGTAAATGCGTGATTAATGCTGAAACTCAATCTTGAATGCATGGTTAATTGAACAACTCTTTTGCTTTGGAATGAATGATAACACAATCTCGCATGTCTAAGGATCAATGAATATTGCAATACACACTTCATTTTGGTGCATAAAATGAACAATGTTTCCATATCAAATTTTCTTATGTGGATGACATTCGATTTACTTATGTTGGGAAACTCTTGATTTGTATGACGTTGTCAAATTGGAAAGAACATTGTATGTTTTAATCACATGTGTCTTCAACATAGACTAGAAAACCTAAAATTTCATTGGGAAAGAACGCGTGTCTTATGAACCCTAGGGCCACTTACGTATTCCCTCCCCTCACACCTTCAGGTGATCTTGGGTGCACAAGAAATAAGTGGTCTTATTTTTATTTTCTTTAGGAGGCCTGCTTGAGGATTTCATCACCCCTTGGGATGACCTCAACTCTAGTGTTCTGGCGGAGTATAAAAATTGGGAGGTGAATCGAAAGACACCTCTCTTGGAAGTAAAATATTGTCACTCTTGGCTAAGCCCCAAAGAACTTTATACCTTTGGGAAGTGAAGGAGGAGATTTGGGTTACCATCTCCCCCCGACTATGTGGTAGTATTTTCTTTCATCTATAGATTTGGACCTCATGTACGTTGCGTATATCAAGGATGCCCTCTAGTTGATCCTTGTACATCCTAGTCAAACCTCATAGGATTATTGGTGTGTTTGACGTTCTTGAGTGTTTGAAACACACTTGCCTTGTACATATTTTCTTGCTTGATTTTGCATCTTAAACCTAAAAATCCAAAAAAATTATAAAACTTCAAAAATCCAAAAAAATCTCAAAAACAACAAAAACAAGTCTTGGTTCAAGTCCTCTTAGTCAAGTTTTCCACATCAATTCCATGTCACATCTTCCCTTCATCAAAGTCATCACCCGCATACATCTCTTGTCTTCATCATTCAAATCTTTCCTCAAAATCTTAATCATCTCCATTCATCCAAATCATTTCCTCATTTTCTTAATCATTTAATCAAATTCATAATCTTCATCCTAATCATGGTTCATAATCTGCATCAAGATCCAATTCCTTCATTCAATGATTCATCCTCGTGATTCTTAATCCAATCCCTTGTCAAATTCAATCATTTCTAATCAATTCTTAATTCGATCCATTTACATCTTCCTCCATAATCAATCTTCCTAATTTCATTCACGTCTCCTTCTAATTCAACTTTACATCACATCTTCTACTTTGGTCATAGGAGCATTGTCATCCACATTGGACTTTAATTCAAATCTCACAATCACTTTTTTGCAATATCATAGGGTTTTTATCAAATCAAATCAAACCCTTATCCAATGAATATCAATATCATATCAACATCACATCAAATCAAACCCTCATCCAATCATATCAAATCAAACCCTCATCCAATCATATCAAATCAAATCCAATATCAAATCAAATTCAATCAAATCAATATCAAGTCAAATCTAATTCAAATCAAATTAACACAAAAGTCCAAAATTGCTCCTAGTCCTAAGTTCATATTCCATCATCAAATCTTTCATCCCTCTTCATCTAACATCTATGGATCAGAATTTGCTTAATCAAATGGTTGACGATCTTCACCAACAATATGGAGTTATACCTCTTGTTCAACCTACATATCAAATCCATCCTCAAAACTTCATATCCAACTCTCATCCATCTCATGTTCATTATTCTTCTACCTTTGACAAGGGAAATCCACCTCATCATCCTTCCACTAAATACAATTCCATTCATAGCCCACACACTTCCTCAAGCACAAATGACCTTGCCAAGGAAATAGAGCAACTAAAGAATTATCTTTTAGCAAATCAACAAAAAGAGGCCACCTTCCATGCCATGTGTCCTCTTCCCCCATGTTTCAAAGATCCTATTCCTCATGTCCCATCCAACTCCAACCCTCCATGCAATTCCCTTCATAATCCTAATCCTCTAAAAACATCATCCCCACCTCGTAAGGGGTTTTTCACATCACTCTTGGCTAAGTGTAAAATACAAAATGAAGAGAGCCAATCACCCCAAGCCATACCCCCAATTCCATCTCAAGACCTTCCTCCAAAGCATGACATTATAGATTCCTCTTCTCATCTAGATCCAATCATTTCTCCATCCCCTCATTGCCTTATCCCTCAAGATCCATTTATCCCTCCTAGTCCATCTCATGATCCCCTTCCTAATCAAGATCAAGACATTCCATGTACCATGCACATTATTGCTTCCATTCCATCTCAAGAGTCAGCATCCTTCCATCCTCTACTTCATGTAGACGTTCCTTCCACTCCATCCATTAACACTCCTCCATGTCAAGATCAAATCACCCTATCTAATGGATCCATTCCCTCCACTCCATTCAATAATCATATTCCATCTCATGATCCATGTATTCCATTACATGATCCTCTTCTAAGTCAAGATCAAAGCACCCATTCCTTTGCCTTTCATGATCTCACTCCATCTCCGAATCCTATTATCCCTCATGATCCTAATCCTCCACATGATCCAATCACACCTATCCAATCCACTCATGAACCCCATATGCATGGACTCGCATCTTGTGTTGAAACTAATAAGTATCCCATTAAAGAAATAATGTGTCAAGATGTTGGTATGCCTTCCACTCCTTCGAAATCCAAAATTCCTCCTTCCAAGCCTAAAGCTTCCCATCAGTCATCTTCCAAGTCCATTCTAGGTCCTTATCTTCCATCCATTCTAGGTCCCTATTTTCCACGTCCAAACCCTTCATCCCTTCCTTCCATTTTGGGTCCTTACATACACCCATCCACCATATCCATGTTTTCCCCTTCATCCCCTCATGGTCCTAGCAAAGATCAACAAAGGCACACATCCGTGAATTCCTTCCAATGTCCACCATCCATTTTCTCTTCTTCATGCACCCCTACCATAGCCAATGGAAGAAAATTGGAAGCTAAATAAAAATTGAATGAAGCCAAAAATCCACAAAAGCACAAGGATCAACATGTCCCCTCTAAATGACATGTTCAAGAAAAGAAAAATATGATCCAAAGCAAAAGCAAAAGGCCACAAAGGCTAAAAATCAAAAATGCAAAAATATTGTGGATCCCAAAGCTACTTAACATGGCAATAAATCTCAAAGAAAGATTCCAAATGACATCCAATTATGCTAATCCAAAGGCTTCCACATCTATTTTGGGTCCTTATATACCCAAATCCATCGTCTCCTTCACCTAGTTTGGGTCCCTATATCCCAAAATTCAAACTCTCTCCTACATATCCTCCACAATTTCCACCTTTCCATCACCCTTCAAGGTGTGTGCCAATGAAGATCTTTTCACTTCCTTCACAAGTCTTCCAGCCTAGCATCCATCAACAATGTCTTCCTCCCACCCACTCCACCCCATTAATCCAAACCTTTTCATAAGGCATTTTCCTTCGTTCACTATCCTACCAACATCTATGAGAAAATAGTAAAAATTCCTTGAAAATAACAAAAAAAAGAAATATATATCAAGGGATACCATCCATGTAAATAGATGCTTGAGTCCTCCCTTCATTTTCCTATCATGTATCCATATTCTTCCACTTCTGCTTATCCATCCATTCACTTTTCCTTCTTCCACTTGCACTCTACACTGGGGGCAAGCTCGATCCATACCACTCTCTCTTACATATCTTCCATACTTCCATCTACCGTTCATCATCCTTGCACTTTCCATATCCCTTGCACATTATCCATACATTATCATACATATTTCCATCTACTTTCACATATTTGATCTTGACATCCTATCCATGTCTTGCATCCTATAGTCTTTTTCATGTTCATTCGTCCATTTTCCATTCATACTCCTCCATACTTTCATCCCCCTTGGATATGTCCTTGATCTTGGTTATCTCATCCATTTCATCCACTTCATATCCACATTGCATCCATACCCTTCATATCATTATCCCTTTTTCATTTCCCTTTCATGCCCATGCTCGTGATCACTACTAGAGGCACAATGGAAATAAATGTTTATACATGCTTTGGAAGAGCACACGCCTTCACTTCCTTCCTACACTAGCCTTCATTCCATCTTTCCATTTTCATGCATCCTTTCCCACCGCATTTTCTTCCATTTTCCCATCTTTAGTATGGGGCATTTGGACTCCTTTGAGACATGGTCCTTGGTTCTATATTTTCCAATACCATATCATTTGGCCCCTCATATCTTTTAACCATTCCTTTCATCCACTAACTCACGTTGCTTTTCCTCCATTTACCATGCCTTGGCTTTCCCTTGTCATTGGTCCCAATCCATTCTATCCATTCTATCCTACATTCGTTCAATCAATTCATTTCTATCCATTCTATGCATTCATTCATATCACATTCAATCTAATTCTTCCAATCACTTCAATCCAATTCATTTATCCTCTAATTCAATCAATTTTCAATTCTTCTAATTCTTTCACATCAAATCAATTCTACTCTCAATCATTCTTCATCCTATCAGCATCATTCTTCCAATCTCATCCACGTTCATTCTTCTATCCACCATAAAACCAATCAAAAAATCAAAAAAATCACATGTGTAATCAATACTAATCCAATCAATCTAATCTTCCAATCTTATACATTAATCCTTAATCAATTCATCAATTTGACCTAATCAGCTGATAATCCATTAACCTTATTCAAACATCATTAGCATGCGATGAATCCTTCCCGATCCTTGGATGTGCATTATGCATATCGTTAGCATTGCCATCCTTAATCAATCATCATCAATCAATCTATTCATGGGTTTTCAGCTTGACTAGGGGAAAAATGTTGGTTTTCTTTTGATTTATTGTGCATGATTGCTTGTTACTTGTCTGCATTAGTATTTTCTGCATTTATCATGGTCTTTGCATCCTATTGTCCCCAAGAATCATGGTCTTCCATATCATGGTTTCATAAGGCATATGGTTGTATTAGAACCTTGTTTTCATGTACTTGACACATTGTCATCTTGGTTCCTCATACCTCAGTGCATAGTGTTGAATACAATATCAAACTTAGGTTGTTCACACCATTACAGCATAACTTTATCACTCTTATCATTTTTCCACTCCCTTCCAGCCTCCCGTCCATTTCGAGAGAACATCTGTGTTCTCCTAACCCGCATGTCCTCTTGAGGGGGCATACCCTTTCACCCTCGTCATCCTTCCATGACTAGGGCATCATGCTACTAGTCTTATCCTACCATCCACTATGTTTTATTCTTCTTTGATATAACATTACTAATGCTATATCAAAGAGGGGCAAAATGTAGACACCTAAATTTGTCCAAATCCCATTTCCTAGCCAATTAAATAGATATTTATTATGTATTTAATTCCCTTACCTTTAATTAAATAAATTTTACATTTATTTTATTATGTTCATCCTTTCTTGATTTAAATAAACTAAGGTTTATTTAAATCCTAACCTATTCCCCTTGCATTCTAACCCATTCACTTTAATTAAGTACTTCATTTACTTAATTAATCCCTTTCCTAATCCCACTTGGAATTAAATATTAAATTTAATACTATTTGAGCACATGGCTCCTAACTTTAACTCTCACCTAATCTCACTCCCCATCCTTCTAACCTAGGTCAATCTACTTATCCACTAATTAATCCTAGTTTCCCATCTAATCACATCCCTAATCATTTGCACAATCCTAATCAAAGGATTAGAAAACCCTAGTCACATGTGACATGTGACTCTTACATCTCTTACACCTTTTTTCCCCTTCACATGTGAACCAAAGGTGTCTCACACATGTGTGAGAAACTTTGAGCCTCCAACCCTCTTATACATGTCATTGACTCATCGCCTTCAAAGGTGTCTCACACATGTGTGAGAAAATATGATCTTACACACCTCTTACACCTGTCATAGACATGTCACATCAAAAGTTGTTGACACGTGTGAGCATCTTGCCCCCTTTGAATGGTCAAAAACCCTAATCAACTTGGAGTCTACTTGGCCTCCACCTCATGGACACCTCATCGATCCTAAGAGATCTTAGCCATTCATCTTGCATTTGATCTCAACTGTCCATTTCATCTCTTTTCCTATAAAATGAGAGCTCTCTCCTCATTTTTAAGGAAGCACTATCTAGCCTATTGTTATGCTGCAGGATTTGTGAACAACCACATCCCACAACAATGTGAAATCATCAATCACTTGGTGATTTGTGAGGTTTGTATAGTGCTATTTTGATTTCATGTCATGCTTAGTTACATGTTTATCTTTCATATTTTGAGTTTTGCATAATCATATAGGAATATGCATGAGTTGCTTAGTGTTTATTCCCTTAGTTACATTTTTATGCAATACAAGATCATTGGGCAATCAAAAGGGTGATTGAAGAAATTTGGCATTTATTATCCTGAAAAGATATGACCTGAAGCATATTAACCAGGAAGGCAATGTGGTGGCAGACACAATGGTTGTGTTGGGCCTAAGAGTGCATTTCCTACATTGCTAGAGAGAAATTGGAGTGTTGCCAAATTTGATAAGACTTTTGGTGAATAAAGACATTTTCCCATGATTGGGTCTACTTGGATACACAATATGGTTCTTAGTGACAACTCATTTTTGAGTCAACTAATGGTGTTAGTTCACTATGGACAAATGGAAAGGAATGATGGAAAGGGTACTTTCAGTAATAAGTTTGTGTGGTTTAAAAGAAAAAGTAAATCAAAGTATGATTTAAATTTTTTTTATGATTTACTTTATCATTATTTTGTATTGGATGTCGAGTAATAATTCAAATTTTAAAAGGCTTCAGCATCTTAGAGATGAGGATATTGAGTGGTATAGGGGTGATGACAATTGACACGTGACAAAAAATCTGAGAAGTGACATGGGTATTCATGACAATAAAGGATTTTATGAGTATTTTGTGCAACTTATTTTTTTGCATAAGTGTGACTGTTTTTTTAAAATTTGCCTCTAGTCTAGAGCTTTGAAAGGAGTGAGAATTGTAGTGAAGGGTTCTGTAATGGAGGGAGATATGTTGCGTATTGAGCCTTTGATGATTGAGGACAATGCCCATAGACCCCTAACTTGGTACATGCTTAAGGAGGGGGGATTGGTCTCATTCATGGAGGTATTGAATGGTTTTGATGAGAGTTGTTCTCAACAATTTGTGAATTTTTGGGATTATATAAAGGTGGAAAATAATGGTATTACATTTTAGGTGTCAAAGGAAACTATTTCTTTGGCAACAGGCCTTGTGATGAAAGGCAGAAAATGGTAAAAGGTGACTAAGGTTACGGACGAAGCTAGTCTGCATCACTTCTTTTAGGAGGGTGAAGAACCTATTCACCATCATGGAGGATTTCTACATGATAAGCTTCTAGAGCCATGGAATGAAGTTTGTTTGGTGTTGATGAAATATCTCACCCTAGAAGGGAGGTATCGTGTGTACTACTATTACCATTTTCCCCTCCTCAATCATTTCCACCATCGTGACTATATTTCTATTCATTTCTTCTTGTTACATGAATTAGTTGGTATTATTTATGATGTTAAGGAAAAGATGAAAAAGGGGGTTGATTTTACAATCCTTCACGATGATTTGATGTTCCACCATTACCAATTCCATTTGGCATTGTTACCCCCAAGAATTGTGGAGGTTGATATCCTAGCCCTTCATAATCCCCAACCCCCCACCATATCCCTTTGATAATTACCAACCCTAAAGCCCCTACCCCCAACCATCACCAAGTGGATCCCCTAAGGAGAGAAAAATTACCCCTCCTAGATAAAAAGTGAAAATAAAGGAAGGGAAGGAGAAGGACCTAGAGGATTCAAAAGAAGAGGCCAGAGGTGGAAGATGAAGGTATGGAAGAATAGCGTAAATGAATTCCAAGAGGAAAATGAGGTCCACTACTTTTTAGGAGGAGGATTCTAATTTTGAATAGATGACCAACCCCAAACAAAGAGTAAAATAGTTGATGTCAAACTATGACTTGGGGAATGAGGAGGATAAGGAGGTGGAAATTTTAGACTCTTCTATGTCAGGATTGGGTGGTGAGGAAAAGGGGAGCAAAGAGATGAATCACATGTTCGCTTCTATTACCATGGGTAGAGTGGACCTCATGTAGGATCAGTTCCTAGAAATGGTGGAAAGAGCCCCCTCCCTTACAATGGTTCCTTCTCTAGCTAGGGAAATACCCAAATAAAAGAGTATTTCTAACCCCCCAATTTTGCAGGATAACAAGGACATGGTAGTGGGTAATTCGGGTGGTAAGCTAGAGGATATTGAGGAGACCCACAATTTGGAGCTTAAAGACCTAAGGTAGAGGATTCTGGATGAGAGGGTCAAACTTCTATCAAATTCCACCATCAAGGTGCCACACACGGCAGCCACTACCCTACATCTGTTGAACAACAACAACAACAACCAAGAGGTGGACTTGACTCATGAGGACTTGAGAATGCTCTTTGATTTCCTAGTAGAAGATTGGTCCAACATCCTCCTCAAAGAGAAGGATGAGAAGAATCCCAATTAGGGCCTGATTCTCTATGTTTTATGTGTTTTTTGGTTTTTTGGTTTAAGGACTTTGTCAGTTTAAAGATTGTTTTGCCTTTATTTAAAAAATCCTTTCTTTTAAGTAGTATTGTTTAAAATCATCTTAGTAGGATGCCTGGTAGTTTTTATTATTATGCTCCTTTGAATGATGTTTTTGTTTTGTTAAGTAGTAGGGGGTAATCTTTTGTTTGGTTGGTAATTTGCTAGTTGTAAACCAATTTTTCTTATGTAAGGGCCAACCCCCTTGTTTTGGCTACTTTATTATTCAAAAACATTGAAATTAAAATGTAATGATAAAGGAAATGATAACATGTTTTAGGACCAAATATATTAAATGAAAGATGCAATAACCTTTTTAAATGCGATTGAATTGAATATGTGATCAAGTATTCAAATGGAATAGCCTTGACTCAATGAAACAAAAAGGAATTCAAAGACATCAAAACATTATGTATAGGGATGTATGTAACATACCATGATGAAGGATTGAAGAACTTGAATAAATTAGAATGGTAGATCCCCCCTTTGAATCCAAACTCTCCTACCACCTTGATAGAAGAAGCTTTATACAAGGAGGAAATGCTTGAACTTTGATGAATGCTTGAAGATGCTTAATTGAACCCACAAATACTAGATTGATTGTAGATGTTGGATCTATTGTGGATCTCTTGGATTCTAATAAATTTGAAAATGAAGATCCCAAGCCTCTATTTATACTAGTTTTTGGGGTTAAAAATAAAGCAAGATAACCTACAAGAAAAATAAATTATTTGGAAACCCTAAGGCACTTTGGGCCCTGTTCCACCAACTCTTCGGGGAAGAGGTCAACCTATTTATAAATAGGTTGACCAATTTTACCTATTCAAAAGGAAGGGCACATAAAAAGTTCTCAAAGGCCTTGGAGGAGGTATAAAAAGAATTGGGAAATAATGGATCCATCAGAAGATATGAAAAAAAAGGTGATAATGCAACACCTAAAGGACCACATTGGAAGATGAGAGAAGATTTAGAAATGTGAGATGGATTAGGAGAGAAAGGAGAGACCAAAACCACACTAAGGAGGGATAAAAGGTCTCAAAATGAGGTGCTTCCATTTCAAGATGGTACACAAATTTAATCAAAAAATCATTTTCCCTAACCTTCTTCATGTTAAGGTGATTAATCGACCTAAACAAAATTTAAGAATAGTCAATATCTTATGCATATTCCTGTGTGCATGTATCCCCGATATCATGACTACTCTACTAATTAATATCAAGCCTTACATTACAAAGTTCAAAAAAACATTGATAATTACATTATTCACATAACATGTCACAATGAGTTATTTTTCAATTCTAATTTCTATCAATAACATTTAAGTCCCTATTATGTTGATCCAAATTATGTAACATTTTTAGCCTATCCTTTGGGGGCTCATTTTCATGCATGGTATGATCATAATTTGCAAGTATCATATAAGGTTATCTTTCTCATTATTGGTGTATCCATACTCAGAGAACAAGGGTTCTATAATAATATCAACTTTCATCCTCTCTAAAATCCACTTTTCCCTTGGCTTATCAATATTTTTCTACTATGTGTAATCCAATATTACATCTATACCAATCCCTCCCATTATCTCCAAGATTTCACCTTTCCCTTGGTTATGAATAATTTATCTATTATTTGATATCCAACCTTACATAGACATATTGGTTTACATTAAGGAGTCTTTTTTATACAAGATATATGCATCCTTGATCAGAAACTATTTATTTTTTGCAATTAGATTTCCATGATGAGAAAATCCCTTACCTTAAATACTAAAAGTTTTCCATCCTTCCTTAAATAATCCCTTTACCTATAAATTGGGAAGATGTGCATCCTTCCTTTCTTATTCATGATTTTTTTCCAACATCCTTAAAAAGTATCCATTTTACACTTCTTGCATTGTATCTTTTTCATTTGCTCCTTTCTTGACCTCATAGGAGTTCTGACCTCTTTGGCTTGGATTCGGTGTTGCTTGTAGATTCTTTCTTGGAGTTAAAAGTGATTTATCCTTATTTATATTTTAATTAATATGTGAAAATGATACTTATTTTACATATTAAGGGGGGCTTACATGAGCTCCTTATTGAAAATATTCTATTCACTTTAAGCATGACAAGTAGAGTACACTAGCATTATACAACTTGTTAGGGTCAGATTCACTGTCCTTTTCCTTGGACTATTCTTAGGATTGGTTGAGCTAGTATAACACAACTTGCAAGCCTATCATAACACAACTTGCTAGACTACTCAACTTCTAATTCACATACATATTCATGAGTTGTTTAGAATGCACTAGACCATTAAATTCCCTTTACACTCTCTTTCATGGATGGAACTAGTGTAACACAATTTACTAGACCATTTCCTCAACCTCTCTCTCTTTCTCATCTATCTATCATGGACCACCTAGCACAAAATAATTTCATAGCCTATTTCATCCATGATTGTCTTATTTTCTACTCCACCATTCTATATGATAACCCACTTTACTATATAAATAAATCGTGGAGTCCTATCTTTGATGTGTACTCTTTTTTTTTTCAGGTGAACACTAGTGCTCTTGTAATAGCATTTTTAGTATGATGCTAACATCTGAGACAGTTTATTTAATGAGGTTTCTACAAATAGTTAACTTGAATCCTAGGAAGAGTTGGGATTTTATTGTTATTTATGTGTCCTAGCATATATATGTACAAGTTAGGATCATTGGATTTTACAGCTTGTATCCTTAAACATAGTGATATATTATCTCCTTGCATTTTTTCCCTCCTATTCATCTTTCTATCTCTCTCTTTCTGCTACTTCACCATAAGCATGAGGAAAAATCATCATATGGCTAAAGTAGGGACAAAATGTATTGTCCTAAACACTAAACACCCTTATTAGGTTCTCATTTTAGCCCCATTTTAGTGTGTATGGGTTCCCACATTGATTTCATGTTCATCTAGCATTTATTGGACCATCAAATTAAAATTATATGTTCAAAAATTTAGGCTATCCCTAAATTCTAAGTTTGTTCCTCCATTATCTCTCTAATCAAATAATTCATTTCCCTACCTAGGACCTATCCATTTATTTTTGGGACCTGCTTTGACCTCACATCAACCTATATTTATTTCCCCAACTCCTATTCATTGTCTCTGACATCTCTATGAAATTTTATCCCAGTTTTCTTGGACATGACATCAATTCTAACATGTCCCTAGGGTTTTGGGCCCAATTTTTACTTAGAATCTGATATCAAGGTTTTCTTTTGAGATTTTAAATCATGGTTGACTTCCATAAGTTTTAACCCTTGAAATAATATGAAATGTGCATAAACCCCCTTTCTCTCCTCATTTTGGTATCAATTACTAGCCTCAAGAATTCCATATCAAGAGTTCAATAATTCAAGAGAAATGAAGAAAATTTGGACTTCGAAATCTCTTCTTCAACTAAGTGCTCAAGACTTCAATTTGTCTTCTTTTCCATCAGTCATTGTGGCAAACAACAAAATCCATCATTTAAGGATTTTATTTCATGATTTCCTTTTTTTTTTGGGAGTTCAAGGTATTGCATTAAAACTTGTGATATCCTCCAAAGGGGAATTGCATCATCAAGGTATAAGACGATTTATGTTTTATATCTAGCTTCCATTTCATCTTTCCTCATGCAATTTCAAATCAATTTCAAGGCTGATTCCTACACATTGGTTTGACTAAGGAAATTCCCTTTCCAAAACCTTTTTCTCCATTTTTGTCTGTAGGAATAGGTTACAAAGCTACGATCTCATATTGAGCGATACAAGAATAGTGAAAGGAAACCTAGAATTTTCAACCAAAAATATGAGGAGCAAGTTGTCATTAGAGAAGTGTCCTTGGGTAAAAGTCTAGTTTTTAATTGTCCCTATCATTTTTAGCTCAAATTTGGAAGAGAGTTAGATCATTTCCTTTATGTTCCATATTTGCAATTACAAAACATTCCAACATATAGAGATAGAACTATGACTAGTTGAAGCTAATTGTATAAGTATAAAAGGTAGGGGAGGAAAAAACATGGGGGGAATACTTCTTTTTGATCCTCAGCACACGCTACATAGAAAACTATAGATACTAGACAAATAAGGTAACCAACAGATAGCAGCAAAGTGACAATTCTCATACAAAAGGAAAAAGGGGAAAAAATTGACATAGAGAAATGAAAATGTCAAATCTAGCTAATTTGAATCTTCGAACTTGGTGGCAAACAATGCAAGCCCAAAGAAGTTCCAAAGCATATACTTCTCACTAGTTGTAAATAAATCTTTTTTATTCCCATGAAAGATATTCATGGCTACAAAAACATCTTGAGAAGCATGTGATTGGAATTTATCTCAAGTGTCATCTTTCCATTACACCCTTGTTTAGATCAAAGATGATGTCAAGTATGCCAAATATTGCTCCTAGATTAATACCTTTAATCACTTCATACTCTTATGCCTAATTATAAGGTACTACAATTTGGTTCACCACTGCAAACACCCAATCTACAATACCAACTACCTATAATAGTATGGAGAATAAAATCTTATAAAAAGTTCCATCATGTAGATGTGATCCAAGTACATTATGTGGAACAATGTATATAATTTCTTTATTGGTCTATTTATTATTTATTGAAAACAACCTTTAAACATTATTCATCTAATGATTTCTTAATGTGCTCATAAGAAAGATCAAAGAGACTATCCATTTTATCCCACAAATAAGAGCAATCCATTCCTAACAAAAAAGAGGAAGAAAGAACAAGAATAAGGTCTTGAAAGGAAGACAATCGAGGAAATGCAAATGCTAAAAAATCTCAAGCTCACATGAAAAGTAAACAAGGAAAATAGATCAAAGGAAGGAATGCAACAATAGTAAAGAGAAATGAGTTGAAGATATAGACAACTCAAACTCTATTCCATGATGGTACAAGGAGACCATAAAGAATCTAATATTTGGCATGTGGACATCTAAAAGGTTTAGTTAGTTGACCACTAAAAGAGCTTGACAAAACCCGCAACACATAAAAACAAACACACCATGGTATGTGTACCACAAATTAGAACAATTCAATTCTAGCCATAAATATCACCAAAAAAATCTATAAGGACATTAAAGGACTCTTTGAATATCTACTAGAAATTTTAGTAAACTCATTGTGTCTTATCATAGACCAACCACTCAATCCACTAGGATTTGATGAAGATTAGAATGGATCTTTGTTTGATAATCTTGAGAAATGCAAGCAATCAAGCTAATTAATTTTTGAATAAATTTGAGATCCAAGAAAAAAACCCCTAAATCAAACCAAAATAATGCATCGTTGCATACCTTTGAATCTAATCTCAACAAGAATCCATCTTGTACAAACTCTACAAAAAACTCACTCATTATGTCAATTAATTAGTGAGATTAGAGATATAAATCTCATTACCACAAGTATCCACATAAGGACCTATAAATTCTTCAAATATAGAATATTTAGGAATTTTGATAAATAAAAGAGAGAGGGGGGTGGGGGGGGGGAGAGAGAGAGAGAATTAGTGTGCTAATGTTGGACTACACCAAAATAAACTAGCATTGTCCATTAGAGCCTTCCATAGGTATATTTAAAGGAACATCATGACAATAGTTTGACTAAAGTACATGTGAACATATATTCATCACTAAGTCTAAATCTCAAGTGTGATGAATCATAGATAGAGGTCTTCCACTAATATAGCTATAGGTCAAACCTCTATATGGCATAACTTTCCATTGAAACTAAGATTTTGGCTCAAATCCTCAAACTCCAAATTGAAGAAAGCTTTATGGACCTCCAAAAGTAGAATAAGTAGAAAGTGAAAAAGACTATAGTGAAATACTTATAAACCAAAAGTTACTTAGATAGATAATTAAGAATATAGGTCTAGAGACTCAAGTACTTGATAATTTCCTACCAAAAGAACACACATTATTTAATTCTAGAAGATAAGATTTATTAGCCATATCATTTGTTACTTTATTTACTTTACAATAGCAATAAAAAAATTATTGGTCAAATAAATGATAGAATCCCACAAACTTATTAGAGGATGTAATTGATTCTCTTATTAGGGAATTCAAATCTCTTTAGAGATAAAATAATATTTTGAGTCCCCTTCAATGACTATGTTCACTACCTTGAGGGATACAACTACTTTTGCTAGTCAAAAGGGCTCTTGCCTCTTTTAACAAGTGCAACAATTATTCCACCCTTTAAGTCACTCATAATATTTCCAATGCCTTAGATACTATGATTGTCTTTGGAGGATTCAAAATTTAGTTATGAAATTATAATCTCATGGTTTGCACATTATCTTGTTCCTATTGATTTTTTTTGGTTTATTTTTCCAGAGGTTTCCTTTGAAAGGAAGCGCGATGTATTTTCACTATGATAAAATACAGGATTCTTTTGAGGTCAAACAAGAATTTATTCTTGGTCTTAATACAATAAGCATCAATCATCTCTAAATTGAAACTTCATGTTTTTTAAATGAATATGTCCAAGGGTGCTAGCTTCATTTTGAAATTCATGCTAGTTGTGCTCCCACCAAATGTTTCAAATCATAATAGAAGGGGCCACAACCCAAATTAACACAAAAAATAAGTTTTAATGAAGTGGAGATCAAGATTGAAATACCTTAGGGAGTTTTGCATTGAGTGAGGCAACCCATTAGAGTTTTTTTTTTAGACAAAAAAAAAAACAAAAGGACAAAAAAATTGTAAATGACTAGTTCATTCAGACTCAATGTCACATAAATCACAAATGGAAGTAGGGGAAATCCCAAGTCGAGGAAGTCTTTCACTTGTGAGGATTCTTCCCCTTAATGCTAACCATGTGAAGGAACCTTCTTTAGGGAGAAAAGCATTTGACCAAAAAAGACTAAATTTATTTGATCTTATGGTGTGATTATAGTTGCTAATGATGTTATAAACTTGCATGATTGTACAATTACCTCAAGAAGAGGGGGGCCAAATAAGATGATCTTGGGTTTCTTTGTAGTGAATGATCCTTTGATTGTGTTCATTCACAAGTCTGATTTTCTATTATGCAAGGGAGCATCCAAATTTTTTACCACATAGCATTTTTCACACCATTAATTTTTTTTATATGGAAGTAGTCTTTGAATTTTGATTCTTAAATTGTTTTTTTTTTAAATTCTTGAGAAAGGGAATTTATATTTTTCAAAGGTGGAAAGATATTCTAGGAATCCTTCCAAAACCCATCATTTTTACCATCATATATTATCCAAATGAGGTGAGGAAGAAGCACCTCTTTGCAACTAATCATAAAGTTCTACATATGCGAGAGATTAATATTATTTCCTAAACCTTATGGTTGGATATTTTATTTCAAGATTGTTGCCCATTTTGAGTTATAATTACAGAACATTTTCCATAATAGTTTTGCACTAGGGGCTCTATTTTTGCATTCCATGTTATGAATCCATGTACACGTTAGATTCTATATTGTCCAAACTTTGTCCCATGCCTAGATGTTTTTTTTTTGTTCTTTAGACTCTCTGCTCCATTTCCAAAGTTTCAATGTTCATTATATACCTAATTATATCCACTTTGGAATAGAGAGAACTGATGAGATGCAATTTGAAATGTCAGCAAGGGTGGAAAGTTATTCTAGGAATCCTTCCAAAATCCATAATTTTTACCATCATATATTATCCAAGTGGGGTGAGGAAGAAACACCTCTTTGAAACTAATCATAAAGTTCCACAAATGTGAGAGCAAAAAATATTATTTCCCAAACTTCTGAGTTGGATATTTACTTTTCAAGATTGCTTCCCATTTTGACTTATAATTAGATATCATTTTTCGTATTAGTTTTTCACTAAGGGATTTATTTTTTCATTCCATGTTATAAATCCATGTACTTGTTAGATTTTGTATTTTGCAAACTTTGGTCCCGTGCCAATAGATGTTTTTGTTTTCTTTGGGCTCGTTGCTCCCTTTCCAAATTTTTAATGTTCAAGCTATACCCAATGTTATCGCCTTTGGAATAGGGAGAACTAACATGATGCAATTTGGAATGCTAGCCAACATTGTTTTGATCATAAATATTCTACTTACAAAGGATAGCCAAGAGTTTTAACAAAATGGAATGCTATTGTAAATGGAGTTCATTATGGGTTCCCATAATAAACTTTTATTTTTGCATGTAAATAAATGAATGTCAAGATAAGTGCTCAATAGAGATCCTTGTTGAAACTGAGATAGTTTGATATACTTATTGAAACCAAAGGAGAGAAATCTAGGGAAAATATATTAAATTTCTCATTATTGATTTTCTAACCAGATACTTAACAATAATTGTCAAGTGTTTGTTTCATTATCTAGGATTCCCTCATAGAGGCTTCCACAAACAAAAGAGTCTAATTTGCAAATAGAATGTCGATGACATTAATTTGGGGAAAAGGAGAATTGGTACCTCTCCACACACTTTCATCGTGATTTGATGTAATGGAACAACTAAGTGTATTTTCTAGAATGATGACCAAATATGGGGATAAGTGATCACCTTGCTTAACTCTTTGTGAGGGGGGGGGAGAAGCCACACATCTGCTCATTGATAAGAATAATAAATTTGACCCTTAAAATTTAAGCTATTAATCATTTGCACCACTAAGGGGAGAATCCAAATGTAGTGATAAGTTGATGCAAGAAATTTGAATTTACCCCATCATAGGCCTTAAGTATAACATTGTGATAGATTTTAGTTTATTTGTTTGATGTAATGTAGAGTTTCATGAGCCACTAGAGCATCCTGATATGTATCTTTACCTAAAACAACTCCTTGTTTTTTAGATATAATTTTAGGGACCATATTATGCAATATTCTTGCTATAGCTTTTGAAAATATCTCGTAAATTGTATTGCAAAGTGATATAGACCTTAAATTTGCAAATGTGTTGGGTTACATTTCTTTAGAATGATTGCAATAAAAAGAATTTTAAGTTGCTTGATAATGCTCCCACTTTTCCTTGTGTCTTCTAGTGATCTCAAACATATGAACTAGTGAAGTTTTGATACCTTTGAAAGAAAAGAGTTGTAAGACAATCTAGTCTTGAAGCCTTTTCTAGACCTATGGAGAAAACTACACAATTAATTTCTCCAAGAGAGAAGGGTTTTGATAGGGCATAATTATCTCATTCTGTTACTACATGGGGAATATTACTCATTAATCTTTGTCGGTTAACTTTCAATACTAGTTTTGGAGATTAAAATATTCTCAAAAATATTTATATTCTAATCTTTAAATCACATTTTCATAAATTGGAGTTTCCAACTAAGCTGAAACATCCTATAGCCTAGAAAGAAAGGCATGCTTATCCACCATGATTTTAAAAGAGGGAGAAAAGAAGGATCCCTGCATCTTATTTGTTCAAATTTATATAATATTTTTTGCTTTCTTAAGTGGGACAATAGATGATAATGTGATATGAAGAGGAATATGATCTAATCCTAAGAATGTTAGTATTTGTTTCTTGTAATGATTGTATTTTGTTATCCATTCATTGATGAAAAAAATATATCAAGCCTCTTAGTTATAAACATAAATCTATCTATTTTTTTGGCCCTCGTAATTTGCCCAATGGATGGGATGTAATCCACTAAACCATTATCTAAAACAAACTCCTTGAAGTCTTGCAATGTTTTTAAAAGTAGAATTATTCCTCCCTTTTTTGTTTTTATTTTGGAGGGATAAAATATCATTAAAATATCCCCCAAGAATGGTTGGGGTATCTAAAGTGATGGAACATGCTATTGATAGAGTCCCAAATCATATTTTCCCCAATGGTGGAGTTAGGGCCATACACATTGAACAATTGGAATAAACATTGAATTGGTCAACGTAAATTTGTTTCCAATTTGAATTAGTTGCAACCTTTTGGACTTTGATAAATTTATTTTTTTATAATATTATCAACCCCCAAAGGTTCCAAAATATTGTCACTAGTTTTGACTTAGTATTTATCTAATTGAGATGACAAAACATCAAAATGGCAAAATGTAGAGCAAATACCAGAAGACTTTATGTCAACTTGATATCCATGATAAATAATATATTAACAAATATCAAGCCTAATATTAGCAGATTCCCAATACACTTCACTCCCCAATTTTTTAAGTTCAATTGGTCGAAATGAATTTTTTGGCACAAAAATATTTGAATCTCTATCTTATGAATGATTAATGCAATTAATGTATAATGAATAAAAATTGCAACAATAAAGTAACACTTCTCCAAAATCCTTCGTTTTCCCCTTCCCTCTGTTCAAATATATTGATTGTGAAGGATGAGGAGATTTTAAATCAATGTTTGCCCATTTTAATAATTAGTAATTTTGGAACAAACTTGGAGTTTTGGAGTTAATCATTTTGTAAATATTAGATAAATTATATAAATGACTCGAGAGATATTATGTGCATACATACATACATATATATGTGTGTGTGTGTGTATATGTATTTGAATATGTATAAGTATATGTGTGTGTGTGTATAAGTGTAATTGTCATTATATTAATCGCATAATAATGAATAGACATGTCCCATGAAGGGGCATGTCTCTCCTTGGCTCATTCCCAATGTAAATGTAGGATATCATTTCCTTTAAAAATTACATACATTACAGATAGTACTATTACATGTGCAAAGATCCTAAATTCAACATGGTATTAGAGCCAAGCTACAAATGTAAGAAAAATGTAGAGGTTTCATTAGCAAGATATACTATATTCAATGTTAAAATATATAGATACGATGATACCTTAGACAAATTTAGATGGAGAAAGCACATATATCTTATGGAAACATCTTAATAGAGCATTGCATATACTAGATGACACTTAGAAGACAGAGCTAACAATGAACAATGGATAAATGTGAGTGATATTGAAATGAAAGACAAGGAATTTGAGGGTGGATAAATGCATTGCAATATTCATAAAACAACGGATGAAAAATGAGGAATTAATATATAGAAGAAAATACACCCTACATAATACCAAAAGACAAGTATGAAAATTGTTGAAGAGGCAAATATCCAATATCTCCAAAATGCATTCAACATAAGTCGTCAAAAGCAACAAAGACAGGTCAAACCTACATCCTGTGTGGATTGCACAATGTAAGTTGAGAAAGTGGGTGGAGGAATGATAGAGTGATTCCTATGTGGAAAGGAAAGAAATAATAGATGAATGTCAGTGCCAAAATGATATGGCATGGAGGAAGAAAAGGTTGAAACAAGAGAAGGGAATGGATTTGATATCTTTTGAATCCTAAAGAAAATATTTGTACAATCATTTACCATTATAATCAGTTGTGTTTCAATAATATTTAAGCTACAACCAATGACAACTGGAATTCCAAGGGCATGACCTTTGACTGGAAATGATCTTTGATTGGAAACCACATAAATCAGTAAACTAATAAATAGAGTGGCAAGTTGCAGCAAGTAGTAGTTAATGAACGATGATTATAAAATAGGAAAATGATAATTCTAAGAGACTATTTTGATGGATACATTGATGGTGTATTGAGATATATTAAATGGAAACTTTACATACACAATATTAATATTGATATTATAGTGTTGACCATATCACACTCAATGGATTTTTAGGATAAGCTTCACATAATAGATAACAAATAATTTTTAGAAGGATAAATTCAAAGTATAGTTGATTGAATATTTAAGAGATGATTGAGCGAAACAAAAGGAAAAAAGTCCACAAATATAATAAATTATCTTATCAAAGTCATTGATTCGGTCCTTTGGAATAAAGGACATTTAAATGAATAAATAAGCTCATACTCGAGTACAAGGAGGAGAAATAGTATGAAAAGGAGGAGAATCATACTATCTTACTATTAATAATACATCTAACATTGGCATCATAATTTAGATAAAGTCATAAGATGAACACAACAATGATGAGAAGGACAATCCTTGTAGGTGAGTTGGTCTGTGCCTTGAGGTTTACTTCCTTGAGGTCACAAGTTTGACTCCCCTCCATAGTGGAAAAAGGTTATAGATCAATTTCCCTTACGGGACATTCGTGCCAAGTACCTGCTCCAATGGCCTAGGGTATAGGACTGGACTTTTCCCCCAAAGTTAGGTCTATTGTGATATTGAGCCTAATCATAGGTTTATTCGATGCGATTTCCCTTTAGATTATTTTTATGAGGATTTGGGGGTAGTGCCCCCAAAATAGGGTCAATGGGCAGCGCCTCTGTGGGGTCCTTGGGTAGCGCCCTAGGTGTGCTCCCTATCATAGTACAAGGTGGGGTCAAGGGCCAATACTCCCATGGGGGTTTTTGGGGGTAGTGCCCCTAAAGCCAAAAATGCCCTTATATTTTAAAAGGCATCGGCTACTATTTTTCTATTATTTTAGCCTTAATTTTGTAAGTGACAAAAAGCTTGTATAAAAAGGGCTTATGGTTAGGGATTTTCATTATGTGTGATGCAAAAATTTCTTCTTACGATAGGATTGAGATGTAAGGGATTATAGATTATAATTAGGTTGTAATCAATGGATAATAATAATGTTGGACTTGATGTTGGTGGACATAGCCCAAGGATTGGGTGAACCATGCTGAATCTTGGTGTCTTGTGTTCTCTTATGTGCGATCTATTATTTTTTGATACTGGTTATATTTGCATATAATTGTTATTTTTTTCTAAGGTTAATCCTAACAAGGCTTGTGCCTTGAGGTTTACTTCCTTGAGGTCATAGGTTCAACTCCCCTTCGTAGTGGAGAAAGGTTGTACGCCAGTTTTCCTTACAGGACTTTCCTGCCAAGTACCTACTCCACTGGCATGGGGTATAGGACTAAACTTTTCCCCCAAATTTTAGCCTACTATTCCCATGAATTCAAAATGAAGACTCTCACTCCTCCCATGAAGACTCTCGCTCAAGCTTCAGTGTTTGTTACTCTGGCTTCTGTGACAGCTCAGAAGCCCCCCATTTAGACTGATACTCATGCCCTAGTTGCTCCTATCATTACTACTCAGGCTTCCACCCACGGTGCCACTAATTTCCTTCGCCCTCTAGTTGTGGCTACTACAGCTTGGGTTGTTGGTCCTGCACCCGTTGCTCTAGCTATTCATGATGTGAATTCTTCTCCTATTTGATCTACTCATCTTGTGCCTATTCTTGTAAGTAATCCACTTGTGCTTCATCTTGAACAAGATATTGTTGATGAGATCAATACATATGTGGTGGACTACTATTCTACAACTATTTTTTTTTAGAGGGTTTTTTGGCCCTCTCTTTCAGATTTGCATGCTTGGATTTCCAAATATTGGGAACCAAACATTTTGAATGTAGTGTAGATTTAGAAATTTCATACTATGTCGTGGTTTTTCTTGGGAGGATAGGTTTCTCTTGATGGCCAAACCTTGGCATGCGACATTTAATCTGACTACTAAAACCTTTAATAAGATGTCTCTTTGGGTGTGGTTGTTGAATCTTCCCCTTAACTTTTGGTAGGATTCTATCTTGGAGGCTATGGGGGTGCCATTAGGGATTTTATATTGGTTGATGTGGTTTCTTCCAATGTCTATAACACTATGTATGCTCACATCCTTGTGGAGATGGATGCCTACAAGGGGCTCCCAACATTGTTGAAGTTGGCTTCTCCAAATGGTGCTTGGATTCAACTTCTTGATTATGAAGGTATTCCTTTCGAATGTAGGAAATGTCATAAGACTGACCATCTCACTGCACGATTCTCCTCTAACAAGGTTAGATTGAAGAAATCACCTTCTTGGTGGTTGGGAGTTTTGGATGATCACTATACGATTCGTAAAGTATCCACAGATGTGGATGGGTTGGATACCTCTTCTCATACTAACAATGTGGTTGAGGATTGTGTTGTTGTTTTGAATGGTTCAAATGTTTTCCCTATGACAGATATGAATCAAAATGTTGTTTCTAACCCATCACCTATTGTTTTTTATGTTGATTTGATTGTTGTCCCTTTGGAAGCTTTGAGTTAGAATGTTGATGCTATCCCTTTTTCTGTTGCCGACTCTATCCAGAACATTGTTGCTAGTGCTTCTCCTATTGAGGGGGTTTTGGGGGTTAGTGGGGATTGGCAGAAGGTTGATGGGAAGGTGGAGGATGGTTGGACATTATTTAAAGGAAAGAAAGGAAAATCCTCCAAACCTTCATTTGATATGTCTTTACGTTCACAAAAGATTGGACCAAAATGTAAATCTTGATGGTTTGTGGCTTCTTGGGTTGTTTGCCCTCTTGTTGGGAACTCTGGTGTGTCCCTCTAGTTTTTCAGGTGGTTTTCTATAGTTATTTTAAGATCCTCATTGTTATATCTTTCTTGTCCTTTGTATAAGGTTTCAGGTCCTTTCAAAACCTACTTTTACTTAATCAAAATGATGACAAGGACAATCAAGGATGTTGATGTGCAGATAAGCAATTATTATCCTTAAGTATTACCTTTATCTACTCATTGTGGTCTCTCTTATTTGAATTTCTATACATACTATAAATATCTATTTTCCTTGATATTTTCCTCTCTCTCTGGGGATGTTCTTACACAAAAAGGAAGATTGATATCTAACGTAGTACAAGGCAAGAGAGTCTCTAAAAGAATTGTCCTAGCCCATAACAAAAAACCACATAGTGGAATATAAATAATAACATAGAGATTTAGAACTGAAATAACACCAATTCTCATAATAGAATCATAAGATTTATATCCAACATGCCTGGTTGTAAGGCCTTCCAGATTATGGTCAAATACATCAATAATTCCAATAATAGTTCTACAAGACTTTGTAAGATCCAAACATCTAACTAGCCTAGATTCACAATCTGGTAGAGATCCCCAAGAAGAATCTAAACTTCTTCTCACAAACACCAAGTAACCTTCTTGTTTTTTCCAAGCCCACACTTAGCTACTAACTCTTCTAAACTTCGCTCCTCTTAGCCACTACTTCTTCGTCATGTTCAATGAATGACTCTAGACATCACAAGATCCAAGATACATGTTGGCTTAGCAAGTTACATTAAATAAACACTCACATTAAATACACCCTCAAGCCACAAGTTGGCTTGACAAAAAAAATTAAATGCAAGAAATATTTAAATACTTAGGACAAGCCCAAGGTTTACAATGCATAACTAACTCAAATGACAACATGAAAGTATGTGCCCTTTGTTGAAAATAATTATTCAATTGTATGTTGTCTTTGATGTTATACAAAATGTCAAGCCTTACTGAGTAGCCAGTGTCAGTTGAGCTCAATCAGGTGTTGAAGACAGTTTCCTATGTATGTTGAGCATTCCAGTGTTAACCAAGTTCAAAGTTAGTATCTACCAAGATCACTCCGGCATCAAAGGTGTTGGTGTTTTTACACTCCTAAGCAAAAAAATACTTAATACCAAGATGATGAAGATTACAATAACCTAAGGATTAGCTACTTCCTATAAACAATTATATGTTCTTCAGATCTGGATCCAACTTCAACAAAATCATGAAAGATTTTCTACTCTTTTGACTCTACAAAACCAAGGTGGGTGCACCTGAGGGATTAAAGATTCACAACCTAATACTACATTCAAATTTCACTCATTCCATGACTTTTTACAATAATATTCCATCCCTTATAGAAGATTGGTCACAATTCTTCTTAAATCTATAGATAATTCTGGGCAATAGGAACTAAGACAGACTCAAAGGTTAAATGTAAATAAATGTTGACCAGCTTTGACATTCTTCAAACATTTAATAGTAAAAATGACTTGGTTTTATATTTATACCCAATGTAAACCCATAATTTTCTTCAAACTGAAATTAAACATATGATCAATGCCCGATTCATTGGGATTTTAGAGTCTACCCAGCAAAAATGCTTTGAACTAATCAATTGCATTACAATTAATCTATTAGCATTTATCCCCAGAACCTATCCTTATGAATATCCCTATTGTATAACTAGAAAACCATATCAACTCATTGGAGCATTTACTTAACTCATTGAATTAAAAGTAGCAGCAAGTTGATATATAACCTTAGTCACATTAAATTGCATAAAACTTGTTTACACAATCCCAAAATCACCAATATACAACAATGGAGACATAATTCAAAGACAAAAATATGGCATTCACTTCTTTGTATTAATTTTCATTTTGAAAATCCTAAAAATGTTGGAAAGACTATAAAAACTTTCAAAAACAGGCAATATAACCTCTCAATACTCACTCCTGTTCTCAGTATTACAAAAAGAAAATAAACCATGAAAACTACAATGAGTTATTGACTGATAATAATAACATGATTCTTACAATTTCTAGAAAAAATCAGCCACATCTTGGGAATCCTTTTATAAGAAGGACTGCAATAAGCTTTAGATGGGAGGACACTTGTCAAAATCCTAATCAGTAAATAGGTACAAAGATATTCCTACCATGTTATATGCAAAACATCCTTTGTACTTAGTCCCAAAATCATGACATAGTTATGAAATGGCAAATGGCATTTGTCAGCAAATATTCTTTAAACGAATCAAATTTGTCCTTTAGCTCTTGTCACCATCCATGCCTTATTTTTACCTCTTCCTTTTTTGAATTTCTCCTCAACTTTACTCAATCACTATCATTGGCTGGTAGTGCCTTGATTTCTGCAATTAACTCCCACATAATGATGTCTGTGTCAATATCAGGCCACGTAATATCTCTGATTGTGTCTAGCTCCTCTAGGCATTCGATCCACTTGGCATCAATTATAGCTTTAACTTCAGAAGCTACTTTGGACATCTCTGCTTCTAATTTATAAAGTATATTTATCATATCATAGACGGTAGTGGCACTTGCTTCATTATTACAAAAGGACAAAAACCTGGGATGATTAAGGATATTATCAAAGGATGATGACCATTCCACCCAATTCTTGATTTTCCCTTCATTATTCAAGATTG
This sequence comes from Cupressus sempervirens, assembly GCA_028749045.1. Taxonomy (NCBI): domain Eukaryota; kingdom Viridiplantae; phylum Streptophyta; class Pinopsida; order Cupressales; family Cupressaceae; genus Cupressus; species Cupressus sempervirens. Next base: position 820,649,261 of record CM053789.1, on the reverse strand, counting down.
TAGGTATGAAATTTGGTGTCCCAGTGACAATTATTTTCATTTTACTTTGTACTTGTATTTCCCCCCCCCCCCCCCCCAAAGAAACCATTTAAATCTTTTACCTTATGGATTTCCTTTCTCATACTCACAATGGTTGCTTTTCGTAGGTCCTTCTTCTAAGGCAATATGGGGTTTATACTGTCAAGAAATTGAATGTAAGGGCCTCATGTGTTAAATAGTGGAGATAACAGGGAAATTGCCTTTGCACATTTGTATTCCACTCCTTTTAAGGCAATATAACTGCTATGCACATTTTGTGAGGTTATATTCAATGCATTAATATTATGAACTAATAAACCCTTTAAAGCTCTAATCTTCACATCCTTCATGGCTTCTAAATTTTCTTCATCAATGTCCATAGCCTAGCCTAATGTTTCCCCTATCTCAAATATCTAGGCCTTTGTTTGCACTTATCTGTCATGAACCTCTATAATAGTTCTGACATTTTTCTTCAATGAAGCCACCTATATTTCCAATTTGATAACCCTCTGTTGTAGGACATAAGCTTTCTTCATTTCCTCTTCATAGCTCCTCGTCCCAATAAATTTCTCATAGGTCTTTTCTAATTGAGCTTGAAGGGTATTCATTTTATGCTTACCATTAATGCTACTGAGGTATGCATTCCCAAAGTTTGGTCACTGGATGTAGATTGCACGTGCCAAAATATAACATTTCTCCTGGGGGATTCTTTTATTTCCATGAGAGTGGGCTTATCATCCTCTGAAGCTAAACTCCATATAGCCATTGTTTGGGCATCTACATCAAACCCTGACCACATTATCTCCCCATACTATTTTTCATCTTCAAAGGAAACTAATTTCTCTTGTCTTCTTATCTGATCAAGTAAAAATGAAGAGTTTAGATCCCATCCTAGGAAGATAATCATCCCACTCCTTCTGACTAAGTCTCTAGCTTCTTTGGTGGTGAGAGTTTCACTAGCAAGGTCATATTCCTACAACTTTTGTACCAATTCAATGACCTTTTCATCAAAATCTCCAAGTTTCATACTTAATTTCAATTCATTTCTCTTTATTTTAAAAAGGAAGCTTTTGAATTCATTTGATTTAATAAAATTGTCACCATCCAAAAACTTCTTGGCTTCAATGATTCTATCATCAAACATTTGTGTTTCCAACTACAGTTTCTTTTCCCTTTTCTCACTCTCAGACACCTGAGACATTAGGAACCTCCGTCTAATATCATTAAAGTACTTATTTCCTTTTGGAAAAATCTGAAGTGCCTTCTGCTGAGCATGGTCTAGTATTTCTACCATCTTTTTCTTCTTATGTCTTTGTTCCGCCCATGCAAAACTCTGTTATAAATTGATTGAAAAGATCATTGTTGAGAGAGATTACTGAAAGAGGGAGATTTTTGAAGAAGGCTATGTGTTTCAATCATTTTTTTGTCATTGATGTCAAACCTACTATTTGTTGTAAGAAAACTACTTATAAGATTCAAGTTCTATCACTTATTTGATTGATAAAGAGGATTTGATCAAAAGATGTAACAATAGCACCTAGAGGAAAGGTTGAGTTATGATTATGTAATGAACTACAAAGATCAGTTAAGATAGTGATGACATGATGTATTGGTAATTTACTTAAGGTTACAAAGGCTGGTTACACTAAAAAATACTAGAAGAAAAAGTTACACAAAGTTTTTCTGCCAAGCTTAATTGAGTGGATAGTAGGTGCCAAGCAAAGTCAATTCAAGCCTAGTAGAAAATTAGTTGGAGCTGAGTAAAAGTTCATTCTAGTGTATGCTGAGCAGAACATTGGATGCCAAGTAAAGATTAGTTGATGTCAAGCACCAGTAAACTTTAGTTTGTGCCAAGTAATTTCATAGTGGATGCTAAGCAACGTAGTATGTGCCAAGCATCAAAAGGTTGATAATGTCGAGTTGCTGCATTATTTAAAAGATCATGGATTCGATGAATCTGAGCTAAAAAGTTTTTTTTCTTGGATTGTGTGAACTAGGTGAAAGATAAGGTTGATGAGATGGTGGCACATAATTCAAGGTAAACCATTTTTAGGCAATTTCAAAGTGGATTCTAGGAGGAGTTTCTAGAAGAGATATGAGATATGGGGTAGATACATTGTATCCTACCTAATCCATCCTAACCCTAAATTGGATGATGGAGAATGAGTGACAAAATATCTTAATTTCCTATTTATAGGAATGGTTGGTCATTAAGCAAGGTTGTCATGTGCGAGAACCTAAGGGAGATAAAGAGTCAAGGGTTTTGCTTCATCTAGTGACCTAAGAGAAGAGTCTGCAATGGCATGTTAAGCAAGAAGGCTTAAGAAGATGAATGCTTGAAGGGTGAACAAGCTATTAGAGCTGCAAAGTATGAAGGCCAAGCAGAATTGAGGACTAAATATAGAGATCTATAATCTGCAAGTGAAGTTGTAAGTTGTATCAAATCAAAGCCTTATTGTTACTCTCTAACAATTGTATCAATCTAGGGTAAATCCTTTAGATTAAGGTTGACCTAACAATCATTTGTAAATCCTTTACCCAGGTGACATTCTAAGTGAATGGTTTAAAGTCCTCTAACAAGGCTCACTCCTAATAGGGTGATTGAAATCTTTTAACCAGGTCACATTTAACAGTGTGTATTGTAACCTTTAAGAGGGTTGGCCTTTCACAAGGCATCACTTCAAAAGAGTGAAAAGAGTAGCATGTTACTGGTGGTTTTTTCCAAATTGAGTTTCTACATAAATCATTGTGTCAAGTGTGTTGATGAATCTGTTATGTTTCATGTTTTTACATTTCTACAAGTTGATTTGAAAGTTACCTACAAGTTCATAGTAATTGCATAATCGTATGGATGCATGCATGAGTATAAATGTTTTATGGGTTCACTAAAGCTATAAAAAGTTTTATTTATACATGTTGACCTTGGATAATTGATTCACCCCCGCCCCTCTCAGTTATTTTAAAGTATTCCAACAAACTCTCAAAAATATCTTGAACATTTTGTTCAGGTTGTTCATCTTTAGATTGATCCTCTTCATTAGATACCTCTACAATATATTTTCCATCCATATACTTTGGATCAATCTTCCTCTTGATTGCCTGAGGAACTTGAGCTACCAACTGATCAAAATTGTTAGCACACTTATCCAGTTTGACCTATTATTCTTCATTTGGATAAAACCCTTTGAAAGATGGGTCTACCTTTCCCATTTCTTGCTCATAGCTAAAAATGTCTCTGATTTTTACCATTCTTTCCCTGCATACATCCTCATTGAATACATTAGCAGTAATATCTTCCTCCCACATAGGCTTGGTAGGAGGCAAATTGTATCCCCACATGTTTTTCAAAACATGCCTTATTACATTATAGGGGTCATAGGTTCTAGCTAGCCCAATTGGCATCTTACAATATTGCAGGAAAGAATTGGTTGGCTCAATAGCATTCTTCCCAATCTCAAAATCTCCCACTTTGGTACATCTACATAAAAATGTCCCTTTCTTGAAACCTATTCCTAAATACTCCCTATTTAAAGAAATAAGTTGCCAAAAAATTTCTACCAATCCTAATCTCTCAGGAACATACTTGGGCAAGATGTGAGGTGGTTGAGGACAACCAAAGATTCTTATAATAGTGTAATCTTCAAACAAAAATGCACTACCCCAATCATGAGTCAATTGTTTCCCATCATCAAAACACCACTTAGGTCGAACAATCTTCCTAACACTTCTGGGAACTCTTTCAACCACACAACCTATCATTTTTAAAAATGGATAAACAAATTCATTATAAAAAGAGATAAAATTTGATTATGGATGGTACACTTGTCATACCCATGTCCATCTTTGTAGTGACAGCTTCTCTCCCCATTCTTGCATTGACTCAAAAAGGCTTTGATCAAAAATATCAACATTCTTTGCCAGAATAAGATGCATGAGCAGGGAGTAATGAAGGAACTTAAAATCCTTTAGTTCTCCTTCTTGGGCAACAAAAAAAAAATTGTGAATACCCCAATAATGCATTCAACAAAATCATATCCAACATAATGATTAGGGTCTTGAATATTCAAGCCATGATATAGTGTGCTCTGGAAGCATTCATGGTCCCATCTATACCTAAGACTTTGTCAACACCAAACATAGTATTATGAAAATACCTCTGAAAGAAATCCAAGGGCATGACTTCATCAATATCTTTCCTCTTTAGAATTTCTCCTACATCCTTCTTCACCTTGGGAATGTGTCGAGTCATGTTTTTACCCATATAGAAATTTGTATGTTTCTTGAAATTCTCATTAAGATATTTAATATCAATGGGCAATGAAATGGGTCCACCCAAATCAAATGCTTCTATGAATGTATCTTTATCTAGTGCTAGAAAAACACTTCTATCCTTCCTGTGAAATGACTTGCTTATAGGATTGTAACATTTGATTAATGCTTTGACCAAATCCACATCCACAAAAACCTCTGGCACTATCAATTTTCCCAAATTTCTTACCCAAGGGTTACAAAATGGAACTTATTTTACTCTATTTTTATAGAAAAACCAAAACAACTCATACCCATTTCTAGCAGGGATAATTGCATCTCTACACATTGTATATGGGTCTTTGAAAATGAGGTCATTTGCATTTTGAGCATTTGTAGAAACGAGCAAGATGTGCATCCATTCTTTTATGAATGTACTTGGAACCCTCGGGGGAGCATCTAGTACTTCAATCACTGCCTGTACGATCAACTCTTCTTCTCTCTAGGCAATTTCTACAATTACCTTTACTGATTCTATGTATTCAATTTCGAAAAAACTTGCTCAGAAATCAACTATGTATTTGAAATTGCTTGAAAATTCAAACAACTCTATGGAAATGGTGACAATAGGTTGTTCTCTTCTAGGTTTTATCAACTTCAGTGATGAAAGTGTGGCTTTAATTTGCATTTAAGGGTGGCACACTTGAAAACCTATCAATCTTCATAAAATAGACTAAAACTATGTCTTTTAAATTTCATACATCCTTTTTAGATTTTGTCATTTGAAAAAGTTATTTTATGCTTTCAAAACTTATAAGTGCCCCTGCCATGAACAAATTCATCTCTCCATTTCGCACTAGAAACCTCCTTTGTCATAATAAAACTCATGATGCTCTGAACCCTTAGTTTTTATCCTACTGCAACTTTGCATCTATACTTAACTTCATCTTCATGGTCATTGTGATCTTGCGATAGGCCCTTAACCCTTAACACCTCGCAATCTCATTACATTTAAGCCTTTGGAACACTTTATGCTTGCGACCAGGTGATGCTTCATCTTTCACTCTATCACTCCTCCACAACTCTAAATGTGGCTATCCATCTTGACTGTGTGATAATATGCTTAACATTTTGTACTGGCCTTTTCCTTTGATTCGCACATTCACATATGTAGCTGCCTTAAGCCAAAATAAACACGCAGACATGCGCTTTCCTTTATTTCACACCATCGCAACTTAGCCCATTTGATATGTTCATGAAACATAAGAGGATACATATTTCTAAACTTAGGATGAGGAAAAACTCATGGAAATTACAAACTCCCTTGTTCTTTCTGACAAAACAAAAATACAAAAGAGCTTGTCTAGGGTTTTACAAAATGCTAAAACAAGTTTATAAACCCTAAATACCTTTCACAATTCTTCTTGATTTATTGAGTTTCATAGAAAACTAAGTAAGAAGAAAATCAGGCTATCAGAAGGAAGATTCTTTGTTAACCATGTTTACTCAATTACCAAAGGAAAGTTAGCATGGATCCGTTGTTGACCAAGCTCACTCGGTTACCAAAGGATAGTCAATTTAAGTATTGATCGAGTTGGTTTAATTAACGAAGAGTTTCTCTAAGTTGACTAAGTGCTCAATTGTGTATTAGTCAATTGATAACATATTAAGTTTAGTTAATGTTATCTGACTTAAGGGATGATAATCATTTAATTATAAGTGTATTCAAGCCAACTTGACAAGGTAATTCATATAAGATCAAGTTGAGGATTGAAGAATGTGACCATGTGGAATTTGAAGAAGATGAATTAAGGAAGTGAGTTGGAAGGATATCTACAAGAGGACAGAGTATCCAAGTTGACTGATCTGCAAAGAACATTATGATCAAGGAGGACCAAGTAATAAAGCCAAAACTGAGATCAGAATCAAAAAATTCAGTTGCATCAACAATAAGGTCAAGTTATTGCTACTCTCTAATAATTGTAGCAGTGAATCAAATCTCCTAATAGAGTTAGCCTAATAGCTATTTGGAAAATCCTCTAACAAGGTGGCATTTCTAGATTGAAGTGTCTAAAGACCTCTAACAAAGCCACTCCTAACAAGGTGATTTAAATCTTTTAACAAGGTCACACCTGATAGTGTGTTTTGTAACCTTTAACAAGGTTGGCTCCTAACAAGGCTCACTTCAGAAGAGTGAAAAACAGTAACTAGTTGCAATTGGTGGTTTTTCCAAATTGGGTTTCCACGTTAAATCTTGGTGTCTCACGTGTTCATGTTATTTCCTTTATATTTTTGCAACTAATTTAATTAAGGTTAATCACATCTAATATCTTAAGGTGCATATATTCTGTGTTAACCAAGTGACAGTAATATATTCAATGCTAACTGAGTTACAACAAGGATTTGTTTTGTTGACATCTTAAGGGATCTTGGATTTGTTTTTGTGGTAACTAATTCCCCCCTCCCCTCTCAGTTACTCTTTTGAATTTCCAACAATTGGTATTAGAGCATTTGGTGCTTGCAAATAAGGTTTCAAGGACCTAAGCTAAAGATCAAGATGTCTTACAGAAGGGAAATTCCTAAGTTGAAAAAAGATAACTCCAAAGCATGGTAGGAATTTATGAAGTTGCATTTGGCAACCATTAGAGACACAGGCCTAAAATACCTAAAGAACAAGTATGTGACACCTACTGGACCTTTGACTATGGAACATATTCAAGAAAAGAAGAATCACAACATTAATGATTTACATTGCCTCTACTCTCAATTATTTTGAATTTGATGAAGTCAAAGATTGTCATACTACTCATGAGATGTGGGTCAAGTTTGAATATATCTAGGGAGATCAAAATGTGAGGAGAGCTAAGGAAAAAAGTCTAAGAGGTCAATTTGATCAAATGAAGATGAGAGAAGATGAAAACATTGCATAGTATAGTGAAAGAATCAGAGCAAGTGTAAGTGAAATCAAAGCCTCAAGAGGAGAAATAGATGATGTGATAGTGGTCAGCAAGGTACTTAGAACTCTTCTTCCCATTTATGAAAATAGATTTTCAACTATTCAAGAAATGAGATGTAATACTAAAAATGGTATAACTTTGGATGCACTAGTGGGAAGATTGACAGCCTTTGAGTTAGATAACTTTGATAACTATGTTCCTAACTCTGGTAGCATTGAGTCTGCATTTCAAGCTAAACTATCACTCAAAAAGAAAGGTTGAAAATCTAAAAGAAAATAATCTAATAGTGAAGATGAAGAGGATCCGATGACCTTGAAACTATTGAAGCCCTACTTGCAAGAAGGCTCCCTAAAGGCAAAGGAAAGTACAAAGGTAAAATGCCCCTAATCTATTTTTCTTGTAAAGAAGTTGGTCACATTGTTGCAAGGTGTCCAAACAAATAAGCCAAAGAAGAAAATAAGTACAGCAAGTACAAAGGCAAGAAAGATTTCAAAAACTACAAAGATAACAAGGATAAAGGTAAGAAATCTTGTTACATGGCTAAAGATTGCAATAGTAGTGATGATGATCAAATGGTTTACATCATTACTAAAGATGAATCTGATGATGAAAATGATAAGATGACCCTCATTTCTCATATTAGCATCATAGATAGTGGTTGTTCACACCACATGACTAGTGATAGAACAAAATTTGAGAACTTGGTACACTATGATGGTGGGAGTGTCATAATTGGTAATGATTAACCCTATTATGTAAAAGGAAAAGGTTGCATTGCATTGACCAATGAACCTAGATGTGGCAATGCCTACTGGGTTGAAGGAATGAACACAATATACTTAATGTGACATAGTTGAACAATTCAAAGTAGAATTCATGAATGGAAAGGCCAAACTGTTAGATGGGAAAGGAAATCTAGTTGGGACTAACAATCAAACAAAAGGTAATCTATTCTATCTAGATCTCACTGAAATTTCATGTTTCCTAGCACAAGTAGAGGAAAGTTGGTTATGGCATAAAATATGGTGTCATGTGAATTTTGAAAACCTGGTCAACATAAGAAAGAATAGAAGAGTGAGAAGAATTCCAAGCCAAAAGAAACATGATATGGGCATGTGCAAGAATTGTCAAATTGGAAAAATGGGAAAGACAAGCTTCAAAAGCAAGAATTATCAGAAATCATGATATGGGCATGTGCAAGAATTGTCAAATTGGAAAGATGGGAAAGAAAAGCTTCAAAAGCAAGAAGTTCCAGAACTAGTTCATACATACCTTTGTGGACCTAGTGGCATAGAAAGCTACTATGGATATAAGTACTTCATTTTATTTGTTGATGATTATTCTAGGATGATGATAGTGATGTACTTGAAAGATGAATCTGAGGCATTTAAAAAATTCAAGTGGTACCTAGCTAGAGTGGAGAAAGAAATAGGTAAGAAATTGAAATGTCTAGGGTCAGAGAAAGGAGGCGAATTCATCTCAAATAAATTCAATGAGTTCTGCAATGAAAGAGGAATCAAAAGATAGGTATCTACGCCTAGTACAACTCAGTAGAATGGCATAGAAGAAAGAAGAAATAGATCCATTATGGATTGTGCAAGGAAACTCATGATAGAGAAAAATGTTGCAATCAAATACTGGAAGGAAGCAATCAACACAACAGTTCATACCTTAAACTGAGTTCAGCTGAAGAAATATTCAAAGAAAACACCTTATGAATTATGGTATGGCTATAAAGCTAATGTTTGTTATTTCAAATTATTTGGAAGAAAATGTTATATCTTAAAAGAGACAAGGAAACAAAAATTTGATGTGAAAAGTGATGAAGGCATATTCCTAGGATACTCCAACAAAAGAAAAGCATATCAATGTATGAATCTTACTACTCACAAGACTATAGAAAGTGCACATGTGAAAATTGACAAATTTGCAAAAAAGAGTGAAGAACAAAGCAGCAAAAAACCTAAAAATTACATAAACTTTGTCTACTATGAACCTAATACTTTACTTAAAGTTCAAGAAAATGCATTTGCAAATCAGCAGTCTTCACCACCTGAGTCCCCTAAATCTCTAGTTCAACCCAAGTTGTAGCTAGTGCAACCTGAGTCACAATCTAAAGGATCTTAGTCACGATCTAAAGGATCCAAGTTTCAAATAGTGGAAATCAAATCACAGTCTAAAGGACCTGAGTCATAGATAGTGGGACCTGAGCATGATTCAGAAGATCATTTTGAGCATGTTGAACCGAGTCAATCAAGTCCAGATTCCAGATGCAAAGAACATATTCTTGCTAGATATGTCAAAAGGCATCATGAACCTGAGAAAACCATTGGAGATCAATCAAAAGGCACAATGACAAGGAACAAACTAAAAGGTACATGTTTTCTTACTAAAGTTGAACCTAGAACTGTTAAAGATGCATTAAACAATGAAAGTTGGATTGAGACAATGAATGAAGAGATTAAACAAATTGAAAGGAACAAAACTTGGACTCTTGTTTCCAGACCCAAGGACAAAAATTGTAATTGGCATAAAATGGGTATGCTAAAATAAGTTAGATGGAAATGGATAAGTATCAAGGAACAAGGCAAGGCTGGTATGCAAAGGTTATGCTCAAGAAGAAGGTATTGACTATGGACAAATATTTGCTCCTATTGCTAGACTAGAAGGTGTTAGAACACTACTTTCTTATGTTGCACATAAAGGATTCAAAGTATGTCAGATGGATGCAAAGTCATCTTTCTTAAACAGAATCCTACAAGAAGAAGTTAACATTGAGTATCCTGAAGGTTTCACAAATCCTAGCAAAAGGAATATGGTTTTCAGATTACAAGAAACTTTACCCAAAGCCTGGTATGAAAGATTGCATAGTTATTTGGTAAATTTGGTTTTCAAAGAACAAATGGCAATAACAACCTATGCATCAAGGAAGGACCAAAATAGAAGATATTGCTGGTAGAAATTTTTGTAGATGATATATTATTCACTGGACATGATGACTTGTACAAATCTTTTTTTAAGGAAATGAGTAAAGAATTTGAAATATCAATGTTTGGAGAGATTAAATTATTTGTTGGCCTGCAAATTCAACAGAAGAAGGATGGCATCTACATTACTCAATCAAAGTACATCAAGGAGATATTGAAGAAATTTAGAATGGAGGATTTTAAACCAGTTGGAACACCTATGTCTACTAGACATAAGCTTTCCAAAAATGATGATTCCAAAGAGGCAGATCAAACTACATATAGATTAATGATTGGAAAACTTCAGTATGTAGTGCACACAAGACCTGATATTGCACTAGCAGTTGGTATAGTGGCAAGATTTTCTGCTAATCCAAGGGAAAATCTTATGATGGCAATAAAATAAATTAGGAGGTATCTAAAAGGTACTGAAGATTATGGTTTGTGGTATAAGAAGGGAGGAAACCTTGAATCAAAAGCCTCCATTGAAGTTGATTAGGCAAGAAGTATTGATGACAAGAAAAACACTAGTGGTTGAGCATTCTTTCTTGGAAAGAGGCTAGTGTCTTGGACAAGAAAAAAGAAAAATTGTATCTCTCAATCTACAGAAAAAGCATAATATGTTGTAGTAACAATCAATTGTTCCAACATCATTTGGTTCAACCAATTATTGCCAGGTATGAAGGAAGAAATCATGGATCCATTAGTTATCTTATGTGATAACACCGTTGCAATTAACATTTCCAAGAATTCTGTGATGCATACCAAGACAAAACACATTGCAATAAAAATATCATTTTTTGAGAGAATTAGTGCAAGAAAAGCAAGTGAGATCGGAATATGTGAATACAAAAGAACAAGTTATAGAGATATTCACCAAGCTATTACCTAAGGATGCATTTTTGTAACTAAGAGGTGAGCTAGGGGTCATTCCTCTATTTGAAGCTCACTAAACAAAGTTTAGTGATGCATCAAACGAGCATTTTGAAGATTAGTTAAGTTGATGTAGTATTGTTAGAGCAGATTGTATATGAATTATTACATCAGGTACATGACATATCCATTGATTTTTGTCTTTTGCATGAGATGTCAAAGACGAAAAGTTTGTCATGTCAGAAATTTTGTATCACTAAAGAGGAAGAGTTTGTTATCATATCAAAGAAATTCTTAGAAGGATAGTTCATTGTCAAGGGAAAATTTCTTGTCAGAGAAATCAGAGAATCATTCCAAAGGGAGAGATTAATGTTAAAGGGAGTTCTCACTGATAGAGAGAGTTCTCATGGATGAGAAGTAGAATCAAACAAAGGATATTATCCTTAGTTTTATTTTTCTCTAAAAATTTCATTGTACTATGACATGTTATGTTGCCAATGCCAAAGAGGGAGATTGTAGAAAAAAATTATTTCATTGTATTTTGGCTTTGATGTTACACAAAATGTCAAGCCTTATCGAGCAGTCAATGTTAGCCAAGTTTAGAGTTAATATCTAAGGAGCTCACTCGGGCATCGAAGGCAGATCCTGTGCTAACTGAGTTTACTCGGTTACCAAGTTAGCATGGATCCTATGTTGACTGAGTTCACTATGTTGACTGAGTTCATATAAGTATAAGGTCAAGTTGATGATTGAAGAATGTGAACATGAGGAATTCAAGAAGAAGAATTAAGGAAGCGAATTGGAAGGATATCTGCAAGAGGATAGAGTATCTGAGTTGACTGGGCTACAAAGAACATTCTGATCAAGGAGGATCAAGTAATCAAGTTAGAACTAAGATTTGAATCATCAAAGTCAGTTGCATCATCAATCAAGTCAAGTCATTGTTACTCTCTAAAAATTGTAGCAGTGAATAAAATCTCCTAATAGAGTTAGCCTAACAGCTATTTGGAAAATCTTCTAACAAGGTGGCATTTCTAGATTGAAGTGTTTAAAGACCTCTAACAAGACCACTCCTAATAGGGTGATTTAAATCCTTTAACAGGGTCACACCTAACACTATGTTTTGTAACTTTTAAAAGGTTTGGCTCCTAACAGGGCTTATTTCATAAGAGTGAAAAATAGTAACTAGTTGCAAATGGTGATTTACACAAATTGGGTTTCCATGTTAAATCTTGGTGTCTCATGTGTTCATGTTATTTCCTTTATGTTTCTACAACTAAGTTAATTAAGGTTAATCACATCTAATATCTTAAGGTGCATATATTATGTGTTAACTGAGTGACAGAAATATATTCAGTGCTAACTGAGTTACAACAAGGATTTGTTTTGTTGACATCTTAAGGGATCTTGGATTTTTTTTTGTGGTAATTGATTCACCCTTCCCCTCTCAGTTACTCTTTTTCATTTCCAACACCATTAGGCATATGTCATATGTCATCCAACTATCCATATCCAAGAGTGCACACAAATCCCTCAAATCAAAACTAGCGAATACAATCTCCAAAGTCTACTAGTAAAATCAGGAACACGTTACCAGCAACCACCAAAATGAAACTAACTCCAACATGATTAATCCAAACTTTATGTGCACTTAGGACAAGGTTTCCCAATATGCCTCGAACACACCCCAAACTACATTAACCATAGCTCCACAATTCTGAGCTCAATGCTCCTACTTATAGGATTGCAAACTACCCTAGGATGCTCCTACATCAAACACCCAAGGTGCGAAGAAAAGATGTTCTTAACAACTGGAAAAACATCTTTTAGGGTTCGGTGCACAAACCCTGAACTAGTTCTTCACATACATGTCCTCCAATTTATCAACTTGTACACTCTTTCCTTTGCTCCACTTCCATAAAAATTTCCTTGTAACTATCATCTTCACATCTATCTTTGGTATGCAACAGGTATGTTTCCCATGCTGATCGATTACCCTTCGAGAATCTCTCAACTAAATTTGGCTACCAAAACTCAAGTTCCTCCTACCAAATGTTGGAATTACAATAGGAAAGGTAAATAGGGGTGAATCAGTGCCAATACAAACAGCTATGACAAAATTGTGTTACTTGACATCTGAAGTCTCTGATGCTCAACATATACTGATTTATATACTGTGACTCGGCATTTGAATGACTCGGCATGCACTACTTACTCGGCTCCTAAATCACTCGGCATACACTTGTCTGCTTGGCACTTGAGTGACTCGAAACTCATTGTGGACTCGACATGCTCTATGTTGTGCTTGACATATACTACTTGTTCGGCATGAACTAAGTAAATAACTCAAAGTGTATAGACACTCAGTAGTCAAAACCAATCTGAGATCAACAATCTCCCCCTTTGACATGAGTGTCAAAAACACTTGGTCATGTATTAATATTTTTATTCTTATGAGCATAACATATCTTTTATTTGCCTTCTATACAAAATTTCAAAATATCAAAATTTTGCAACAACTTATACCTCAAATTCTTATAACTCCCCCTGAGTTGTTAGATATGGTGTTGTACTCAAAATGTTACTCCTACTGAGTAGATGTGCCTCAACTAATACTCTTTTACTTTCTTGTTGTGCTTGTTGTTCTTTGCTTGGTCCCCCATGCTCTTTCTTAGCTTAGCTCTCTTTCTCCCCGTTTTCTTAAGCTAACTTTCTCCCCCCTTTTTGATACTGATGTCAATGGGTTATACACTAATAGTGTGTTTGTCCAAGAAATATTTATGGACCTCAAGAATAATCTTAAGAGCTGCATCTTAATTGTCACAAGCTACCTCCAAAGAATTAATTTAGATGGCGAGCTCGATAGCAAGGTGAACTAGGCCATCTAATGTAGAAAGATTGGGGTCTTTCTTCCTAAGAGTTTTTGCATTGCCTAATTCCTTGTGCAAAATCTTCATGTGAGGAGTCAATGTAGTTTGGATGCTTATCAGTTTGGCCCTTATGTTGGCTTCATCTACAGATAATGTTGCTACTAACTCTGGGTTTGCAATAAATTCCTGAGATGCTTCTCACTTTGTGCTGGAGTCATGGACAATTTTGCACCTGATGAATTTATTTGACTTTCCAAGCTTAGAATATGACTCCATTTCTCTTGTATGAAGATTGTAGGACGTCTCTTGTGTGAAGATTGTACGATTACACAGTTTTGTGTACAAAGATAAAATATTCTCAAATACCTTCTTCACACTTTCTATCTTAGTTGTCAATGCAACTTGTGTAAGTGCTATATCACTGGATATTTTCTCATTCACTTTACTTTGAAATTTCTTTTTAGAGCATTCTAATAATTTTGCATTAGTATCAAGGTCTACATCACTTACCTTTTCCATTATGTTTGTCAATTGTTCAATGAGTGGCTTTTTTTCATCTGGAGTAGGTAGATTGAATGCATACAAGAAGATGTCTTCAATATCAAGCAAATCTTGCTTCTGCCTATGCTCCCTTATGAGTAGTTCTTGATGTTTCTTTCTAACCAGGGCTTCTTGAAGTATACCCATCTGCTCTATTGTCATTGTGGCATAATCATATTTTGGCAAAACAATTTCTTCATATAAGCTTATACCTCCATATGTTATTACCTCTTCTGCCTTTGATGAACTAGGACTCGGCACTGAGAATTGAAAAGGTGTTGCATCTGTGCTCAGCATCTAAAGAGTGTGACTAGAAGGAGTGCCAAAGTCAAGTAAAGTTACCATTGCTTGAATTGCTACTAGCTCCTTCGGCTTGGGTGTCAACTCAATCTCTTCATGCTTGTCCTTTTCTGCCACATTATATTGAATTGCACCTTGAACTTGTGCTTGAGGTACAGATGAATCTATCTGACCTATTTGACTCTATGTTTCAGTAGTGGCTTGAGTTTCCACTTTATCCTCTCCAATTGTATCAACCTTTTCTGGTGTAACTTTTGGTATTTTATCTTAAGATTGTATACTAGTGACTTGAGGGGTAATTGTAGGTGGTTTTTGTGTTTTCACCTCCTCCCTTGTAGTAGTAGTCATTGATTTATGAATTTCATCTACACTCACCAATACAAGGTTGTCACACAATTTAGCTTATAGTGTAGATTGATCAAGTATCTTTCTCAAGTCTTCCTCTGTTAGGGGATTGATGTTCTAAGTAGTGAGATCAGAAACATCCTTTACTGTGATAGTTTCAGTACTCACACTTGTTATTTGTTGAGGGTTGACATTTGGCATTTATGTATCTTGTACACTATGTTATTGTTGGTGCTCTTTCTCAGTTGTTGCCTAATCATCTACATTCATTTTAGTAACTCCCCCAATTGTGCCTTCATTATTGTCATCTTCTTCATCATCTTTAACCTCAATAGGCTCTTGTTCTCCTACTTTGATTGCAGCTAACCCATATGTAACTTTCCACATCTATGTAGTCTTCTTTACAACATCTTCTATGTCATTTTGTAATATGTTGAAAGCTCTATATTTAGGAACAAATCTAATAGCATATTTCTTTATGGATTTAGCAATTTGT
The DNA here is from genome assembly GCA_028749045.1 of Cupressus sempervirens. NCBI lineage: Eukaryota > Viridiplantae > Streptophyta > Pinopsida > Cupressales > Cupressaceae > Cupressus > Cupressus sempervirens. The sequence goes on along the minus strand of CM053789.1, from coordinate 820,633,648 downwards.
GGCTTGCTAAGTTCAAGCATAACTTGAGCGAGGGCAGTTTCTATAATTTTCCTTTTAGTATCTAAACAATAGTGTCATTTTTGCTCAACTCTTTCATATAGGCTTTTAGGTACGAAGTTGGCAATCTCTAGAGGAGCTTTCTTGAAAGTAGCCATCATGGCATATATTGCCTCCTCCACTTGATTCTTTTCAACTTTTCCAAAATTTTCAACATCAATGTGAGAAAATCTTGATAAATCTGCATTATTTCTAACATTCTCACATAGGTTGTCTAGATCTAAAGATGGATTATGACTCACCACTTGGAATTGGTTGTTGTCATTAGATTCAATTCTTTTCTCATCAAATTCAACCTGAGCAATTTATTTTCTCCTTGGTCTTTTATGTGCTCCTCCTTCTTGCTCTCTAGGTTTAGCTTTCTCTTTAGCCTTTTGTGTAGTGACACGTGCACTGGCCCTAGTGGTAGATGTTTTAGGTTTGGGTTGGCTTGGTTTAGCAACCTTCTTGGGTCTTGTCACTGTTTATGCCTTAGCCTTTCTCTTCTTCTGATCAGTAGGAATAGGTGCTTCCTTGGCTTCTTCTTCCTCAACACCTTCTGCAGTTTCTGTTTCTTCCTCTTGTTGATCTTCACCCTTTCCTTGTGTCAATGCAAGTGGTGCTTGAATTTGAGTGTCTTCTTCCTCTTCATCCTCTTCCTGCTCGGCACCTTCACCGAATTTCGCTTTCAATTTCTTTATCAGTTTCTCCTTCTTTTTTATGACAGAGGTAGTCTTTAACTCCATAGTAATCTTAGATGTAGCCATCTCATTATTACCAAATGCTTTGGCATCTTTGTCTATTTCTTCTGCAAGTAATGATGTTATTGCTACAGAGGCTCATCTACATTAATTTCATAGCCTAATGGCCTTAGCCATCTTACTCTTGAAGTTGCTATTTGAACAAATGTATAATTAGCATCAACTAGGAAACAAACATCATCATAATGTTTTTCCACTAATGATACTAGAATCTTCAATCTCTTCTTCATGGATTGCTTGAAGTCCTCAAAGTAACTAGTCATTACTGACTCAAAATTTTCACCTAATTGTTCAATGAACTCTCCTATTTGGACTACAATAGACCTATTTGTCCTCCATGCCACAATGTCAAACATAGGAAATGTGTTCTAAACATAAAAGAAGATACATATCAAAATAGATCCAAATTTACACTGAGCACTCTTTGTTTTCTTTATTGCTCCTAGGTTTTCAATCAATTGTTGTAGTTGTAGCTTGGCAAGATCATATGTATGATCCTTCTTCACAATCTTGTAACCTATATCCATTGCAATACAAGGTACATTGTTCAATCTGCTTGATTGGTAAAACTTATGTGCAATTACCCTTACTGCAAAATCTATCAAAGGATTTGTGATGGTGTTTATGGTCATTCTCCTCTTATTCCACACAGCTCTTGTGTTCTTTTCAATAACTTCTCTAGATTCACTTCTCATAGTCTTTGGCCAATCTAGGGTTGGATACCCTATTACCCTATGGATTATTCTCTTTGATATTTTGACTGGCCCATTATCTAACCACAGTGAACTATCATGAATCCTACTCAAAACAATCCTGATCCATTCAATTTTGAAAATGTTAGGAAAATCTAGGGCACGAGTTAGCCCTTTCTTTTCTACAATCTTGAATTCGTCCCTTAACACACCATTTTTACATAGTTTATCATATGCTTCTCTTATTTCCATGTCACCAATACTCCCAATTTTACAATTATAGCATTTTTTGACATCCTAAATCATTAAAACTTGCGGTGGTATCATAGACAACACACCGGAGGGATCTTGTTTGTATGTTGTCTGGAATGGATTTGAAAATAGGTTGTTTTATTTTGTTTCTAACCAACTAAACATTTAAAACCTCTTTTTCCTCTACACCTTTTGCCTTCAAAGAACTAGACGCCATTTTACAAAACTAGGTTTTTCGAAATTAGAAATAGCGTAGCTCGGCATACAATAAATACCTTGCAAAATCTGATGAAATGATGTCGAATAGCTATTCAAATCTCCTGCAAACACTTCGGATAAATTTCCAGATCACCTCTAGCTCTTCTTTCTCTCTCTCAATTTTGAATGATGTTAAATGAGTAGAAATCGATCAAATACCCCTTTGAAATACAAAAATTAATGTTGAGTGCTTACACAACTGTAAGCTCGGCATCCACTAGTCTTTTCATTCTTTCGGCAACCATTATGAGCTAGGCAACAACTAGCCAGTTTGTTAGCTCAACATCCTCTAGCATTTCACACAACAATCATAGGAAACTTTTCGTGTTTGGCAATAACATGAAAAACTTAAAGATTTTTCTTTGATTCCTAATAACACCTTGCATCTTTATTCATGCTTATGTAAACTTTTCAAAACTAAATCCTTTAGAATTGATGTATGATATAACTTTTTAATATTAGTCTCACATACCTCTTGGTTGCTTAGTTTGATGAGGTGTGATCATCTGAAACATTGGGTGAAGTGATCCCTTCTCTATTTAATGTGCTGCAATCCTCCTTTTTCTTCCATGTCTTGTTCATTTCAAATCTGACATTTTCAATATATGTCTTGCCTTTGCCTTTATTGAACTCACAACTTGGTGTCTTTGACCTTGTTGGACAATATCGATTGATGTGACCAATCTTCAAACAGCTAAAACATGTGGTTTGACTCAACCATCTTTTGTAGTCACTTATGAAGTGTGTTCTAATACAACTTTCAAAAACATGTCCATACTCTTGACAATAGTGACAACTATACCTTGTATTATAATCCCAGTTATAAGAGTTGTCATTGTTCTTTACCTTTGTTTGCCTATTTGATGACCACATGGGTTTGGATCTACACTCAAAAGCTCTACATCCATACTTCTAACAGTTATAACAATATCCTTCAAAATCTTTGAGTGTGCATGGTCTTAGTTCTGCATTCATGTGTTTGATGACCTTGTTTGTTGCACTTATGAAAGTGACCCATGCTCTTTTGCTTAACATTCTAATTTACAGTCTTGCTCCTGCATACATTTGCAATGTGTCCTTTCTTACCACAATTATGAAAAGTAGGTTTAGAATTCTTACCTTACTCCTTTCTTCAGCGCTTTTGGATGACTCTCCTTCTTTAGTACTTGTGTATCATTCTAGATGTATCATTGTTGGATCTAAGGGATCTCAATAATTGCTCAAAGTATTTGATAGCTTCATTAGGTTTATTAAAACTTTCAACAGATTCTTTTTCCCTTTGTAGGTAATTATTCAATTGCTCATTCTGCAACTTCAATGTTGTTATCTCAATGTCCTTGACATTCAATTCATACTTGGCATTCATCATTTGACCCAGAGTATCCAATTGCATGTTAGCAATCCTAGTTAGCTTTGATGATTTCTCTTCTAGTTTTCTGGTCAAAACTCTTTTGTCATCTTCAATCATGGCTTTGTCTTCCATAGCTTTCTTTTTCAGTATAGTCACCTCACATAGTAGTATGGCTTGTGATTCTTGCTCTAACTTGAGATTTCTGATTTCTTCAGCTTGGGCTCTTTTCTTTTCCATTAGATCTACAACTGCTGCATCAAATTCATTGGAGTCTCCATTAGCAAATAGCTTAGTAGTGTCCATCTCTCTGTATTGTGTTTCATTCTCCTCAATAGAAATTTCCTTCCTTCTCTTTAAATATTTCTTTAAGTCTTCTCTTGCTTCATTCAGTTGATGTAGAATGAGTTGTATTTTAATTCCCTGATTCTCAATGATCTTTCCCAACTTGTGGACTTCCATTTTCAAGATCTTTCCTCAAAGTTGCAAAGCTTCTCTTCCAAAGAACAAAGATCTGATACCAATTGTTGGAATTAAAATAGGAAATGTTAATTTTGGGGGGAGGGGGGGTGGTGAATTAGTGCTTAAAAATATTAAGCCATAAAACATTCACCACACATCCATCTCATACATTCAATAAGTAAACTGAAATACCATGTAAAGCATGTACATCTAAATCATGTAAACAAGTAAGCATTCACACATATATGACACCAGATATGATTACCCGAAAACCCTCCAATAAGAAGGTAAAACTGGGGTGGGAACAACATCCACAAATCTTCAGTACTACAGTAATAAAGTATATCTAATGAAAGTTATAATGTTTGATCATAAGACATGATCTACCCTCTAAAAGGTATGCCCTATTAAAAGCTTACAAAGATTGTTAGGTCTTACCCTGTTAAAGGATTTCAACACCCTGTTAAAAATGTGTCTTTTTAAAGGACTTTCACTCACAATAAAGTAAGCACCTTGTTAGAGGATTTCAATACAACCTATTAGGACTACTCTGTTAAGAGATTTAACTGATTCACTTGTTAGAATGTCTCAACATTGATCATGTGGTTAGCACTTTGTTGCTTGATGACATAACCTCTAAACTGATGTACTCTCTATCCTTCTTGATCAGATGTCTCTCTATTGTTTACTATTTCCTTTATTTGTTCTCGTTTAGCTAATTCTACAATGCAATTTCAGATCATAATACCTTAGTCACCATGAATGTCCTAGTTTGTGCATGTAAAACTCTCCTTGATCATTCATTCATTCCCTTTCACGCTCATAAGAAATTTAGGGTTTGTCTTCCTTAAGAAGACTTAGGTGGCTTAGGGTTAGGTATGAATCAACGGCTGTGATTCATTCATTTTGTTGTTTAAACCTTCCCTTTACTTGATTTGATGCATGTAATTCATAGGGATTGCAACTTAAGATTTGTCCTTATCACCAAAATATCGTAATTCAATCTATAAGTTGGCTCAAAAATGGTTTACATAGTAGTTTGTGTCAATACAAACAACTATGACAAAATTGTGTTATTTGGCATCTGAAGTCTATGATGCTCGGCATATACTAATTTCTATATTGTGACTCAACATCTGAATGACTCGGCATGCACTACTTACTCAGCTCCTGAATCACTCGGCATACATTTGTTGGCTTGGCACTTGAGTGACTTGGCACTCACTATGGACTTGGTATGCTCTATGTTGTGCTCGGCATATACTACTTGTTCGACATGAACTAAGTAAATGAGTTCAGTTTATAGACACTCACTAGTCAAAATCAATTTGAGATCAACACCAAATTCTACATTCTGAAAAGGAATAAAAGAATTCTTCCTATCACCCTTCTCAACAATAAACACATTCTTGACACAATCATGTGCAACACCGCCAAAGCCTACCAAGTAATATGTGAAAACTATTCATATCCACAATATCACACAACACTTGATCAACATACTGCCAAATCTAAAAATTAATGAGACATTGCTCCCTCACCTCCAAAGCATGTTCATCTTGCAACCAACTGATCATATAAGGACAATGATGTCTCATTCTCTTCAAACCAAGTTTCTAAACCATCTTCTCAGCAACTTGGTTATCATTACTACCACCATCCTAAATCACATTTCATCATTTGCCTCCAGACTTACAATGAGTCCTAAACAAATTATGCATCTGACAAGGTTCCAACATCTTCTTGCTATGCAACACTCTTTGAATTGGAAAATTATCCCCCTTAGGATCATTTATTTAATCCACATTCCACAACGTCTCTTTTATCAACAGTCTTCCTATCAACATTGGGACATTAAAACACTCTATGTTCTTCTTCACTACATTTGAAACAATACCCTTTAAATGCAACCTTATTTGTTCTTCTCTTTTGCTCAATAGGTTTTGGTTCATCCGTAGCAATTTGTTTATCCTTCTTAGAGTGTTCATTCTTTTCCTTACCTTGAGAATTACCTTGATGTCTTATCTTATATCCTCATAACATACTAATAAGAATCCTCAACTGAAGCAATATTAAACATATCAATCTCATCTTGAATATTGAATCTCAAACCATTAATATATCTAGCTACCTTTTCTTTAGACAATTCTCTATGTCTAGACCAAATAGTCAACTTGTAGAACTCCTTAGTATAATCCTTCACAATAATATCCTTTTGTTTTAGATTCTGCAACCTCTTAAACAACTCAAGTTCATAATCAACAGGAATGAACTTTGCCTTTAATTTTGTAACCATAAATCTCCATCTAGTGATCTTCATTTTACCTGCTTGTTTATCTCTTTGCAATTCTTTCCACCATAATACAACATGTCCTTTCAACTTAATTTGTGTCAACCTACTTTGAGTGGATCACCATTATCCTCTAACTCAAATTAGTCTTCCAATTCACCAATCCAATCAATCAGGTCTTCAGGATTCAAAGTACCTAATACATTAGAAACATTCATCTTATGCTTCAACTTCAAGTGAGCTCCAGATCTTTCCAACTAACCAGACCTATCTTCCATAAGTCTCTTCATGCAATCAATTATGTCTTCACCACTAGATCTAGCAACTTCAAAGTCTTCAACAACTTCCTCATAACCATCTCCAGTACCCACATTCCTAGGTACATCAACTATAGCTCTTAGGATCTCAGTGACCTTATCATTCTTCATCAACTCCATCTCATATTTGAAATGTGATATAATATTCTCTGAAATCTTAGTCTCCACATCATCACAAAGATCTATAAACACCCTAGGGTCCAATCTTCTTGGAAGCATGTTCCAAGATCTTTGCAAACTTGATGTAACAAATCCACAAGATCAACCAACTCTAATAATATCAAACTAGATCAAACCTTCACTTTGATATTACTTGACACGGTGCAAGTTAGGAGAATCTCTAAAGGAGATGTCCTAGCCCCCAAAAAATAACCACACAATGGAATATAAACAATAACACAGAGATTTAAATCCAAAATAACACCAATTCTTATAATAGAATCACAAGATTTACATCCAACATGCCCAGTTGTAAGGCCTTCTAGGTTACGACCAAATACATCAGCAATTACAATAACATTTTTGCAAGACCTTGCAAGATCCAAACATCTAGGTAGCCCAGATTCACAATCTAGTAGAGAACCCTGAGAAAAATCTAACCAAACAACCTTCCTGTTTTTCCAAGCCCACACTTAGTTACTAGCTCTTCTCAACTTCACTTCTCTTAGCTACTTCTTCTTCATCATGTTGAATGAATGATTCTAGACATCACACCACCCTCTACTTATACTAAACCAAGCCACATGTGGGCCTAGCAAGTTACATTAAATAAACACACATTAAATACACCCTCAAGCCACAAGTAGATTTGGAAATAAAAATTAAATATATGAAATAACTAAATACTTAGAACAAGCCCCAAGTTTACAATGCATAACTAACTCAAATGACAACATAAAAGTATGTGCCCTTAGGCATAGGTCCATGTGTCATCCAACTAAAAAAATCCAAGAGTGCACATGCCAACTCTCTCAAATCACAGCTCACGAATACAATCTCCAAAGTTTGCCATTAAATTAGGGACATGTTGTAGACGCTTAAAATTGTCCCAAAAGACTATATTAATTTATTAATATTGCCCATGACATTATAATTAATTATTAATTAATTAATTACATTACTCACATTCTTCTACTTATTTAATTAAATTATTTTAATTAAATAAGTTCTTTCTCCTAAGTATTTAAATTTAATTTAAATACCCCTAGCCTTAATGTGTTAAATTAATTTCACACATGATCCTCCATCATCCCTTTTTTTAAATAAATTTTGTTTATTTAATCCTCACATCCTATTAATTCCTCTAAACCCATGATTAAATTAAATTTTATTTAATTTAATCTTAAGCCTAACCTAGAGCCTAGCCTATAACCATCATTTTCATCCTCTTAAGCCTACTTCTTCTCTAATCCCACTTAATCATCCTAATCTCCTTCCTAATCCCCCTCATTAGCCTAAGAGTGTGCTCACACGTGTGAGATGGCATGTCTACCACTCTCCTTTGCACTCTTGTCTCCCACTCTTTTTCTCAAGTTTGCTCACACATGTCTTATGTGGCATCTACATGGATGCCACATCACCAAGCCCTCCCTCAAGCCTATAAATAAAAATCTTGTCTCAAGCATTTGCATCTCTTATTATTGCATTGTTGCCATGCCATTTTGAGTCTTGAGTTTTCATGCTAGGGTTTTCATTGTAGTTTGAGTTTTCATAGAGATTTCTAGGTGAATACTAACCATTTGGTAGCTGGTTTAGCTTTGCATTTGCATTATTGGTCTAGTTTACATGCATTCTAGTTTACATGCATTTTCTCATCTCCATTTCATTCACATCTTAGTTTAGCTTGCATATCTAGTTAGTTTATTTGTTGCATTTCATATTTTCACCATTGGATGCTTTCAAGTATGGCTTTCTCCATAGCCATTTCTTGAAGTATTCTTCATTTCATGTAGTTTAAGGATCATATTGCATCCTCAATCACATTTGCACATTCACTCAAGATATTCATCATTTTGTTGTGTTTGGGAGAGCACACTAACCATACCCCCCATCTTAACACACCAACAAGGCCTCTCATGGGTGCCCTTGTTGAGCTGTAGAGGTGGCTGGAGGATTTGGTTTGTTGGCTGCTTAGAGTTGCAAAACTCAAGCAATCATTAGTTAGCTAATATTCCTTCATTTTGTTGAGTCTTTGATGCATATTTGAAGTTTCTAACTAATGTTTGTTTGTTGATTCGTGCTCCCAATAGGTCGCATTTTATAGCACACACATGTTATTAGCAGCCACCAAAATGGCTCTAACTCCAAGATGATTACTCCAAACTTTATGTGCACTTAGGACAAGGTTGCCCAATATGCCTCAAACATACCCCTCACTGTGAAAACCATAACTCCGCAATTTTGAGTTCAATGCTCCTCCATACAGGATGGTGGACTACCCTAGGCTGATCATGCATTTATCAGATTCAGAGGGAGTCTGACACTTCATTAGAGGCAACCTTGTACGATGAGGTCAGGAAAGTTGATATAAAAATCAAAGGGAGTTTAACTTCGTGTAAACTTTTGATCTCATGTGTATGACTGCGTGATTTCATGGGTTTGCCCCCTATGTACACAATGAGGAAGTGACGACTTGCAAATGTTCACTTGTATTTGTAGAAGTTATTTAAAGGTCTTACAATAACTTAAATTCTATTATGATGTATATATTATGATGTCTAAGCACATCATGATAGATTCTATCTTGCATGGTGGATTAAGTTCCTTAGAAAAACTATGAATATAATGTTCCTATGGTAAGCATTGTTGAGAATGCATGTTCATGTACCTTTTGGACATTTTGAGTATTTGGTGAATATCATGCAACTTGATATTCAAGAGGTCATTAATCGAAGTACTTGGTGAATACCATGCATCTTGATATTCTAAGGTCATTACTCTTGATATCATGCGATCATATCTAAATGGTGGGTATCTTTTGATCAAAGTTGTCCTTGATAATAACAACTTGATATCGCATTGAGGTAATATCTAACCATGTGTTTATCCTCCCTTTCTAGAGGGAGTGTTAATGTTGTGTAGCCTAGTCGGATAAAACCTCAATCAAAACTAGTGAAGACGTGTATATATGTTTAGTATATATGAGATGTATGTATATACTTAACTCATACAATATATATTAGAGAAATTGATATAATTGACTTGAGAAATTACTTACATATATACATAATTGTCATTATATTAATCGCATAATAATGAATATACAAGTCTCATGAAGGGACATGTCTCTCCTTGGCTCATTCACAACACAAATATGATAGATTGTTGATTTTGGAAAGCACATACATTACAAGTGGTGCTATTACATTTACAACGATCCTAAACTCAACACCCCACAATCATTGTATGTAGTTATAACTTAAGTAATTGAAGCTTCTAATTCAATAGACTCCATGGGTGGGTGATTAGTCAAGATCAACTAATTTGCATTAGAGATCTCATGAGGGGTTCCATTGTAGGTTATCAATTGCTACTAAGCAAAGAGTTGCTTGAGAAACATAATCTTTACACATTACTATTTCTAAACCATATGTTCCATGAAACTCTAAAGTAAAATGACCCAATCTATCAATATTAATATTACTAAGTTTGGGTCTTCTATTAGTAAGTATATTTTGACTCCATAGACCATAACGAGCAAAAACTACAAACTCCTCAAGATATTTTTGTTTAGGTCAAGCAAGGAACACAACTTGATAGTTAGACCAAGTTTATCATAAGGCTTGAAGACATGCTTCAAGAATATACCCAACCGATTGCTCACAAGTGCAACAGCCTCTATTTCTCTAAATTCTAACGAAGTTGAGGGAAATGATAACCAAAATGGAGCAAAGAGGATAGAGTTGGCCAAAGGAATAAAATAGAGGACCCAAAGTTGGGTAGGTATCCCAAAACCAAACATGAACAAGGATTTGTTTCTATGCACAAAATCTCTATCCTTCTTGTTTGAAAATACCATAATGAAATATCCATGGCCATTATCAATATATAATACCTCATTAACACTAGGTCATGAAGAGTTGCACTAGAGTTTAAGATTAGAAAGAGAGGTCTGGTACCAAAATTTACAAATTAGAACTCTCTAAGTATGCCTTATACTTGTAGATTGAGAAGATGTGTTGAAAGAGTCATCCTGACTTGCCCATTTGTTTAAACCGTACTATGCTATGGGGATGGAGAGCTTTTCTAATGTTTTGATGTAGTAAAGAAGCAAGGTCCATAGATATAGGGATCCTTTTTTTTTCATCAATTTCTAGTCCCAATGGTGTTTTCAAAAATGCCTCCTTGAAGTCCTATACTTTTCATTGTGACATCTATGTTTTTTTGTGCTTTTGGAAGGAAGAAGAACCATTGATCTCATTCACATGATGTTTGAGCTTAGATGGACAATGATGAGATAAATGTTGACAAAAGAAAATAGAGGAAGAATCCAAGGGGTATCATTAGGAGTTTCTAGGAAATGGTTGAGAATGAGAATATTATTAGGAAAGGATGAGAGAGAATGTGGAAAATAGGGACTACAAGGATCAAATATTACAATAATAGATAGTTTCTATTATCTTTGTTTAGTATCTAATAGTTATCTATTATAATCTCCTATAAATATTAGAATGTTTCTAATATTTAGTTTCTTATTTCTAGAATAGAATGTTTCTATTCTTTATGGTTGTTTCCTAAGGAAACATTGTTCAATCTCTTGTATAAATTGATCTCTGGATCACAATTAATACTAAGCAAATATTTTTCAATTACTTGGTAATATGGTATCAGAGCCAATACTCTAATTTTTTTCGAAAAAAAAAATATAATTTCATGGTCAAAATTATCTGTCTTTTATTTTTGAAATTATTTTCATATATGCTTCCAAAACCTCTGGATCAACTAGGGTTTTTTGCCAAAAAAATTGCATCATTTTGCCTATAACTTGCACAATTTTTTCTGGTCTACAAACTTGCACCCTTCTATCTGCAACTAGTGCAACTTATTCCTCTAAAAATTGAGGGTTATTCTATTGTTTACGTAGAGATCTGTTGGGCCATTTCTTTGCAACTCACACCCATATTTTTTTTTCACTTGCATCCAAATTTCTCTAAAAATCGTATGTATGTTTTGTGGCTCGTTTTTACCTTTTTTAAAATTAAATAAAAAGTGGTCATTTTTTGTAGTGTTTGAACATGTCTAGGGTTTTTACAAACCTTTGGTCTTGAATTATGCCCAAAATTGGCATTTTTTCTACAAATCCACCATTTTGGAGGGCCTTTTTTGTAGCCAGGGTTATTTTTGGTCAAAACCCTAATTCTCTGTAGCGGATCTGAAATTTTTTACAAATTCTTAGTGCAGGGTTTTTTTTAGAGCTGATCTAGGTTGTCATTCATTTTTCTAGGTGCCTTAATTTTTGAGCCAACATTTCCAAAATCTGACAACATATTCCTTTTGGGTTTTCAAGCTCTCTTTTGGGTACCTCTTCATTTTTTCTAAGTCTTTCGCTTTTTTGTTGCAAAGTAAATGCCTTCACAAATTTTCATGTTTTCTCACTGAAAAATGTGCTATAGCATCCCTAACTAATATTTTTCTCAAGGAAAATCAAAAGTTCAACAATCACAATTATGGCATGTGGAAACAATGAATGTTAACCATCTCCATATATCATAACAACGATCTAGTGGTTATGGGTACTACAACTCGACCTACTCAAGTTGGTCCTGATCAAATTTCATATGTTCAGCATAATTGGGAGGCGGTGATGCTTCTCAAATTATCTATATCTGATGATCAACTCCCTCAGATTTCATTTGGCAAGACAACTGTCAAGATATAGGAGCATCTCAAGGCACTTCATGAGACTTCAAACAAAAGCAGAGCCTTCTTTCTCAAAAACACTTTGTTTTTCTATTGTCATAGATGAGCAAAAATCACTCCAAGATCACCTAAATATAATTTAGAAAATTTGTGATCAGTTACTTGCCATTAGACACAAGAGGGAGGAAGAGGACATTATGGTCATAACCCTCACAAGTTTACCCAAGTCCTATGAGCATTTTATCGAGTCTCAACATCACTTATTCTGGTGTTGCTCTGAATTTCACAGAGCTCTGCACACTTTTGCTTCAGTAAGATTGGTGGAAACAACAGTTTCGCAGCAACTCAAGCTTCCCCTCCATAAAGAAAGCCTTTGTTGTTGAATCCTTTCAGAAGGATAAGTGCAAGTCTCATTCACATCAATCTTAGCAAAAGTCCTCTGCTCCAACTTCAAAAGGCTCCAGGAAAAGAACATTCAATGCAACTATTACCACAAGTATGGGCACATGAAGTTTGAATTTCAGAAGCACTTAGCTACCTTATCTAAGCAATCTGGTTGGCAGCCCATAGCGAATAGTGCAGAGCACACATAATTTGTCTTTACGCCTTTTGACAACTTCATGCTCTAGATAGATTAACCATTAAGGGAGAGTATTACGATAATAGATAATTTCTATTATCTATGTTTAGCATCTAATGGTCATCTATTGTAATCTCCTGTAAATATTAGAATGTTTCTAATATTTAATTTCCTCTTTCTAAAATAGAATGTTTCTAATCTTTGTAGTTGTTTCCTAAGGAAACATCGTTCAATCTCTTGTATGGATTGATCTCTTAATCACTGTTAATATTAAACAAGTATTTTCCAATTACGTATTTTCCAATTACTTTGTAATATCAAAATCCAAGCCAAAATGAGGAGATATCCATTGAACAACACCACCATGTGGAGCATGCTTCGACTTGAAAATGGGGCCCCTAAACTCTTGAAAATGAGCGATGTTAAAATGCCCAAGTTTGAAACATGAGCAGCTACCCATCCATGCCTAGGTCACTCAAAAGCCATGGGGATGGAATTAGCAGGCGCCAAAACACCTCTGGTCTCCAAAATTTGCAGTTATGGGCATGAATGGTCCTAATCTCTCTTTCGATTAATAGTGATAACTAACAATTACTCTCCAAATGATTGAACATAAGAGTAAATTAATATTTACTCCCAACTTGCAACCTTCTTAGGCGCCATTAATTAATTAGGTATATTTTGAGTTCTCTTTGGTTATTTCTCCCTGCCAACTCTCTCCATGACTTTATAAGCAACATTTTGCACATTATGTAAGATCTCAATATTGATTATCTTCCTATTGATTTGTTTGTCTCTCATGGAGGATTGATCATTCCTAAAGCACCCCAAAAACAAAATCCACCTTTGGCATGGCAAGGGGAGCATAAGCAGCTCCACATGCAACCCCTAGCCTTTAGTCTTCAACTTGAAGCTACATAGTTGTGACAATTGCATGAGCACAAACCTAACGCACTACCATGGTACCCCATGATGACTATTCATCATTGTTGCAAATAACACTAGAATTGATTTCACATTTCAACAATAGATTCTCATCATTGACTAGTAGGATTCAAGTTGCTAATAAAATTATCATTGCTGTCCACATCTATTATTCTTCCTCTTGGATCCTTTCTTTTAAAAAGTAGGGAAGATTTTGTTAAATTAATTAACTAATTCCTTTAGTCCAAGTGGTCCTAAATTCATTGTTTCATCATGGTCTTATTGCATTCAACTGAGAGTTAAAGGACGTTTGATAATCGTGAACCCAAAACTCAAAGGTTGTCTCACTACTAAATGGATTATAAGATTTACCAGTGGTGATGGACCTTGGAAAATTCTGCTTTGTTATTGTATCCTTAAGCTTCAGTTAAAAATAAGTGGCAAAATGTGAATTGGCTTGACACAATCCTCATCTTTCCATTTGTCAAAACTAAAGACTCATTTCCTCTAGTCTATTTTTCAATGTCTATTTGGTGGAGTAAACTTAATATGATCAAGCATTTAGCTCTTAGCTTTCCTAAACATGGTTATTGTACATTTAAGAAGGGGATTCAACAATTCATTGACATTTGGGATTTTCATATGTTTGATTGGGCATCTTGGCGGATCATTGAAGAGAACTAGGGCTTAATAACAATAATAATAAACAATTTCTCTGTGTAGTCATTAATCCCCATTGAGCTATGAATGAAAATTTGCATTCCTGTGATTGCATTTTTCCCCCTTAAAAGAAGTTTTCAGGCAAATGCTACATCACTGTTCTTCTACACCTTGTCTAACTCTTAAATGGAAGTGCAGATTTAGTAGCAAATTTTGGTAAAATATGAGTGCACAAATTTGAAAATCCAAAACTGATTTTGATACTTGCTGGCTTGGAAAATTTTACATCGCAAGCTACCTGTAGGATATACCTTAATATGTATTTTGGTTCAACCAGCAAGTTGTCCGATTTGTCCTTGGGTTGAAAATATGACACATCTTTTGGGATTCACTCATGCTACATAGAAACGGACTCTTATTTTTACAAATTTTTCAGCCATTTTTGGTCATGAATTAAAATGGAGAGAGGCCAATTTTGGTTATGGAATGCATAATAATGTAGTGGCGGATATTTGAAAGCACATTTGGAAAACGAGAAGTAATGAATGTTTTTAACTGTTATCCTATGGATTTCCTCTGATATATTTCTTCAGGTGGCTTCTCCTTTCTCACAGTGCCAGATTTGTACAAAAGGAATGTAGATACCATGAGCAAGCTTGAGCAAATCAAACAGCGCCTCAGTTTCCATTTTTGCATGCTCTTAATCTGAATCAAGTAATTTTGCCAGTTATGAATGACTCTATACTAATGATGAGAATCAAGGAATTTGCCAAGTTATGAACTCATTTGTATCTCTATACAATCACTGTTTGGCTGTTTTGTACATTGAATAGTCTCAAATTTCTATCACCTGCTTCCTGGTAGCTTTATTCTTGGAATTGCATTGTTTCAAATTTTTTTAAAAACTGCAGTAAGTTTGCACTTCACATTCAATCTTAGGTGACGTGGTCAAAAAAGGGGGGAAGGGAGAGAGTCCAGTGTCAGTAAGCAGAAGATACTGTCAAAATTCTCAAAACATATTTTAGCACTGCAATTGTCTTCTCGTTTACATTATTTAAGAAATTAAGATACAGACTACCAGTGTAATAGGAGGGTGAACAAAGAACTCTAAACTAGAGTCTGCATTTGGATGGATACGATATAAGCCCATTGCCTCTTATCAAACCAATTCAAAACTAACAAAAGCATTGATATACAAATTATTTATTACTGAGCTCCCAAGGAAAGACATTTAAGAAGAATCACTACTAAAATATGGCATTGCTGATCCAATCCACCTTTACCAATATCACCACAAATATTATTAAGTCCAGTATACCAGCACTTTATCTTTAGCAACAAATCGTTGGGACAGTGTAGAGGTCAATAATAACTGTGGTGCTAGAGTATAAATTGCCAACTGCCAGAGCAGATCAGGATTTCATGCACTAATGTGTTTATGAAGCAACCCATTTATATTTGATTTAATTGCTTCCTACTTAAACCATGTGTATCTATTTATAGATAATTATAATAAAAGAGATTCTTACTGTTATGTGACATGCAAGTTATAGTTCCAGAAGCATAAGAGCTAGTGAGGTTCCCCCCTGCAATTGTGAAACACATTTTCCTTCGCTCTTGAATTGTTTGCATTATATTGGACTCTCATTAGCAATTTGATTCTGTGTCATAAACACATTCTACATCAATCACACCCTTGACCAATAATTAATTACATAGCTTTCCTGATAAAATGTCATTGAAATGTTAAATCCCAAAGGTCTGATTCACATGTGTAAAACAAAAAGTTTATTTTCTAGATAGACAAACTGCAACAGTAACAGAAATTTAAGATGAGGAAAAAAACACAAGTTCATATATATCGGCTAAAAGATTATGAAAAGCTACAAGAATTTGAAATTGAAACAGCAAGACTATCCGCAAAAGTAAATTAGCTCAACATGGGAGAAGAATATACCTTGGGTAGATGCAGAATACTTAATAAAATACCTTGGTTTCTTCTAATGAAACTAACAACACTTTTAGGAGATCCATACATGGGCGAACTTGGGACATAGGCTGTCATCCACTAAAGTTCCTACATACTCCATAAATAGATTATTATGTACATAATTATGCTTTTCTGTTTTTCGCTGAGTGATGTACATGCTTAAGCTATCCCTGAAGCATTCAGTACTTCTTGAAACATCTCAATCATCAACTCCCTGTCAACACGTTGGAAAAATATGTTGAGGTCTTCTCTCACTTCGTAAATCTTCCCAAAATCAAACAGGTACTTCAAACACCCCTTCTTCAATTGGGTTAGCTCATAATGCCAGGCTACTTCAAGCCTCTCCAGAACATTTTTAGAATCTATATCCTCCAAGAGGCTCTCCTCACATGCTTCTTTCAAGTCCCCAATATCAAACTTCTTAGAAGCCCTGAGCAAAGCTATCCTGTGCTCTCTAAATTCCTCATATTTGATGCCTCCATAAAGGTAGCTTAAGAGAGCTGTGCAAGCTTCTAGAGAAATATCTTCAATGTTAATTATTGATGATTCTTTACATTTAAAGTCTTCTGATAGCATCCTTTCAAATACAGTGGACCTTTCTGCTAGAATGGCCCGATGTGCTCTAACAGTACCATTAGCGGTGTTTATTGTAACATCAGCATGAAGCCCATCATTCAGCATACGAGAGAGGCATGCTAGTGTACCCTTTATTGCTTGACTTCGCATGATTCCTTCATTTGGCCATACAGAAGAAGGCTCACCCCCCTTCATTGCAAGGCATTAAATAAATCACATTTTGAGGATATTAGAGATGTACACTTGCAAGTATCTACATTAATATGAGAAATTGCAATTGTAGGAACTGAAAATTGTTACAATTCTTACATTAACTGAAGTAACTTTTAGATTTAGAAACTCTACATCAATGATAAACCTTCCATGAAAAGCAATCTCTACAGCCCACACATAATCCTCACTGCTTCGAAGTAACCTGTCATGAACTGCATCAACTGAATGAGCAGAAGGAAAATGAAAAGGAAAGGCATTAAACAGCAAACCTACTTTATCAACTTTTATATTTAAATAACAGGACAGTATTAACAGTTTTAAAACTTTGAAAAACCATTAATGATTTGCCTTTAACTTCTAGAATTGTTATGGAAGGTAACAGCATATTACCAGCTTTCAAACTAGATGAAGGCAAGAAGAAATTTATTATGCCCGATAATTTCAAGGTGTTAGAATGGATAACATCCATGATCTATTGATAAGTAGGACATGATTTCCACAGCTAGTCAAATTGTGATGTGAATATCAGGATTTAACTGTGTGATTTTGAGTCAAACTCGATGACCCATGTTTCATGAGTAGTGATTCAACATGAATCCATCTCTCATGAGAATAAATGGAACACTTAGCACTCATTGGATCTAGGTGATGCTCACAGGGGTGAAGCACCGGGACTTCCCGGGAGGTCACCCATCCCGGAAGGTTTTGCAAATGGGGTTGCAAGCTTTGGGTTTAACTATGGAGGAAACTCCGTAGTTAAGCGCGCTCAGGCTGGAGTAGTACTGGGATGGGTGACCTCCCGGGAAGTCCCGGTGCTTCACCCCTGTGAGCATCACCTAGATCCAATGAGTGCTAAGTGTTCCATTTATTCTCATGAGAGATGGATTCATGTTGAATCACTACTCATGAAACATGGGTCATCGAGTTTGACTCAAAATCACACAGTTAAATCCTGATATTCACATCACAATTTGACTAGCTGTGGAAATCATGTCCTACTTATCAATTGATGAGCTTAAGGGGCTTTCTAATGAATGGTTCATAAGGCACAACACTTGGTGAAGGTTTTGCAAATGGGGTTGCAAGCTTTGGGTTTAACTGTGGAGGAAACTCCGTAGTTAAGCGCGCTCAGGCTGGAGTAGTACTGGGATGGGTGACCTCCCGGGAAGTCCCGGTGCTTCACCCCTGTGAGCATCACCTAGATCCAATGAGTGCTAAGTGTTCCATTTATTCTCATGAGAGATGGATTCATGTTGAATCACTACTCATGAAACATGGGTCATCGAGTTTGACTCAAAATCACACAGTTAAATCCTGATATTCACATCACAATTTGACTAGCTGTGGAAATCATGTCCTACTTATCAATTGATGAGCTTAAGGGGCTTTCTAATGAATGGTTCATAAGGCACAACACTTGGTGAAGGTTTTGCAAATGGGGTTGCAAGCTTTGGGTTTAACTGTGGAGGAAACTCCGTAGTTAAGCGCGCTCAGGCTGGAGTAGTACTGGGATGGGTGACCTCCCGGGAAGTCCCGGTGCTTCACCCCTGTGAGCATCACCTAGATCCAATGAGTGCTAAGTGTTCCATTTATTCTCATGAGAGATGGATTCATGTTGAATCACTACTCATGAAACATGGGTCATCGAGTTTGACTCAAAATCACACAGTTAAATCCTGATATTCACATCACAATTTGACTAGCTGTGGAAATCATGTCCTACTTATCAATTGATGAGCTTAAGGGGCTTTCTAATGAATGGTTAATAAGGCACAACACTTGGTGAAGGTTTTGCAAATGGGGTTGCAAGCTTTGGGTTTAACTGTGGAGGAAACTCCGTAGTTAAGCGCGCTCAGGCTGGAGTAGTACTGGGATGGGTGACCTCCCGGGAAGTCCCGGTGCTTCACCCCTGTGAGCATCACCTAGATCCAATGAGTGCTAAGTGTTCCATTTATTCTCATGAGAGATGGATTCATGTTGAATCACTACTCATGAAACATGGGTCATCGAGTTTGACTCAAAATCACACAGTTAAATCCTGATATTCACATCACAATCCATGATCTAGTTTAACCTAACCATGACTATTGAGAAATGATCTTCAGCTACTCCACTCCACTAGTGCTACATTCCATTCATCTAAAAACATACACATATCACAATAACACACAAGTACAGACACGTGCACACATATGGAGAGATTTAGTTATTTCAAGAGAATCATCACATAACCATCACTTTCTTATTTGTGTAAAGATAAATAAGTAACTACTCTTATGGTTGCTGATTCACAGGAAAATTCCAACACTGAATTTCAGGCAGCTGAAAAATGCAAAGGGACAAATAACCTGCCTTAATTCCAAAATAATAGAAAATGTATAAATATAGACCAACCTTTTCTCCAAAGCTACCAAACAATTTTTCTGTGGAGCAATTTGATAGATATGTGCGTACTAAGAATCAATCATTCAATTCAATCTAACAAAACTGTAAGGTATGACAGAGACTGGGAATAGGAACTCCAAACCTATGACCTATAGAAAAAGCTGCAGCCCACAATCTTTGTGATGTATAGATTGCAGTTTTGAATTCAATTGTAGAAGTTTGAATCTTCTGCAAGCAAGCAGAATTTCCAATTTAATTCTTCAAGTTGACAAAGGAAAATCTCCATTTAACTGCTTTGACTTTGATCTTGAGCCAGCAAGGTATCTCAACTCCATCGAATGATGAGCTATTCGAATTTAAAAGGAAGATATCTCCTAAATGATTCCAAGTCACAGTCAAAGCCTAATGGCAACAACCCTTCCCCACTCACCCTGGTTGGATTGAATTAAATTTGGATGGCACAGCCAAATAAAACCACAGCATCATGAGCTCCACTTCCAGCAGCATTGTTTGTGAAACAAACGTGGCACGATCATTTTCCATGGCAGGGCCTAGATATGTGTCACCAACAATTCATCGTGGTCTACAACCCAGCCTATACCTTCCCCTAACCCACAATTATTTTTCTTGTTCTACATGCCCAAAAGAATGACTTCTTCATATCCACATTCATGTCACCAACACTCCACAATACCTCATCCCAAAACCTCAACCAACCCATCAAAACTTGGCACCCCGCTGCTGTAACACATCATAGTCCTTTTGATATTCCGAAACGACTACTTTGTCCCTCTCACCGACAAAAATATTTACCACAAATGCCCCATGTATTAAACCACCAATAAATAGATTTCGAGGATCCAAGCATATCAGACACTACAGGGTACAATTGATATACAACCCTTACTGTAAAATACTCCATTAATCTAAACACTCAAACATATATTTTGAGAATCCAAGCATATCAGACAAACACAGAACTCAGAACAATTAATCTAAAGTACAGGACAAACTTGGCGATCACAAGACATCTCAATAATTTCTCAAAACAATTTGGAGGAATTAGAGAAAGACAAATGGCATTTGCATTTCCATTACACCATGGTAAGGCACTAAAATTCCTCTTCATGTCAAACCTAATGCCTTCATTCTTTCCACCAACCACTTACATCATTCTCATAATACAGGCATCCTTTGTAAATTGAACTTTCTATTGTCCAAGGTCCAAACATTGGGAATGTCACTGCTATTTAGGAACAAAAGGATCAGAACCTTCTCTAGTTGTGTCTAAGATTTTAGAAATTCATTTATTCAGTTTTGGATTCTGAGTATTTCATGTAGAGGTTTTATATGATAATGGGATATGGTTGTTTGATCCTTATGGACTAACTAAAACTTCAACCTGTAAATCTGGCAGGGGGAGCTGTCATTTCTTTTTTTCTGGGATTAGTAGATTATCATCATATTGTTGCACTCTCAGTTATTTTCCTTGATGACAAAGACACAAATCTCTTGGTATTGGTATCAGCAGATTCTGTTACAGCCTACAGGCATTGTATTTTGTTCACATACTTTACTTGATTGCTATATTCACAGTGACACGTTTGAATATCCTTGGTATTGTTCATTTGGTATATTGGACATTGGTTACCTACAGGATACATGATACAGTTGGTGATATTTGATACTGTATGAACAGGTATATAGAATGTGGACAGGTCTACAGATTGGATACTCTGTGATAACATTAGACAGTGGACAAATTTATAGGATGAATATCATTGATATATTACATCCTTTTTATTTACATGGTTGATGTGTATTCTTTTTATTATTCTTTATCTTGTTACATATTAGATATTAATGTCTTACATGTCTTTGTCTCTTAACATCACTGCAAACAAGACGTACAAATTATTAATAGTCTTTGGTATACAAGGCTTGTATCTATCGAGTGACAAGGTGTCAAATGTCAATAGAACTTGTGTTACACAAAAATAATCACTTGATCGATGACAAATCTGTGAGTAATGGCATTTTAATCTTGGCATAATATGTGAAAACAGCTTATACCCATGGTATACACAAAAGACACTATGACATATATTCACATTGGCATATCATTGACATTCAGTATTGATGATAGTTGACAGTTGACAGTGGTTATCAATATATGTGACAGCGAACTTGGCAGCATTTGAATAACAAAGTATGACATAGTTAGTATGCTTGGCATGCTAGGCATGGTTTATCTCATTGGAGTGAAAATGGCATTCGAATTTGATTGGACCCAATGTTACTTGATGGTCATTCCTTTGACCTTGGCATTGATAATTATTTTGATACACTTCGTGTGGTCGACATCATTGTTTGGATGTTATGTTTTTGACCGACATAGATAATGTCATTATCATTATCACACTGAGTATCAATAGATAGCATCATTGGTGAAAGCTTCTACATTCGGGATCAAATTCATTTTACTTATTAAAAGGTATTATAGTCAAAGGTTTTGACAGACCATGACTTGGGCTTCAAAAATGGTAAAGGATTATTGTCTTTGCTTTGGTTTAAAGGCATTTTATTTGTTTTAGTTTCTCATAGTCTTGAACCCCTAGCTGATATGCTAGGGCACAGTGGTTTCATCTGCAAGGCATTCCAAATCAGTGGTCATTGGAAGAATAACAGGTCGTGATGAATTGTTTTCAGAATGACATGGTATTTGTTCTTCCGAATCTGGATTGCATAATTATCATGGTTGATTGGCTTAACAAATTCGGAAGTTAAATGCTTGACAGTTTTTGTTTTGGGATTTCAATGGGATCTTTTAGCAGTTATGGATAGTATAGCTAGAAACTCTGTTTTCCTGCTAACATAGCAGTTTCAGAAAGCAGTTGAAAAATAAAAATATTTAAAAAGGAGTTTTTGCACTTTTTAAAAAAGAGGAAAAACAGTCTCTGTAAGAGATTTCTCAGTTTTTGAAGAACATAATTTGTAAAAAGGGTTTTTATTGTATATTCTGAACAGAGATATTTGGAGTTATCTTGATACTGTGCTATGAATAGAGAGTCTGCTCATATTGTATATAACAGAATACAGTATACTGCCGCAAATGTATTATTGTTCCTGAATCTCAAGGATAATGAGATTATCAGGAAATGTTTCACATTGAAACAGTGATGATACCTCTGTTCATTTATATTCTGAAATATTGTGTTTTGATTGCCACTAAGGCATATTCTCTGATTCTATGAGAAATTCTGATTTTGCCAGTGAGGCATATTCATTCTTCAGTGAGAAAGTATTAGCCAGTGAAGCTCTGTAAATAGTGATTTGTTTAATTTAGCCAATGAGGCACTTTTCGAGTATTTTTTCATCCATATGAAATTTTTCGACTTGTGAAAAACAGTGTTATATCTCTTTTGTGAGCTTTGTTGATCTTTCATGATTGTTGTCATTTTATCTGTACATTTCATTTGATGATATATATGTATTATCTGAACTCTCATTTGCTGGTTAGAAAAGAGTAAATGGGGTTGCAAGCAGAGTGGGTTTAACCATAGTTGGCAGAATTGCAGTTTAATCTGCGATTTTCTAGTAATCACCGAGTTAAGGAGCTGGGCAATTTTTTCGCCAAACTAATCATGGATTTAAGTACTCGGCCAGAAGGAAAAAATCGCCAACTACTAGGCAAGTAATCAGCAAGTTTTTGATTAGAAACATGCCCACGCAATATAGAGCAAAAAAAATGTTTTTTTCTACACCAGTTTCATTTGTGTTCTAGAGGCTTGAGGTGTGGAGAGAAGAATGGTTCCAAGCTTAGTTACCAGATTTGTGCCCTATAGGCCGGACCCGTGCCTAGATTTGCATCCTTCTAAAAAAAAAATTTCTTTTTTTCGATTTTGTTTAAGTTTTTTTTGTTTTTTCAATTATTTTCTTATAATCATAATGGCTTCGATCCATAGATTCATACCAGAATCACAAATTCATACCATGAAATGATTTAGTTTTAGAATTATGTATACTTCTCTCATTTTTTAGTACAAATATATATATATATACACAAATCATAATTGGGGAAAAAAATTCACAAATCCACGGATCTGATTCAAATGCCCGAATCGGATTTATTTTACGAATCAGTAACTAAGGTTCCAAAGCATTCTTAGATGATTGCAAGCTATTTTAGGCAGATTTGAGTGGATTTGTAGAGAATTCCAACCAGTTTTAGAAAACAAATCTCTTTCCTGAGTAAGTTTGCTGAGATTGTTTTTATAGTTTTATAAAATGTTCTATTGTTTCCCTGATGCTTGTAAATGAATTCAAATCATTTGAAAGCATTTCAACTCTGTGTTTGAATCATTTGAAAGCCATTCAACTCTATGTTCAACAATTTTTTTTGAAGAATATGTAAGATTTTTTAAAAACAAACCCTAGTTGGTCGTTTAGTTTGTTTAGTTCACACTCATAGATCTAACTTCTAACTTCTAACTTTGTTTATTCAATTTTGGGGTAGCGATTAAGCATTTAGAAAGCTTAACAAGTTCATAGGAAGAGTGGCCATAGACTCCATGCCCATTTGGACATATAGGCACTCGGCCTAGAAATGCAAGAGATAAGGCATGGCAGTATGCCTAGGAAGCTCCAAATGATGTTGGGAAGGTTATATGCATTCCATGTGAAAAACTTATTTATGGAGGCATAAACCGCTTCAAGTACCACCTTGCAGGCATAAAAAAACATGATTCAACTCCTTGTCTCAAGGTAACCAATTAAGAAAAAAGAATCATTAATGCTTACTTGCAGCTGCTGAAGAGAAAAAATTGATTAGGAAGAGGGGCAAATTAGCTATGAGGGAAGCCATAGCTGAATCTCAAGAAGCTCCTATTGATATTCAAAAAGAAGCACTTGAGAACATAGTGGAATCTATTCATAGCCCATGGATCCGCAAATAAAGTGCCTCTTTTGTTGGTTCCGCTCCTTCTACATTACCTAGTTCTTCATCACCATCCGCATCACGGATGGGGAGTTATTTTGTGTCCAAGGACACAGTTGAATCACAACCATTACTACAGGGCACTGGATGGAACAAGGAGGTGCATGAGCAAACTAATATTGCAGCAGCTAAGTTTTGGATTTTCAACAACATTTCAATGTATGTGGCTGATAGTCCCTATTGGTTAAATTTGGTGAACACAATTTCAATATCAGGCAAAGGGTACAAGCCCCCTTCTCACAAGGATTTGAGTGGAAGGTTAGTATTTTACTATTTAGTAACTATAAATAATTGAAATCCACTTGAGTTCATTGTTATAATTTAAATCTTAATTAGTATTTCCTATTTTTTACTAACAGTTTATCACACCTAAATTTTGTAGGTTGCTTGACAATGCGGTTGATAGGAAAAGAGTATTGATAGAAGACCAAAAGAAAGAGTGGAAGAAATATGGCTGCACCATTTTACGTGGACAGATGGAAGAAGTAGAACCATTATTAATTTATTGGTTTCTTAAAAAGATGATGTGATGTTCTGAAAATCTGTCCATGCCTCCAATAGAGTGAAAAATGCACACACATTGGCTTTAATGTTGGAGAATGTTGTCGTGGAGGTGAGAGTAGAGAATGTGGTGCAAATCCTCACAGATAATGCAGCAGCATATGTGGAAGCGGGTAAATTTGTTTTTTTATGTTCAATATGAATCATGAGCGTAACGCAATGGTATTATTCAATTTAGATTTGGTGTAAATATGGAAAGTTTGTAACTAATTATTGTTTTTTTACTAATCTTTTAAGTAGAATCCTCCAAGAGAGGCATCCCACACTTTTTTGGTCACCTTGTGCAGCACATGTCCTTGACCTTCTTTTGGAGGACAAAGGAAAACTTGAATGGGTGAGTCCGATTGTGGAAGATGCAAAGCGAGTCACCAAATATATCTATAACCACCCATGGGTTCTTAGTTTGATGAGAAGGATCACTAAAGACAAAGATTTAGTGAGACCCACTATGACAAGGTTTGCAATGGTGTTCTTGACGTTGCAAAGTATTATCGACACAATATTGCCTCTGAAACAAATGTTTATGTGTGTTGATTGGGTTGCTTCACCATACTCAAAGAAGCCTGAAGGAGAGGTTGTGGCACGCATAGTCTTTGATAATAGGCTTTTTGAAAAGGCTACTGAGATTGTGGAGGTAACTTCTATTGTGAAGTTTTCACACCATCGCCTCAAAACTTTGGGGACCCCCTTTTTTCGATCGCCTTGGCAATAAATAATTTTTTGAAGTTGTCCAAAAAATTTCCGATTTTATAAAATTTTACGTCTTGGACACTTTTAAGCCAGGAGGGAGGAGGTTTAGGTTTGTTTTTTCACCCAATTTTAAGCTTGATTTTCCGTAACGAGTAATTTTATCTTTAGGCTGAACAAATTTCAAAGAACTATACTTGGCAGGATAGAATTACAAAATTTTGGGGACTTAGAAGATTTTATTTTGAAAATTGGATATAATTGAATAATCTTTAGCATTTTCAAAATAACTTTTTAGATTTATTTGTTTTAAAAAAAATTTAATTTTTGGTGAAAATTAATTTTGTGATAGTGAAATTGAATTGAAAAAAATCAATTTTGGATTCTAGAGAAATGATTTATTTTAGTTAAAAAAAAAATTAAATAGCATGGCAAAATCGATTTTGGATTAAATTGCAAAAATTGACATTAAATGGATTAAATTTGCCTTGAAGATTTTAAAGTCTTTAAAGAAATTTAAAATTGAAAAAATCAATTTTAGCTTGCCGAATCCAATTTTTAATGATATATTAATTACTAAATCGTCATTAAATGAAAACGTTTAGCATCTCCAAAGCTTTATTAATTTTATTTTTGCAATTTTGGTCTAACCAGCAATTTAATGATGCAAATCTCATTGTGGCAAAATTAATTTTTGGCTTATCATTTAATTGGGACCAAATTGTGCATTAATTAATGTTTTTTGTTTTTTTTCCTCTCCTAGGTGCAAATCGGCCAGCTAGGGAAGGCAAGTGAATTGGGTATAAGAAAGCTCTCCTTCCCCTTGTCTCCGCATTCTTCCATCTTCCTCTTCCATGCTTGGAGTAGCTCTTCCTCCTTGGACGATTTTTGGCAAAGGGCAGATTTGCATATGGGAGCAGCTCTTCTTCCTTAGCCTTTTTTTTATAGGGCAGTTCTTGGCGATTTTTATAAGGTAGATATGATTTTCCTTGCCTTGGATGATTCTTGATTGATGTCTGATTTCCATAGTGGAGCTGCAAATTTTGTGGAGCTACGAATTTTGTGGAGCTGTAATTTTTGTGGAGCAGCCGAAATTTGTGGAAGTCTGATTTTTTTGAGGCGCTGCAATTTTGCATCAAATCTAAGCAGTATTATTTGGCACAGGAAATAGGTGATTAAGGTCTGATTTTTTGGCACATGCATGGGCAATTTCAAGTGGGCAGAATTCTGATTTCTTCAGCTAAGGCATCAATATTTGCAAGGGGCTTGAAATTCTTAGGTCTGATCCGAAATTCAAAAGAAGACCCGGCCATTGATAAAGGTAAATTCAATTCATTTAGAGTTGAAAGTGGTGCTTAAGTGAATTTCGCTCTTTTGTTCTTGTCTAGTTTTGCTTCTCTTGGTTCTTCTTGCATTCATCATCCACCACTTCATCATCCCATCATAGGTTGAAGATTGGAGATTGATAAGTGTAGAATTCATGATAAAGCATTTGGCGAGGTAGAAATACGCTAGACCACCCTAGGTTGAAGTTGGGAGATATAAGTGTAGTCCATCCTGACGTAACGAAGGGGCAGAGATAAGTGGTAGTCCCACCCCTAAGTTGAAGATTGGAGATTATGTGTAGTGATAGGCCTTGGCAAGGCAGAAATAAGTGTAGAATCTATCGATAAAAAGAAGGTTGGAGATTGACAAGGGTAGTCCATATCACTTAGAACGAAGGGGCAAAAATAAGTGTTTAGGATGGTAGATGTTAGTGCAAGCAAGAACCCTAAGGGAACGAACACTAAAAAAGACAAAGAGAATATGATGCCCAAAACAACTTTCTTCTCAAAAATGAGGCAAATAACCGATACCAATGTCGGTACAGTAAATATGATACAGGTAAAGGACAGACTAAAGGAAGGACAATTCTCCATGGCAAAGATCTACAAAAGCAGAATTGGCTGCACGAAGGAAAGAAATGAGTCACCAGATCATCGAGGCTCACAGTGGCAGACTTCAAATCAGAATATGGCGATCTCATGGTGCTTCTTAGCCGGATCATGGGCCTAGCTCAAGGTATGCAATCCGAAAACTAGATATACTTCTTTATTGATGAAATTGCAAATGGAAGGGGCAAATTTGATTGGGCTACAATTCTAAGTGAAAATCTAGAATTACAACTTAGGGTAGTGCAAAACTAGAAGCAATTCCACATGGGGTCCTAGCCCTTCTAGTTGATTGCAAGCTGGCAAAGGTTGAAGTGCGAGCTTTGGTGAAGAATGAAATCGGGTGACGGGCGAATTTGATAAGATTAAGATTCAAGAAGCCCCACAATTTCAAGAAAGAGCGGATTAGTAGAAGAGATTTGAAAATATTTGAGGCTAGACAAGGCTTGGCTATTCCTGCATGCTAGCTTGGTTGAATTCGAATGGGAAGGTTGGAAGACCAGGAAGGCAAGGATAATGGGGGAGATTAAGTTTGATTTCAAGGTAGTGGCCAAGAGCAAGGCTCTCAAGTTGCAAAGAAGTTCGCATCCAGGGAAGCCACCGAGGATAAGGCAAGATTACCCCAAGTGCATGAAGACCTCATCCTTTCAAGTTCAGGACATCAAGTACAAGCAAGTTTGAGTGGTGATGAGAAAGTTTCTATGGACAAACTCAAGCATCCAAGGCTTCACCTTATCTCAAGGATTGAATATATTTATAAGATAAGGTTGATGAGGTGCCACTTTCATGTGCATGCAATCAAATCATGCAAGTGTCCTATGTTCTCATTGTTTGACAAATTATTGTAATTTTTTCATTGGCCCACAAAGTTGGTGCCCTCATGTAATTGGTTGAATAATGGTAACCCTAATTAGGGTTTGTAAGATATAATCTTGGCCCTTGATTTTGCCTCTTAATCTCAGCCATTCATTGTAATTTGGAGCCTCTATATAAGGCCATTTTGCTCTCATTTGTGAGGGAGTTATGTTGGAGAATTGTTGCCAAAATACTATCAAAATTGTTCTCTATCCATTGTTGTGGCTTGCATAGTGGATATACATGATCATTTTGGTGTATTGCATGGTTCTTCTCATCTCTCAAATTAAAAGTAAGATTTCATTTCATGTTGCTAGAGTAGAAGTAGATGGCTAATTGTATGGTGATATTAGTAGATGTTTGATAGGGATCTATAACTAGGCCACTAGCATCCTAGCGGCTTGTTGGGAAGCCTTGTGTGGTAAACTAGTTCTTTTTCTTTTGAATCATTGCATCTATGAGGGTGGAGCCGCTAGTAAACTTTCATTAGATTCGATCCCCGTCCATTTGCTAATCTTTCCATTCACAGGAGTAGGAGTAGACTAGCGAGTAGTTGACTAGTCGAGGTTTTGAAGAAGGTGGTTAAGAAAGTATAAGCCATTTGAACACTCACCCTCGATCACCATCAACATCATCTGGCACTCGTACCGAATCACCATTACCATCATCCCAAAATCCAAGTTGTCCTTGAAGGAATAACGTAAGCCCACCTACGTGATTACCAACAAATCACATCGATATACTAAGTTAGTATCCACAAGTGTAAGGAACACTGGAGTTATTCTCATGTCCCATGAGTATTAACTTTTCACGAGAGGAATTGTGTGTTTGATACTCTGTATTAGATATTCAATTGCTAATATGTAAGTGGTACAAAAACTATCATTAACTTCAAGAATCAAAACATTATTTTTTTACTTGATTCAAGTTTCATTATTAATTTGTAACTTACTATGTCAGTAATGTATTTTTCAAATGTCAATAGATGTTTGTGCCCCTAGTTAGAGTCTTGTTGTAATGACCCCCGTGACTTAGGAGAGAACAAATTTTTCCTTTATAATAATCATAAATGAATAACGATTGTAAAACTTCCTTGTTAATAATTATACTTTTAACTCCTATTTAATAATCAATAATTATGGAACAAAATAATTGAAGTCAACTTCCTTTTATCAATATAATTGTTATTACAAGCTATTATAAAAAATGCATAAGTAGTATTAAAAATAAATGAATACCATTCAATTAACATATATTATTAATAGCTATCACTAAAACTTAAAAAAGGTTAAATATATACCGATTAAAATATAATTAAGCACATATATGAGAAGTCACAACCAATCCATTTGGTCGTGACCCCTAAAACCCATGATATTTATGCAAGGAAGGACAGGTTATGAGGGCATCGGAAAAAAAAGAAGCCTCACATAGACGAGAGGAGGAGCAATTATTATGTGGTCTCAGGCCAGTGAAGAATCAATTGCATTAGGAGTCTTACTATTAAATTTGGAAACATCCAATTAGATACATTGTTTCAGTCTCAGTAAACCATGAACTGATAAGCGAGGAAAATGGATACCATTATTGACGGCAGTCTAGGAAAGAAAAGAATGAAGAGCTAGACGGCAATGTTTGGGCATTCGTAAGAAAGAAACCGGGGAGCACATCTAGGGAGTCTACAGCCAGCATACAAAGTAAACATGGATATGTTATTTGTATCATGACACAACTGGAAACAAAGGATGAATCCATAGACATGATTTTTAAGCTAGTGAATCGAATCTCCATGTCTTAGCGGTCACAAAGCTCCAACCAATGATCACCACTGAATTAGAAAATCTTAGCCACCGAATGGGAAAGAGTATCAACAAGAAGCATTGACTATGAAAAGAGAATAGCGCCTATGCAATTCTTATGGAAGACATAGTTCATATGAGAAATCGATGATAGTGGAATATACAATAAGCGGTTAAGGAGAACACAGTCAATTAACACACATATAAGGGAAAAAAATAATCCGATTCACTACTTCAATTCCACATTGGCATACAACTCGGCAAGATATACACCCGTTGCAGTGTAAAGACAATAAGAAGCAATATAAGACATTGATTCCAGGAATAGAGGTGGAATCTACATTTGAGTCACTATCATTTATCCCTCACATATCCATACAAAGAAAAAAAAAAGTGATCTGAAGAAGTCAAACAAAATCAATAAAAGAATAGTATATGAATACAATATGCAATTTCATATAGAGGTATGTGGTGACATAGATTCAAGACAATTAGTGTTGATGTTAAATATTATATGATATGTTCAACAATAATAGCATAAGAGAAGCATAGAGGTAGAGACTTGAGGAGGAAACAGTATAGAAATCTATCTAGGCAAATGGAAGGGAATATATAATATTGCAGAAGAAATGGAAGAGGCAACTACACAATACGATTAAGACTATTGGATGCAGTATAAAACATCACCAATGAAAAGAGACTAAGAAGACATATTAATAACAAACAATAAACATATAGCATTTATATGTATAATTTGGAAGGAAATTCAATAAAGGAATAACATTACTTGGTGGTAAACATGAAAGAGTCACATTATAACTGAAAATATACATATGTTGGGAGAACTGTGAAGGATGGTCATTTGCTCAGTATAAAGGGAAAAGTCATATATGTACATTCACCATTTTGTATTCATTACCAATCAATACATTACAATCTAAAATACATAACAACAAATTGTCACAAGGGAGTTCCATACCCTTATTAACTTTGCATATAACACTTAAACAATTAAGGGAGTAGAAAAGTTGATTAAATTTATATAGATTGGACCAATAATTTGGTTCTTGTATGCTATTAAGAGAATCTATGTTATGTTCTAAGGAATTTAGCAAAACGAAGTCCCCATTGCTGAAGTTACAATTCTATATTCTTAAGATATAATTGGGGACATTACACTTGCGCATATGTGATGGGCAACAATCCCCAATGGGATGTCTTTATGAGGCCTTGGATAAGGAAAGAGGCTGTTAGAAATTACTACCATGCAAATACTCAAATTTGACACCCCATTTAGGAAATAATTGATAGGAGGTGGAATAATATGCTCCACCAACCCATTCATACAGCAAGCTACTTCCTCAACCCCAAATCCAGGTACAATGATTCTCCTTCAGATTTTACTAAGACTTTATTTTACTTTATTTTTTAAGGTTTTGTACTAAGACTTGATTTCATTTTCTGTTTGTTTTAGGGCTGATGATTCCTATTCAGATCCTAATGGAGAAGTCATGGAGGGTCTCTCTAGATGCATTGAGAGGATGATATCCGATGAAATGGAGAGAGATCTCGTTGTGACCGAACAACATGTCTATGTGGAATCAAGGGGTAATTTGTTCTCTTCTACGCTAGCAAAGAGAGCAAGAGGCACTGAAGTCCCGAGTAAACCGTCAAAGTTTAAACTTAAAAACTTTTGCATATCTTTTTTCATTGCTTTATAACTTATTATATTTTGTGTTGCAGATGGTTGGTGGTCAACTTGGGGTGGAAATACCCCCAACTTTAAAAAAATTGCTCTTGGAGTCTTGTGCCAACCTTGTAGCACATCCCATTGTGCGCACAATTGGAGCTTATTTGAGTCCATCCACACAAAGAAAAGAAACAGATTGACTCAAAAAAGGCTCAATGACCTTGTTTATGTGCACGATAATCTTAAGTTGCACATAAAAAAGGCACAGAGTTTAGGAGTACTTGGTCCACTTGATCTAGATGAAATAGATCCTTATTCTAATTAGACGGCACAAGAGCCAAGTCCATTGTTTCCAGCAAAGGAGGATGCTGATTTGGAGAGGCAGACCATGGAGGGAGGTGCTAGAACAAATTTTCATTTCACAATGGATGACATTGAGGACGACAATGGTGAGGATTCAGACTTAGAGGAGACATTTCCAATGCCACACATAGGAGGAGACACATACACTTCCAGGACACTAAGCCAGTCAATAGGGATGTCGAGCGAGTAGGCACAGGCACAGACTTCAAAGTCACACAACTCACGCCCAATCTCAATACAAGGCATCTCTTCAAAGACTAGACCCCCTCTCTTTTCTACTAGCAGAGCTGGAAAGAGGAAGATGTGATTGTATTGATGTATTTACTATTTAGTATTTACTTCTAGACTTCTAGTTTGACAAAAACTATTTACTATTTTGCTTCCCGCCATCAACATTCCTCATGAGAATGCAATTTGTAAACACTATGCATGTATTTATATCTAAACTCTAGTTGTGTCTTTTGTGTTCTCTTTAATTAACTCATTAAATGCATCTTCTCATTGAAATTTACAAACAAAATGTACTTTTTTATTAAATTTTAGCGATTTTTTTAGGTTCCGGAGTTATTTTTAAAAATTGGCCAATTTTTTCCCAAATAAACTTTCCGAGTCTTGGCAAGTTGTTGGCTTTGGCAAATTTTCCATGTAATGGGCCCTTGTAATGAGCTCTGATACCACTGTAATGGGCATTAGATTTAAGCCACATAACATGAACATAAACAAAGAAATTCATGCAAACGAAAAATTGGACTACTGCTGAAATATTATTAATTCTCAAACTAATAAAATTAAATACATAGCAACTCGCTAATTACTCCAACATCATCAAGTACATAACAAACTGTTCAACTCACTAATTACATCCAATCGGCCTGTGGCTGGAAATGCATCCAAGCTGCCTATTAATGAGTTGATAGCAATGAATTCCAAAGGCCAAACCCCAAGAGAATGACGTCTAGAATGTCACAGGAGAGGATGAACGTCCTCTAATGCCAAGAAGAGAACTATACATCCAAGTTCCTATCAAATGCAATTCACCATCATCTGATGCGAAACAATGAAGCTCCCACCTCTATTTATACTTGCCCTACACCCTTCTAAAAGGAAAACAAATATTTATTAATTTCAAGTACTAGAAGTTTCCCCCCTTCCAATAATTAATGCACTCTCTAGAAACTCCTCCCTTGCAATACAATAATTAATTGTGCTTCTAGAAAATTAAATTACTACAGGCTTCCCCCTTTCCAATAATTAATGCACTGCCTAGAAGCTTCTCCTTGCCATACAATAATTAATTAAATTAATTAAATATAAAATCACCTTCTAATTTTTAATTTATTTAATGACTTTATAGGAAATTAATTTAATTTCCTCTTATGCTCCACTTAGCCTTTGGAGAACGTGAAGGCTAAGAACTCCAGTTAGTTGCTAAAAAGATGGGGACATTACAGTGTGCCCTCCTTGAAATTGCTTGTCCTCAAGCAATCCAGCAACACAATGAACTCCAACCTCCACCTGGATCCCAATTGAAGTAGTATTTAACATCCCTGTGGACATTAAACCAACTGCAAACGAGCATCATTAGGACCAACCACATTCCTGCAGCCTAGCACCCAAAACTTGTGCTGATGATGTAGAAGTTAGAATGTCCCAGAAGGTGGCTCCATAGAAGATCTATGAAACCTCTTCTTCCTAAATATTGCAACACAAAACTAAATCTTTGTAGATGGTGAAAACTGAGCCCAACTCCACTCAGGTGAGTGATCAACATTAACCTCAAACATCAGATTGTCATAAGACAATGTTGCATCCATGTTGTACATAGTACTATCCCAGAAGTGAACATTAACACTTTGTTGATCGATAGTATAATATGGCTCTGTCACTATATCACTCACCTCATTAGCAATAACAAGTGTACTATCATTAGAGCACACATCTACAACCACATACATACTGCTAAACTCCTCGTTGGATGGTTCAACTGACACAAAAGTGGCTGCTAATATGACAGTATCCTCGCATTCTCCTAATTCTACTATTGCTGCATCACCATCCACTGACTCATTTGAAACACCACCTCACCAACATCATAGCTAGGTGGCTCTATATGTGTCTCAATCCCATCTGAGGAATCAACTACCTCCTGCACTGGAGCAACATACAAATCATCAATATTGATCCCCATCTGTCTAGCCACAAGCTGCAACATCATATCCATTCACCTATTCTGCTCCTGTTGCATCATATCCATTCGCCTATTCTGCTCTTGTTGCATACACTACCCCTCCTCTAATGTATCCAGTAACCTGAACATTACATTTTTCTGATCTGAACCGATATACATTTTGTCAAACACTTTTTCCTCTATCCGGCTATCCCAAATTCCCTATAAGACCTCCACAGGATGGCAGGACTTATAGCTCTGATACCACTATAATGGGCACCCTGGAAATGTCCAAGAACTAAACCAATTGCATGAACATAACATGAACATAAACAAAAGAATTCATGCAAATGGAAAATTGGACTACTGCTGAACTATTATTAATTCTCAAACTAATAAAATTAAATACATAGCAACTCGCTAATTACTCCAGCATTATCAAGTACATAACAAACTGTTCAACTCACTAATTACATTCAATCGGCCTATGGCTAGAAATGCATCCAAGTTGCCTGTTAATGAGTTGATAATAATGAATTCCAAAGGCCAAACCCCAAGGGAATGACATCTAGAATGTCACAAGAGAGGATGAACGTTCTCTAATGCCAAGAACAGAACTATACATCCAAGTTCCTATCAAATGCAATTCACCATCATCCGATGCTAAACAATGGAGCTCCCACCTCTATTTATACTTTCCCTACACCCTTCTAGAAGGAAATCAAATATTAATTAATTGTAAGTACTAGAAGCTTCCCCCCTTCCAATAATTAATGCACTCTCTAGAAACTCCTCCTTGCAATACAATAATTAATTGTGCTTCTAGAAAATTATATTACTAGAGGCTTCCCCCTTTCCAATAATTAATGCACTGTCTAGAAGTTTCTCCTTGCAATACAATAATTAATTAAATATAAAGTCACCTTTTAATTTTTAATTTATTTAATGACTTTATAGGAAATTAATTTAATTTCCTCTTATGCTCCACTTAGCCTTTGGAGAACGTGAAGGCAAAGAACTCCACTTAGCTGCTAAAAAGATGGGGACATTACATTCCAACTATGGGTTTAAAGATGGAGGAAACCTTGTGGTTAAGCGCATAGTTGGAAAACTCGCCAAGCTCTAGAAAATAAATTCGAGGAGAACTCGGCCAATTTTCAGCAAAAACTCGGCAACTTAAAAAATTGCTTAAATTTTAATTAGAAATGCATTTTGTTGCAAAATTCAATGAGAAGATACATCAAATTAGTCAATAAACGAGAACACAAAACAAACAAGCTTAGTCTAGATATATTTAAACACAAAGTGGGTACAAAATCACATTCTCCTGAAGAAGATTCATGGCTGGAATCAAAATAGTTAATAATTTATGTAAAACTAAAAATAAATACATCACATTCCAATTACATCTTCCTCTTTTGAGTTCTAATAAAAACTAAAGGAGAGGTACTAGAGGGTCTAATCTGAGAAGTTTGAACTGGCCATGATTGCCTTCTTGCTTGGTATATCGAACTCAGTTTGTGGCTTGTCCTCAATCCTAGATATAGCTCTAACTCTAGCTTCTCCTGGCACTAGCAGTGACTACTCATTCAACCAATGTCAACCAGCATGAAACCAAATCCACGCCTTCCTCCATAGCCTGCCTCTTCAAATCATTGATGGCATCCTCTTCAAAAACTCCGCTCCAAACCCACTGCAAATGTGCTTCAAAAATGCCTCAAGTCTACTTCAAATCGATCGAAATCAATTTGCAAGTGTTTGGAAGACTTTTCCCCTCCTCTCAGCAAAATACAAGTGAAGAAATGAGAAATGAAACTGATTTGGGTTGTTTTTTGCCTTTAACTACTATTATAAAACTACAACCAAGTTTTTAACAAAAACTCAACAAGTTCTTGCCAAAACTTCTGCAAGTTTTGGGTGCCAATAAAAGTCATAGAAACTCGCCAAGCCAGAAAACTCGACCAGTTTTTGAAACTCGGAGAGTACTCTGCCAGTAATTCATTTAAACTATGTGTGAAATTAATCGTTTAATTCATGGATACATTCAAGCACTTTCATGATCTAGACTCAATAGTTTCTAGTCTTTAATCCTAACTAACTATGAGCTTTGTACCAGGAACCAAGTTTGAATCAAAAGAAAGGATAGTCACAAGGAAGTGAACAGAAGCATGCGGACGACACGTCCAAGCTCAAGGCCAAGGATAGCAATGAAAGAGGACTAGTCTAAAGCGATTGAATTCAAAGGACAACACTTCAAGGTTCAAGCTGAAGAAATTATTCAAAGATCAAACCTTCATCAAGCAAGGACATAAGGAAAAGTTTGAGGCCGAGAGCAAAAAGAATCTAAGGACAATGTTCCCATCAAGGGAGCGATCCTAATGATGATTGAGTCATACAAGGAAATGGATTGAGGAAAGTTTGATATGCCAAGGAAGATGTCAATGTGTTCAAGGGATTGCTCCAAAGATTACATCTGAAGATGAAGAAGACAAAGAGGAATTCCAAACGATGAAAGTGGAAATACGAAGGGCTCAAGCACTATAAAGTCCAGCCATTCAAGAGAAGGAATTCCAAGAACGATGAAGAATCCTAAGGATAAGGAGGTCAAATCAAGATGAAGATTACATGGAGAAGTTAGAGGTCATAGAATTACAACATAACAACCTTCATAGCATTGAAATGGAGAAACTTTGGGAAATTTTGCTTAAGTTCACTGTTTTTGCTACAAGGGAGAGGAAGAAATGAAATATATATCTTGGCTGATGACTAGGCAGCTTCCTTGTTTGTTATTGGCCCTCAAACCTTTGAATTTTCTCATTGGCTTATTTTGTGGTGCCTCACTTCTATTGGCTACTTTTGGTTTCCCTAATTAGGGTTTGTAATGGTTTAATCTAAGCCATTGATTTCAATTTAATCTTGGTCGTTCAATGTAATTGGGGCCCCCCTATATAATCCCCTACCCCTGTCATTTGTTTAAAGGGACTTGTTGGAGAAGTATTGCTAATAAAATACCAAATTTGTTATACTTTTCAATAGTGTCTTGCATGGTGAATCCATATTTCCCCACATAGCTTAGGATTTCATTTCATGTTGTTTACAATTAGTTTAATTGGATGAACGAATTGTGGATGTTTACTTGCTTGACTCAAATATAAACTAGGCCACTAAACTCTTGTTGATGGTAGGAGTGCTTTATGTGGTGAGCTAGTGAAAGTACTTAACTTCAATTGATATCCAATATTTAGTTTGCATCCATTGATG
Source organism: Cupressus sempervirens (assembly GCA_028749045.1). Taxonomy (NCBI): domain Eukaryota; kingdom Viridiplantae; phylum Streptophyta; class Pinopsida; order Cupressales; family Cupressaceae; genus Cupressus; species Cupressus sempervirens. The sequence goes on along the minus strand of CM053789.1, from coordinate 820,595,735 downwards.
GAATTGATGAGGGTAGATATTGATTTGAAAACCATTTGAGTATAACCATAGAAACATGCACTAGGTGGGTGTAGTCGCCAATTGAGCTATGTCTAGTAGAGTTTGAGTCCATCTATGATTACTTGCATTCATAGTTAGAAATAGAAGTAGTTATAGAAGTTAAGTTTAAGTTAAGATGCACAAGTTGGAAAACCAAACTAGATTTTCATTGCACATTGTGGAGCTAAATCTATAGAAGTGCAAGCAGTTGATACCCGTTGAATGAAATAGTATAAGGTTTGATGATCCGGCAAATCAAATAATTTCCACTAAGCGAGTGTCCACAATAGAGAAAAACTTGAAGTCACCTCGTGATCTTAATTTGCAGGCTTAGCATAATAAGTGTCCCTATATCAAGAGAGAGTTGAGTATGTGATGTTTCACTTTGAAACATTGAGTGTTTGATTGTGCATGTTGTAGTGAACTAAAACTTACATCAACCATAAGGAAGGGTTCTACAATTTGGAGTACAACCAAAAGGGGGGCCTCTCAAATTAAGGAGGGGATTTTTGGATGATTAATAAATAAGAGTAACTATGCTCTTTGTTCTGATTCCTAGGACAACAATCCTCCGGTTGTTTCTTCTTTTCCCCAACTTTAGTCCCTGATTAAGAAATTCTTGCCGGTACAATTGTCAACAGCTATAGATTCGAGGTGCTCTACCACTATAGGGAGATCTGTGGTTTATCAGTGATGTGAGCTCCAAAGTAAGCCAAGAGGAGGATTTACTGAAGATCAGGACATGTTTGCCTCTATTCTCTCTAGTCACCCTTGTTCTATAATGAAGCCTGATATTCTATCTTGGAGCTATAACAATAAAGTTATTTATTTTGCCATAGTTGCAGGAAAGTGGGAACCATGCGTACGTGGAAGAAAATTTGTGATAAAGTCACCTACCATAAGTGGAACATGTCCATATGGCTTTTACTCCAAAACAAATACTTGAGTTGGGAGAGCATTAGAAAAGGAGGATTCCATGTGCCATCAATTTGAATTTTGTGACTATTGTAATAGAAGTGATGAATTGACTAATCATCTTTTTATCCAGAGGTCTTTCTCAATTGTGATTTGGATCCCTTGGTGGATTATTTGGAATAGATCAGGAATTCTTGCTTCCTCTCTTTGAGTTGTGGGATAATAAAGGTCATCCTCTAGTTACTAAGTCTTTCCTGGTGGCTTCTTGGATTGCAGGTCCTTCCTTTATTCTTTGGCAGATTTAGCTAGAATGAATCCGATCCATTTTTGAGGGAGTCAAAGTCTAGCTTTGCAACTTGGAATAAAATTAGAAGCACGCTCAAAGAAACTACTGAAGCCAAATTGTATGTTAAGGCACCTTATCCTTTTTGGATAGTCATGTTGCCAAACTTTTGGAGCGTGTTTCTTCTACAACTTTTTGTACTAGACAAGCCATAGAGAGCTTTCTTCACAGAAAGTGGTCCAAAAAATGGTCTACTCCTTACAATTTGTGAACATTAACAGAGATGGGTTGGCCCATCAAAATCCAGGCCCATCAGGAATTGGAAGAATTGGTCAATACTGCAATGACTATTCAATTCTTCTTCTCTACATATGTGGGGGTGAACCAATAAGTTGACGGAGGTCTGGGCACTTATAAAGGCCATATAAAAGGCAACTATGCTTGGATGGACGAAGATTGTGAGTAAAACTCTTTAATTTTGGTTTATTTTCTGAATAATGGGAATTTTGAAGATGCCTCATGGAGAAAAGCTCAGTAAAACTCTTTAATTTTGGTTTATTTTCTGAATAATGGGAATTTTGAAGATGCCTCATGGAGAAAAGCTCAAGTTGTCAGAAAATTCTCCTTGTTTCTTCTAATTTTAAGCTGATATCTTTTGTCCACAGCTCTTAGAGAATAGAACATGGTAGCAGATTTCGAAGGTAAATCGTCCTCTAAGGAGTCTACTAAGTGGAATATTGTTGATCGAAATGGGTTGGACCAGCACAAGATCCAACAAGTATTTCAAGTTATTCAAAATGATCAGTTGGATTAGTAGTTGGAGGTCGGGCAAGAATAATTATGGTACTGTTGGACATCTTTCTTGTCCAGTTATAGTGTATTGCAGGTATCCTCAGTGGGTTTCATATATATGGATTGCTTTTCTAGCCATTGTCATTTGCAAATCTACCCAATATGTATGTAACTAGATTTCTTGAATAGCAAAACATGCTTTGCCTAAGGCCACTTGAGAGAAATAAGCAATAGCAATTAATAACTCCCAAAATATGGCATGATTTCCCTTCAAAAAAATACAGCTTGTAAAGATGGATTTTAATAATTTGAACAAACTCAGAGTCTCCTTCACATTGTATGATGAGTACGACCCCAATGAATGGTACACAATGCTCAACATAACTTCCAAATGATATAAACAGCTTTTTTTCAACGACACAGAAGCATTTGTATTGCATTTCATATAAGTTAGAGCCCTTTGAAAAAGGTTCAACCACAAATGAAAAAACCTTAAACTGTTATCTTGCTCTTGAAATTGTTGAGCGCCATCTCTCTTTATCATTAAAAATTCAAATAGTTTAATAACAATTGATGTGTTGCCTTAAGGAATTGGGACAGATGCAATGCAAAATATACAAGCAGCCAAAGTATGGCCCCAAAATAACACCAAATCTGTCTTTTAATTACAATGAAAATATAATATACTAGAAATCCCTCTAAACTAACTTAAAATTAAATCATCAAACTCACTGGAAATATCAACCACAACTAAAAGCAGAAACCTGTAAACTTCCAGCATACCTCAATTGCAAATTGAGAGGGGTTTTGTCCTCCAAATTTTACTAAAAAAGTTTCCGTCCTCAAGTGTGGAGAAGAACAAAATGCTCAAGCTCTATAAAAGAAGGTTTTAATTATACACACACACACTGATTTATATATGCTGTGTACAGATGCCCAACCTGTAAAAGATGCCATACTGAGATACCCAGACTTGAACTAGTAACTTTATTAAATACAATATAGTTGTAAGCATGGCAAAAAAAATATTAATAGAAGGCACAAACATTTTGTAATGATCAATTCTCAGTCTGTCTGTGTGAATTATATTCTACTATGTGAATACAATTGGTATAGATTATGAAGTGACAACATAATAGTTGCCGTTAAAGATGTTATCAACTGGTATTAGAACATAGCTGGTTGAATACACCTCCCAGCAAATATCTGTGCCTCAGAAGTTTGCATATTATCAGCATTCTCCATCTCATGATCACTGATCTCATATTTCTAGTTCTCATGTTTCCCATGATAAGAGTATCTCAAACTTAGTGATTCTCCTACAAGGCTTTATGGAATTTAAATGGGTGCAGGTAAAGAGTGGGTTAAAGATAAAGAGGTCCTAGACTTCAATGGCATTATGAACAACCCCATAAGGCCAAAGGAGGAACTGAGACAAAGCTATAATCTTCCTTAAAAGAAACTAGATAAAACTGAAGAGTGGACTTAAAACAATGGAATAAGAAGCAAGGGTTCATCTGCAGATGTCCCAATGGCAATGTGGCAACTTGAAGAGTCCGTATGGAGCAAAACCCAACCTTTGGTACTCATGCAGAAATCTGGATTCACGAGACTGTCACAAGGTGGTCTAAGTATAATTAAAGACACAGTCTTTTCCATGGCAGAGGGAGATCTCTTACAAATTTTTCTACAGTTTATTTCTGCAAGTTTCATCAGTGATATGTGAAACTATTGAACTCTTCATTATGGTCCCTAATTTTGTATATTAAAAGTCTTTAGCATGCCTGCGGTTAGCTTGTTAGTTTGTTACCATCCAAAGCCCAATGGCCATTTAGTCATGTATAGACAGTTCAAAAAGGTCATTTGTATTGAAATTTAAAGTATCTCATAGCCTGGTAGGAAAAGAAACATTTCTACATCTTCCAGCACTCTATTTGTATGGGGCGGTGGCATTTTACAGTAAGGAATCTGCCAACTTCATTCTACCAATTAAAAATAGTATCTTTTTCTATATTCATTTTATATTTTTAAATTTGCCCGGATTTTCCAAGTTTTTGCCAACCATTCACCACGTAAACATTTCAATTTAACCAAGACATTATGTGGTAAGAAATATGTTGCTTTCGTAACTTTTCCAATAGAACAACAGGGCTGAGTGTGCCTTAATCTTTTGTTCATACAATATAACAATGAAGCTGACTGTGTCTTAATATTTTGTTATTTTGTTCATACAAAATTACAATCTAGTCCTAACAATCGGTGTGCAACAGAACATTTTCACCATACGAACTTGAACCCACAACTATATCAAGCCAAAATTACAAAAGCTAAACTCCTATTCTTATTTTATTTTCAATTTATCACTTTCTTTGACCAACAGAAAGATTCTAATCTCACAATACCAGCTTTCCGGTTTATCTTGTTATAAGCATGCCCCAATTTTCGGATTGATGTAGTTTTCACTTTTCACATTAGCATTTGACTTGGTACAAGGGATTTCTCACCATTTATGATGTTTCAGGGTTAAAAGTTGCAACCCAAAATGTCAGGAATATTGAAACTTCGACACGGATATTCCCAAAATCCTTCTATGCACAGACACAGATAACAAAAAGTTTTCTCCTGCCAACTGTAAAGATAGTACTCCAGTGCCAACTATCTTATTTAATCTGTTATATGGCTATGTATACTCACCCAGAGATGTCAAGGGGCGTCTACTGGCTGCAACGTTATATATTCGAAGCATGAATGTGGCAATTGGGGGCTGCTCCTTTGAATGTCGGCTAGGTTCTGGAAACAACCGAACGTACACACAACGGCTCTTCTCCACAGACAGATGCCTGGATTAGCAAATTATTTATGAAAAGATATTGAGGAACTTTAGTAAACCACAAATTACTCATTATCCTAAATTCTCTTGCAACAAAAATAAGTGGAAGTGGATTCTACCATAAAGTGATCCCACAACATCCAGACACCAAAACCCTAACCTGCCAGAAAGGCTGTGAGTAGGGTGATTCATTGGCTCAAGCTTCTAACCACAGAGGCAAACGTATTACCCCAACTACAAGTCTAAATATATGTGCAATGATGGTGACGACCCAGGATCAAATTTGGGTGATTGCATTGATAGATACTAAGAACTCCTCGCCAAACAGAGACACTCATAAGACACAACTTAGGTTCAAATCGTTCTCGCAGTAATAAGGTGAGATATATCATGAGTTTGTGGTAGCAGAGTGTACAAAAGGTGCAAATGAATCAACAATACAGAGGATGGAGGTGGTTTGACAATACAAAAAGTTATGGGTACCCGGGATACATGGATGGACATTGCCGAATTTAGATAAGATAAAAAATTAAATGAAAAACTACCCTCGTTCCCGTAGAGAATTTTATATGCCGAAGTGACCTAGTATGACCTTCAGAACGACCGTTGAAAAGACCAAAGTCTAATCAAACTGTGACCCAATTTAATAGACAGCCCACAACCTCAACTAAAATTCACGCTCCAAAATAAAACCAAACAATAGATACCACTCACCAATTCCAGAGGCCCATCTTGAAGGGTTCGGACCTCCTGTACGAAGATGAAACCAAGTTCTCAATTCTCCACTGAGCAACCCGTGCAACTGTTTCAACCTTTGACTCGTTCATTATAACGCAACCCAAACTTAGATGCTGAGTTTCTAACACTAAATTTGGAGAAACCGAACTGAGAAATGTCTATCGAAACTTTTGTTGAAAAGATAAAGAAGCTCAGGGACCATAATATTTATCTTAAATGAAATGAAAGCTTTTGATAATGTCGCAGTTTACAAGATCTAAGGATAGAAAAAATTTTGTTTTGTATATTATAATTCTTGACAGGTGTCGTCCCAGATAAGTCATATTGATAGTTATTTCTTTTGTAATCTAAAATTTTCTGCCATGAATCTTAGTTAAAAATGCTTCTGTTTCGACCAGTCCCTCCTCCAGAATGATGCATAAGGTCCCAGGCTCCTACATATCCATCTAGCTTCTGTATATTTAAATCTAGATATCTCTGGAAGCCTGACACTCCATGAGCTCAGTGCCATTCCCATTTTACTGAATGATGTGCACGAAACAAGGGCATCATGTTTTATGGAAGTAGATTCCCTGCAATACGAAAGATACGTGTGAAATGGAAAAAGGGCTTTGCTGTTCTCGTGTCATTTGGCTACAAAATATTTATTATTTTTTTATTGATTACCTAATATGTACATATATTCGAGACAGGTCATATTACCTTTGATATGCGTCAGCTTTACGTTATTCATATTTTAATAGTCGATTTTTTAACTTTTTTTGAGGCACATCAATATAGTTGATACAATGTTTTTTTGGATCCAGACCCACCCTGAGCATTGAGGGACCGTTAGGGGTCTAATGACCACAGTTGTTTCGTGATAGATTCTACCAAAAATGTTTTCTTTTTAATACCTACTGCCAAAAATTCACGGGATAATCGCTTAAAATGCACTTATATATTTATGTTTATATTCCACGGGATATATTTATGTTTATATTCCACAACTCCCACAAAAAAGTGACATTCATATCATTAAAAAAAATTTGTTGTGCATATTTTTAAATTGACATAATTTTTTGAAGAATACAAATATTAATATGCATTTCATAATACATTTATGACACTTAAATAAGTGCATTACATATTTATTACATATTTGGTAACAAGAAAGATCCATATCTATTGGTGGATAACCACTTTTTAAATGATCTCATCTACATACACCCAAATTATATGATAGCTTGAAGAATTTAAGCCAACTTATTTTGATACATGTATGCACACTGAATGGTGTAAGAATCACCAATTGAATTGAATTAAATAGGTGGAAGTAGAAAAAAGAAGGAACAAATAATTCAAATGTGAAATCAAGAAATGATTGCATGAAGCAAACATTAAATATAATTCATTGTATGAAACGACTTATCACTTCATACCACAATTCAAAATTTATATCGATCAATCACCTCTTCTATGTCAAAATTTCTATAAGAAGGATACAATGCCACATTGAATTCTTTGAAAATTTCTTGTTTGAATGCTCGTAGATTATGCTCTATAGTTTGTCTCATTTTCATCCTAGGTATTCCTTATAATGCTTTGAATATATGCTTAATGTACACTTACATAATGTTCAATGCATGTTTTGTTTTTCCTATTTTAGTGGTTGTAAAGCACCTTTTTTTTTCTATTTTTACTATTTTGATTGCTTGCAGGCTGATGAAGGGTGCTCCCCTCAATACCAATAACATAACAAAAACAAAGAAACAACAACAGTTGCGAGAACAAAATATGGGCTTCTTATTATCACCACAAATGCAGAATTACAAAATTCAAATTTACAATATGCTAACCCACATGGGTGCCTTCATTACAATAAATAGCAAGACAAAGCTGTGAACTATCACCCCGAGTTGTCCTAGACAATGTTCGGGCATTTCTTAAATAGGCAATTTTATGCCGCCCGAGAAGGTTCTAGACAATCAAACTTAATACGCAAGGCCGATAGATCCTAACAATACATATAGAGTCGACCAAATACACCTTTGACATTTATTTTAGAAATTTTGGGTAGCCCAACTTCAGAAAGCCATAAATCTCAAATCGTTGCTCCAATTGGCTATTATAACCACTTTTCAGAAACCTTAGCTCCTAATCTACAGGCTTGAATTAGTGCAAGTGCCCATCTTTCGAGTTTTCGGACCTCATCCGGAGCCTCTAAGGTCTTCAAAATTGAGTTCAAATATTTTTCTCCAAATTTTTTGATCGAAAATATGCAATAATTTCTCTGATACTGAAGCTGGAGCAATAAGATTTGTATGGTAGGCTTATAATTTTGAAATAAACCTTCATGTAGAAAATTAGAACATTATGAGCTCGTATAACAAACTTACTAAAAATAGTAAGCTCCCAGAAATAGTAACCCCCTCTATCTACTAGTCTTGATTAAAATATAAAAGGCTGAAAATAAAAATATTTTTGGGTAATGCAAGATTGCCCTCACACCCAAGATGCTCCTGCATCACAGTTTATACTTACTAAATACTTTATGGTGATTACTAATGTATGTTGAAATGTGTATGCCTTTTTACTCTCTCAACTTTTATAGGAGAGACTTGTGCAGCTAGTTAGTGGCCCCATGCAACTACTCATTTTATTGCTTATTTTTAAGTAGTCATTTTAATTGATCTTGAAATATAAAATTTTAAAGTAATTATTTTGATGGTTAAAAAAGGAGGAAAATAATATTATGGAGGTGCATGGCAATTTTTGAGGTTACTGGATTATGCAATGAAGACAATATGCTAGTAAATGAAAAGAATGTCAAGAAGTTAGTGCTTAAAAACACTAAATCAATTTATAAGGGTAGGGGAATAATCATCAGTAAGATTAAGCAAGATGATGTCAGATTATTGAGAAGAATTATTTTAGTAAGTACGTGCTACAACTCCAAAGAGGACGATATGGCAGCTAGCTTTATATAAGAAGCTTGCAAAATATGTATTGGTCAATTTGTGTGAAATCCTAAGAGCACAATTGATAGAGAACCTGGAAAAGATCAAGAAAGTTAATAACGACCAATTTAGATTTCAATCCTTGATCACTCATATGTTTTTCCATTTGATCAAGAGACTCCCATTCATGCAAGCATCAATATCTCTAGCTATATCGATTCAAAAGAGGAAGCAGATGAAGATGAAGAGAAAAGAAAGAGTGAGAAACAAGAAAATAAAAGGAAGGAGGAAGTGTTGGAAATATAGGATAGACTAGATGACCGAGAGGGGAGGGGTGAATCAGATACCAATAAAACTTTTACTTCAATTCACCAATTAATCCTTCACAAACTAATTTGATCTAATTACATGCATGAAAGACTAAAATTAATAAAACATTCATAATACTTGATACAGTATTGGTAACCCAGAAACCTTTCAAATAGAAAGTAAAATTGGGGTGGGGATGATACCCACAAGCTTTAGTACTGCAATATAAAGGTGGTATGTCAAGGCTTACAATTGATCGCTTATGGTGATCTACCCTGTTAGGAGTAGTAAGGACTATTAGGTCCACCTTGTAAAAGGATTTATACAATATAATGAAGTATGTACTTAGTTAGGAGATTCTGCATAAGATTGTTATGTCCACCTTGTTAAAGGATTTAATTGATGCACCTGTTAGGATAAACCAATAGTTGATCTCTGTTATGCAACTTGGTTTGTTGAATGAGATTCCTTTGATGTAGAATGATCACCTTGTTGTAATAGATGAGACTCTTCTTTTCCTTATACTACTTGTAGTCTTCTTCTAATTCACATTCATACTTGTGCTTTTTACTTGTTTTACAATCTCACTTGGATATGAAAAGATATCTTACATTTATATCAATCCAAATAACTACCTTTTGGAGTTGCCTACAATACCATGTTCAACAATCTTCACCAGGTTGGCTCAATGTTGATACTCGAGTTTTGAAGACCACTCGGGTGATATACTAACACTCACCAACACAGTGAACTCAACAAGCTTTGGCACTCGATTAATACTAGTGCTCGATCCACATTGATCACTCTAGAGTAGACATGAACTCGGTTAACACTAATGACTTGACAAATACTGTAGAACTTGGTTGACACTATAGAGCTTGATTGACACTATAGCTTGGTCAACAATACTGAAGCTCTACTCAGTTTACACGACTAGCTCAATTTACACTATCTTTCAACTCAGCTCAATTAACACTTACTTTCTGCTTGGTTGACACCACAACAACTTGGTTTACACTATGAAGCTTAGTAACAATGTAACCAACTATATGACTAAGTGTTTTGGCACTGATTGACAAATGGTTTGACCATAAGGTCAACAATATCCCCCTTTGGCATTAGTGACAAAACACTTACCATACCAAAAAATTTTGAATGCTTAAAAATGATAAGTCAAAACTCCCCTTATCAATGTGCTTGGGTTTGTAACTCGATTTTGATTGTTGTTGCTAATACTCAACTGACACTGATTCTATTTTTTATTTTTCAAAATTGTCTTTGTAGCTTTGCTGCTTTTTCTATACACATAGATTCCTATTGTACAACTATATTTCCCCCTTATAGATATATATCTGTCATTTGTATGATATAACTATATTTCCCCCTTTTTTGACACAAATGCCAAAAATGCATATTTACAAGGTAATACCAATATGTGAGAGGAAATCACTATGTACCTTCAAAGCTAGAGACATGGTTTTGTCCCAATTTTCTTGCAAAACTTTAAAAGTGTGCAAAGCTATCTGAACTTCAACCGATAAATCTATTATATGATCAATAATGGAAAAGTTGTTATTATGGATTAATGTCTTTTTATGAACAATGTGTTTTTGTATTATATCCATGTTAGAAATTATCATACTCTGAATTTCTACTAGTGTAGACCTAATTCTTGCTTCTTCTCTTAGTAACTCTACTTACAAGTCTGTCAAATATTTGATCTTTACAAAATGTGTTGAGCTAGTGCTAGGGTCAAGTGACAACTAGTTTGCACTTGCCTTTAGATCAGTATCAGTTTTTGACAACTTGTCCTTGATTTCCTTGGTAAATTTTGTAGTATCACTTAATTTTACAAACAAGGAAACAACATTATTTACAGTGCTCTCAAAAGAAATAAGAATAGTGGATAGTTCCACTTAGTCTATGGCAATCTTTTGTGCCACCTTTTCGAAAACTTTATTGTCAAATTTTCTCTCTACCTTCTGTAGTAGTTTCTCTTGACCATTCAAATCTTCATTGAACTTGTGAACTATCTCAACAATTTGATCCAAAATGGATTTCTTATCATCAATTTCAATACCAAGTGTATCAATAAATATACCTTTGATATCTTCCAGCACTTGATTTCTTTTCTTGCTTTATGTTCTCAGCTTTTGCTCTTTGGCTCTTTTCTTCCAAAGTTCTCTAAGAGTGTCCATCTAATCAGGAGTTATATTGGAGAGATCCCAATCTGGAATTACTATATCTTCCTCTAGATCAATTTCATCATTGGAAAATTCTATCTCTTTTCCTTTTCCCTTTGGAATAGGTGAAGGAATGACTTCCTTACCTTTACTCAAATCCTCAATGCTTAGTTGAGGCTTAACTTCAACTATTATTGCACTTACTGCGCAATCACTCACAATAGAAATGACATTACTGATTTGAGAAACAACAACAATAGGAGTACTTACAATACCTTGTTGTGACTCAGTCTAGCTTGATGCAGTGAAGAGTAGAGTTTGATGCTCAGTAGATGGAGTAGTGGTAATAGTACCCATCTCTATACTTGGTAAGACAACTCCAATAGTTAATTGAGTGCTAGGTTGAACAATGATTAACCCAATTTTTTGTGACTCAGTTGCAACCTTCTCTAAGCTAGATATCACTAAGTCTTTACTTGGAGAGTTAGGGAGGGAGGCCATTACCTCTGCTAGAATATTTTTAGGATCATAATCTTGAATATTTTGAATCTCAAGTAGATCATCACTGACTGTTTGATCATCCTATTCCTCTTCATCATCATCGACATCATCTACTTGTACAACTTCCTCAATGGGCTTTATTTCATGTAATCCAAAAATATTCTTCCATTTATTTGTGTTGGATTGTACAACACATTCAATATCATTTGACAAAATCAAGGACGCATTGAACTTAGAAGTTAGCTTTTGTTCATGCTTCCTTCACTTCCTTGTCTGAAAGATTTGGGATAACCTTCCTCAAGGTTTGTTCCTAGTTATCCTTGGAAACCATTACAACATTATCCCAACGAGGTGCTACTGCCTTAAGTAGAATATCTAGAACTTGACTAGTTAATTCACTTGAAGAGTATTTCCATTTAGCCATCTTTGCCACTAAGGGTTCTTTTATCTTCTTTTTCTCTTCTTTACTTCTTGTTTCATACTTTAAGAGATTTTAAATATGTCATACCTCCACCTTCTACGAGTCTTTTCAATATTTCTTCAAAGGTAGGAGCAAACTTTCTAAAAGATACTTTCTACTCTTCTTCTTCATCTTCTTCATCTTGAAGTCTGAGCTTCTTTCTTGACTTTGGTAGGTCTTCTGGTGAAGAAGGTAGGTGAAGACTCTGTAGCTCTTTTTGTTATTATTACTTTCCCCTTTTTCTTTGGAGGCTCTTCTTCTATTTCTTCTTCTTCCTATGCTTCTTCTCCTTCCTCTTCAATGGCATACCCCTTACCTTCTGTGAGCAGAAGAGGGGAATTGGATTTCACATTCTCCTTCTCAATCTTTTCCACCTTCTTCCTTCCTCTCTTCAAAATCTAAGGAATCTTGATTTCAAGTGAAATCTTGGTTTTTGTCTCTTCATAGGTTCAAAAATAGGGTACTTTAGGTTCCACATGCTCATCAAGACCCTCAATGATGTCCTTAGTATCATCAATATTTACCTCATAACCAAGAGGTTTTACCCATGCAACTCTAGGTCTAACTGCCTAAATATGCACCTTGTCAGAATCTACAAGGAAACATATGTCTTGTTCATAATCATCCACTAGTTGCTTAAGTATTTTGAACCTACTCTCCATCCTTTCCTTGAAGATTTCAAAATATGCATCCATGATGCCCTCAAGATTGTCTCTCATTTCAGCTATAAATTCATTAATCTGATATACAATGGGTCTATCCTATTGGAAATAAAAATAGGCAAAGTAAACTTTGAGAGTGTGTGTGGGGTGGGGGGGTGGTGGTGGCATTGGGGGGGGGGTATCAGTACTTCAAGACTCTAACCATTAAAATATTCACCAACCATCCATCTCACAATTTGCATGCAAAATGAAATACCAAACTAAACATATTCATCCATAGCATGAAAACAATTAAGCACATATGACACAAGATGTTTGGTTAACCAGAAACCCTCTAATGAGAAGGCAAAACTAGGGTGGGGATGACACCCACAAATCTTCACTATTGCAGTTGTAAAGTGTATCCAATGAAGGTTACAATTGTTTGATCATAAGATATGATCTACCCTGTGAAAGGTATGTCTTGTTGAAGGCTTACAAAGACTGTTAAATCTTACCCTGTTAAAGGATTTCAAAACCCTGCTAAAAGTGTGGTAGGTTAAAGGACTTCAACTTACAATAAAGTAATTACCCTATTAAAGGATTTACAAAAGCCTACTAGGACTACTCAGTTAAGATATTTTTACTTATTCACCTGTTAGAATGTTTCAGCCTTGATCCTTCAGTTAGCACTGGTTTGCTAGATATCAGATCTTCTCTTTCTTGATGTATACTTGATACTCATGATCAGATGTATCACTTCTATCCTCTCTCTACTTTCCTCTATTCTTTCTAACTACTTCTATAATTCATATCTTTCTCACAACTCCTTAGTCACCATGAATGCTCTATTTGTGCATGCAAACTTCTCTCTTCGCACATAAACTCTTTAGGGTTTTCCCTCCTTAAGAATACTTAGGTGACCTAAGGTTAGTTAGGAATTAATCATTGTGATTCACCCATTTTGCCTCTTAATTCATCCCTTTATCTAACTGGTTGCATGTATTGCATAGAGATTCTCAATGTAGATTCATTCTTATCTTCTAGAATCGAAAAATAATCCTTAAGTTGGCCCAAAAATGGTTTACATAGGAGTTTGTGTCATTACAAACAACTATGTCCAAAATTTTTTACTCAACACTTGAAGCCTCTAATGCTCAACATCCACTATATCTTCAATGTTGTAACATGACCTCTAAATCACTCAGCATTCGTTGTTCACTTTGCATATGAATCACTCGGCATGCATTAAATTTCTCATCACTGGAGTGACTTGGCACAAACAATCTACTTGGCACATACTTATGCTCGACACATACTACATATCTTGTGCGGCATGCATTATCTGACAACTTGTGCTCGGCATACACTACTTACTCGACATGCACTAAGTACTATTAAGTAATGACTTAAGTTTACTATGAGTCATATGTCAAAACCAAAATGAGTTCAACAATATTCTCCCCCTTTGACATGAGTGGCAAAAGCACTTTATCATGCATATATGATCTTAACTTATGAGCATAACTTAGATAATCTGTATTCTTTACTTGACTCACATACAAAATTTTGCAAAAAAACTAATGACTTATCAGTCATACCTCAAAACTTCATAACTCCCCCTGAGTTGATTATTTTGTGATGTATCTAAATCTTACACTCCTATTGAGTAATTTTTTCTTGAACTATTAGCTTACTCTATTTTTGCATGTACTCCCCCTTTATGTATTCTCTCCTTTTCTTCAATATCCCCCTTTTTTGATACTTATGTCATGGGTGGTACATGAATGGTGTGTTTGTCCAAAAAAAATTTATGGACCTCCATTATAATCTTGAGTGTTGCATCCCAATTGTTGCACACTACTCTAGAGATTGAAATTGAACATCTAACTTGGCAGCAAGGTCTGCTAAGCCATCATGAGTAAAAAGATGAGAATCTTTTTTCATTAGTGTTTTGGTGAAGGCTAGTTCCTTGTGCAACAACTCCATGTATGGGGTCAACATGGATTGAATACTTATCAAGTTAGCCCAAATATTTGCATCTTGTGCATTTAATGCAGCTAGCTAACCTTGAGTAGATAACAACCTTTGAAAATGAGTTTGGCTCTGACTAGGAGACAACTTGAGAAAACTACCTGTTGTTTTCAAGTCTCCTTGCAACTGGTCAGTAGCCCTCTAAACTTCTTGTGTGAACAAATTCACATTACAAAGTTTTGTGTATACAGAAAAGATATTCTCTAACACCTTTTTCACATTCTCCATCTTGGTTGCTAAGTCAACTTATCATAGTGAAATGGCACCATAAATCTTTTCATTGACCTTTTTTTGAAACCTTTTCTCAAACAATTTTAGAAGTTTAGTATCTATGTCCAAGTCTGCATCACTGAACTTATCAACTATATTCACCAGTTACTCAATAATAGGTTTTTTCTCATTAGGTGTTGGGAGGCTATATGCATCAAGAAATATTTCTTTGATGTCATGTAGAACGTGTCTCTGCTTATGCTCCCTTATGAGTAACTCTTAGTTCTTCTTTCTTGCTAGAGCTTCCTACAATATGCTCATTTCTTCTATCGTGATTGTTGCAAGATCAAACTTTGGAAGTTCAGTCACCTCATTTATGTTGACATCTCCATAAGATGTGCCTTCTCCAACCTTAGATGTGTCAGGACTAGGCCTTGATGATTGCAATAGTGTAGCATCTACACTCGGCCTATGAAGAGTTTGATTAGGAATAGGGGATGCAGAGATTGGTAGGGTAAGCAATGTATGAATTGCTATTTTTTCCTTTGGTTTTGTAGTCAAAATTGACTCTTTAGTCCTATCCTTCTCCTTCTCTAATTTTTCTTCTTCACCTTGTTCCTATGAGATAGGTGCAGAACTGACATCCTAACCTATACGGACTCGTGTCCCATCTGGCTCAACTATCAAAAATGTTTGCATTGAAGCATTTGGCACTAATGTGTTGACATATGATGTCACTGTGTCTTTCACTTGATATACCAAAATGGGCATTGAAACATGTGTGTTAGTGGTGACACCCTATAGTCCTTTTGTACCTTTTGTCTCTCTAGATGTAGGGGGTACACTAGATGTGTCAGTTTTCTTTTCCCCTACTAATACTTTGTCAATCTCATTTGTGCTTACTAATATAGGATTAGTGAATAATTTTGTTGCTAAAGTAGAATCCTATAATATCCTTTTCAAATCATCCTCTGTCAAAGGATTGATGTTCTGCACTGTGTTATCAGAAACATCCTTTATCTTTATTGTATGTTGTTGATTTTCTTAGTCCACATGAGGGGGACTGGCACTTGGCATATGTACCTCAGGTACATTCTGATCTCATTGTTGTTCTTCTTTAGTTATAGCCTCTTCGTATACTTCCTTCTTTGTGCCTCCCTCATGTCCATCCTTTGTAGCTACATCCTTAGTAGTCTCTACTACTTCTTGATCATCTTTTCCTTCACCTACCTCCTCGAGTGCTTGTTCAGTTTCCTTTGCTATTGTCAACCCATAGATGACTTTCCATATCTAGGTGCTCTATTTGACAACCTCTTCAATATTTTTCTACAAAGTATTAAAGGTTCTATATTTGGGAGCAAATCTCCCCTTGTATTTGTTTATGGCCTTAGTCATTGATGACTTGTCCAAATCTGGCATTACGCTAGCTAGAGTAGTCTCCCTTATATTTCTTTCAATTTTTAAACTGTATTGCCACCTCTACTCAACTCTGTCATATAGACTTTTGGGTAATGAGTTGGAAATCTCAATAGGAGTATTCTTATATGTGGCCATCATCTTATATATAGACTCTTCCACCTTATTCATATCTAATTTTCCAAGTTTATCAAACTCAACATGTGTGAACCCTAATAAATCTGCATTATTCTTAATATTGTCACATAAGTTGTTTAAATCAGAAGAGGGATTGTGGTTTACCACTTGGAATTGATAGTTGTCATATAATTTTGTCCTCTCCTCATCTAACTCGGTTGAAGATAGATATTTTCTCCTATGTTTCTTCTTAGGCTCATCCTCCTTTGTAGCTGCAATAACTCTTTTGACTTTAGGCTTCTTAACTTCTCGTGTCTTCTTTGTAGTGGCCCTTGTGCTAGCCCTGATAATAGGTACTGTTGGCTTTTTTTGTGTTGGCTTCATAACTTTCTATGGTTTTCTTACTATCGATTCCTTATCTTTCCTCTTCTTCTTTTTTGTTGGCTTAGGTGCTTCCTCAGCTTCTTCTTGCTCAACACCTTCATCATGTTCTACCTCTTCTTGGTCCTCTAATTAATTTTGTGTAAGTGCAAGTGGGGCTTGAGCTTGTTGATCATCTTCATCATCCTCATCATCATCATCTTCTTCTTCTCCCCCTTCACCAAATCTTTCCTTAAGCTTCTTCACAATTTTTTTCTTCTTTCTTACCACAAAAGTTGTATTCAAGTCTATTGTGATTCTTGACTTGGCTTCCTCATAATTTCCAAATGAGTTTTCACTCTTGTCTACTTCTTCTTCTAGTAGTATTGTGATGGTTTTTGATGCCTCATCCACATTGATCTCATGGGGAAATGGCTTGAGCCATTTGACCCTAGGAACAACTACTTATACATATGCATGATCAACATCAACTAGAAAACAAACATCATTATAATATTTCTCCACTAGTGACACTGGTATCCTTAGTCTCTGTTTCATTGACTTCTTAAAGTCCTCAAAATAACTTGTCATTACTGACTCAAAGTTGTCCTCAAGTTGCTCTATGAACTCTCCAATTTGAACTGTAATAGACATGTTGGTCTTCCAAGAAACTTTTCCAAATAAAGGAAGTGTGTTATCTACATAAAAGAATATGCAAACTAGTAGTGAACCAAATTTGCATTGTGCGCTCTTTGTCTTTCTTATGGCTCCCAAGTTTTCTGATAACTACTAAAGTTGTAACTTGAAAAGGTCATAAGAGTGATCCTTCTTCACTCTCTTGTAGCCTAAATCCATAGCTATACAAGACACATTGTTCAATCTACTAGATTGAAAGAACTTGTGAGCAATTATTCTCATTGTAAATGTAATTAAGGGATCTAAAATTGTATCTATGGTCATTCCTCTTTTATTCCATACAACCCTTGTATTCTTCTCAATTACCTCCTTAGCATCACTTTACATGGTCTTGGGTCTATCTAGGATATGATACCTTGTTACTCATTGGATGATCCTTTTAGTGATCTTGGTAGGGCCATTTTCCAACCATACAGAGTGATCATATATTTTGCTAAGTACTATCTTAATCCATTATATTTTGAATACATTTGGAAAATCTAGGGCATGGGTTAACCCTTTTCTCTCTACAATTGTGTTTTCCTCCTTCAATACTCCATCCATTGACAGTTTTCCATACAAATACTTAATTTTCATCTCTCCAATACTACCAACCTTACAAGTGTAGCAACATTTAACATCTTATATCATCAAAACCTATGGTGGTCTTATCGATAACATACCAGTAGGGTATCCCTTGTATGATATCTCAGGAATAACTCAAAAGGGTAGTTGTTTAATATCATTACTTATTAATTGAAAATTCAAAACCTCTTTTCCTTCCTTCCTAACAATAGTAGAAGAGCTAGATGCCATTTTAAATAACTAGGGTTTGCGATAATTCAAATAGCATAGCTCAACAGAAAATAAATACCTTATGAATCTGATTATTGGTGACAAGTAACAATTGAATCCAGTTCACAAACACTTGAATCTTTCTCCTCAGTTTTCCTTATGCTCTTCATTCTCTCTTTGATTTTTAATGAATGCAAATGAGTCAAAAAATTGACTATATAACCCTTCAAACTTGGCAATAAATGCTTAGTGCTTACATAGTTGTAAGCTCAGGTGCCATAGTAATTTCAACTCACTTAGCTTACACATAATTTCTACTACACTCAACAACCACAACAAGCTCGGCCAATACTATCACCCTTAATAGCTCGACACCAATTGAAATTTCATTTTCACTTGACAACAATTGTGAAACTTTTCACGCTCGGAAGCAACATGAAAACTAACAAAACTTGTAGATTTCTTCCAGGTTATGACCAATACATTGCATCTTAATTCATACCGAAGAAGGATTACTAACAAAACTTATGTATGGGTTATGGATTCTCTTTATCAGACAAGGAAGCCTCTTTTGTTATAAAATTCTTAGAATGGTATGATTGATGAAAGTAACTTCATGATCTACTGTCCAAAGAATAAGAGAGCAAGGTTTACTTAAGTCATTCACATAAGCATTCATATATGAAGTAGAATATGCAGGCTTAAAGTGGTGAAATTGAATACAAATAAAATATCTATTATTAATGTACGTGAATAATATCACCATAAATGGCATGATAGTTTGCAGATGAAGATCTATAATTAGTTGAGGATGATGCCAGTGATATTATTGCAATAGCTTTAAAGGATAGGTCTAGAGAATTTTTCAATTCTAGAATTAACAATTACATATGACTTGTCTTATTTTTTATCTTATATCGAAAGAAAATTTTCAATTATTTGAAGCTTCTATCATCAATGCTCCTCTATCACAAGTGTTCTTAACAAATTTAAGACATGAATTATAATATATGTCTGCACGATGGATCCAAAGGCTGATTCCTACCACAATTGACAAGATGTCAAGTTTAAACCATAAGTTGTTGTATTATTTTGTTTGTGTAAATAGTTTTCCATATCATCAAACTAATTTTCTCTATGAAAACCCTTATGGATGACATTCAAATTATGAGAAGGTAAAGGCTAGTAATGTTGTCCATTGTCATGTATAATTGGGAGCCACTATTGGAACTAAGATATTGTATTCCATGATGATCTTCATGTGCGTCTGTATGAAATTATTATAGACTAAAGTCCAAAGCATAGGATATATGGTTGACAATGAAAGAACTTACATCCTCAAAATTTTCTGAAGAAGTAAAATGACAACAAATATTTTAGCATGAATGTGTAGGTCTTCTATAATTGTTAGGGAAAATAAATTTATAAACATAATCTTGAGTTACTATGATATAGGGTTTCCTTAGATAAGGTAACATTTGATTTTGACAAGGTAATACAAAATAGCACAATGAACGAAATAGTAATGATGCTTCCTATACTATGGGATAAGAGAGTAGAGAATAGAAGAAAGAAAGAAGTAGATCCAAGTAAAAAATATCATGTTAAGGTTGATACACTAGCTGTGCAAGGTAGCAAAGCAAATGACATTAAGGGAGTTTTCATGAACTTCCTCTAGAGTTGTTGCAAAACCAACACGCTTTCTCTCCAAGTTTTTAATTGTGTCTTAACTAGATAAGTACTAGATGCACTAAGAATACAGAGTAAGAAAATTTAGCTTACAGAAAAGAATTTGGGATTGCCTAAGAAAAGGAGTGGAGTGGTGAGAGGAAAATAGATCTTTTTGTAATATTTAGAATAACTAAGAGTGGGGTGAATCAGTTATCCAAGGTCCATATGTACAAATAAAACTTTTCAGTACTTAATAGATTTGTGTCCATATATCCATATCATGTATGCATACAATAATTCCCTAACTTAGTAGGTTATTGTCCTAGGTCAAAATAACTTTGCAGAAATGTAAACATTAAACACCACAAAAGCATTCACACATTTTGATACAAGGATTTAACGTCGAAACCCAATTTGGGAAAAACCACTAGTAACATGCTACCAATTTTCATTCTTCTGAAGTATGCCCTATTAGTAGCCAACTTTGTTAAAGGTTACAATGCAGATTGTTAAATGTGACCTAGTTAGAGGATTTCAATCACCCTATTAGGAGTGAGCCTTGTTAGAGGACTTTAGAACATTCCATTAGAATGTCACCCGATTAAAGGATTTACAAATGACTATTAGGTGAACCTTAATCCAAAGGATTTATGCAAACTGATACAATAGTAAAAAACTAGTAGTGGGACTTGATTTGATAACAAAATACAACTCACTTGCAAATTATAGATCTCTAGTTTAGCCTCCATCATGCTTGGCATTCATATCCTCTGTCTCTGATAGCTTGTTTACCCTTCAAGACTTCAACTCCTTAATCCTTCTTGCTCAGTATGCCAATTGTTGATTCATCCCTTCAGTAACCATATGAAGCAAAACCTTTAAGCTCTTTGCAAACACTCTCAACAACTTGTTACTTCTAGCCTTGTATTCCCTTATAAAGAGAATTATGATCTTTTGTCACTTAATCACAATTTTCCATCTTAAGGTTAGGTTAGATTCATCGAATCCTCCCTCTTTCCATTATGTTCCCTCTAAAAACTTCTCTTACAATCTTCCTTAGATTTATCTCAAAATGGTTTACCTTGAATCGTGTGCCTCTAGTTCATCATACTTATCTTCCACACACTTCACATAATTGAAGAAATCAACTTTGTCAGCTTAGATTCATCAAATCTTTGATTTAACTCATTTTTTTGTCACTTGGCATCTACACTATTCACTCCACAATAACAGTATTCTGATGCTCAACCAACATTGGGTTGCTCAGCATCTACTAAGTCTTCCTCACTTAGTCACCATTGTTATTTCCCTGATGCTTGGCATTTACTAATTTTTACTGACGCTCGACACCTACTATATTTTCTGACACTCGACACCTACTAAATTATGCTTGACCTGAACTAGGTTTGTTTAGCTTACATTATTTTCTCGGTTAGGCTTGGCAGACACTTTTATGAAAATACTTATTCTTGGATTAGATAAAGTAACCATTCACTTTAGCCTTAAGTAGATCAACAATACACTATATCATCAATGTCTTACTTGGTCTTAGTGCTCCTTTTATACACCATATAACTCAACCTTTCTCTAGGTACTCTTATTATGCTTTCTTTTCAAATCATCTTCATCAATCAATCAAATGATAACATTTAGACCAAAAAGCAATTGTCTTACCAGAAAGTAGTAGGTTTGACACCATTGACAACATAATTATTGTTCCATGATAGGTTCCACACTTCAAACAATCTCTTTACTACAATCCCCCTCTCTGGCATTGATGGCAAACCAATACCAACAACAATACCAAAAAGAAACTTAATACCTTTGAAACTCTCCCTTTATCAGTATGTGTCCTTCCTCTTTATAGGGTAATGTAAACTTTGTCAATCTCCTTCAATGTATCACCCCCTTTGACTTATATCATCATATACTCTTGCTAAGAGTTTTTAGTGTATGTCCCCCTCTATCTATCTTTTTCTTATATATCTTTCTCATATTGTCTATCTCCCTCTTTTGCTTAAGATTTTCCATGTAAATTTCCATGTATATCTCCCTCTTTAACAACAATGCCAAAGACTTGTCATCTCAACATGCATATACTATCAATTGAAGTCCTCCCTTTTTCACCTTACTTGTGACTACAAATCTTCTATTTCAGCTCCTTCATTACTTTAGGTAGATCCTAAAGTATGATCCACTGCACCAAGTTGTAAAATATGACATTCAACTTAGTTTATGTAGGGAACCCCTTTAACTTCTCAAGTAGCTTGAGATAGGGGTATCACCCCTAGTTTACCTCTTAGATATTCATGTACATCCTTGGGTAAAGCCTTTGTGAATATATCAACTATCTATTCCTTTGTATTCACATACTCCATTCTCACTTCTTTGTACTGAACCAACTCTCTGAAACAATGATATTTGATTGCAATTTGTTTTGTCTTTGTATGCATCAAAAGGTTTTTAGAAATATTTATAGCACTTGTATTGTCACAGTAGATTACCACTGATTCAGTGATTTCATCTTTCAAACCTTTGAGCAATTGTTTAATCCATACCACATTTGTACAATTCACTGCAACAGCTATATATTTAGCTTCAACATTAGATTATGAAATACAATTTTGCTTCTTACTAGTCTAGGTAACTAGTCTCTTTCCTATGAAAAATGCTCCATCACTTGTACTTTTTCTATCATCAATGTTTCCAACCCAATTAACATTTATGTAGTCTCTCAATTCAAACTTGTCATTTTTCTTGTAGTATAGATCATAGTCTTCTATCCCTTTAAGATATCGTATTATCCTCTTGACAACCATTAAGTGATTCTCCTTAGGATTTGCATAAAACCTTGCAAAAATCCCAACAACTAGTGTAATATCAGGTCTACTATGCACTACATATTCTAATTTACCAATCATGGACCTGTACAATATTTGATTAACCTCGACAAAATGATCAGTCTTTGATAGTTTGTGTGTTCTCACCATGGGAGTGTTGATTAGTTTTGAATCTTCCATACCAAAATTTTTCAATATCTCCTTTACATACTTAGTTTGAGTAATGTAAATACCATATTTCATCTAATACACTTGCAAACCAACAAAGAATTTAATCTCTCCATACATAAACATCTCAAATTCTTTCATCATTTCATCTGCAAATGTCTTGCACAATGCATTATGTCCTCCAAATATGATATCATCAACACATATTTCAGCTAGTAAAATTCCATTACTTCCTTCAGTCTTCAAGTATAGGTTGTTGTTGTCATCAATCTTCTCAAAACCAATCTTCACAAGATAATTATGCAAGCTTTCATACCATGCTTTAGGAGCTTGATTTAAACCATATAAAGCTTTGTGCAGTCTACATACCATGTTCTTATTTTTAGGATCAACAAATCCTTCAGGTCGTTCAATGTAAACCCCCTCTTCTTGTATACCATTCAGAAATTATGACTTAACATCCATTTGATAAAATTTGAAACCTTTGCATGTAGAGTAAGCTAGCATAGTTCTCACTCCTTCCAGTCTTGCAATAGGAGAAAATGTCTCCCCATAGTCAATTCCCTCTTCTAGAGCATAACCTTTGCAAATTAGCCTTGCCTTATTCCTTGTTACTTCACCATATTCATCTAGTTTTATTATGTACACCCACTTGGTTTCAATAACATTATTATTCTTTGGTCTAGGCACAAGTGACCAGGTTTTATTCTTCTCAATCTTTTCATTCATGGCTTTAATCCAATATTTATTTTCCAATGCATCCTTCATAGATCTAGGTTCATGTATGCTCAGCAAGCATGTATCATTATTCAATCTATTCATTGTCATTGGTCCATCTTCTTTTTCACAAATGATTTTCTCTATAGGATGATGTCTTATGACATAATTTGAAAATCTTGGCTTTGTCGTTCTTTATTTAACAATAGGTATTTTAGAAAATTATATCTCAAGTTGACTGTATACATCTTTGTCAGGTAACTCCTCATTTCTTTCTTGGAAATTGTTCTCAACATCTGTCTGCAACTTGGCTTATGAATGCAAGTTGGAATTCATTGGTTGTGACTTGGTAGTCACTGATTCTTGTTGATTAATGACTTGATTTTTATAACCATCAGTAGTCATGCCTTCATAGAAGTATACAAATGTCTTGTAATCCTCAGGTTCCCTCTTTGATTCATCTTCATGTGTATCTGTATACTCATCAACTTTTACATTTACACTTTCCAAAATTTTGTTAGTGTTATTATTTAAACACTTATAAGCTTTGCTTCTTGTAGAATAACCAAGGAATATGCCTTCTTCACTTTTAGTATCAAATTTACCTTTCCTATTGTCCTTTAGAATGTAACATTTTCTTACAAATAGCTTAAAATATTTGACATTGGGTGAGTATCCATACCATAACTCAAAAGTAATGCTTGTACCTTTCACTTGTACTTGGTTCAAGGTATAGACAATTGCACTAACAACTTCTCTCTAGTATTTCAAAGCAACATTCTTCTCCATCATCAATTTCCTGGCATAGTCCATCACAAATTTATTCCTTCTTTCAGCTATCCCATTTTGTGGAAGGGTTCTAGGTGTAGAGGTTTGTCTCTCAATTCTTCTATCATTAAAAAAAAAATTCAAACTCATTTGATGTAAACTCTCCACCTCTGTCAGATCTTAGACACTTTAGACTTTTACTAATCTCTTTCTCAACTCTAGCCAAGTACCACTTAAACATTTAGAAAGCATCAGATTTATCTCTCTAAAACATAATAGTCATCATTCTAGAATAATCATCAACAAATAGCATGAAGTATTTATCACCTTTATAGATTTATACACTAATTGATCCACATAGATAAGTATGACCTAATTCTAATATTGTATTTTAAGTATGAGTCTTACTCTTAAAACTAGACTTTGTCATCTTGCCTATCTGACATTGTTTGCAAATCACATTATCAGGTTTCTTCAATTTGGGAAAACCTCTGACTTGCTTCATCCTACTAATAATGACCAAATTATTAATATTTACATGATATAATCTTGTGTGCCATAGCCACACATCATAAAATTGTATAAAAAGACAAGTAGCTTCATTCATATCAAGATAAAATAGATTACCTCTAGTCTAATCACCACTGCCAATGAGTTCACCATTAGCATCATAAATCTTAGCCTTTCTGTTTCCAAATTTAACCTTACATCTTGGAATATTCAATTGTGACACACTAAATAGATTATATTATAGTCCTTCTATATAATAAGCATTATCACACGTGATCTTAGCTATCAGTTTTATTGATCTTTTTCCTTTTATCAGATAGGGTGCATCATTACGAAATCTATTACTATTTCCAACATAATGCACAAAGAGAATTGAACTTACTTATGTTCACATAAGATACTAATGCAGTTGCCTCATCTTCATCAAAATCATCCTTCATTGAAACATACACAACTTTATCATCATGATTGATGTAGGAGAATCTAGTAGTGTAAGGGAAATCCTATATCACCCAAAAATATGCTTAGTGTTAGTTTCTATTTAATGTGTTTTCATTTTTGGATACCCATTTGGGTGAAATAAAGATTCCAACTCTCATAGTTCCACTATTGGTTTTTTGGGTTAGAGTTTTTGAGCACCTTGGGATACATGCCAATGTAGAAAATAGATTATTTTGTAATTAAGCTATAATTATAATGAGTTAGAGGGTGTAAGTTGGATGGATGATTATAATTGTAATTTAAAGCACTTCAGAAAAGGAATCAATCAAAAGGCTTTACAGTTTGAAAGTTATTGCAGTTTTAAGTTGCCTGGAGACCTCCTCTAGGGTTGGATAGCCTATAACCTTGTGAATCATTTTCTTTGTGATCTCTACGGGTCAATTCTATAACCAAAACTTCATATTATGGATCTTGCTAATAATGATTTTGATCCATTCAATCTTGAAATTCCTTGAGAACTCTAGGGCACGAGTTAACCCTTTCCTTTCAACAACTTTGAATTCATCCTTCAAGATTCCTTCATTACATAGCTTCTCGTATGCTTCTCTCATTTCATAATCTCCTACTTCTCTGATCTTACACATATATCATAATAACTTTGGGCGGTATTGAGGATAGAACACCCATTGAATCTCCTTTCATTGCAATTTTTGGAATAGCACGAAACTTTGGTGGATGACAAGTGTCACTCTTCACTTGTTGAATTTTACTAGCCTCTTGGCTCATTCCAGCGATGTATAAATTTGACATCTTCTCTTTGTTAGGGTTTAAAAACTTTTCTTTCCTCTGAATTACTCGGCATAGCTCAAGTCTTCACACAATCAACCTTCTCTTCTCATATTTTCTCCAAATCACTCTTAGATCTCTTTGCTAATCACTCAAATCATCAAATTTCTTTATGCTCTTGAGATTTGTATGCAAGGTGTGAAATGATGTCTTCAAATTTTGTTATGCACCTTCTTTTGGTCAATTTAGGGTTTCCTTTAATGTTGTGTACTCAGGTGGGTGGAAGCCAGCTGTCTTGGTTGCGATTGGTGCTTTCGAACTAGGCCTTTACTATATGACTTGGTCTCTTCCATCTAACTCAACCTCTACCAATTTATTTCTAAAGTACTTGGTCCATGTTGCATTTCTAGATCAAAATAAAGAATTTTATTGATGTTTGGTACTGACTATATAAATGACTCTTTTGTACTAGTCCTTTCATAAATTTGTTCTCATACATCTTTACTTACGTAAATATGAACTTTGGCGTATTTCATTTTAGGAACTAATGTATGATATATCAATTAAATATTCAACTCCATTCATACTTCTTTTGCTTAGTTTGAGATGACAAGATCATGTTCTCCATTAGATTGGGTGACCTCAATTCTATTTGCTCCACTATTTCCATGTACTTTCTTTTTCCATGTTTGACTGATCTCCTTCTTTACTCAAGTTCAATGTCCACTTTACCTTTACCTTTTTTTTAATGTGATTTTTTGATGGTACTTGAGTCCTACAATTCTTACTTAAATGTCCAAACTTGTGACATTTGGAACATGCATTGTTAGGTGCATAGCTATGCCTTTGTTTTTTCCAATAAGGTTTTGTCTATGATCTACATTTGTATGCTCTATGTACATACTTCTAAAATTTATAGTGAAATCCTTCAAATCTAGGTGTTGTAGATGCATTCCTCATTCTTGACCTACACTCATGTATTTGATGTCCTTATTTTTTGTAGTAAAAATAATAACCAGTAAATTTGAGTTTAGGATTTTGCATACCATGTTTACTTCGGCAGATGTTTACAGTTCGACCAAGTTTTCCACATTAATAGCATGTTGGTTTTCCTTTGTGCTTTGCATTTTTTAGTTCACCATATTTGGATGATTCTCCTTGCTCATTACATGAATGTCCTAAACCATCAGTACTACCAGATGACTTCATAAGTTCCTCAAAGTATTTCATTGCCTGATTTCATTTGTTGAATATTTCCATAAGTTCTTTCTCATTTTTCAGTTCATTCTTAATATTTCCTTCTGTGATCTAACATTTTCTATTTCTACATCCTTTTGGTTTAACTCTTGATTTGCAAGCATCAGTTGGTTCATCATGTCTAGTTGAGTGTATGTGATCTTTTGCACATCTTATATCCTTTCTTCAAGTTTTGTGGCCATCATCCTTTTAGCTTCATCAACCATCACCTTGTCTTCTTCAACTTTCTTCTTTTGCTTGGTCACTGCACATAGTCTTACTAATTGGATTTAATGTTCCCTTTTCAGTCCTCGTATTTCTT
Organism: Cupressus sempervirens; assembly: GCA_028749045.1. Lineage (NCBI taxonomy): Eukaryota > Viridiplantae > Streptophyta > Pinopsida > Cupressales > Cupressaceae > Cupressus > Cupressus sempervirens. The sequence continues at coordinate 820,568,039 of CM053789.1, read as the reverse complement.
CATTTAGGAGTTTGTTCTTTTCAAGTAGATTTGCAGATGCTTTTTCACGGTTGATTGGTTCAAATAGTCCTTCAGTATTAACTTCTTTATAGGAAAATTGTTTATCCTCGATAGCTAATTCCTTTCTTCTTTTTAGGTACTTCTTTAGATCTTGTCTTGCTTTCTCAAGTTTTTGTAGTATGATTTGGATGTCAATAACCTTATCCAATTTATAAGCCTCCATCTCCAAGATCTAATGTCCAAGTGATTAAACTTCTCCAAGAGAATCATAATCTTTGATACCAATTGTTGATTGATGGAAGTATAAATAGGACAACAAGAGACTGAGTGGGCAAGGGGGTGAATCAAAATCTTAAACACTTTTTCTTTTCAGCAATTTATTCACACATTTACTAGTTGTCTTATGCATGCAAAACTTGTAAAAGTAAACTTGTTGTAACATGTAGATCTAATATATCACATGCATGAAACTAAACACATAACACAATATTTGTTACCCAGAGACCCTCCAAGGTGAAGGTAAAACTTGGTTAGGGACGACACCGACAAGTCTTCATTATTATAGTAATAAGTTAAATTGTTAGGCTTACAATGTTTGACCATAATATACGATCTACCCTATAAGGGGTCTTCCTTGTTAAAATATTTTGAGATTATTAGGTGTCACCTTGTTAGAGAATTTAATACTTTGTTAGGAGATTTACATAAATATGTTAAGAGATCTAACCTAATTCAATTTGATTAAAATTGATTCAATACCTGACTCTCAATTTTCTCTGTAAGCTAATTTTGAGTCTTCTCTTTGCAAATTGATCCTCTCTTTAATATGATAAAGTTTTTCTTCCCCTTCACTGTACTGATTAGGTCACTTGTTTTGCTAAGAAATAATATAACACTTCTACTTGACTTTTGATCTGATCTTGATTGTTCACTTCACTATTCACATATGTCATCTGTCATATCATAGCTCATTATCTCATTCATGTCTCTAATATATTTGATCTAGGTAAAAACCATCTCTATTTAAAGAATTCCATAAATATTTTTCTAGATGCTTCCTTATTTTTTCTCTTCATTTGAGTCATTAATCACAAAACATAGGGATTTGTGATTGACAACAAAATTTCTTCAGCAACAACCTCTACAAATATTAAATATTCCTTCCATGTTGGCTTGAAAATAATTTACCTCAAAGTTTGTGTCATTTCTAACTTGTATGTAAACTCTTTGTTGTTGGTTACTTACTTTCTTTGATATTCGGCATCTTGTTGATGCTCGGTCTGTACTATGCTCAGCACTTATATGCTTGAACTACTCAACAGGTGTTGAACTTGACTTAAATAGGAAATACTTGGCAATCACATACTTGCTTGCCTCCTATAGACCTTGGTACATGCATACTTATGTACATGACTCAGCCTATATAAAGTAGCTCAATCAGAGTGATGATCATCTGACTCTGCCTAGTAAATGACTAAGTGTTTAACACTAATAGACAACAATAGTTAGAGATACTAGCATTTAATTTGTGAAAAAAGTCTAATTAATTTAATTTAATTTTTTAGTTCATAAGAAGATCGACATTGAGGGGAAAGAGTAGAAACTTTTATTGTGTTGGTAGGGGCTTTATTTTAGCCTATGTGTTTGTGGCTTCTTTCACCATGATTACTATTGAGAATGTTAATATTATGGTTAGTGAAATATTAAATGGTTTCAACTATGTCAGTTAGAAATGTCAAATGGATTTGATTCTACAAATGAAATGCTTATGGGAAGTAGCAACTAAAGAAAAACTTGGAGATCAAAACAAATATGAAAAATTGGCTAAAATAGATTTGATTGCATGAGCAACTATTTTATGGAAAACAAGTCCAGCAATAAGGCCTTACATCCAAAATATAAAGTCAACAAATAATATATATTGAAGACAGTGTATGAGAGAACTAGAGAATTAAAAGTGATGAATATTCAATGACACTTAACTCATTTGAAAATGAAGGCACGAGATAGTATGAATGATCATATTGGAAATTTAAAAATTTAAGAAATCAACTTGCAATGATGAAAGTTGAGTATCAAGGCTCTGAAATTAAAGATTTCTTGGTCTTAAAAGTCTTCTTAATGAGTAACATAATTTTATCTATGCATTGGAACTAGCTAGAAAATTTGAGAACATATTAGAAGTGTAAGGTTCTTTTCTAAATAAAGATGATAGACTAAAGAATTCACTAGTGAATATGGGAAGAGTTCTTGAGCATTTATGGCTAGAGGAAAATATAAGAATCACATTAGAGGTAAATATCAATAGAAGTCAAATGAAGGGAACTACCAAAATAATAATTAAAAGTAGTGGAATCAACCAAGGGAAAATGAACATAGGCATAATTTTCAAAAGAAACAAAGTGAATGGAGAAGTCACAAAAATAATATCAATTGTTACAATTGTGGAGAAAAAGGGCGTAAAAGAGATCAATGCCATAAGAAATCACAAAGAATGTGGTCAACAAACTTCTAAGGAGGTTAACATAAATTGTGCAGAGACAATTATTTCTCTATTACAATAAGAAGGCACCATCGATTTTGTAGGCACTCTAAGGTGTACTATTATTTTGATATAGGGTACTCTCTACGGATAATGGGTCGTTATAATGCTCAAGGGTGGTGTCACACTTAATTTCATTAACTCACCACTCGTGAAATGAAGAGGTTTTCCTACAAAGGCACGTGCATGATTCCAAGCCAATGTGGTGGGAGGAAATATCTTATCATGTACCCATCTAGTCCCACAGTTGATTATTACCATGGGGAACCATACAGTGATAGCTACCTTCTTTGTAGTATATTTGGATGACATGGAAGTCATGTTAGGCATCGAGTAGATGGAAACTCTTGACAAGTACACATAACGCTTCAAACAAATGGAGTTTTCATTTGAAGTGGATGGGAAAAAAGGTAGTTTTGATGGGAATGTAAAATAAAGGCCTGAATAGATCTCAGCACAGTGGATGGAATCCATTTTTTGACATGGTGATGTTTCCTGGGTAGCACATTGCTTGATCTCAATAAAACTGATAAAGGGGAAACAAAATTCATATTAGAATGATGAGCTTCTAGTAGTGTTAGATAAGCACTGTATGGTCTTCACTGACATCCCAACCTACCATACCTCCACACAAAGGTTTTGTGTTAGAAAGTAAAGTCCACCAAGATAACTGAGAGGAGGGGTACAAGGGGATGAATCAGTTATCCATCTATTCAAACATTTATCAACTTTGTTGTTCCTAAAGCATGTGAACAATATAATCAGAACCCACAAGAAGATACTCATACACAATAACACACTATTGTTAACTAGGGAAACCCTTGATCAGAAAGAAAACCCTAGTGGGAATGGTACCCACAAAATTATGTACTAATATAAATGTTCCTTGTTAGAGGATGGACTCTGTTAAGAGCTAATGTGATACATTCAGTACATATCAGTCCCTACTAGGAGACTTTGAATCCCTATTAGGAGATTCTAACCTTGTTAGGAATTGTAGAAGGCAGAAGGATACACTATCCAAATAGCTTTAGGGGCAAGACCACCAAACTCACTATCCAGCTAGTCTCTATATTATTCCTTGAAAAATAATAAAAATGTATAGTTCCTTCTTTGTTCTCTGACTAGACCAAACCTCTTCTAATCTCGATACCAGATCACTAAGTTTGCATCCAATAATCCCTTGGATCTCTTGCTCATGTTTACCAAACACTTTTCTCTTACTCGCTTGATTTCAACCTCAATGCATACTTACAAACAAGGAAAATACCTTCCTTTATACCATATCTACAAAATAATTCCTTGAGTCAGCCTTGCGGCTTTCCCACTTAATTATAATAGGACCTCATTAAGATATTACAAAACTTTACATCTTTTCACAATTACAAATTACTTTTGACTCACAGTCTTTACAACTTCTCACATATGTGACCTCTAACCTTGTGCACTTGTTGACTTCATCATTAGGATATCTTTTTTCATTGCCTAACTGCACTCATTACAAATTTATCTTGGTTAGGAGATACAATCTAAACATCAAAAACTACTTCTCAAGTACTCTATCTGTATATTTTCCTCTGTAAATAAGGCATATCTTCTGCATGATTTTGACTTTCTCTATGCGCACTTAACTACTTCATCAAGACAAAGTGTAGAACACATCCTTAACTGCAATTGATTTGATCATCAATACTTTGTTTGTATGACCTCATTCTCTGTCTGCTACTCTATCAATCTTTACACAAACAATGTTATGTTGACATCAATGACAAACACAATTATGAATATTGTTGGAAACAATTGTTTGATTGTCATTGTTGTTTAGAAAAATATCAGTATTAACCAATAAATGTAGAGTTTGCAATATTAACCTTTTGTATCTTAGTATTAACCGATCACTCAGGTAATCAAGACCTTCCAGTATTAACCAAGCAATTGGTTAATGAATATTCCTGCTTGTAGTGTTGACTGAGTGATCGAGCATCAAATGTGTGCAATATTGATTGAGTTTTAGTTATTCAAGAGATGAGATGCAATCTGACACAAGATTTAACCCTAGTTACTCTTGTGGGAAGATTGACTTCTTTTGAGTCAGATAACTTTGATAACTATGCTTCTTCTAACAATCTTGAATCTACATTCAAAACAAAACTAACCCTTGGTAGAAAAGGAGGAAACTCAAAAGGTAAACAAGTTGACAATGAAGAAGAAGAAGATTCAGATGAGGATCTTGAAGTCAATGAAGCTCTTCTACCAAAAAGAGTAACAAGAGGAAAAGGAAAATTTAGAGGTAAATTTCCATTGATTTTTTTCTCATGTGAAGAAGGCAGTTACATTGCTGCAAGGTGTCCAAACAAGGAAGATATAGATGAAAAGAAGTTCAACAAGTTCAAAGGTGAGAAAGACTTGAAAAGCTACAAGGACTACAAAGGCAAAGGTAAGAAATCATGTTACATTCCAAAAGATTATGATAGTGATAATGATGAAGATGAAGTACTTTATATTGTTGTTAAATATGAATCTGATGATGAGAAAATCACATGACGGCTCAAAAGAATTTTGAGATATCTAAAAGGAACTAAAGACTATAGGTTATGGTACAAGAAAGGAGAAAATCTTGAATCAAGAGCCTTTATTAAGGCAGATTGTGCAGGAAGCATTGATGATAGAAAAAGTACTAGTGGAGAAGCATTATTTCTTGGACAGAGGCTAGTGTCTTGGACAAGCAAGAAGAAAAATTGTATTTCTCAATCCACAATAGAAGCAAAGTATGTTGATGTAGCAGTTAATCATTCTAACATAATGTGGATCAATAAATTGATGTCAAGAATAGGAAGACATCAAGGAACCAGTGGTTATCTGTTGCAATAACACAAGTACAACCAATATATCCAAAAATCAAGTGATGCACTCAAAGACAAAATACATTGCAATCAAATATCATTTCCTAAGGGAATTGGTTCAAGAGAAAGAGGTGAGATTAGAATATGTCAACACCAAGGAGTAGATAGCATATATATTTACTAAAGCTTTACCTAATGATGCATTTATGTATCTAAGAGGTAAACTAGGGGTCATTCCCCTATCTTATGCTCATTAAATAAAATGATAGTGAGGCATCAACCAAGCTCCATTGAAGATCAATCAAGTTGATGCAGAGTGTCACACTTCAGGTGTGAAATGTAGAGCATACTGCATATGAATTAGTACAAAAGGTACATTGTAATGTTGTAGGGGCATCCTGGGTGTAAGAGCAATCTTGCATCACCCAAACAATATTTTTCATTTCAGTCTTTTCTATTTTAATAAGGACTAGTAGACAGGGTGGTTACTATTTATGGGAACTTGCTATTTTTAGTAAGTTTCTCATACGAGCTCGCAATGTTCTCATTTTCTACATGAAAGTTCATTTTGGAATTATAAGCCTACCATAAATATCCCATTGCTCTAGCTAAATTATCAAAGAAGCTATTGCAGAATTTTAATGGAAAAATTTAAAGAAAAATCTTCAGGCTCACCATTAGAGGCCTTAAAGTGCCTGGATGAGGTCTAAAAACTCGATAGAAGGGCACTAGTGTAGTTCCAAGCATGTAGATCATGAGCTAGCATTTCTAAATAGTTCCAATCAGAGCAACCGTTTGATATTTATGGCCTTCCAAAGTTGGGTTAACAAAATATCAAAATAATTTGTCAAAGATGTATTTAGCCAACTTTATATGTATTTTTAGGGTTTTTCGGCCCTAGGTATTAAGTTTGAGCATCTAGAACCTTCTCAGGTGGCGTAAAATTGCCTATTTAAGAAAGGCTTGAACATTGTCTAGGATAGCGTTGGGTGATAGCTCACAGCTTGTCTTGCAGATTATTGTAATGAAGACACCCATGTGGGTTAGCATGTTGTACTGGTGAATTTTGTAATACCACATTTGTGGTGCAAATAAGAAGTCCATATTTTGTTCTTGCACTTGCTATTGTTTCTTTGTTTCTATTATTATTTTATGGTAGTAAGGGGAGCACCCTTCATCAAGTGGTATTAGAGCTAGAGTTCTTGAGTGTGTGGATAGATCGTCGATTGTTAGGTAGTTTGCACTAGGACTGTGGTTTGGGCTAAGCATGTAGATAGATCACCGATTTGAGGTAGTTTGCACTAGGGTTTCAGCAGAAGCAAGAAAATGCCTCCACGAAGAGTGTGTGGCAGAAGAGCTATAGGTGTTACACCTGAGGGTTTCTAAGGCCTCCAAAGACAAATGCAATCATTGGAAGAACAAATGTGCAGAGGAATAAATCTTCTTGTAAAAGATGAAAGTGAGGATGAGGATGAAGTAGAAGAAAATGTTGGAGTAGAGGCAGTTCTAAATCTAGAGGAAGAGAAGCTCTTTAGGGCCATCTCCAAGATTGGAAAAAGACCTAATTTTGAAGTTCTCACATTTTCATGAAATATCAACCTAGAGGAGTTGATCGATTGGATCAATGAACTGGAGGAGTACTTTGAGTATGAAGATATTGAGGATCCTGATAGGGTTAAGTTTGTGAAGGAAAAACTAAAGGGACATGTGAAGATCTGGTGGCAGGAGGTTCAGTTGGAGCAAAATAGAAAGGAAAGGACAAAATCACTAGATGGGAACAGATGGTAGCTAGACTAAAGTGACAATTCATTCTCATGGATTATGAGCTTGATCTTTTGAAGAAAATGCAAGGGTTGAAGCAAGCGGGAAAATTTGTTCAAGAGTATACTAAAGAGTTCTACCGAGTTCTCATTAGTACTAGCCATGCAGAAGCTAACAAGGAGAAAGTGACCCGTTATCTTTATGGGTTAAGGCCAAGCATTCCAGATGAGTTGAGTCTAGTTCAATTAAATAGTATTGAGGAGGCATACCAATTTTCCCTAAAAGTTGAGGAGAAATTGAGCAAGAAGTTTGACAACAACAATAGTGGAAGAGGTCATAGTGGAGGATTTGGCAGATGATCTTATGGAGGCCGTAATGATGATCAAAAGAATAAGGATGAGGCTGGAAGTAGAAATAAGAACCAAAGGGGAAACAATTCCAATCGTTTCCATGATTAGAATAATAGAGATCAGAGAGGAAAAGGTAGAGGACAAGTATTTGGAAGAGGAGGCTTCTGTGGGAAATGTTTTCACTACGGAGAAGAAGGGCATAGAGCATTTGAACGTACCTAGTGCTAAGTAAGAATAGATCAAAGAATAGAAGGCTAGGCCTAAGTTACACATGTTGATGAAGATGCTAGATCCTCACATTCTGAAGATGCTAAAAGAGGAGAAGTCCTAGTTAACAGAAGAATCCTGCTAAGTGGTGAGAATGAACTTGATCAAAGAATGAGCTTGTTTTGCACAAGGTGCAGATGTGAAGATAAGTGTTGTGATGTGATCATTGATGGTGGAAGTACTGACCATATAGTGTTAGAAATGATGGTCAAAAAATTGAAGTTGAAGAGATAGAAACACCCGTGTCCATACCGTATTGCTTGGGTGCAAGATGACCACAAGGTCATGGTCAATGAGAAATGTTCAATGAAGTTCAAGATTGGAAGCTACCAGGATGAGGTATTATGCAATATCATACCTGTGGACATATGTCATATGTTGTTGGGTAGGCCGTAGTAGTTTGATAGGAATGTTGTACATGATGGGTGAGCAAATACCTACACTCTAAGCAAGGATGGAGTGAAACATAAGTTGAAGTCATTGAAGGACAAAGAAGAAAAGGTATGTAGTGCTGCCAGAATATGTTTTCTTGATGGAAAAGAGTTTCTCAAAGGTATGAGGCATGAGCATGTGTGTTTTGCTATAATTCCAAAAGATAGTAAAGAAGAAATAGAGGAGGTACTTGCAGAAGTTGCAGATATGTTGGGAAAGTTTTTTGATATTGTATTAGATAATGTACCTAATAGATTACCCCCAATAAGGAAGATCAATCAGCAGATGGATTTGGTTCCAAGAGCTAGTTTTCCAAACAAGGCAGTGCACAAAATGACACCAGCAAAAAGTGAAGAGTTGAACATACAAGTTCATGAGTTGTTGGAGAAGGGGTTGACTCAAGAGAGTCTGAGTCCATGTATTGTACCAGCTATATTAGCACCAAAGAAGAATGGCAAGTGGAGGATGTGTATAGATTCTCACGCTATCAACAAGATCACAATCAAGTATAGATTTCCATTTCCAAGGATGGATGATATTATGGACTGTTTGAGTGGAGCTGGGTATTTCACAAAGATAGATCAAAAGAGTGGGTACCATTAGATTCATATTACAGAAGGTGATGAGTGGAAGACTACTTTCAAGACAAGGGAAGGACTGTATGAGTAGTTAGTCATGCCTTTTGGGCTAACCAATGCACCAAGCACTTTCATGAGGCTCATGAATGAGGTATTGAAAGAATTTTTGGGTAAGTTTGTTATTGTTCACCTATATGATATTTTGATCTTTAGTAAGACATTGGAGGAGCATTTGATCCATATTCACAAGGTGGTTGATAAGTTGAGGGAAGAAAAGTTGCTGATAAACTTGAAGAAGTGTAGTTTTGTAAAGAAGGAGTTGGTGTACCTGGGATTTGCAGTCTCAACAGAAAGTTTGAAAATGGACCTAGAGAAAGTGAAGGCTATCCTTGAATGGCCTACTCCAACGAGTGCAATAGAGGTAAGATCTTTTCATGGAATCACTAGTTTTTACAAAAAGTTCATGTGAGGTTTTAGTAGTATTTGTGGACCCTTGATTGAAACAATGAGAGGGGATATGAAAGAATTTAAGTGGACTGTAGGAGCAGATAAGAGTTTTAATCTGTTGAAATAAGAAAGTTACCGTGTAGCTTGTTTTAGTACTTCCTGATTTTAACAAGGTGTTTCAAGTAGACTGTGATGCTAGTGGTACTACAATAGGAGTTTTTTTGAGCCAAGAAGGTAGACCTATTGCTTATTTTAGTGAGAAATTGAATGAGGCCAAAAGAAAATATTTTGTTCATGATCAAGAATTTTATGCTATAGTTCAAGCATTGAAGAAGTGGAGACATGATCTTCTTCCAAGGAGTTTGTTTTGTATATTGACCATCAAGCTTTGCAATATTTAAATGGTCAAGGAAAATTGAACCAAAGGCATTTGAAGTGGGTTGAGTTTTTTCAGAGTTATACATTTGTTTTGAAACACATGAGTGGGAAGTCTAACAGAGTTGTAGATGCTCTTAGTAGAAGATAACTTTTGCTGACAAAAATATAGATAGAGGTGGTTGGGTGGGTTCAAGGACTCAATACTTCGTATCAAGATGATCCTAATTTTGGTGAAGCATGGAAGGCTTGTACAGAACTTGCTACACTTGACAGGACAATGTGGTTGGATTTCATGATCTAGGATAGTATGTTGTTCAAAGGAAACTAGTTGTACATTCCTAGAAGTTCAATGAGAGAGAATCTGATCAAGGAGAAACATAGTGGAGGATTGGTCAAACATTTTGGCAAAGATAAAACCATAGCTTTGGTTGTTGAGAATTATTACTGGCCATAGTTGCAGCAAGAAGTGAAGAAGTTTGTACAAAGTTGCAGAGTATGTCAGATGGTGAAAGGAGTGAAGCAAAATACAAGGTTGTATCGGCCATTACCTGTACTAGACAAGTCATGGGAGGATGTCAACATGGATTTTGTTCTTGGCTTACCGAGGACTCAGCGTGGGCATGATTATATTTTTGTGGTGGTTGATAGGTTTTCAAAGATGACACATTTTATTCCTTGCAAGAAGACTAGTAATGATGTTCATGTGGCAGAGTTATTTTTCAAAGAAGTGGTGAGACTACATGGTCTTCCAAAGAGTATAGTTTCAGATCAAGATACCTGTTAGATTGTGGTGACTGATCAGGAAAGTACTGTACATACTTCATAAATTCTTTGGGGCTTAGGGCACCACCTCAAAAAGAATTTTTTTGGGCCCTATTCTATTGGGATTTTGGGCCAACATGTAATTATTAATTATAACTCTAAAGCTATTTAATACTTGTATAAAAGGGCTTAGGGTTAGGGATTATTTCATAAGGTAATGCGAAAATTGGTTCTTGCAGTGGTATTGAGCTGTAATGGATTATAAATTGTAATCAGGTTGTAATCAATGGATCATAATAATATCAAACTTGCTAGTTGGTGGGCGTAGCCAAGGGATTGGGTGAACCACGTTAAATCTTGGTGTCTTGTGTTCTTTTCTGTATGATCTATTATTTTCTGTTATTGGTTATATTTGCATGTAATTGTTATTTCTGTCCATGCTTTAATCCTAACAATACCAAATTTGTGTGGTATTTTTGGCATGCATTGTGGAAGAAATTGAAGATAGAGTTGAAGTTTAGTTTATCACATCATCCACAGACTAATGGACAGACAGAAGTTGTGAATCACATTTTGGGAAACTTGCTGAGGTGTTTGGTTGGAGACAAGCCAAAAGGATGGGATTTTATTTTACCACAGGCAAAATTTGCATATAATAATTCTATGAATAGGAGTACTGGTAAATCACCATTCTAGATTGTATATGGGGGTAGTCCCAGAAATGCTTTTGAATTGAGGCAGTTAGATAAAGGAGAGATAAGCAGTGCTGAAGCAGAAGATTTTGCTAAACATTTGAAGAATATCTATAAGGGGGTGAAGAAGCACATCATAAAGATGAATACACAGTATAAGGCTAAGGCAGATGTGAAAAGGAGGTATAAGGAATTTCAAATTGGAGATGAAGTCATAGTTCATTTGAGAAAGGAACATTTTCTAGTGGGTACATATAATAAGCTGAAGATGAAGAAGTTCTGACTGTGCATGATAGTGAAAAGGCATGATTCTGAAAATACTTATAAAGTGGAGTTGCCCATTGAATTGAATATTTCACCAGTATTTAATATTTTAGATTTGGCAGAGTATTATGAAGGAGGTAATGGAGATGAAGTTGTAGAAGTGTAGTGGAGTATTCCAACAACTAGTTCGACTACAAAGGAGATTGAGGAGATACTAGGTAGTCGTGTTGGAAAAAGTACCAGGCACAAAACTTATGAGGAATATCTAGTCAAATGGAAAGGGAGGCTAGTAAAGGATTCATCATGGCTAGTAAAGGAGGAGGTTAACCATCTTGGTTTTCCTCCGAACACCTGAGACATGACAGAGTCACTTCTCAAATTACCCCATGTGTCTAATGCATGAGCATCCTGGGTGTAAGATCAATCTTACATCACCCAAAAATATTTTTCATTTTAGTCTTTTCTATTTTAATAAAGACTAGTAGACAGGGCAGTTACTATTTATGGGAACTTTCTATTTTTAGTAAGTTTCTCATATGAGCTCGAAATGTTCTCATTTTCTACATGAAGGTTCATTTTGGAATTATAAGCCTACCATAAAATCTCATTACTCTAGCTTAAGTATTAGATAATTTATTGCAAATTTCGGTGGAAACATTTGTAAAAAAATCTTCAAGCTCATTGTTGGAGGCCTTAGAGTGCCCGGATGAGGTTTGAAAACTTGCCGAAAGGGAGCTAGCATGGTTCCAAGCTTGTAGATCAAGAGCTAGCATTTTCGAAAAGTGGTTATAATAGCCAATCGAAGCAACGGTTCGAGAGTTATGGCCTTCCAAAGTTGGGCTACCAAAATATCTAAAATAATTTGTCAAAGATGTATTTAGCCAACTTTATATGTATTGTTCGAGTCTGTCGGCCCTAGGTATTAAGTTTGAGCATCTAGAACCTTCTTAGGCAGCATAAAATTGCCTATTTAAGAAAGGCCCGAACATTGTCTAAGACAACTTTGGGTGATAGCTCACAGCTTGTCTTGCAGATTATTGTAATTAAGATGCCCATGTGGGTTAGCATATTGCACTTGTGAATTCTGTAATATTGCATTTGCGGTACAAATAAGAACTCCATATTTTGTTCTCACACTTGCTTTTGTTTCTTTGTTTCTATTAGTTTATGGTAGTAAGGGTAGCACTCTTCATCAAGTAACAAATTTTATATCCTTTGGAAAATGATGTCAAAGAGGGATATTTTAGTGTCAACATAGAAGATTGTGAAAAGATTAGTATATTTAGATGTACAACTAAGAGGGAGAACATGACAGAAAAGTAGTGACAAGAAAATAGTAGAGACAAACCCAAGTAGAATCTCAAAGGGAGTTGGTATGGATGAGAATCAGAATGAAACTAATGATATTATCTAATTGCTCATACTTTTACCAGCTTATGTTGACATGTGTTTCCATCAATTCCAAAGAGGGATTTTTTGGAAATAATTCTTCAATTATAGACTTTCATTGATTTTTACACAAATATTAGTGTTAACCAAGCAATGTAGAGTTTGCAGTATTAACCTTGTGTGTCTCAGTATTAACTGAGCAGTCGGATAATGAAGACCTTCCAGTATTAACCAAGCAATTAGTTAATTAATGGATTCCTTCTTATAGTATTGCCCAAGTGGTCGAGCATCAAAGGTGTGCAATATTGACTAAATGATCGGGTATTGAAGGAGTCATAGTGTCAACCGAGTGTTCAATCCTAGTGTTGACCAAGTGACAGAAGAATGTAATTGTCAAATATTTATTAATCGAGGTTGACTATTTGGATGTTTATTAATGTTTTAGAAGGGTATTCAAGCCGAATTTTCCTAGCTTATGATATATAAGTAAGGTCAAGTTGTGAGGAAAATAGTAACAAGTAGAATGTGAAAAATATGGATATGTGATTGAAGGAAATGCAGAGAAGGAAAGTGTGGAAGATAAACTACAGAGAACATTTGATTAGAAAGGATCCAGAGGTCAAACTAGAATTGAGATCTGAATCTACAAATGAAGCTACTTCTTAAACTAGGTCAAATTGTTGTTTCTTTCTAACCATTGTAGCAATAAAGAAATCTCTTAATAGATTTGACTTAACATTCATTTTGTAAATCCTCTAACAAGGTGACATTTCAAGATTGAAGTGTTTAAAGATCTCTAACCAGGCCACTCCTAACAGGGTGATCTAAATCTTCTAACATGGTCATACTTAACAATATCTTTTGTAACCTTTAACAAGGTTGGCTCCTAACATGGCTCACTTTAGAAGAGTGAAAATTATTGTGACTAGTTGCAAGGTGGTTTTTCCCAAATTGGGTTTCCACACTAAATCTTGGTGTCATTTGTGTTAATGTTATTTTCTTATGCTTTAATTTTATGCAACTTAGTTACTAAAGGATAAAATAGATTAATACATCTTAAGATTGCTTTGTTAATGGAGAGACATTAAAATTATAATGTTTTCTGAGCTATTTAGTATTGCATGATATGTGGAAGTTTGTATTAATGTCTAAGGGAAAAGAATTTATTTTTGTGGTAGCAGATTCATCCCTCCCCTCTTAGTTACTCCTCTTACATTTCCAACATAATGCAATAGGTAAATCATGCTAACAATCTCCCAAAATTTTCTAGCCATGTTTATGATACTCCCCCAAATAAATACCATCAACATTCATGCTAAAAATTTGAGCACATCATCAAGTTTGAGGAAGGAGCCAAGCTTATCATCACTACACCCTACCGCCGTCCTTAAGGATGAGACAGAAAAGACAATCTATGAACTCCTAGAGGAAGGATGAATGAGGCTCAGTTTGAGCCCCTTTGCATCACCATTAGTGTCAGTTAAGAAGGTTGGTACCCTCTAGATGTGTTTGGATTACCATGCATTAAACAAGAAAAACATTAAAAAGGGTACCCCATCCCCAAGATTGAGGAATTGTTGGATGAGTTACATAGTGCAATCTATTTTCCTAAAATAGATCTCCACCCTAGCTACCATTAGATTCATGTGAGGTAGAAATATGTGAAGAATATTGTTTCCATTTTCGTTACAATCATTATGAGTTCTTGATCATACCATTTGGGTTGATCAATGCTCTAGCCACTTTCAAGTCCTGCATGAACATCTTCAACAAGTTGTTGTGTTAGTTCATGTTGGTATTTTTTGATGACATACTTATTTACAGTAAGACATGGGTAGAACATCTAAGGCATTTGGATGAAGTTCTCAGGATCATGTAGTCATAATTATTGTTTTCCAAAAGATTCAAATGTAAATTTGGAATGATAGAGATATTGTATCTAGGATACATCATTAGTGCTTGAGGGGTTCAAGTACACCAAGAAAAGATTCAATCCATCTTGGATTGGCTCTCTTAGATCTATGTGGATTCTTTGGATTTTGCATTTATTATAGAAGATTTGTAAAGGGATTCTTACAACTTAGTGCACCATTGACAAACCTGACAAAAAATAGATATTTCCATTAAAATGAGAAGGCACAAAAAATATTTCATAAGTTGAAGGAACTTGTGAATTATTGTCTAGTTCTGGCACTATTAACAGTAATCGACCCTTCATCTTGGAGTGGGATGTATCAATATAAGGCATTGGGGAATTTTTGATGCCAAATTGTCACCACATTGCATTCGCGGGTCAAAAATTCTCAAGAGATGTGCGATTATACTCCATCTACAAAAAAGTGATGTTCGCCATCATGCACACACTAACAAAGTTTTGACATCATCTTATCAAAGAAAAGTTTGTGGTACAAACAAATCATAAGAGCTTGAGATATTTCTGAGAGAAGAGAAATTTGAATGAGCAAAAACAAAAGTGGGTGAGAAAAATCCAAGAATTTGACTTTGACATTGAGTATGTGAAGGGAAAAAATAATGTAGTGGTTGATGCTCTATCAAGATGGACTACAATCTTCCCTTTATCTTAGATTTCAATGGATTAGAAGGAAAACATGTTGGTTGAATACTTGATGAATAGTCAAGTGTAGGATGGTGGGTATAAGGTGATGTATAACATTATCTACTACAAGGGTAGGATATATTTGGGTTCCAAGTCCAAGATGAAGGAGAGAATGTTGAAGGAGATGCATGACTCACCTTTGGTTAGATACCTAGGATATCTAAAACTTACACAAAAATTTGACAATGGTTTTTCATGAAAGGGCCTTAAGAATGATGTCTTATAGTATGTATAAGAATGTTCCACTTGACAGTGGGACAAATCCAAGCACACTTTACTGGTAGGGCTTCTTCAACAATTACCAATCCTTGACTAGAAGTGGGAAAGCATATCAATGGCTTTTATCACTAGGTTACCCAAAGAGAAAGAGAAGGATTATAGTTTTGTCACGATTGATCATTTGACCAAGTATGCCCATTTCTTCACCATCTCCACCAGATACTAGGCATCTCAAGTGGTTAGGGCATCTTTTGTGAGGTTTTCTACTTGTATGGTCTTCCACATAATATAGTAAGTGACATAGATGGAAGTTTTCTTAATACTTTTTGAATGAAGATATCTAAGTTGGAAGGCACAAAGTTGTCACCAAGCATGATCAGTTACCACCCACAAAGGGATGGACAAGTGGAGATTGCAAATAAGTGGTTGGAGAAATATCTGAGAAATTATGCTTCAGAAAAACAAAAGGCATGGGTTCATTGGCTACATTTGTGTGAGCATTGTGACAATACTACCTATCAAATACCAATAGGATTGGGACCCTTCAAAGCATTGTATGGTTATGTACCTTCTTCATTCATAGATTTGGCATTGGGCGACAATCACACATTGAGGGATAAAGATTGGCTACATGAGAGTTTAGATATTCTGAGATTTCTCAAGAATAATTACAGAGGGCTCAAAACCAACATAAGATGTATGCTAATTGACACTAGGTTAAGAGAAGTTTTGAGATTGGTGATCTAGTATACCTTCATATTAAACCATACATGCAATCCTCCTTGTGAAGTCATCTAGCAAGGAGAAATTGAGACCACTCTTCTATGGACCCTATAGAGTGGTTCAAAGGCTAGGTGAAGTTTCCTACAAATTGGGTCTTCCTAAAGGGTCAGATTCACAATATTTTTCATGTTTCATGTTTAAAGGTCATTGGACAATATGTCATGGTGTCAAAGGAACTGCCCCCCATTGATGAAGAGGGGAAATAAGTTCTAGAGTCATCTAAGATCATAGATGTTTGGCAAAAGAGGTTCATGTCTTGCACCATCAAGGATTTTCTTGTTCAATGGTAGGATCTTCTAGTTGAGGATGCCACTTGGGAAGGCAAGTACATTCTAGAGCATCCAAGTCTACAATTGCTTGAGGCTAAGTTATTTTTGGCTTAGGAGGACTATGATGTTCTTGACATTATTAAATAAATTAGTATAATAATATTTTGTATATTTGGCCCTAATAATTTATTTATTTATTTCTTGGGCTCATCTTTTATTTTATTTTATTTTTGATAGCATGTTGGCTAGGTCAACAACATTTTGTAATCCGAAGCCCTTTATAAGACCAATTGGTAGTTTGTGTAGGTATGCAAATGTGGTATCTTCTTTGTATATGTGAACTCTTATTAGAGTTATGTTGCCTACCATTTTAGTGGTGACAGATCATTCCTATTTAGTTTCACAATTTTGGTGGGATTGATCCCTCTCCCTATTCTCCTCTACTTGGCTTCAGATTTAGAAAATTTGGGGCACTACCACTATTAATCAAGGAATACTTCCAACATAATTGGTCTCTCGAGCTCTAGCATTCACCTTTGGTATTTGATTGGATATTTGTGCATAAAATTTATTAATTCCACTAAATTACTAAACACCATTAGCAATAAAGGCATCTTGAAGGCATATATCCCTCTATAGATTTGGTGTAGTCATGGTCATCCAATTCATATCCCCACATGACACCTACTAATTCTTCATTGTATGCCTTGGACAACTCCCCATTGTATGACTCACCCTCTCCATCGTATGCCATACCTCTCCATCGCATGCCTCATCTCTCCCTTCTCTATCACATGCTAACACATCTCCTCCATCTTTCTCCTCCTATTGTATGCCCTTCACCCTCCATCATGGTATTGGTAGAACTAGGGCATTGTCTACGCAACAACATATTTGCACCTTGTAATGCTAACAGACAATAGTTTGTTAGCAATTATGTTAGCTAATTAAATTAATATGTGTTAGTAATTTGCAAACACTTATAATCAAATAACATAATTGCTAACATACTATTGTTTGTTAGCAATGTGTTTTTTACCAAGGTGCAAATATGTTGTTGCGTAGACAATATCGTAGAACCAATGAGCTTCATATGTCACCACACTTGCATCAAGATCATATTAAAACCATAACTGTTGTAGGATATTACATTTTCTCTTTAGTTTGATGATCCCTATAAACCAAGAGTAATTTGTGTTTATGAATGGAGAGCCCAGTGAAACAATTATTACATTTTTTGTTGAAATTCTTGTTAGAGTAAATATGAACGAAGTTGGAAAAATGCCAAGACAAACTACTATTAGACAAAACAACTTAGATCTTGTTCCTATACCCAATTTAATGGTAATAGAGTAATTGAGCAACTTATTAATTTTTTATGGTGGTTTATTCATTTTAATAATAATAGTTTACATTTTAAATTAAAAATTGATTGTCCTTTTTTTTCAATTAAATAAATTCTAAAAAATATTAAATTAAGTATTTTATTAATATAATTTGTAAAACATATATTAAACATAATAAATATAGATATAAAGAATGTAAAATTAGATTTAAGTATAAATTAATAAGATTTGTAAAATAATGAATAATTTTAAAAAATATTTCTAATAAAAAATAAAAAATTATAATTAATTATAAATTAGTAATAAATTAATTTAACAAAACTAAAAAAATTAGAAATATAAAATAAATAATATAAAAGCTTATATGTTGCTTACTAATATTGTTAATAAAGTATGTTTCAAGATCTATAAATATATTCTATTTTTAAAATATTTTAAATTAACATTAAATATACCATACTCAAAACAATTAAAAACATATATCATAAATTATATATAATATCTATTTTTATTGAGGAATAAAATATTTATACAAATTGATTAGACTTCTACAATCTATTTTGTTGTTGCATAGAGAGGTTTTGGATTTTGATTGTGTGTGTGTGTTTTCATCAATATTTATGATGATCCATCATCATCAATAAAGAGCTAAAAAAGGTGTGTATTGTCCTTAATTGTTAAATTCTTATGGTCCAAAAAAATATTAGAGAAGAAAAGTATTATCTTCAACATTATTTCAGTTTTTGACTCACGACGACTTTAAATTTTTTAATTTGAATAATTTCCAAGATGAAAAAAAAGAGATAAAGACTTTGTACATTGAGAAAAACTCTTTAAAATTTTATTCAGAGTCTTTAATAATTTTAAACGGACATTCTCCTACTGCCTGAAATACAGACAACTCTGATATAAATGTCATAATTATATATAATATATAATTATAATCATAAATTAAATAAATATTAGCCAATCACAAATGTTTGATGTTTAATTAATTAATTCATACCGACCAAAAAAGTTAAAAGAAGAAAATTGCTCTCTTCGAAATTCTCTCAGCTTTTTGACTCGCGACGACTTAAAAATTTTATTTCCAAGAATTTCCAATACAAACGAAAAGCGTTAAAGACTTTCTACACTGAGAAAAGCCTTTATCGATTTTATTCACACATTGTCGTGAATAATTCTGAAAGGTACAATATTCTCTTACAGCAAAATATGACACTGAAATACAGACAACTCTGATACATTTTGATCCCCACAGAACACCCTCTAATACTATGTGCAATTGTACCTGATTACATATATGATGCCGCGGAACAATTTGTAAGTTAAGAAATGCAGGCGATAACCAATGAAAACAATGGCAGAGAAAAGAATGGAGGGGAGATAATGAGGGCCAATAAAACAAGAACAGAGAGGAGAGATGAAAGTCCCTGCCGCTTGGAGACCTCCCAGAGCAACCATGGTGATCAGCAGTTGCTTGCTTCTCTCTTGGCATTTCCCGTCACAGGCATCAATGTCCACATTTGAAGGAAAATAAGCTTCTTGGCAGATTTCTTTAGTCATCCAGTAACACAAAAACCCCTCAACAAGAAGTCGCAGAATGATAGCGACATAGTGAATATTTCCCAAATCCTCTGGTACATCAAACAGAGAGCGCTTTCCACAATCGAATCTATGAATGGCCTCTGCAAGGAGATCCACCACAAATATAGAAGCGAAAATCCAGTACGCTTTCTCCGGCATCAGACTGCCCAAAGTTCCCCCCAATACAATTGCCCCCGTTACACTAATCATTGCATTTATCACAGATGGAGTCAAGAAATTTGCAGCATTCCATTTCTGATCCTCTGTAATATTATTACTACTTGTAATGATCTCATTTGCGCCCTGTTGGGCAGGGGCACCCATTAAGCTGCACAATTCCTCTCGTAATATTAAGATGGGGGTAAAACCTTCGAACAGAATAATGGAGAGGGAAACAAACAAGAGTATTTTTGTTTCCCTCTGTGTGATGTCCTGGTTATATAAAAGCAGGGTAACGAGAGCAATGCTCATGCCTACCTTCACAAACACCACCCCTGCCCTGCCATGATCAGAGGCTCGATATAACTTCTTATTCTCTTGTGTTTGATCTGTTCCTTGAGGGGAACTTTCAATCCAGGTCCAGTAAGGTCGTATGGAGTAGAAAATGACGGCCTCTGTCATAAGTATACTCCAACACAGCCAAAATACAGGAGTAGATAGCAACATTCCGTAGCTTCCAAGTGTAAGAGCTACAACGCCCCAGTTGAATGCAGAAGCCAAATCAGTGAATCCCCTGATGTACTGCACGAAATGATCATTTCCCTCTGGCGTAGCTGAATTCAAAGATTTGCATATATAATTAAGAACAGGGTAAATCCAAAATCAGAAATTAAAAAAAAAAATAAAAATTGTTGTGATATTGTTATCAAGATTTAAATGTGTAGTTTTTAAGTCATATTCATTGACTCATGTAGTGATTCATACATAAATCCATTTCTCATGAGAATAAATGGAACACTTAGCACTCATTGGATTCAGGTGATGTTCACAGAGGTGAAGCACTGGGACTTCCGGGGAGGTTACACATCCCAGTACTACTCCAGCTCGAATGTGCTTAACTATAGAGTTCCCTCCATGATTAAACCCACTCTGCTTGCAACCCCATTTACAAAACCTTCACCAAATATTATGCCTTTATGAACCATTCATTAGAAAGCCTCTATATCATTCATTATAAAGCCCCTATATGTACATACTTTGTTGCAAAATTAGAAATAAAGTCCATTTAACTCACCTATTGAAGGATCAGTTGAACGAGATCTGTTTTCTCCTATTCTTACACGGTGCTCCTCGGGGACTGGTCTCACAGTAGATTGCCTCGGCATTCTCCCAGCTTCCTTCATATTTACTCTGACAAGAGTTTCAGTTGTAAAGCTACCAAGATTTTCAGGTCTGCTTTGAGAAAATAAATGTTCCTCTTGATTTATAGGGATAGTCGAGAAAAAATGGGAATTTTAATTAATGAGAATGAAAAATATGTGGGAGAAGAAGGAAAGGTCTGGAAGCAAAGGGGGGCATTGCCAGGCAGCAACGAACTTAACTTGCTGAGAACGTTATTTCCACTCTTCTATGAAATTGATTACAACTTTCTGTGAAGTTGCATTATGACAGGTAATTTCATTGAAGGTTGGAATTCCGCGGGAACAGTGACCGTACAGAAAGAATTGGGTTGGACTAAATGTGAATGGGACAGAACGGACCTTTTGGAAGGATGGAGTAGATTTATAGGCAAGCCACATGTCTCATTTCCTCGCAGTATCATTTTTGATGAATCAGATTGAAAAGTCGGCAGGACATACCTAGTATCCTCGTATATGCATAACAAATATCTTAGAAATATGATAAGGTAGGAAGAGCATAATGTTCAAGCTTTTGTTTGAATAAATATCATAAGTTAAGAAGAAAATTAATAAAGCATATTTACCCATTAATCTCTCTTGTATGACAAAGTAGTTGTACTCAAAAACTCTTGCACCAGGTTCAATAACATGCTTATATAATATAATCATGTTTATATGATAAGGTAGGAAGAGCATAATGTTCAAGCTTTTGTTTGAATAAATATCATAAGTTAAGAAGAAAATTAATAAAGCATATTTACCCATTAATCTCTCTTGTATGACAAAGTAGTTGTACTCAAAAACTCTTGCACCAGGTTCAATAACATGCTTATATAATATAATCATGTTTGCATACTAAGAAAGTTTTAAAAAGGTTAAATTTATAGACATGCAGGGGGAGGGATCAATGGTGAAGATTGAGAGATCAAGCTAAGGACTGAGTTCATTTCATTTTATTTTATAAACTTTTAGGTGGAGTGAACAATGATGAAATTGAATGAGAGATCAAATACTAGAATTCAATGAGAGATCAAGCTTGAGGGTTAATGGGGCAAGGGAACGTATAATTTTAGAATATCTTATTTTATTTTAGGAAATGATAAAATAGATGATTGGGAACACAATTAATATATCAATTTTAAATGGTTGAGTGGCACAAATAAGATATAATAAATTAATATTTGATTAATTATGTGAAATGAAGAGAATTAGATTATAGAACTTCAAAAAGTGAATCATGCAAGGAAAACAAGATTTAAAAAAAAAACAAATTATTATAATTTGTTTACTTAATATATTAAATACATGGTTAATTATAACATGTTAGGATGTGGTTTTAACTATGTACGTGAAGATCTATAAGAGGATAAACTTCTTCAAAAGATGCAAAAACATATACTTATAGAAAACAAAATTGTATACAAAACTCATTGTGAATTACAAACCAAACACCAATTGTAACTATTCAATATTATGGATACAGATCGAGGCCATGTGAATTTTGAACAATTTTGAAGAGGATTGCAAATACTAGTAAAAAGAAACAATAGAAAGACACTTGAATAAAAAATTAACTTGGTGTGTTTCATAATAGGAAACCATTTTGAAAAAAAATATTATTTCTTAGTACAAATCAACAAACGATTTGAAATAATAATCGTTTATCCATTAAAATCAACAAACACTAAGCCAAGCATTTTTTTTTCCTTTGAACTTAAATATTTCATGTAGAATTGTGAACTTGAATGCAGTGGCGACAACAAAAGTTTTGTTCAACCTCATTCTGATTATAATTTTTTGTTGTTGTAATATCCCTTCCAATTTTGATTTTAATTTTCTAATTTCTTAACCTAAGAATTTTGTCAAACATTTTGCACATAAGAGATGTATTGTAGATCTAAATTCAGATTGCTTTCTAAATGTCAAACTTTAATAGATATTCTTGCAAAGAACTCCAAAACATCTAACAATGTAGATGCAAATGTTTCTGTATAACACTTATTACAAATAATAAAATATGCATCTATAACAATAAGACATTAGGGCAACACCTTCTATGACGTTCAATGATATTCTAGTCCCTTCTGACAACTTTTGATATAAGATTATGATATAAATCAGATTACAAAACTTCCACAACTGATTTCTAAATCCTTGCAAATGCTCTAAGATATTCAAAACTAACCTCAATGTAATGCAAAATGTAAACAGATAGGAACCTAGAAACGACTCAAGAAATTTGGATTTTATTGTAGCAACGATGACACCGCAACAAGTCATTGTAGCCATATCTTACTTATTCCTTCAATCATACTCCACAATATGGCCCTAGGCCACAAATTTGGCACAATGAAAAGACTGGTTTGTCTTCTCTAATAGTTGCAACCCCTTGAAGGATTTTTCACCAATATGCTCGAATAGAAAACCTACATGATGTCCTCCCAATACCAAATTCACTGGGTATTTTACCAGCTCAAATGGAGGTACACAAAAGAACTTCATTCTCTAGTGGAAAATGTTGAAACCCTTGGCTCCACAAAACTCATCAAATACAAATGACAATAATTGGATGATAAGAAAAGAACCTCTCATGTCCCCTTTATTCTTTCCTTGTGGGAGCTTACTTACTTTTCCCTAGTGTAGGATAAAAGATATTCTTATATTTTTACTTTATTATTATATTATAATATGAAATTGTAATATATTCACTTTATTATAATATTATAATATGAAATTATGCCCCATCATAAAGTGTTAATCCCCAATCAAACCCTGGGTAAGTGCGCCAAGTTGTGGTGCCAAAAAGGTGACACCTTTTTTATTTTTTCTAATTTTCAATAGCGCGTACACGCTATAGCATGCATGCGCTATGGCTTGGGTAACCCAAGCCATAACACGTATGCACTTTATAAAAAATCAAATAGTTATAAATGGGCTACATACTCGTAGCCCATTCATTTTTCCTTTATTTTCCTACTTCCCCTCTTCACAACGCGTACATGGATTGAGAGAATAGAAGGTTTTCTCCACCCACCTTGCCAATATGCCTCCTTGCCATCGAAGTTCGAGATTACGAGCACACCGTATGTTATCTAACTTTCTTTTTGCATTGTTTTATATGTTTTTAATATTGTTTTGTAGGTTTTTTTCAATTTTTCTTTACATTTGTTTATTTATTTAGATTTAAATTGATTTCTTATCAGGAAATGTGAATAATGAATTGACAAATCCCCAAGAAGATCAAAACCAAAACCCTCAACAAGATTCAAACCAAAACCCTCCACAACAAGAACAACAAATTCTGCAACCTGAACCAATTGCAAGACCTCCTCCTGGCACACAAGAAAACATTTTAAATGAAATAGAAAGAGGCAAAATTGAATTAGAAGCACTCATTAGTAGGTTGAAAGCTTGTGGACAAACCAATCCAATGAGAGCTCAATTGGCATCCTCCCTCGAGTCCATTAAGACCCACATAGCTTCTGTTAGTGGTCAGTTAGATGTTTGGCGGGTTAAGAGGGATGAACAAAAAATATATTAGGGTACGTGCACCAAGTTGTGGTGCCAAAAAGGTGATAACCTTTTTTTTTTTTTCAATTTTCAATAGCGCGTATGCGCTATACACGCTATGGCTTGGGTAACCCAAGCCATAACATGTACACACTTTAAAAAAAGAAAAATGTTATAAATGGGCTGCATACCCGTAACCCATTCATTTTAACTCTTTTTTTTACCCTCTCCTCATAGTAGCGCATACACAAATTGGAGAAAATCAAAGTTTTCACCACCTGCCTTGCCAATATGCCTCCTTGCCTACGAAATACGAGATCATGAGCACACCGTATGTGATCTAAATTTCATTTTGCATTGTTTGATATATTTTTTATATTGTTTTGTAGGGTTTTTATATTATTTTGTAGAGTTTTTACAATTTTTCTTTAGATTTGTTTATTTATTTAGATTTCAATCAATTTTTTATCAGGAAATGTCAATAATCAACTGACAAATCCCCAAGAAGCTCAAAACCCTCAAGAAAATCAAAACCAAAACCATCCCCAAGAAGAACAACAAATTCTACAACCTGAACCAATTGCAAGACCTTCGCCTGGCACACAAGAAAATATAATAAATGAAATAGAAAGAGGCAAAACAAAATTAGGATTCATTGGTCAGTTGAAAGAATTTGGACAAACCAATCTAATGAGGGCTCAATTGTCATCGTCCCACGAATCCATTAAGACCCAAATAGCTTTAGTTAGTGGTCAGTTAGATGTTTGGCAGGTTAAGAGGGATGAACAAAAAAGATTTTATGCAAATAAATTGTCATATCAAGATGTTAAAAAAAAAGAAATACCAAAAGGTAGAATATGTGCATTATTTAGAAAACTCGGTAAACAAAATACTGTTAGAGAGGGTATTAAACGGTTCCCCATCCATTGGTGCATACACGATGCTATTAGAAATAATTTTTGGGATAGATGGTGGATGGTTTTTGATGCCCCTCCTTGCAACAATCACAAGGTCCCCATGTATTTTTTAAAGAAATTGTATTGTGAGTTTGTCCTTGGGGAGATCCCCAATTATTTTGATATATTAGACTCCCAGGGTAGAGGTGGGGGGTCATAATTTGAGAGGCCGGGGGCACGTCATGACCCTAATGTAGTTAGGGTACTTGTGGTCAAGCCACAGGGTGAGCATGTGACTATTCCTTCAGTTGTGAATGAACATGTAGAGGCCAACGCTCTAGGGACCATTAATGCTTTGACACAGACCCTCATCTATTGCACAAGTCCATTAGTTGAGGGGGAGCCTTTAGTGCATCATGGTCACATGTGCACATCATGCAGATCCTTATGCACATTTGGCACTCATGGTGGAGATGGTGCGGATGATGGGCTCATCACTGATTAGTTCCTGAATGACACATTTGGCATTGACACACAAGTAAATTACAATTATAATTTACTAATTTGATCACATTTCATATGTATAGTGAATGATTAATTAATTAGTATCTATTGACATTATTCAAAATTCAGGGTCAGAGTGTTGGCGGGCCTAGTAGCGATCCCCTGGCCCCATTTTTTGCCCCGTCCACGAGTCTAAAGGTATGTATCAATTTAATCATTTAAATTAATACATATATTTATTAAGTAATCATATTAAGGATTGACAAAAAAAATTATGCATGTGCATCAGTTCTCTATAGGACCATCGACATTTACTACGGACTTGGAGCATAGACATCATATGAGCTTCGTAGAGGTACAATTGTTTCATGCTAATTTAATTCATTTGATTATATTTGTTTCATGTTTCATGTTACATGTAAAGTGTATTGTATGACATGTAGCTCATGACATCAGATACTCCTCCTCATCTTTGATAGTCCGTCGATCGTGAAGTGGCTGTAGTTATGGCTAGGTCACAACCATTGACTGAGGTATGAAAGATTTTTTTTGGTTTTAGTTGTTGTTTATAATAGTTAGTATCAAAATTTCTAATGTTATTTATAACTGATTATATTGATTTAATTGTTGTAGGGTCTTTTCACACCTAATCATCCATGAGCGTTCAAGGTGGACTTGCAGAGAAACTATATGATGGTGGTAAGAAAATAATTAATTTTGTGTGTACATATATTTGATTTCAATGTATAATAATTATTCATTCATTTCTACTTTGTTTGTATTAGCTCCAGTTAGAGAAGAGCCTCAACAAGAGGACAAGTGAGCATGTGAGGAGGAGCCCATCATCACCACTGTCTCCCTCCACATGACGATCAAAGGCCTCTAGAGATTTGTTTCCTTCCTCTTGTGGGAAGGAGAAGATATAGTTGATAGACATGTACATGTATAGACATCAGTGGACATATATGTTGGATTTTATGTTAGTGGACATATTTGATATACATTTGATGTATATATGACATTTTATATTTGATGTATGACATTTATTTGATGCATGACATTATTAGACTTATGAAATTATTGGTTAATATATGATATTTTTTTCATGTACGACATTATTGGTTATCATAATATATTATGTGTTTGTTAATGTACATGACATTATTGGTTATCATTTTATATTATATGTTTGTTCATGTATGACATTAAATTAGATATGTTCGTGTATGAAATTAAATTAGATATGTTCATGTATGACATTAAATTAGATATGTTCATGTATGACATTAAATTCAATACCTAATCAGTTCGAAACTTTGATAGAATATTGATTAACAATAAACTTTATCACTGTTTAAGCATAAGTTTATCATTTCCAATATGTCATCGTCATATGATTTATGATCTTGTTCATGTTCAAAGTTTTCCTTCTTTGTCATTTGTTTATCAAGTTTAATTCAATACATAATCACTTTGAATTTTTGATACAATATTGATCAGCAATAAACTTTATCAATGTTAAAATAGCTATTTTATCCCCTTGCTTATGTTTGAACTTGGTGTGGGGCCTTGTGTTATCTCCTAGCTTAGGGGAGCAAGGCAGTAAGGTTCCATGGTTGGATGGAAAGTCTTTTATCCATTGAGTATTTTTCCAGAGTTTTTCAAGAGCTTTGGATGATCTTTCTTCACACATTCCAATTTTGCATCTTTTTTTGTGTGTGACTAGATGTTGCAACATCATATTTTTGTATCATGGCTATGATATAATAATTATGTATCCATTTTTTATAGAGATCATGTTGGAGGAGAAAAAAGTTAGAAGTATAAGAAAACATGATATATAATGATTACTTGCTCCTTGTAATATGTATATGTACACATGCTTAGTTGCAATAAAGAAGAATGGGTATATCAAGATGATTGTCCTTGGTATGCTTATGTGATTTTTATGCTATCTAATTGTAATAATGGTTTCAATTATTTATAAATGAATCTTGTTCATATATTTATGATGGTTTTTACTTATGGTAACTTATGTATGCGTTTCTAGTAGTGATGTTTGGGAACCTATAAGAACTTGGTTGTTGAGTTAATATAGAATATTCATATATTTAATCAATGAGATATATCAAAATATTTAATGTTAGAAGAATTGAAAATGAAATGTATGTGCTTCAATTTTGTGCTAAAAATAGAATAAAATTTATTCCATTTTTACCCTTATTAGTTATGTGATCTCTTAGGTTCCTTGTCAGGGGGATACAAGGAAGAATTACTCTCTAGATTTCTTAGATTACTGGATGGATTTCTTGTAATATTGTGGTTATTGAAATTGAGACTTGTGATGCCTTTGATTCTTTAGGTGTAGATAGGCCACAAAAATTACAAGCAAGTTAAATTTACTACTAGTCTATTTTACTTTTTAAATAACTTATATATATGGTGCAGGGTACTCAAGGCACTCAAGGTCTTCATGAAGCATTTTAAAGGACTCTTCATCATACCACCTTTCTAGGTAAAGGTGGATTTGGTGTTTAAATAGTCCCTAGAAGAGATCCTAAGCCCTGCACCTAATGTAGAGCCTCCCACTATTCCCCTAAGAATCACAACTCAACTTTGGGATTCCTTTGTACTCTTGGAATATACCCAAGGAATCTAACTCTACTAGGGCTCAAAAGGAGGTCTCTGACTTGGTAATACCTTTCCACAACCATATCTAAGAGGTTATAACTCAATTCTTCAATTTGTCTTCAAAACATCCACGTTGCTACCTATGCACCTAGTGTACCCTGGTGCCTCCAACATACCAAAATCCATCCTAGGCTTCACACCATGACCCCAAAACCTTGGTTCATCTCAAAACTTACCATATAACATGTTACAACTCCTTGAAACCTCTTAGAAACTCATCTCTTACACTTTCTGAATTTTGCCTATTCTAGGCTTGACTCAACTAGCCCTTGCTAGACAATAATTCTCAGTTTTCTCCATACTTTTCCATTGAACTTCCCAAAACCTTTGGTTTTCTAGATAACCTTTATCCCCTTCTAAAATATACCAAAATTTCAACTATATTTTTTTTGGAAAGTGTCTCTCAAATCTTGCTATCTCAGTTACACAACTAGGCCTAATTAGTGGCCATTTACAAAGCAACTCATATCCCCTTATTTTATGGAACCTTAAAAACCTCAAAAAGTCTTGTAATATGACTCAAATCAAAGGATTTAAATTTTTTTTTGGTCACTCTAGCATTTCTACATCCCCTTTCACCAAACCCTCACTTCTAGGCCTTTTACCCTAGGGCTTTCCCAAAAAATCATCTCCCAATCTTTCTAGATCTTGTAAATGGATCAAACATACTTAAAATCATCCCAATAGATGATATCAAACATGAAACTTATCCTTTTTTGGAGAAAACTCTTACTTCTCTACTTGGGGCAGTCACCCATGCCCATGCTCTTCACTGCCCAACCAGTCTTTGGTTCTTTCTCTCTATCAAAACTCTTACCCTGCACACAAAATCATCATATATACATTCATTACAATTGTAACACCCTCTCCCACAAGTTACATCTACATCATAGACAGTGGGAGGGGTAAATCCATTAATCTAGCCTTAAAACAGTGAAGGATTATCACATGACAGAGATAGACAGTGATGTAGAGCCAGAATAGGATTCTCAAGGTTTCATTAATTCCATATGTTAGATCTGCCAGCATAGAATACCAATTGTAATGGGAACTCACATGTATATGTGCACCTCATACCAATCTATCACCATGGAGACTGGATATATATGTATATGCTAGGATAGGTCAAATGGTCTATCAAATAGTGTTATTGATAAGTAGGCTTAGATCTTTTTTCACAAGTCAAATTGTGATAGTACTAATGGAATTCAAGTGTGTAATTTTTTAGTCAATCTCATTATCCCATGTTTCACGAGTAGTGGGACACAAGAATCCATCTCTCATGAGAGTAAATAGAACACTTAGCACTCATTGGATCTAGGTGATTCTCATAGAGTTGAGGTACATGGACTTCCTAAGATGTCACCCACCCTAGTACTACTCTCGCTTGAGCATACTTAACTATAAAATTTCCTCTATGGTTAAACCCACTCTTCCTACAACACAATTTGCAAAACCTTCACCAAGTGTTGTGCCTTATGAACCATTCATTAGAATTCCCCTTAAGCTCATTGATTGATAAGTAGGAGACATTTCTACAAGAAGTGAAATTGTGATATTGCTATCAAAATTCAACTGTGTAGTATTTGAGACAAATTCATTGACCCGTGTTTCATGAGTAGTGGTTTACACAAACTAATATCTCATGATAATGAATAGAACACTTAGCACTCATTGAATCTAATTGATGCTTAGAGAGGTGAAGTATGAATACTTCTTAGGAGGTCACTCGTCCTAGTACTACTCCAACTCAAGTGTGCTTAACTAAAAAGTTTCCCCCATGGTTAAAACCACTCTTCTTGCAACTCCATTTGTAAAAGCTTCATCAAGTGTTGTGCCTTATGAACCATTTATTAGTAATCCCATTAAGCTTGTTAATTGATAAGTAACATATATATTCCACAACATGTCAAATTGTGATATTTCTATCAAGATTCAACTATGTTGTTTTTGAGTCAAATTCATTGACCCATGTTGCATGAGTAGTGGTTTTCATGAACCCATCTCTCATGCGAATGAATAGAACACTCAAGACTCATTAGATTCCTACTTATCAATTAACACTCACCAATCCAAACAATACACTACACCATCCCCTCAGCTCCTAGAAGTAGTAATCTATACGCCACATGCTAGCGATCGTCACAACACAAACCAAATGAATTGCAAATTTGAAATCATGCACTATTCCAAGTCTTCTACCATGCTTTATGCTCCTAAACCTTAATTCTAGGTCACCAACAAGTTATAACCATAATATAGTAACAATACCTGACATATTTCTCTATCACTAGCCTATAACTAGTCTTTACTAAAACATCTGTAACTTACTCAAATCATTACATAAAGTATTGCAATTGTAGACATAAGGTCTATACTCATCTTGCAACACATATCCAAGCTCACATATCCATGAATGTTGTACACTATTTGTATTGTTCTAATCATTGACCTTAAAACTATTCATTTTGATAGGGTTTACCTGGCCACCTGAAGGTAATGAAGTAGATAGTTTGATCCCATGATGAAAGGTGAGAGAGATTTGGCAGTTGGCAACTTTGTACTGGCCAACACTACAAGTTTCAACATCACTCGAGATGGCATCACAAAATCAAAATGGAGTATGATCTCCAAAAAGTGAGAGAGGTTAGTGTAGGTCTCTATAACACGGTCCTATAAGAACTGGAATCACATCCATACCTCACACGAGCTCTGAGATATGCCCTGTCAAAGATCGTAGCTCTATGGCATTTAGTGACCCTTAGGGACGTTCCAGTTCGGTGTGCCCGAGAATGTTCAAGAATTGAACATGATGAGACAAGGTTGGGGACAAGGTTTACCTGGCCACCTAGAGCTAATGGAGTAGATAGTTTGATCCCACAACAAAAGGTGACAAAGATTTGGTAGTTGGCAACTTTGTACTGGCCAACACTACAAGTTTCAGCATCACCTGAGATGGCATCACAAAATCAAAATAGAGTATGATCTATAAAAAGTGAGAGAGATTATTTTAGGTCTCCACAACACGGTCCTATAAGAACTAGAATCACATCCATACCTCACACGAGCTCCGAGATATGCCCCGTCAAAGATCGTAGCCCTATGGCATTTATTGACCCTTAGAGACATTCTGGTTTGGCGTGCCTGAGAATGTTCAAGCACTAAGCGAGATGAGACAAGGTTGGGGATAGGGTCTACCTAGTCACTTAGAGCTAACGGAGTAGACAATTCGATCCTACGATGAAAGGTGAGAGAGATTTGGTAGTTGGCAACTTTGTACTGGCCAACACTACAAGTTTCAACATCACCCGAGATGGTATCAACGAATCAAAAAGTGAGAGAGGTTATTGTAGGTCTCCACAACATGGTCCTATAAGAACTAGAATTGCATCCATATCTTGCATGAACTCTGAGATATGCCTCGTCAAAGATCACAACCCTATGGCATTTAGTGACCCTTAGGGATGTTCCGGTTTGGCGTGCCCAAGAACGTTTGAGCACTCAACAGGATGAGACAAGGTTGGGGATAAGGTTTACCCAACCACCCAAAGCTAGTGGAGCAGACAGTTCGATCCCACGACGAAAGGTGAGAGAGATTTGGAAGTTGGCAACTTTGTACTGGCCAACACTACAAGTTTCAGCATCACTCGAGATGGTGTTGCAAAATCAAAATAGAGTATGATCTCAAAAAAGTGAGAGAGGTTAGTGTAGGTCTCTACAACATGGTCCTATAGGAACTAGAATCACATCCATACCTCGCACAAGCTCTGAGATATGCCCCATCAAAGATCACAGCTCTATGGCATTTAATGACCCTTAGGGACGTACCAGTTCAGCATGCCTGAGAATGTTCAAGCGTTGAATGGGATAAGACAAGGTTGGGGATAGGGTTTACCTAGCCACCCAGAGCTAACAGAGTAGACAATTTGATCCCACGATGAAAGGTGAGAGAGATTTGGTAGTTGACAACTTTGTACTAGCCAACACTACAAGTTTCAGCATCACCCGAGATGGCATTGCAAAATTAAAATAGAGTATGATCTCTAAAAAGTGAGAGAGGTTATTGTAGGTCTCTACAACACGGTCCTATAAGAATTGGAATCACATCCATACCTTGCACGAGCTCCGAGATATGCCTCGTCAAAGATCGAAGCCCTATGGCATCTAGTGACCCTTAGGGATGTTCTGGTTTGGCGTGCCCAAGAATGTTCGAGTGCTCAACAGGATGGGACAAGGTTGGGGATAGGGTTTACCCAGCCACTCAGAGCTAATGAAGTAGATAGTTTAATCCCACTACGAAAGGTGAGAGAGATTTGGTAGTTGGCAACTTTGTACTGGCCAACACTACAAGTTTCATCATCACCTGAGATGGCGTCGTAAAATAAAAATGGAGTATGATCTCTAAAAAGTGAGAGAGTTTATTGTAGGTCTCCACAACACAATCCTATAGGAACTAGAATTGCATCCATACCTTGCACGAGCTCTGAGATATGCCCCGTCAAAGATCGCAGCCCTATGGCATTTAGTGACCCTTAGGGACGTTCCAGTTCAGCGTTCCCAAGAACGTTCGAGCACTCAACAAGATAGGACAAGGTTGGGGATAGGGTTTACTTGACCACTCAGAGCTAACGAAGTAGACAGTTCGATCCCACGACGAAAGGTGAGAGAGATTTGGTAGTTGGCAACTTTGTACTGGCCAACACTACAAGTTTTAGCATCACCCGAGATGGCATTGCAAAATCAAAATAGAGTATGATCTCCAAAAAGAAAGAGAGGTTAGTGTAGGTCTCTGCAACATGGTCCTATAGGAACTAGAATTGTATCCATACCTTGCACGAGCTCCGAGATATGCCTCGTTAAAGATTGTAGCTCTATGGCATTTAGTGACCCTTAGGGACATTTTGGTTCAGCGTGCTCAAGAATGTTTGAGAGATGAATGGGATGAGATAAGTTTGGGGATAGGGTTTACCCAACCACCTAGAGCCTTTGGAAACAATAGTAAAATGACTAATTTCCAAATGCTCAGCCTTTCACCAATTCCCAAACTCCTGCAAACTTGTCAGCATTTTTGCAATTTTGCTTTGACAACTTTTGCATTTTTTTGCAATTTTTGACATCTTAACTCTTGGATGCCTAAAACTTAACCTAATGACCCTAAGGACATTTATAACCTTCTAAGAAACCCAACCACTCCTAGGAATCCCCAATCACAAGGAAAACCTATCACAAAGACAACTAATCACTAGTTGCTCTTAAGGGTATCACAAGGCTTATTTGACACAAAACCCCACAAACACAAATAACAACCAGGGGTGACTTCCAAGCATGGAAAGGGTCTATTTAGGTCAAAAATAACATGAATCAAACATTAGATTCAAATTATGCAACTTTCATTGGCTAGTTGCTTCACAAACTCAAGACTAGGCTTGTAGCCTTGAACATGGAAAATCACAAACATCTCCTCACAACCCAAAGAAAAGAATCACTGATTTGGATACCCTTTTTGGTTTTGTACAACATATTAAAGCCTTGGGATCTCAAGAGAAGTATGCAACAATTGAGTTTTTTAAGTCTCACTTAGGAATGCAGGCAATTAGGCATCCATTAACAAAGGAAGTACCCTACCCCTTGAGAAAAACTTTAATCCAAAAATTGGAACATGAGGGGGATCATGTCAAATGATCACATACCAATTTTCAAGCCTTGAAACCTTCTCTGTAGCGAGTTATGGAAGATGTTGCTATGAATTTCTAGCATGCACATGGATCTTGCATGCCTAGGGCATCAAGTTTTTCTCTCCAGCCTCATTCTTTTGACCTAAAACAAAAAGGAACATAAAAAAAATTGTCCTTACTCAGATTCCTCCAAGGGTCATTAATTTCCCATGGTGGAATCTCAAGATATGAGGGAAAATAGATGAAACTCTAGGTAATGGCACACAATGGGGACAATAGTTAGTAAAATGGGAATATCTTGAGTTGTAGAGCAAATTAGAACCTCATTCCAAGTGAAACATAAAGAAGATTCACAAAGCTATCCAACCATACTAGATATCCATACTTATATGTGATCAAATTGACCAATGACCTGGTGTTTTTCATGAGTTCAAGTATAATAATCTATCTTTTGTTATGATTGAGTTCAATATTTTAGTGCTCTTGTTGATTAGTTTTAGTGTTGATAATTGGTTGTGATAGTTGGAGGACATCTATTTAAGGTTTCTACAAGAGGAGAAACCCATTGTACAGATGGGTGAATAGCAAACATTGAATAAAACTCATCATTTCTACCTTGTTCTCTGTTGTTTCAATATTGTAGAGCCTATGCAAATTGGTAGGGGTGAAATTTTTGTATGGTTGGATAGAGGATTGAGTTAGTGTTCCATTGCATTTGGTTTGAAGTCTTTATCTTATTTACAACAAAAGTTACATCAATTTTTGTAGAGGTTGGTTAGACTTACCCTAAATCTGAGGGTTTCTTCAAGATGGCCTCCTAACTTGCAATTCTAGTGTGGGATTTCAATGCCACTTTGGGGAATGAAAGTTAGGAGAGGGTACTTCAAGATGGCAGAGATTCAAAACTCTAGGTGTAGGTTACCTATTTTTACCAACAAGCCCTAGACTAAACATTGATATATGTCTAGTCTAGATTTGAAGAAGAAAGAAGGTTCAGGCTTCCAAACTGATTCATTTGACCCAGGTGAAGGGTGTAGGAGGATTAATTGGATGTGAAGAAGAGTTCCAAGGGGTGGAGTCAGGTTTGTGAACCCATTTACTCATACTTCCTTTATAACCTAGCCTAATCTGGCCAATTAGGTCTGTGACTCAAAGTGGGTGTTAGTTGGTGCTGGAATAGAGTCAGAGTTTGATCTTTTGGAATCTCTAAGAGGTGGTTAAAGGGTGTCTAAAGAGGTGAAAATATAGTGTGGCCCTTTGTAAAGTTTGGGAGTTTGACCGAGAAAGCTAAGATTAGACCTATTAGAAATGTCGGCAACAATTATGCAAATTAGTTGTTGGGGGTTTGAGAACTTTAAAGTTGGGTGTTTTTGAGAGATTAGGTCCATAGAAACCTTTTCTATCAGGAAAGTTGAGTTCTAAACCCATTTAGGGAGAGTTTTCCTTTTTAGGCCTATTGGAGAAGGGGAGTCCCTAAGAAGTTGTGATTGATCTAAGTTAGTTGAGAACCCTAGTGGTGCAGGGCACCTAAGGCTCTTAGGCATGAATTCAAGGTGTTTAGTAGGTTAGAATCATTAGGAAAGAAGTTTGATCCATACTTGTAATAAAAGACTCAATTGTAAGGTACAATGGCACATTGGTGTGGTTATAAGCCAAGTGACCATTTGTAACCAAGGAGTCATAATAGGTGTGATTTTGAGTATTTTGATGTTTTAAGGATGTTTTAGGTGGATTTGAGTCATTAAGACACTTTTGGATTAAAGTGCAAAAGTGCAAGAAAGATGCAAAATGCAAAAAGTTGCTAAAGAGCAATTTTTGTTGTCAAACTAAAAAAAAAGAAGTTGTACGGTCTTCCAACCATCCAAATGGAAGTTCTAACCATTGGAAGGCACTTATTTAAGGTCTCCACACATGGTGAAGGTCATTGTACGGAGGGGTGGACAACATTTGGTGAATAAAACTTAGAATTTTTTCCCTTTTTACTATTTTTTCAATTTTGTACAGCCTATACGGATTGGGAGTGACACAAGTTGCATATGGTTGGATAGAGGGTTGAGTGAGGATTCCATTTCATTTTTTTTGAAGTGTTTATCTTATCTAGAACAAAAGTTATAGTAGATTTTGTGAAGGTTACCCAGATTTACCCTAAATCTGAGGGTTTTAGCAAGATGGCCTCCTAACTTGCAAACCCATCGTGGGATTTCAATGCAACTTTGTGGAATGCAAGTTAGGAGAGGGGTCTTTAAGATGGCAGAGTTTCAGGGTTGTAGGAGTAGGGCACCTATTTTGACCAGCAAGCCCTAGACTGAACATAGTCTTATGTCTAGTCTAGTTTTGAAGGAAAAAGAAGGATCAAACTCCTAAGTTGATTGATTTGACCTAGGTGAAGGGTGAAAAAGGAAAAATTAAAGGTCTAGAAGAGATCCAAAGGGTTAAACCAATATTGTGAACCCATTTGTTTATGTTTTCCTTGTAACCCAGCCTAAACTGGCCATTTAGGATTGTAGCACAAAGTGGGCATAACTTAATGCTGGAGCAGAGTTTGTGATTGATCTTTTGGAATCTCTTAGGAGTGGTCGAAGGGTGTTTAGTGATGTAAAAACATTGGATGGTACTTTGTATGGTTTTTGAGTTTGACCATTGAAACTAGGAATTGTCCTAATAAGAAGTACTGGTAACAATTTTTGCAATTTGATTGTTGAGTGCGAGAAACTTCAAAATTGGGGGTTTCTTATTGGTTTGAGTCTATAAAAAATGATTTCCATCAGAAAAGTTGAGTGTTGGAACCATTTAAGAAGTATTTTCCATTTTAAGCCTATTGGTGATAGGGAGTCCCTAAGTTTTGTGGTTGGTCCAAGTTGTTTGAGCACCCTAGGTTTGAGGGTTGGGCTTGTGAAGTGGATTCCACTTAAAGATAGAGTCTACCTATCTTAGAGGTCTAGTGAATTAGTCATTAACCTTGGAAGAAGGCCTAGTTGTTGTTTGATGTAGAGTAAGCACAAGGAAGCTCCAAATAATCAACCTTCCACCCCCCAAACCTCCAAACTCCACAAGGGTAAAGCAAAGGCTATGGCTCACTTCCAAATGGATACTACTCTGATATTAAAACTTTCCAATAGGTTTACAAACCCAAATCTCCAAAGAAGACAGGAATCCAACTTCTTACTACTTCGATCAACAATGGCCTACTACCCTCCAACTTGGCAAAAGTGGGTTTATGGTGTTCCCAAGCTTTCTAACACCAATGATGGCTTGAGGCAACCTTAATTAACATGACCAAAATAAGGCAAATCACAGATTAGACCTACTGCGAACAACCCACAAAATAGAATGCAACATTTGACCTACTAGGCAATTAGGCCTCCTACTTTAGTTTTTCAACAATAACTGAAAACGCTTCCAAAGGACCTGGCCAAAAAAGTATAGTTTTAGATACCCTTTTCCAAGGATTAAAATACTCCAAAGTTTGAAAACTTCACTCCACTCTAGCATGCTTTAACCCCAACCATGCACTTAGGCCTAATTAACAACTTTAGGCGTGGTCTACAAGGCAATGGCCAAGAAATGGGTTCATGGAATCACTCCTCCAACTCTAAAGTGTTCTCCTAACCCAAGTAAAAGTGTTTTATTAATTCACCAAGTCCTCAACTCCTTTTCTTCACATTACTCAACCAAATTGCATAAACAAGGTCTAATACATGGGTAATATTAGACCTAGGGCTTGCTCCCATAAATCTCTGTTGTAGCCTCCTATCTCAAGGCATTAAAAATATGATAATGAATTGCCCTAACTTGCTCCATACAAATTTGTAACAATTTCCAACGATGGAGTTTCAAGTTAGGGCCATTTCTTTGGCCAAACCCTTGTTTTGAGGGTTTCACAGGGCAGTGGCTAAGAAAAACCAATAACTTGATTATCTTGACTGATGAACACTTAAAATCAAAACCAAAACTTCATAAACAAGTAGGGCTATCAAATTAGTACAAAATTTTTGAGTTCCCAATCACTGCAGGCTGTTATGTATGGAAAAAGCAGTCAAAATAGTCCAAAAAAAGAAGATTTTATTGATTCTAAAGAGCAAGTACATATATTTTTTCATGTTATCTCTCCCCTCGGGTGTCTAGAGCCTTTATAGGCCATTACAAATGGGTAGAACCACCCCATGGCAGTTTTAGCCGTTGGGAGTTATTTTTTGAAAAAGTTGTCAAATTATTGCAAAAGTTGCTAATGCAACTTTTACAATTTTTTTGCAATTTTTGCCATTTTGACAAACCTTCTTCCTAATTCAATTCTAACCATTCCTAAATGTTATTCTAAGACTCAAAAAACCTAAACTATCCTAACAAACATAAAATAAACCAAAATTCCACCTTTTGGACCAAATGATGCCCAGGTTTATATTAACACCTTGGGGTCTTGTATCCATTACATGGGTGGATGGCCTTGAGGAGATTTTCTTAATCAATCCTAAGGCCTTATTACATTGAACAAAAAAAAAATTTTTATTAGGTGGTCTGCACCACTTTTTGGAGGTTGAAAGCAAGTTAAGGTGCTGATTGGAGTTTGGAAGGCCCGTATGCCAGTTTAGTTTTGGATGGCTTATATTTGGTTCCAGCACTTGTCCTTTTGAAGGTTTAACAAAATCCATAAAGGGTGTCTAGAATGCCAATTGGTTGGGGAGGTCCTTTGGAAGTTTTTATAATTATTGCACATTTTGTCTTGGACTGGCTAGTAGGCTTAATTGCTGCATTCTCAAACAGTGCCATGAAATCCGTGTTGAACATGCTATTTGGTCTTGATTCTTTGGTCTTGCTAACATATTGAATCCCTTATTATGCTGTTCAACTTTTTTTGCAAGGATCCACCATTTTTGGAGCATTGAGTCAAGTATGAAGTTGCATGGATTAATGCTAAGTGCTGCGTTATTTGGACAGAACTATGGAACCCGTGTTCAAGTTGTTGTATGGCCTTTTTTTTTTGCTTTTGCTGATATATGGAACCCCCTTTACATGTTGAGAGTTGTGAAGATCCACCATTTCTTGGATGTTGAATCAAGTTGCTAGGTGTCAAGTTTATGAATTAATGTTGATCCATTTGTGTTGCTGTTGTGTCAAGGTGTAGAGGTTTAGGTGTAAGACCTATCCTATTGGGTTGATATCAGCATTGTGCCTAGGATTACTTAACCTCTACATCATTCTTAAGGACTCAAGGTTTATAGAGACACCAATGAGTCTTGTGAAATGCCTTGTATTGTCTTTTTAGAAACTATTTTTAAAGGTGATGGGTATGTTAAGCAATCTGAGAAGTTTCCTATACCTATGCATGTTCTTCATATATTTTTGAAGTGAAGCCTGATTCCCAAAGTCTACTAATCATTGCGTGCATGTGACCTCCATGCATTCTGCATTTTTAGGATAGATAAGTCAAATGCATAGTCAAGTTTAGTTTAAAACCAAAAATAGTATTTTGGAGTTTACATACCAAAGGTTCATCATTTGAACTCCTTGCACATGTATCTGATGATATCCCTATTTGGTCCTGATTTGTTATAGTTTTTACTTCCTTAGCTCCCTTAGATTTTCTTCCACTTCCATTTGTAGGTGTGTTTACTCTTTTTGCAAGCAATCATGGGAAATTAAAAGAAACATTAAGTACATAATAATAATAATAATAATAATAATAATTAATGCAAGGGCATTAAAAGATCACACGTTGGAGTGTGATAAAAGTAAAGGAATAGACCATGGTCACATGGAAGGTGAAGAGGTGCTTAAAAGAGGGTACTCATGAGGCGGCAATATATATATTTATAAGGTTGTGGCAAAGTATATAAAGGTCCCACGCGGCTAACTTCCCTTGATTGTTTCAACTATTTTTATTTTACTTCCTGTTGGATTACTTTTATTTTTCCATCTCTTTCTTAGAAATAATAATAATAGTTGGCATGAGTAGATTTGTACTATGCATTATCTTTAATGCTGAGATTGAGATTGTTGTTAGAGGAATGAAAATAACTCAGAGAAAAAGAGGCATCATTTCTAGGTTCTCTTACTCGTTTTAGAATATACTAACTATATTTCATATTGACCAACTCTAGAAAGAAATTGATTTGAAAATAATTATTTTTTGCAACACTGCATCAATAATTTAAGAAAGGACACATGAGAGTGTCTTGTTTTCAAATTTGAACCTGAAACACATAAGGCAATAAAAATTATAAGAAGGAACATAACCAAATAAATGTAATATCCTTGTTTATTCTGTTTAGGGCATCTAAAGGACCGATGCCCTACTTGGTTACAAGTAAAGTAATTACCAATGAACACACTAGGCCCTCTTCCACTAGACCTTCCTCTACCATTGGATCTTCTGCTCCTAAATATCCCTCTATTAGCAGACTCACTTTCAACATTTGAACCACTAGATTCCTCTTGATCTTTATTAAAAGATAAAAACATGTTAGTCATAATATCATTATTGGTAACAATGTTCCAAATGAAAAGAATTATTTGTTTAAGCTTCTAGCAATGATCAAGTGGCTTTCTAAACATGGCTTGATGAGTCTTGCAAACTTCTCCCATTGTATCCTTGCTTTTGCCAGTTTGAAGTTTCTGGTTACATGCACACAATCATGATTTTACATCACAAAGCATTCACGTTCTAAAAATTTTCATGTTCTTTCATTACATTTTGATCTAAATTTTTTTTCTAAACTTTCTTTTATTCAAATGACTAATCTAAAAATGGGTCCTATTAAAGAATCTAATATAAATTCAAAAAATGTATCTAGATTCTAAACAAATCAAAACATAAAATCTATGATTTAAAATTATCTCATCACTTACACGTCATAACAATATGGTCCACCTTTTCATGTGGACACTCTTGGGGGAGAGGTTGCAACATTGTATTTGGATCCAATTGATCACCCTTTCTCTCTCACCCTTTCTCCCTATTCAATCTAATGAGCCAACTGGATTTGCTCTACATTTTAATGTCTCAAGTATTGTCTCGTGGTCTAACTCGCGAACTTTCCAAAGAATCTTATTATGTAGTTTTCCACGATATTTTATCAAGTGGACATTTGATGTGACAACAAGATTTGAATGATGAAGAATCTTCCTCTCTGTTTGTCAATCCTCAAATAACCACAAGTTAGGGTTCTTCATAGAATATCATCTAAACCATGTGTTGGTTATAACCACTGCAATGACATGGTACTCTAAACCTTCACCATCTATAACCAAATGATCCAATTTTTGTTTGGCTTGGACACAGCGACACAAATAATAATCTGTCCCTTCTTCATTTTCTTCAAGTGCAATAACAACAAAAACATGGCCTACAGGGACAAATGTACAAAATGCGGTCATTAATTCAAAAAATACTTAGGTAAAAGTTATAAAGTTACATATTGAAATTACAAAGATATATATATATATATATATATATATATATATATATATATTACCAAGTTGCACTAGATCAGACAAGTGGTCAAAGTCAATAGACGAATCCATCTATGCCATTTCCAGTGCTTGTGGGGGACGATAGGTGTTAGTTGGGTCCAAAAATCGTATATCCCATTTGTCCACCCATTCAGTCGATTCACAGTTGTCCCAATTTTCTTTTGCACATGATGGACAATAGCATGCCATTTTTCGTGTGTAGATACTCCATGAACTTGCATTAGAGCTTCTAAAAGAATGCAACTCACTGGATCCTATTAGTGTGCAACAATCCTCATATGGTGCAATGTTAGTATTGTTTATCAACCAAAAAAATCTACAAACCATAGACTCACTTCCTTACTTGGACCCATTGTAGCATTAGACCATTGGATGGTAGATTTTGCATCTGTCAATATTGCTCCATCTTTGTACTTTAGTTCTTCACGAGCTAAGTCTCTTTTGATGCATGCACCTGCACCATCGTGCTCTCCCTTTCCATGACCAGCCTTTGTGAAATTCCACATATATTGAATTCTACACAACCTGTGCATCCTGCTTAACCAATAGAACATCCGTGCATTCTTGAATTGAGATGCGCAATTTTCTAGCCAAATAATGTGCTGATGATATGTGATGCCCTTGTTAGCTAAATCTCCATTAAATAGTTGAAAACAACCTTCTACAAACTCCATAGAATGTGATTGATCATCGCTGATGTAAAAATGACACTCCCTCAAAATCTTTCTGTCATCCTCTATACTTGTAGGTGAATGCATGAATGTTATGTGAACAACTATGGAAACTTGTTGAGAAGTATAATACTTTGCTTGCACCTCATTTTTTGGTTGTAGTGTGTAGTTCTCTATAAAGTCTACAACTGA
The DNA here is from genome assembly GCA_028749045.1 of Cupressus sempervirens. Lineage (NCBI taxonomy): Eukaryota > Viridiplantae > Streptophyta > Pinopsida > Cupressales > Cupressaceae > Cupressus > Cupressus sempervirens. Next base: position 820,525,564 of record CM053789.1, on the reverse strand, counting down.
AATAGTGGTATCCAGTGGAAATGTATCCTTGCACAACTTGAATTGGAAATTCAGCCATCGAGCTCTATGTGTATCCCTTGCATACTTGTAAATTATCTTTTCACGAAAAATCTTCATGAACCCATACACTGGAATCTTTTCAATGACCAAATCACATCTTTTTCCTTGTTTTCCATTTTTTAGAGCATATGTCATTGTCTTAATTTTTTTTGTAATCTACTATTTCATTTCCAATTGCATGTGTTCTATCCATATGTTGACAAGTTGATAAAAGTTGCAAAGAACCACAAAATAAACATGTACCATCCAAACATGATGTCTAGTAAAATTGTTGGCCATCTTCTATTTCACATAAAATGTTGGATATGAATTCCCTTGAAGATCTTGGTGGCTCATTCATGTCACAATCCTGCAAAACAAACTTAGAATGAAAAAACACACATATATGCTTAAAAACATCAAAATGGTTAGAAAATTCAATATGTATCCTACAACAAAAAGTTGTGCATGTGTGATTTATCTTGACATAAAAAGGTTTACCCATCTCAATTTTTTTTTGACTTATTTGAATTTGAGGATACATACCAAGAAATTTTGGAAAAAATTATGTCTAAGTTGAGTCCAAAAAATGTTTTGCATGTGGGTCATGATTTTGGTTACCAATCCTCCTTCTTAGAACATCTCTTTGATTAGGGAAAACACGTGTGTTATTTTTCAAAAAATCTTTGATCATTGATATCAAATCTTCACTAATTTCTTTATACTTTAGCAGTAGTCTACTGCTAAATGTCTATAACTCATTTTTTGTTGGATCTTCCAATCTCTCATGCCTTAGCATGGCTCTCCTTAGAGTACCTCTACCAATTTTTAATTTTTTGCTTGTCTTTCTCATGAGTCGAGCTTTCTTCATTTGGCTACTTACTATTGTTGATGTAAGTACTCATATTGTGATATTACTATCTTTGGTGCATGATTTAGAACCCACTTTGTCATAAGCACTCATTAGATTCTTTACAATGCTTTTTTCATTTGAATCGTCCATAGTTCTTAGCCCAAGAATCTTCATGATAGGCCTAAATTTAAATTTTCTCATCATTTCAAAAAAAATTGACATTGACCTATAATATTTAATTCTTCAAAAAATAATCTCCACATACGATTAACTTTTCTTTGACAAGTATGCTTGCTAATCTTGTCAGGCATTGATTTCAAAATGTTAGTATCAATATCAATCAAATATTTTGGTCTTCTAAAATAAATTCTAAAAGGTGTTATAATCTCTTCTATTCCCTCAACATTTTGAACATCAACATAAGGTTGAGTGTATTGCGTACCTTGAACTGAAGATGATGTGCCTTTGCAATAAGATGCAAGAGATAGAATATCACCTACTTGATGTGTTGATGTTGTGTCTTCAACCTGACATGATGGAGTGTGTACATCGTAGGATCTACAAATTAGTGTCTCTTCAACATGAGATGATGATATGACTCCAACGTTGGAAGATGGTGTAGCTTCACAATTCAATTGTCTTCTTGAGTGTAACAGTCTCATTCATTCTCTTTGTCCTTCCAATTCTTCCTGTTTGTTTCTTTGTATCAGTGGTTCTTGATCCTCTTCGAAAGTCAATTCTTCATTATTGCTTTGCAATTTTCTTTGTTCAAATAGCAATTTCATTTTATTTCTTTTAATTGCCAAATCTCTCTCCCTATCTTCATTTGTTTGAGTTTTTGGTTTCTTCCTTGGCATGATGATGATTTTTACATGTCAAATTATTCAAACATCTAAATTACTTACAATGTGTAAATTACAAATTATTTAAATACATATAAAAATTATAATTATTTGAATGAATACACAATATATATCAAACAACTTGTCAAATTTCTAACCATTTCGAAATAACATTTCATTCAAACATACAAATTTCAATGAATTCACTATATATTAAACATGTCAAATTATAATGAAATTTGTATCTATATATCAACAAACAATATTTAAAATAGATTGGACTAACCTTTTCTATACAAAGAATATTTAAAAAGTCTTCAAATCGCGTATCCAATGATTAAATTTGGTGTTTGCTAGCTTCAAAAAGTCTTGAAATAGTGTTGGCTATGTTGAAACCCATGATTTCTGTCAGAATAACAGAAAGCACAATGGAGCAAAAGTAGAGAAAGGATGAAATGGGCCCCAAAGTTGCTTTTTGATCATTTTTGGGTGATTTCACATAGTGCGTATGCACTATGTCAAAACACATCACTCTCTATCCTCCCAACTCTCTCTCTCCTCTCCCATCCCCTACTCCCTCTCTCTCACTCTTACTCTCCCATCACCTACACTCTCCCATCCCCTACTCTCTCTCTCTCTCACTCTCCCTCTCCCATCCCCTACTCTCTCTCTCTTGCTCTTGCTCTCCCATCCCCTACTCTCTCTCTTTCCCTCTCTCACCCTCTCTCTTCTCCCATCCCCTACTCTTTAGATCTCTCATACACACTCCCATCCTCACTCTCCCATTTTCTACTCTCTCTCTCTCTCTCTATATATATATATATATATATCTCCCCCATCCCCCTACTCTCTCTCACACTCTCTCCCATCCCCTACTTTCACTCTCTCCCTCCCATCCCGTTCTCTCTCTCTACCACCTCCTACTCTCTCTCACACTCTCTCCCATCCCCTACTCTCTCTTACACCCACTCCCATCCCCCCTCTCTCTCTCCCTCTCCCACCACCTAGTCTCTCTCTCTCCCATCTGCTACTCTCTCTCTCCCCTCTCCCATCCCCTATACTCTCTCTTTTACAGATACACACTCCCATCCCCCCCTCTCTCTCTCCTCTCCCATCTCCTACTCTCTAGATCTCTCACACACACTCTCTCATCCCCCCTCTCTCTCCCCCTCTCCCACTCCCTCTCCCACCGCCTACTATCTCTCTTTCTCTCAAGTTCTCTCTCTCCCTCTCTACTCTCTCTCTCCATCCCATACTCTTACTCTCTCTCCCATCCCCAACTCTCACACTCTCTCCCATACCCTACTCTCTCTCACACTCTCTACCATCCTTTCACTCTGTCTCTCCCATCCTGTACTCTCTCTCTGCCACCCCTACTCTCTCTCACACTCTCTCCCATCCTTTCACTCTGTCTCTCCCATCCTGTACTCTCTCTCTACCACCACTACTCTCTCTCACACTCTCTCCCATCCCTTACTCTCTCTCTTTCATAGACACACACACTCCCATCCCCCTCTCTCTTCTCTCCCATCCCCTACTCTCTAGATCTACCACACACACTCCCATCCCCCTCTCTCTATCTCCCTCTCCATACTCTCTCCCATCCCCTACTCTCACTCTCTCTCTCCCATCTCATTCTCTCTCTCTGCCACCTCCTACTCTCTCTCACACTCTCTCCCATCCCCTACTCTCTCTTACACACACTCCCATCCCCCTCTCTCTGCCTCTCCCACTCCCTTTCCCACCACCTAGTCTCTCTCCCATCCGCTACTTAGTCTTTCTCTCTCTCTCTCTCTCTCTCTCTCTCTCTCTCTCTCTCTCTCTCTCTCTCTCAGGCTACTCTCTCTCTCTCTCCCATCTCCCATCCCCCAAATCCTCTCTTTTACAGATACACACTCCCATTCCCCTCTCTCTCTCTCCTCTCTAGATCTCTCACATACACTCCCATCCCCCCTCTCTCTTCCCCTCTCCCATTCCCTCTCCCACTGCCTACTATCTCTCTCTCTCTCTCTCTCTCTCTCTCTCTCTCTCTCTCTCTCTCTCTCAAGTTCTCTCTCTCTCTCCCTATCTACTCTCTCTCTCTCTCTCTCTCCCATCTCTTACTCTTACTCTCTCTCTCTCTCTCCCATCCCCAACTCTCTCTCACACTCTCTCCCATCCCCTACTCTCTCTCACACTCTCTCCCATTTTTCACTCAATCTCTCCCATCCCGTTCTCTCTCTTTTCCACCCTCTACTCTCTCTCTCTCTCTCTCTCCCCCATCATTTCAATTTGTCTCTCCCATCCTGTACTCTCTATCTGTCACCCCCTACTCTCTCACTCTCTCCCATCCTTTCACTCTGTCTCTCTCATCCCGTACTCTCTCTCTGCCACCCCCTACTCTCTCACACACTCTCACACTCTCTCCCATCCCCTACTCTCTCTCTTTCATAGACACACACACACTCCCATCCCCCCTCTCTCTCTTCTCTCCCATCCCCCACTCTTTAGATCTGTCACACACACTCCCATCCCCCTCTCTCTATCTCCCTCTCCCTATTCTCTCTCACACTCTCTCCCATCCCCTACTCTCTCTCACACTCTCTCCCATCCTTTACTCTCACTCTCTCCCTCTCCCACCACCTACTCTCTATCCTCCATCCCCTACTCTCTCTCTTTCATAGAAACACACACTCTTATCCCCTCACTCTCTTCTCTCCCATCCCTGACTCTCTAGATTTGTCACACACACTCCCATCCCCCCTATCTCTCTCCCTCTCCCTCTCCCACTCCCTCTCCTACCGCCCACTATCTCTCTCTCCCTCTCTAATCTCTCTCTCCCATCCCTTACTCCCAGTCTCTCTCTCTCCCCCATCTCCTACTCTCTCTCACACTCTCCCATCCCCTACTCTCACTCTCTCTCTCCCATCCTATATGAGCTCTCTCTACCACCACCTACTCTCTCTCACACTCTCACACTCTCTCCCATACCCTACTCTGTCTCTCTTACACACATTACCATTCCCCCTCTCTCTCCCTCTCCCACTACCTACTCTCTCTCCCCATCCCCTACTCTCTATCTCTCCTCTCCCATCCCCTACTCTCTCTTTCACAAACACGCACACTCCCATCTTCCCGCTCTCTTCCCTTTCCCATCCCCTACTCTCTAGATTTTTCACACACACTCCCATCCCCCATCTCTCTCTCTCTCTCCCTCTCTACTTTCTCTCTCCCATCCCCTACTCTCACACTCTCTTCCATCCCCTACTCTCTCTCACACTATCCCATCCCCTACTCTCTCTCTCTCTCTCTCTCCCCCATCCTGTAAGAGCTCTCTCTGCCACCCCCTACTCTCTCTCAAACTCTCACTCTCTCTCCCATCCCCTACTCTGTCTCTCTTACACACATTCCCATTCTCCCCCCCCCTCTCTCTCTCTTTCACACTCCCTCTCCCACTGCCTACTCTCTCCCATTCCCTACTCTATCTCTCTTACACACTCCCATTCTCCCTCTCTCTCCCTCCCACTCCCTCTCCCACTGCCTACTATCTCTCTCTCTCTCTCTCTCTCTCACTCTCTCCCTCTCTACTCTCTCTATCCCATCCCCTACTCTCACTCTCTCTCACTCTCTCACACTCTCTCCCATCCTCTACTATCTCTCCTACACACACTCCCATCCCCCCTCTCTCTCCCTCTCCCACTCCCTCTCCTATTGCCTACTCTCTTTCTCTCCCATCCCCTACTCTCTCTATATTTCTCTCCCCTCTCCCATTCCCTACTCTCTCTCTTTCACACACACACCCATCCCCCCTCTCTCCTCTCCCATCCCCTACTTTGTCTCTCACTCACTCTCCCTCTCCCATCACCTACTCTCACTCTCACTCTCTCTCTCACTCTCATTCTCACTTCACTCTCACTCTCTCTCTCATTCTCACTCTCTCCATCTCTACTCTCTCTCTACTACCCCTTACTCTCTCTCAAATTTTCACACCCTCTCCTATCCCCTACACTCTCTCTCTCTCTCTCTTACATACATTTCCATCCCCCTCTCTCTCCCTCTCCCACTCCCTCTCCCATCGCCTACTCTCTCTCCCATCCCATACTCTCTCTTGAGCTACTCTCTCTCAAGCTACTCTATCTCCCCCCTCTCCCATTCCCTACTCTCTCTCTTTCACACACATGCACTCCCATCCTCCTCTCTCTCGCTCTCCCTCTCCCACTCTATCTCCCACCGCCTACTCTCTCTCTCTCTCTCCCATCCCCTACTCTCATTTTCTCTCTCCCACCCTGTACTCTCTCTCTCTGCTACCCCTACTCTCTCTCACACTTCCTCTCTCTCCCATCCCCTACTTTTAATATCTCTCAACCATCCAATACTCTCTCTTTGCCACCCCTACTCTCTCACACACTTCCTCTCTCTCCCATCCCAGACTCTCTCTCTCACACTTCCTCTCTCTCCCATCCTGTACTCTCTCTGCCACCCCTACTCTTTCTCACTTCATCTCTCCCATCTTGTACTCTCTCTGCCACACCTACTCTTTCTCACTTCCTCTCTCTCCCATCCCCTACTCTCTCTCTCTCTCTCTCTCTCTCACACACACACACACACACACACACACACACACACACACACACACACACACACACACACACACACACACACACACACAAAGAGCCATTCCCCACCACTCTCTCTTGCTCTTTCTTTTCATCTTCTATGCATTATTTAGGTCTCAATAGTATGTGCGCACTATAGCATGCACACACTATCGAGACTGAAATTCAAATACTTTGAATAGTGCGTGTGCATTATAGAGAGCACGCGCTATTGAAAGCTTTGCATTAAAATCAAGCCTAAGGCTTGGTTTTGCCTTGGAGATCCAACCCAAAGGTTTGGAGTTTATAAACAGGTTTGAGATGTATTTTCCAACAAACATACAAAAAATGATTGATTTTTCTTGTGTGCTCTCCTTCAAGATTCCTCGTGGTTGGGCATCGATAAGATCAGGTTACATGACATTGTAGGTCTCTATGTTAGCTAAATAACCATATAATTTATTTTTAATTTGAACTAATTTAAGCCTTTCATCTATAATTTCTTTTGAATGTATGTTCATTTTTTGTCAAAAACCACCATGTACTAATTGGGCTACAGATTTTAGCTCGTTCATCGAATTTTACAACAACTTAGTTTTTAAGAAACGAGATTCCATTCTAAATACTTTGAAAAAAAAAGTTTTGATTTCAGATTAGTTTTCTATTATTTCTAGGGGGAGAACACAAATATTTCATGTTTTTGGGATGTGTCTAGTTAAAAAATTCATTAAAAAAAATACACATAATAAAATTACCCGAAAAATCTGGGATAAACTACATAGTGTTAAGTAACTTTTGACTAGAGTGATTAAAGAATTTCAAAAAAAAAGTTAAAATTTTAGGGGGGCCACATTTTGTACTGTGTTATGTTTTTCTGGAATAAATAGTACCACTTTTTTTGGGCCCCTTTTTTGAGGACCTAAAACTAAGCCATTTTGGAAAAAAATTAGTAGTTTAGAAACTAGATTAAAAGGACTACGAATTTTGCTTTTGTCATATCTTAAAATTTTGAGCGTAACTATCTTCAAATTCTTGTTGAAGTTTAGAAATTGCTAATTTTAGAAAAAAGGTGTCCACTTATACCCCTCTTTTGGCACCACAACTTGGTGCACTTACCCATTATGCAAATAAATTATCATATCAAGATGTTAAAAAAAAGATATACCAAAAGGTAGGATTTGTGCATTATTTAGAAAGCTTGGTGAACAAGATACTATTAGAGAGGGTACTAAATAGTTCCCCATCCATTGGTGCATACACGATGGTATTAGAAATAATTTTTGGGATAGATGGTGGATGGTTTTTGATGCCCCTTCTTGCAATAATCACGAGGTCCCAATGTATTTCTTAAGAAAATTGTATTGTGAGTTTGTCCTTGGGGAGATCCCCAATTATTTTGATATATTAGACTCTCAGGGTAGAGGTGGGGGGTCATCATTTTATAGGCCGGGGGTACATGATGACCCTAATGTAGTTAGGGCACCTGTGGTCAAGCCACAGGGTGAGCATGTGACTATTCCTTCAGTTGTAAAGGAACATGTACAGGCCAACACTCTAGGGATTATTAGTGCTTTGACGCAGACCCTCATTCATTGGACAAGTCCATTAGTTGAGGACGAGCCTTCTGCACATCACAGTCACATGTGCACATCATGCAGATCCTTATGCACATTTGGCAGTCATGCTAAAGATGGTGCAGATGATGGGCTAGTGACTGATCAGTTCTTGAATGAGACATTTGGCATTGACAAACAGTTAAATTACAATTATAATAAACTAATTTTATCACATTTCATATGTATAGTGAAAGACTAATTAATTAGCATGTATTGACATTGTTCAAAATTCAGGGTTAGAGTTGTGGTGGCCCTAGTAGCGATTCCCTGGCCCCATTTTTCATCTTGTTGACAAGTCCAGAGGTATGTATCAATTTAATCATTTAAATGAATACATATATTTATTAAGTAATCATATTAAGAATTGACAAAACAATTTATGCATGTTCATCATTTCTCTACAGGACCATCGACATTCACTACAAACTTTGAGCTTATACATGACACAAGCTTCATAGAGGTACATTTTTTTCATGTTAATTTAATTCATTTGATTATATTTGTCACATGTTTCATGTTACATTTAGCATGTATTGTATGACATGCAACTCTTGACATTTGAGACTCCTCTGTCGGAATTTTCAAATGGGAAGAGTACTTCTGAGGGGGGGGGTGAATCAGAAGTAACCATTTTTTTCTTTTCAACCCCTTAACAAAATTTAACTGAAATAAACACGCATGCAAGTAAATAAACATAAAATGAGAACATGCATCAACACATAATACAAGAGATTTTGGTGATCCAGAAACCCTCCAGGAATAAGAAGGTGAAATTGGGGTGGGGATGACACCCACAAAAATTTACTGTAGCAATGAGTTCAACTACTTCTGATGGTTTGTCCTGTAAAAGGCTTTACACTGTGTTAATAGTGACCTGTTGAAAGGATTTAAAAACACTTTACAAGAAGTGTCACCCTGTTAAAGGATTTACATAAAGGCTGTTAAACCCACCTAATACATAGGATTTTCTTGACCTTCTCCAAAGGCTCTCCTACCTGGTTGTTAAGCTAACCTATCACCATAATATTTTATCCTCTAATACAATTGTGAAAGAGTGTTAGAACATTTAACCTGATTGAATGCAATCTCGAATTGCTGGTTTCAAGCACTTGATCTAGTCTTTCTCTTTTGATCTCTACTAGATCTGATCTCTAAATATGTCCCCTATTCTGTTCTAACTAACTGGATATATAGATGCTATCCCTTTTCACTAAGTCTTTTCTCTTCACACTGAAATTCCACTATAGTCTCCCCTTTTTTTTTACTCTCTTTTTCAATGGTACATTCATTCTCCTTATAAAGAATGCAAATACTTAGGATTAGGTATGGATCTATGATCCAAATTGAATCTCAAATTCTTTCTCATACTTTGCATTTTTCTTATTGGTTGCATGCCTTCACCATTTTTCTAATTGGTTGCATGCAAATTTCATAGGGAATGCAAACGACTCATCCTTATCCTTTTTCTCCTATGAAATTTCTCTAAGTTGGCTCCAAAAATGGTTTACATCTTAGTTTGTGCAAGTACAAACTCTTATGTTGATTCTACGTTGCTCGACACATGGAGTATTGTTGATGCTTGACACACACTATTTCTGGATTTCTCAGTACCAACTATGTTTCCTAGTGTAGACACCTAAATTTGTCCAATCACCATTATCCTAACCAATTAAATAGATATTTATTATTTATTTAATTACCCTACCTTTAATTAAATAAATTTACATTTCTTTAATTATATTTTCCTTTCCTTGATTTAAATAAACTAAGGTTTGTTTAAATCCTAGCCTTTCCTTGATTTAAATAAACTAAGGTTTATTTAAATCCTAACCCATTAACTTTAATTAAGTACTTCATTTACTTAATTAATCCTTGCCTAATCCTACTTGGAATTAAATATTGGATTTAATCCTATTTGAGCACATGGCTCCTAACTTTAACCCTCACCTAACCTCACTTTCCTAACCTAACCCATCATGCCAAACCTACCCACTTCCTAATCCTGCTTACTTTTCCTAATCACCTAGCTAATTCCCTTTTAATCCTAAGTATGTGCTCACACATGTATGAGGAATCCTTCACATGTGTGTGAGGGATGTTCACACTTTCCACACCCCTCATGCCTTTCATGCCTCTTGCATGTTTGTTCCCCTTCACTTGAGAGTCAAGTTGTCTCACACATGTGTCTCACACTCCTTGCACATGTCACCATCAAAGTTGCTCACACATGTGTTAGCATCTTCCCCCCTTTGAATGGTCAAAAACCCTAATCCACATGGAGTCTACTTGGCCTCCACCTCATTGACACCTCATCGATCCTGAGAGATCCTAGCCCTTCATCTTGCATTCAATCTTAGCTATCCATTGTATCTCATTTCCTATAAAAGGAGAGCTCTCTACTCATTAATAACAAGCACCATCTACCTCATTGTTATGCTGCAAGAATTATGAGCAACAACATCCCACAACAATAAAATCATCTACACTTGATGATTTCATGAGGTTTGCATATGTGCTATTTTGAATATTTTATACTCTTTTGATTTCATGTTATGTTTAGTTACATGTTCTCTTTCATATTTTGAGGTTTGCATAATCATGTAGGAATAGATGTTAGTTTCTTAACGTTTTATTTCGTTTATTACATTTTTATGCAATACATTTTGGCACAATCCTAATCCTCCAAAATTCACATCATCCCCACCTCATAAGGGGTATTTTTCATCGTTCATGGCTAAGTGTAAAGAACAAGATAAAGTGATCCAATCACCCAAAGTCATACCCCCAATTCCATCTCAAGACCTTCCTCCAAAGCATGCCATTATAGATTCCTCTCTAGATCCGAGCATTTCTCCATCCCATCATTCCCTTATCCCTCAAGATCCATTTATCCCTCTTAGTCTATCTCATGATTCCCTTCCTAATCAAGATCAAGACATTTCATGTACCGCACACCTTACTAATTCCACTCCATCTCAAGAGTTAGCATCCGTAGATCCTCCACTTTATGAAGAGGTTCCTTCCACTCCATCGACTAATCCTCCTCCATGTCAAGATCAAATCACTCCATCTCATGGTTCCATTTCCTCCACTCCATCTCATGATCCTATTCCATCTCATGATCCACTCATTTCATTACATGATCCTCTTGTAAGTCAAGATTAAAGCACCCCTTCATGTGCCTTTCATGATCCCACTCCATCTCAAGATTCAATTATCCCTCATAATCCCCCCCATGATCCTAATCCTCCACATGATCCTATCACACCCGTCCAATCTACTCATGAACCCCATCTACCTGGACTCGCATCTTGTATTGAAAATAATAAGTATCCCATTACAACAATAATGTCTCAAGATGTTGGTATGCCTTCCACCTCTTCCAACTCCAAAATTCCTCCCTCCCAACCTAAAGCTTCCCATAATTCATCTACCAAATCCATTTTGGGACCTTATATCCATATCCCCATTCCTTCCTCACTTCGATCCATTCTAGGTCCTTATGTTCCATAGCCATACCCTTCATCCCTTCCATCCATTTTGGGTCTTGACATACATCCATCCACCATATCCATGTTTTTTGCTTCATCCCCTCATGGTTATAGTAAAGATCAACAAAGGCACACATCCTTGAATTCCTTCCAATATTCGCCATCCATACACTCTCCATCTCATTTATCTTCGTGTGCCCTTACCATGGCCAATGGAAGCAAATTGGATGCTATAGAAAAAGAGCATAAAACTCAAAATCCACAAAAATCCAAGGATCAACATGTCCCCTCTAAAAGACATGTCCAAGAAAAGACAAATATGATCCAAAACAAAATCAAAAGGCTACAAAGGCTAAACATAAAAAATGCAAAATTTGTGTGGATCCCAAAGCTACTAAATGTAGCAATGAATCTCAAAGAAAGATTCCAAATGACATCCAATTATTCTAATCCAAAGGCTTCCCTCATGCATAAATCACCCAAGCTTCCATTTTCCAAATCCATTTTGGGTCCTTATATACCCAAATCCACCATCCTAAATTCATCGTCTCCTTCATCCATTTTGGGTTCCTATATCCCAAAATCCAAACACACATATCCTCCACAATTTCCTCCTTTCCATCACCCTTCAAGGTGTGTTCCAATGATGATTTTTTTGTCTCCTTCATCCACTCATTCACAAGTCTTCCAACCTAGCATCCATCCACCATGTCTTCCTCCCACCCAATCCACCCCTTTAATCCAAACATTTTAATAGGTCATTGCCCTCCATTCCCCAATCCACTTCATCCTCCATTCACTCTCCTACCAACATCTATGAGAAACTATTCCTTGAAAATAACAAAGAAAGAGACACAAAATATCAAGGGATACCATCCATGAGAATAGATGCTTGAGTCCTCCCTTCATTTTCCTATCATGCATTCATTGCCTTCCTCTTTTGCTTATCCATCCATTCACTTTTCCTCTTCCACTTGCACTCTACATTGGGGGCAAGCTCCATCCATACCAAACTTCCATACATCTCTTCCATACTTCCATATACTTGTTCATAATCCTTTTCCATCTTTGATCTTGACTTTCACTTTCCTTTCATCCATCCATATGCACTTTCCATGTCCCTTTCTCCTTATCCATACATGATCCTATATACTTCCATAATCCTTTCATATCTTTGATCTTGACATGCTATCCATATCTTTCATTCCATCATCTTTGTCATGTTCATCCATTTTCCATCCATACTCCTACATAATTTCATGCTCCTTTCATATTTCTTTGGTCTTGGTTATGCCTTCCATTTCATCCACTTCATATCCCACATGTCATCCATACCCTCCATATCATTACCTCTTTTCCATACCCTCTCTCCCATATCCCTTATTCATTCAACTTTCATACCCATGCTCGTGATCACTATTAGAGGCACAATACAAAAATTTTCATACATGCTTTGGAAGAGCACATGCCATCTTTTCCTCCATACGCTAGCCTTCATTCCATCTTTCCATTTCCACACATCCTTTCCTACCATCTTTTCTTCCATTTTCCTATCCTTGGTATGGGGCATGTGGACTCCTTCAAAACATGGTCCTTGGCTCATATCCTTTTCCCTCATATCCTTTCACCATTCCTTTCATCCACCAACTCACATTTCTTTTCCTCCATTTACCATGCCTTGGCCCTCCCTTGTCATTGGTCCTAATTCATTTTATCTCACATTCATTTCATCAATTCATTTCTATCCATCCTATCCATTCTATCCTACATTCATTCATATCACAATCAATCTAATTCTTTCATTCACTTCAATCAAATTCATTTATCCTCTATCTCCATCAATGTTTCCTTCTTCTAATCCTTTCACATCAAATCAATTATACTCTTATCATTCTTCATCCTATCACCATCATTCTTCCAATCTTATCCATGTTCATTCTTCCAATTGTATTTCAATTTCATTATTCATCCAATCTCCATAAAAAAAAAAAATCTCACTATGCAATCAATACTAATCCAATCAATCTAATCTTGTAATCTTGTACATCAATCCTTAATCAATTCATCAAATTTGACCCAATTAACTAATAATCCATTAACCATATTCAAACATTATCATTGGATGGATCCTTCCCAATCCTTGGATGTGCATTATGCTTATCGTTAGCTTTGCCATCCTTAATCAATCATCATGAATAAGTCCATTCATGGGTTTTAAACTTGTCTAGGGGCAAATTTTTGCTTTGCTTTTGGTTTATTGTGCATGATTGCTTGTTACTTGTCTGCATTAGTATTTTTTGCATTTATTATGGTCTTTTCATCCTATTGTCCTAGGAATCATGGTCTTCCATATCATGGTTTCATAAGGAATATGTTTGTATTATACCCCTATTTTCACATAGTTGACACATTGTCATCTTGGTTCCTCATACCTTGGTGCATAGTATTGAGTACAATATCAAACTTAGGTTGTTCACACCATTGCAGCATAACTTTATCACTCTTATCATTTTTCCACTCTTGTCCGTCCTTCCATCCATTTTGAGAGAACATCTGTGTTCACCTAACCCACATGTCCTCTTGAGGGGTCATACCTTTCCGCCCTCATCATCCTTCCTCATCCTTCCATGATTGGTGCATCATGCTACTAGTCTTATCCTCCTAGTCACTATATTTTATTCTTCTTTGATATAACATTACTAATGCTATATCAAAGAGGGGAAAAATGTAGACACCTAAAATTGTCCAAATCCTAGTTCCTAGCTAATTAAATAGATATTTATTATTTATTTAATTACCCTACCTTTAATTAAATAAATTTTACATTTATTTAATTATGTTCACATTTTCTTGATTTAAATAAACTAAGGTTTATCTAAATCCTAGTCTTTCCTTGATTTAAATAAACTAAGGTTTATTTAAATCCTAACCCATTCATTTTAATTAAGTACTTCATTTACTTAATTAATCCCTTTCCTAATCCCACTTGGAATTAAATATTAAATTTAATCCTATTTGAGCACATGGCTCCTACCTTTAACCCTCACCTAACCTCACTATCCTAACTAACCCATCTTGCTAAACCTATCCACTTCCTTAATCCCGCTTAATTTTCCTAATCATCATTGCTAATTACCTTTTAATCCTAAGTGTGTGCTCACACATGTGTGAGGGATGTTCACACTTTCCTTACCCCTCATGTCTTCCATGCCTCTTTCACACTTGTCCTCTTGCAGGAGAGTCAAGGCGTCTCACACATGTGTGAGAGACCATGCTTCTCACACCTCTTGCACACTTGTCCTCTTGCATGAGAATCAAGGTGTCTCACACCTCTTCCACTTGTCCTAGACATGTCACCATCGAAGGTTTCTCACACATGTGTGAGCATATTGCTCCCTTTGAATTGGTCAAAACCCTAATCCACATGGAGTCTACTTGGCCTCCACCTCATGGATGCCTCATCGATCCTAAGAGATCCTAACCCTTCATCTTGCATTTAATCTCAGCCATCCATTGCATCCATTTTCCTATAAAAGGAGAGCCCTCTCCTCATTTCCTCAAGCACTATCTACCTCATTGTTATGCTGCAGGAATTGTGAGCAACCACATCCCATAAGCAAGAAAATCATCTCCACTTGGTGAATTGTGAGGTTTGCATGGTGCTACTTTGATGTTCATGTTATCTTTATTTTGCATGTTCTCTTGCATGATTTTGAGGTTTCATAATCATGTAGGAGTATGCATTAGTTGCTTAATGTTTATTCTATTTATTATATTTTTATGCAATACACCTGGTTTTCTCGGCACCTGAATGATTTTGTTACTCGACATATGAATAATTCCTGGATCACTTGGCACATACTATATTGTAATATGCTCAGTAGTAACTATGACTCAACACCTATCAAAATTTTGGCTCGACATCTATTGTGTACTTGACATGTACGATGAA
This sequence comes from Cupressus sempervirens, assembly GCA_028749045.1. NCBI lineage: Eukaryota > Viridiplantae > Streptophyta > Pinopsida > Cupressales > Cupressaceae > Cupressus > Cupressus sempervirens. The sequence goes on along the minus strand of CM053789.1, from coordinate 820,510,197 downwards.
AATGGTTAAGTGTGTTGACACTCATTTGTCAATACTTTTTATTTGACCAACAATGTACCCCTTTGACATGAGTGTCAAAAACACTTAACTAGGCATTTATGAACTTAGTCTAATTGAGTACATTCTTTATTTTCTTGGCTTACATGCAAAATTTCAAAAAATTGTGAGTAGCAATATACCTTATAACTCCACTATGTTGATTATGCTTTTGAAATTAAAATTCTGTGCCAATGTGCCTGATCCTCTCTATCCTTTGACCCGTTTCCACATTCTGACCCTATATACTATATTTGATCTATGTGATGTGCTTGTATTCCATGTGATTACAACAAGTTTACATCTCTTCTTCACTTCTTTATTCCTTGTCTCCCCTTTTTGGCTATTTACAACCATTCCACTTTATTCTCAAAATGAATGAAAGAATGTAATCATAATGATCAAAATTTGTCAAAATTTGGTAATCACCCATAATATCTACATATCTCCTCCTTTTCTGATTACTCCACCTATAATATATCTCCCCTTTTGTTCATTCTCCCCCTTTTTGACACTAATGTTAGAGGGTTTTATGGAGTAATACCATGTTTGGCCAAAAATGAGCTGTTGACTTCAAGGAGTATCTTCAGAGCTACATCCCAGTTGTTTAATACAATATCCAATGACTTGTGTTGGATTTCAAGCTCTGCTACTAGGTCTACAAGTCCTTCATGTGTAGAAAGATTGGGATCTTTCTTCAGGACTATCTTTGCATACATTTGCTCCTTGTGAAGTACTTCTAAGTGAGGGGTGATGGAGGATTGAATTTGCATTAACTTAGCTTTTATATTAGCCTTCTCTGTTGATAATACAACTAGTTCCATTTGAGTATGAAGCCTCTGAGAAAAATTCTTTTCACTCTGAGCTGGATAGATTTGGAGTTGCATATTAGAAATCTTTAGATTTCTCTCCAAGCTCATTATTTTCTGGCTAGTCTCATGTGTGAAGTTTGAAAAATCACACAGTTTATTGTAAAGGGAGAATATATTCCTTAATACAATTTTAACCCTATCTATTTTCTTACCCAGATCAACTTGTCCCAGTATGATAGTATTTACTATCTTCTCTTTGACCTTTCCTTGGAATTTCTTTTCTAACCATTCCATTAGTTTAGCATTGGTGTCATGGTCCTCATTTGTTACCTGATCAACTATATCTAATAGTTGCTCTATAATTGGTCTTGATTCATTTGGAGACTATAGACTGAAGGCATCCATGAATATGTCCTTGATTTCAGTAAATGCTTGCCCATATTTGTAATCCTTTCTAAGTGCCTCTTGTCTCCTTCTTCTATCCAATGCACTCTAAATTTCATTCATCTTTTCCTCAGTGAGAGTACTAGATTCATAATAGGGTATCTTTATTTCTTCATCAAGCTCAGGAATTCCATAATGAATTGTCCTAGCTACCCTAGTGGAGCTCAAGCCTGGTGTTCTAATTTGTAGTTCTAGTGTTCTAGTGGTCGACTGCTGAAGATTTTTTGTTGGAGTACCTATTTTTGGTAGTTCAACCAAAGTTTGTATTGTAGATTCTTCCTTATCTCTGGTCTCTTCTTTCTCTTCAGTTTGTTTCTCTTCTTTTACCATTTTGGTTGGGGGTGTACCTATTGACTATACTGATTTGTCTTTATCATCCCTTGCTGCTGCACTCGGCTCCTGAAGTGCAACTATGAATTCTTTTGGTGGAGATGGTGGTGGAAGAAGTAAAAGTCCAGTAGATTGTATGGTCACAGGTGGTTCTTATGTTTGCACCTTGTTTTCTTTTTAGCTACTACCTTTTGGAGTTCATCAACACTGACCAATATTGGGTTTGAACATAGCCTAGCCACTTGTGTTGATTGGTCAAGGATCTTCTCTAGATCCTCTACAGTTAATGGATTGATGTTTTGACCAAAAGTGTCAATGACATCTTTTATCTTGATTGTCTCTGCAGGTGTGATGGTAGAACGAGAAGGGCTAGGAGGTGGTAGTTGTGTGTCCTGTACACTCTGTTCCTATTGCTCAACTGTCCCCTTTTCTTATTATTTACCAATTTCCTCCTTCTTTTCTTCTCCATCCTTCTCTTCTTCCTCTACTTCCTTATCCTCTACCTTCTTTCTTCTTGCTTCTTTTATTTCCTTTGCTTTGGCACTTGCTTCTACCTCGTATTCTTCATCAAACATATCATTAATTTTCTTGTAAATAATTTTCCATACTTTTGTGGTTTTTCTCACAACCTCTTCAATTTTATTTTGTAAAATACTAAATGCCCTGTATTTGGGAGTAAATATACTATTGTGCCTTTTGACTACATTTATTATTTGACTTTTAGTCAAATCAAGCAACATCCTTGCTAAGGTAGACTCCCTTATTTCTTTCTTAGTTTGTAGACAAAAATGCCATTGTCCCTCTAGAATCTTATATAATTCCTTTGGAAATGAACTATCTAGTTCAAGAGGTGTATGTTTATATTCTGCCATCATATTATAGACATATATCTCTATTTTATTTTTTGCATTTTTTGTGAGCTTATTAAAATTTACATTCTTCAAATCATTTAAGTCTCCATTCCTAATCTTAGCACATAATTTATTAATGGAAGACTTTGGGGAATGACTTACCACTTTAAATTGACTGTGGTCTTCTAATTCTATCTTTTCTTCCTCTGAATCAGGTTGTGCCACAAATTTTCTTCTTTTCTTTGGCTCTTCTTTAGTTTTCTTGGCGAATTCCTTCCTCTTCCTTTGCCTTTTGTGTAGTAGCCCTTGTAGTGGCTCTAGTTGTAGGCTTTTTGGGTGCAGGCTTTGTCACCTTTTTTGGCTTGGGCTGAGCAATAGGTGGTGCTTTTTCTTTTCTCTTGGTGGCCTTGGTTTTGATGGGTGTTTCCTCAACTTCTTCTTTCTTTGCATCTTCCTCTTCATCTTCTCCTAATCCTTGAGTCAATTGTAGAGACTCTTGTTTAGGCTTGTCTCCTTCATTGTCATCTTCTTCTTTGTCATCACTTATTTCTTCTGCTTCTTTTGCCTCTCCAATCTCTACCCCAAATTTCTTTTTGATCTTCTTAACCATTTTATCTTTCTTCTTTACTACTATGGCTGTTTTGAGGTTTGTTATCACCCTTGATTTGACAACATCATAAGTTCCAAAGTATTGTGCAATTTTATCAATTTCTTCTGCAAGCAATGCTGTAATAGCTGCTGATGCCTGATCCACATCAAGTTCATACCCCAATGGTCTAAGCCATCTAACTCTAGGGATGACTGCTTGTATGTAGGTACAATCAATATCCACTAGAAAACAAATGTCTTTTTCATGTTGCTCCACTAATGAGACTAGAATTCTCACTCTCTGTTTCATCTATTATTTGAAATCCTCAAAATAACTAGTCATTTGGGCATCAAAATTTTCACCCATTTGATCGATGAAACCATTTATCGGATCAAAAATCATCTTATTTGGATCCCATCTCACCTTCCCTACTAAGGGGAATACTTTCATAATGTAGAAAAAAATGCAAATCAATACTACACCAAATTTTCATTGAGCCTCTTTGGATATCCTTATGGCTCCCAAGTTCTCATCTATTTGTTGCATCATCAATTCTGCAAGATCATAAGTGTGATCCTTTTTTACTAGCTTGTAGGCAACATCTGTAGCTATGCAGGGTACACTGTTTAACTTGTAGGATTGACAAAATTTGTGAGATATAATTCTCACAGCAAAATCTAGTAGGGGATCTTTGATGGTGTCAATTGTCATACCCCTATTGTTCTACTTGGCACTAGTGTTTTTCTCAATTGCCTCCCTCTTATCACTCCTTAGGGTTTTGGGCCGATCTAGGGTTGGAATACCAGTAACCCTATGTACAGTATTCTTTGTGAACTTTACTAGCCCAATTTCTAACCAAAAAGCTCCATCATGGATTTTGCTCAGCACAATGCGTATCCATTCTGTTTTAAAGACAATGGGGAAAACTAGGGTTTTGGTCAGACCCTTCTTCTCAACTATGGAGAATTTGTCTTTAAGTATCCCATTTTCACAGAGTTTATCAAATGCATTGAAAATCTCCAAATCTCCTATTGCACCTATCTTATAGTTATAACATTTTTTTACATCCTGAACCATTACTACTTTATCAGGAATCATGGATAGGGCACCAATGGGATCATTTTTGTAAGCAAATTCGGGATGGGTCTGAACTTTGGTTGTTTAACTTCATTACTAACTAGTTGGATTTCCAATCCTTCCTTTCCCTTTGTAGATTTAGAACCAGATGCCATCTTTAACTGAACTAGGGTTTACTATTTAAACTAACTTTTCAAACTGCATAACTCGGCTCTTGAATGAAATACCTAGTAAATCGATGCAACTAAGTTGGGTTGCTGTTGATTTGTTGTAAATCACCTTTTGATCATTGGGAAATTGCTTAATCGCTCTACACATCTTTGCTTTTTGTTCGTATGATAAAAAATAAATGATTTTTACCTTTTATTAGGCTTAAAACCTAGCATTTATTGCTTTCGTGCTTACAGCTATCACTCGACTTCCAAAGGATTTTCCAACTCAACATCAACTATATTTCATTCATTCAGCAACTACTATCTCATTTCACTTGGCATCTACTAATCTTGTTAATTGCTTGGCAACTACTAGTAAGTCTTACTCGGCAGCTACTAGACTGTTTAGCTCGGCATGTACTATAGTTTTACTAGGAAACCAAAGGCAACTCAACATCATCTTTCAACTTTTATCCTGACATCTTTACTTATGCAAATTTCTTCTTTGTAGTGTTCCTATGTTCTTTTTGGGCTGATTTATGATACATCTTTATATGTATCAGCCCCATATGCCTTTCTAGTGCTTAGTTTGTTGAGGTGTGATCACTTGACCTCTTGGGTGAAGTGATCTCTCCATTTGATGTGCTGCATTCACCTTTCTTCTGTCATGTCTTCTTCATATCTTTCATGATGTGTTCCATATCAACTTTTTCTTTGCCCTTGTTAACTTCGGTCTTGGGTGCCTTGGCCTTTGTTGGACAGTTCCTGCTAACATGTCCAAATCTTTAAGCAACTAAAACAAGTAATTTGACTCAACCATTTGCTGTAGTTTCCCTTGAAGTGTGTTCTTATGCAATTCTAAGCTATGTGACCATATTCCTAACAGTAGTGACAACTTTGCCTTGTATTATATTCCCAATTGTAGTGATGTGCATAGTTGTTTTTCCTTGTAGGCTGATTAGGTGTCCACATAGGCTTTGATCTGCATTCAGATGCTCTATGTCCATATTTTTTGTAGTTGTAGTAGTGACCCTCAAATCTTAGTGTTCTCATGGTCTTGGTTTTGCAGTCTTGTGCTAAGTGTCTTTGTTTTTTGCACTTCTGACAGAAATTTGCATATGTAGGCTTATCATGCTGATAATTACTCTTACTTCTGCACACATTAGAGGTATGTCCCTTTTTACCACAGAAATGACAAGTAGGTTTAGTGTTCTTACCTCTGTTTCTTGTTTCTTTTGCAGCTTTAGATGATTCTCCTTGTTCAGTGCTGATGTAGCCAAGTCTTGTAGTGTCATTACTAGCCCTTGGTGATTTCATCAATTGCTCAAAGTATTTGATGGCCTCATTGGGTTTTTTGTAACTTTCTATTATTTCCTTTTCTCTATCCAATTCATTCTGCAATTGTTCATTCTATATTTTCAAGGTGGAGATCTCAATATCTTTCATCTTTAGCTCATGATGAGCATTCATCATCTGGCTTAAGGTGTCTAACTACATGTTTGAAATCTTTTCAAATTCAATTATCTTCTCTTCCAGCTTATTGATGAGATTTTTCTTGTCATCTTCTACCATGGCTTTATCTTCAATAGCTCTTTTCTTTTGTTTAATCACTTCACAAAGCAATATGGCTTGTGATTCTTGTTCAAGCTTGAGTAATTTGATTTCTTTAGCTTGTGCTCTATTTTTCTCCATTAATTCTAATATTGCTACATCAAATTCCTTGGAATCTCCCTTGGAAAATACGTGTGTGGTGTTAATCTCCTTGTAGTGTATGTCATTTTCAGCTATGGCTATCTCCTTTCTTCTTTTCAAAGATTTTCTCAGTTCCTCCATGGCTTCCTCTACTTTGTGTAGAGCTAGTTGCACATCGATCACCTGATTGTCAATGATCTTCTCAAGTTTGAAAACTTCCATCTTCTAACCTTTTTCTCCAAGCTATTAGGCTTCTCCTTGTGAGAACTAGAAGCTACATGCATCAACACATAATACAAGAGATTTTGGTGACCTAGAAACCCTCCAGGAATAAGAAGGTGAAATTGGGGTGGGGATGACACCCACAAAAATTTACTGCAGCAATGAGTTCAACCACTTCTAATGGTTTTCCCTGTTATAGGCCTGCCCTGTAAAATGCTTTACACTATGTTAATAGTGATCTGTTGAAAGGATTTACAAACACTTTACAAGAAGTGTTACCCTGTTAAAGGATTTACATAAAGGTTGTTAAACCCACCTAATACATAAGATTTTCTTGACCTTCTCCAAAGGCTCTCCTACCTAGCTGTTGAGCTAAACTATCACCATAAGATTTTATCCTCTAATACAATTGTGAAGGAGTATTAGAACATTTAACCTAATTGAATGCAATATGGTTTTAGGCACTTGATCTCCTCTTTCTCTTCTGATCTCTATTACATTTGATCTCTAAATATGTCCCCTATTCTATTCTGATTAACTGGACATATAGATACTATCCCTTTTCACTAAGTCTTTTCTCTTCACATTAAAATTCCACTATAGTCTCCCCTTTTTTTTTGCTCTCTTTTTCAATGGTACATTCATCCTCTTTATAAAGAATGCGAAGACTTAGGATTAGGTATGGATCTACGATCCAAATTGAATCTCAAATTCCTGCTCATATTTTGCATTTTTCTTATTGACTGCATGCTTTCACCATTTTACTAATTGGTTGCATGCAGATTTCATAGGGAATGCAAACGAATCATCCTTGTATACACTAATCTAATATGCTAGAAATACTAATTCAATGAAAGCATTTACACATTAAACTAACATAACATATAAGAGAGACAAAGAGAAGACAAACTCAAATGAGAATGTGAGCCATGGATAGGCTCTCTCAATGAGATTTGTTCTCTTGTTTTTGAGATGTGTCTATTTATGGATTGGGGATGTATGCTCAATTTCTTCAATGGTGGAGATGGGTAATGGAAAATTGGTAGCTCATTTACACATTAAACTAACATAACATATAAGAGAGACAAAGAGAAGACAAACTCAAATGAGAATGTGAGCCATGGATAGGCTCTCTCAATGAGATTTGTTCTCTTGTTTTTGAGATGTGTCTATTTATGGATTGGGGATGTATGCTCAATTGCTTGCTCAATTGCTTCAATGGTGGAGATGGGTAATGGAAAATTGGTAGCTTTGTGAGCTCTCAATTTGGCATTATAAGGGTATGGGTATGGATTTTGGCTCTCAAAAGGGCATGATAACTTTAGCTCAAGGATTGTTATTAAATGGCTTGGGAGGGGATTCAATTTATAGGCTAAGGGCTTGAGGGATGGAGGGCTAAGATGCAAGGAGAGATGAAGGCTTAAGGAGGGCTAGGATGCACTCAAAAGAGAGTACATGGATTGTGTTTGTTTAGCACCAATGGGAAGGTGACACTTGTCACAAGGAGGATGAGTGTGAGAGGGTAGGGTAAGGGGTTGGTTAAAGGCATGATGAGTGGGGTTGAGTATGTAAGATAGATGTAAGAGGAATGAGTGTGGAAGATGGATGTAAGAGTCATGAGTGGGCTTGTAAGAGTCTTTTATGGTTTGTAAGAGCACTCATGACTTGGTGGTTGGGTTTTTTGAGGGGAGACTTTGATTTGGTTTAGGAAAGTCTTAAACTTGTTTAGGGAATGTGACAACATTAGGGGGTGGATTAGGCTTGGGTTTAGGATTAGATTAAGGATGTTAGAGATGTGCAAGTGGATGGCATTAATGAGGGTGGGTGAGTTAGTGGCTAAGCTTGGTTAGTATGGGTGGATGGGGTGGATTAGGATAAATGGAGGATTAGGGATAGGTTAGGGGTTTTTGGATTTGAGGATTTTATTTATCAAATAGATTTATTTAATAAATGGGGATTTTTGGAATTAGATAGGAGAAAATGATTTAATTGATAAATATTAGGTTATTTGATTTATCAATTAGGACTATAGATGATTAATTGAATTAATCAGCTAGGGGATGGCAAATGATTAATTAAATAAGAATTTAATTAATGATGCCTTTAGAGATGGCTAAATTAGATTACCAAAGCAGTGTAATCAAATTTAGGTGTCTACATTTTGCCCCTCTTTGACATAGTGTTGAGACAACACTATTTCAAAGAAGTTCGAGTGAAGACGACATGAGGAAGATGTTTTAGCAACAAGGTTGCCCCAGTCTTGGATAAGAAGAGGAGAGACTAGACTTAGATGATTCCCACTCAAGAAGGCAGCGGAGAGAGAAATGAGGCTTGACGGATTCTTGAAAAGTACAAGAAATCAAGATGAGCAGAGACACAGATTGGCAAAGAGGAGGGGTTGAATTAGCTCAAACTCTCACTACGGGAGAATGATAAAGGAGAATCAGAGGCACAATAGTAAAGCAAGCTTAAGACTTTCCAAGATTGGGGGGGGGGGGGGGGATGGAGGAGCAGAGCACTGTAAAAGGAATCCAGGATAGGGGGATGGATGATGGGGATGATAAAGCTGATGCAACAGGATTTCAAAGAGTCAGATTGGCGAAAGATGGGTTTCAGAGATCCCTAGGACTAGGATTGTGGATCTCGAAAGATGAGGCTTAGTGGATTGATTTGATTGGTGGATCCCTAAGACTAGGATTGTGGATCCCTAAAGCTAAGTGTGAGGAGTGATCCAAAGAGATACTAATGCATAAGCTGGGATAGGTGCTGGATATGGATGGGGGATAATGGAGATGAAGGGAATCCATTGAAGCTTTTTGAGCGGGGGGATACTTCAAAGAGAAGTACCACCATGTAGTTGAGCACTAGATTTGCTATAGGACTGTTGGTTAATTTCCAAGGTTACCAAGAACATCAAGGCCTTTTCACCAACCGTCTAGAGGACTGATGAACTAACTCAAAATAAACACGCAAGGATTGCCCCAGTATCACACATGAATCCCAAAGGAAGCAGCATGGAAACGACACTAGGTAACCCACAAGCAGAAAAAAAAAACAAGCAAAAGACCTGATCAAGACCTTACGCTCTGATTGCCCCATTCGCAGCATACCATGATATGGAAGATCATGGAAACCTTGAGGAGGGAACAAGGAGATTGCTTAGAAAAGATATTTCAAGACCCAAAAGGAAGATCCCAAATCAAAAGAAAGTAAAAATCCAAAAGAGAACCGTTTGCGAATGAGATGGGTAGGATGAGGTACTAACGGACCAAGATCAGACATGAGGAAAGCTATATCCTACAAGGATCTATCAGAGAGCACCTAAGCTGATGGATCTAGATGAGTGATGCGTCTGGCAAGTTGAACTAAGAAGGATAATACTTTGGTGATAGGAAATCTAGCTAAAGGATGCATTGGAATAGCTAACCAAGATGTGTGATGTGTGCAAGATGCTGATCAAGGACGAACTGACACGAACGCTGGATAGATAGAATGGTACTAAGCTAAAGAGGATGTACAAGCTGACAGACCAAGATATGTTACAAATGTACAAGTTTGTTCATGTTTTGGTTTTTGTGAGATGGAAATGTTTGTGAAGGGTGGGATGTCTGCAATAGTTGATAGGTGGATAGTTAGATGGTTTGTGAAAAGCTTAAGTGAAAAGGGGGTTCTTTGTGTGCATGTGATAGGATACAAGCTAGGATACAAGCTTATTTACAAGCTGGAATATGGTACAAGCTTTGGACATGATTCAGCTATATACAAGGTATGGTACAAGATTTACAAGGTATAATACAAGCTTTGGTACAAGATTTTACAAGCTGAGGTACAAGATTTACAAGCTCCATTAGATTTTGGATATTTGGTTGGAACACCAAGGGAACAAGCAGGTTGTTTATGGGATGGTGGGTGGATGGATGAGGGATAGGATAGTGATAGATAATGGATTAGTCTTTAGTACACAAGGCGCCTGAATTACCAGGTTTTCACCAAGGTACCTATCCAAGGCGCTTGAATTGCCAAGTTTTCACCATTGGACGCTTGTTTCTCTTTACTATTTTTTTGTATTTTTCAAAAGCTAGGTATACCAAGGATCTTCAAGCATAGAACTTCTTGAGATGAATGATGTTAGTAGGATCATTCAAGAGTTCTCCTTTTGGTGTAGATAACTGATAGGCTTCGGAGCCAAAGGATGTAGTGACAACATAAGGACCGAGCCATGTAGGTTCAAACTTGCCTTTCTTTTCTCGATCTACTTGGACTTTCATGTTTTCTTTGAGGACCATGTCACTTGGCTGAAAGTGTAGTAGAAGCACCTTCTTATTGAAATTCCTTTTGAGACGAGTTTGGTAGACTGTGAGATGGTCATAGGCTTGTTGTCTCTTCTCGTCTAAGAGATCTAGCTGGGTGAGTCGAGCTACTCTGTATTCTTCATCTGATATTTGCCCTCGCAAAGATATGCATAGTGAGGGAAGTTCAACTTCTATAGGTAATACTGCTTCGACACCATAGACTAGGGAGTATGGAGTTGTTCCTGTGGATGTGCGGAAGGAAGTTTGATAGGCCCATAGAGCTGGATTTATTTGTAGGTGCCAATCGCAGCCAGAATCATTGACAACTTTCTTTAGGATTTTGAGAAGGGTTTTATTAGTTGCCTCTGCCTGGCCGTTACCTTTTGGGAAATATGGGCTAGAAAAGCGGTGATGGATGCAAAGGGAGGTGCATAATTCTTCCATGTTGAGATTTTCAAAGTTACCTCTGTGGTCAGTGAAGATGGTGGATGGGATGCCGAAGCGGCAAACAATGTGGTATAAGATGAACTTGGAGACCTGAACTCCTGTAGCTGAGACTAGGGGGATTGCTTCCACCAATTTAGTGAAATAGTTTGTAGCTGTTATTATCCATTTATGTCCATCAGATGAGAGAGGTGTGATAGTTCCAACTAGATCAAGGCCCCAACAGGCGAAAGGCCAAGGTGGTGCAATAGGCTGTAGATCTTGTGCTGGAGCGTGCACAAGATTTGCGTGCTGCTGACATGGGAGACACTTTCTGACAAATTCACAGGAGTCTTCTTCAATGGTAGGCCAATAGTAACCTGATCTAAGGATTTTTTGTGTTAGGACAATACCCCTCGTGTGGGCACCGCAAAGTTTGGAATTTTAATGCCATCGTGGCCTCGTTTTCATCTAAACATTGAGAGAGGGTATCGTGATAACCCTGATTATATATGGTATTGGCTATGATGACATAGCAGGATGATTTTTGAATAAGTTTTTGGCATTGGGTGCATGTGAGGTGAGGGGATATGATACCATCATTAAGGTAAGCATGAATTTCATGGTACCAAGGGGATTGGGGACCAACCAAGATACAAACACAGTTTGAATCCTCATTTGCATAGGTGGGTGTGAGAAGTTGCTCGACTAAAAACTCATACTACATAGCTTCTTGGGGAATTTCCAAGAGCGAGTCGATAGTGGCCATGGCGTCTACTGCCTTGTTCTGCATTCGAGGCACTTGTGTAAACTAAAGCTTTGTAAAATGCTGGGTTAGCTGATCAACTAGCTCTTTGTAGGGTAATAGATTTTCATCTTTGGTTTGATATTCATTTAGGACTTGCTTGATGATGAGCTAAGAATCGCCAAAGATTTGTAACTCAGTGATATTCCATTCTGCAACTATCTTTAATCCTGCTACAAGAGCTTCATATTCTGCTATATTGTTGGTACTAGGGAATTGTAGCTTGAAGGCTTTTGGAATATAATCTCCTTGAGGTGTAACCAACAATATTCCTGCCCCTGATATGCATCTACTAGAGGTGCATCAGCTAGGTGATTTGCTATAGCTTGCCCTTTGATTGCCTTTCTGTCCACATACTGGATGTCAAACTCACTTAGTAGCATAACCCATTTTTCTAGCCGACCTGTGAGTGCTGTTCTAGAGAGCATATACTTGAGAGGATCAATTTTGGATACTAGTTGGATGGTATGACTTAGCATGTAGTGGCGAAGCTTTTGAGTTGAGAAAACAACTGCCAAACAAGCTTTTTCCATAGGAGTGTAATTGAGTTCATAACCAACTAGGGTTCTACTAATATAGTAGATGGCTCTTTCTCTACCGTAGTCATCAAGCTATGCTAGAAGTGCCCCTAGAGTAGTAGGCATTGCTGATATGTACAAGATCAAGGGATGACCAGGAACTGGTGGAACCAAAATAGGGGGATTGGCTAGATACTGCTTGAGTTGATCAAAGCTACACTAACATAAAGGATCCCACTTGAAGTTCTCATTCTTCTTTAGTAAATGTGAAAATGGTGTACACTTATCTGCAAGCTGGGAGATGAAGCGCCAAATGGATTGAAGCTTTCCCTGAAGAGAGCAACGTTGTCGCAATGTCTGGGGAGAGGTCATGTCTAAGATAGCCTTAACCTTTTTGGGGTCGATCTCTATACCTCGTTTAGAAACTATGAAGCTTAGAAGCTTGCTAGATGTGACCCCAAAGACACACTTCTTGGGATTTAGCATGAGATGATATTGGGCTAACCTATCAAAGACTTTCTCCAGGTCAATGAGATGGTCCATGAAAGTGTGAGATTTGACTAGGATATCCTCCACATAATCCTCCAAAATGCTATGGATAAGATCATGGAAAATGATTGTCATAGCTCTTTGATAGGTAGCCCCAGCATTCTTTAGGCCAAAAGGCATCATGGTGTAGCAAAAGGTTCCCCAAGGGGTAGTGAATGCTGTCTTATGCTGATCCTCTTCTGAAATCTTGATCTAATTATACCAAGAAAATCCATCCATAAGGGACCGAATTTCATGTCCAGCTGTAAGATCTACAATCATATCTATGTTGGGTAAGGGAAAATCATCTTTTGGGCAAGCTTTGTTTAGATCTCTAAAATCAGTGCAGATTCTGATGTCACCGGAAGGCTTAGTGATAGGGACCATATTGGAGATCCAATCTGAGTAGTCGATAGGTCGAATAACCTTAGCAGCTAACATTCTTTCTAATTCAGCTTTGACTAGTAATGCCACCTTCGGGTGCATTTTTCTGAGCTTTTGTCTGACGGGCTTGATCTTTAGATCGATTGCAAGATGGTGAACTACAAGCTTTTGATCAAGTCCTGGCATGTCCTGATATGACCATGCAAATCGACCAAAATTCTCTTGTAAGACCTCAAAGAGGAGATCAGCTTGGTCTTGTGATAGGGATGCAACAATGTGAATAAGTCTGGGGATCTCTAAAGAACCGATGTTGACTTCTCTAGTATCCTCTATTAGAATAGAAGACACCTCTGGTCGATTATCTTGAGGAGGTAATACTAAATCCTCATGTTCTACTTGTGGTTCTGGATTTTCTTGCTGACGGGTTCTCTTCGTTGCCTTAGCTAGTCTCGAATTTACATTAGTTCTAGTTTTGGGTGCATCGAAACTAGGTTGAGGATTTTCTCCAAAATACCCCTTGGGATCTAGCTTATAGATATTGGTAGAATCTGGCTTTGTCTGCTTGTGAGGTGTTTCAACTCCCATGAATCTTAGAAGCGCTTCCTCTGATGCGAATTCATCAATATGTATGACACTTGGTTGGTCCCAATCTATGAGTTGTGGATGAGCGAGTGGTAGGTTAATGAGATGGATGGATAGTTCTCAGAGAACAGAGTCTCCTAGGAAGATTTGGTCTGGGATATCGTTGTAGGCTCTCTTTTCAACTTCCTTAGGAATGTCTTTGATTTCGACAAGGTCGCGATGGATGTTCAAAAAAGCGTGACCATTCTCGTTGGTGCCCCCAGTTGTGGGTATGCCAAAGCCAAGACCTGACTTCATTTCCCACTTATGTGCTTCGATGGGACATTGCATGCCCCTTTCTTCTAGTCCTAGTCCACCTCCTTGATAGTTCCATTTTTCACTGATGAGCTTATGTTCTTGGGGATACTTCTGGCTGAAGTAGTCAAGGCGTGCTTGATTTCTTGTAGGTGCATCCTTATGTAACCAATTGTTGATATATGGAGTGAGCTCTTCATGAAGAGGGATTTTTGAGGATACAAAGGTGGTTGGGCCAAACTGTTTGTATCGAGGAGGTGGAATCTCCTTAGCTTTGTGATATGTCGGCCATCCATGGGTATGTGGATCAAGTGGGATTGCTTCGACAACAAATGCATTTGATAGACTATACTCTCCACAGCCTTTGTTATTGATCTTCACGGTAGATAGGGTGGAGGCGAGGATGGTTTCTGGGTCATTACAAGTGTGGGATGAGCTGGCGATGGTTGTGTCGATATCAATTCTAGGGCAATGATTTGTATATGAAGCTTCAACTGTATTGCAGTAAGCAAAGGGTTCTGGATCGGCATGGATGGTCACCTCAGTGCCCTGATGCAAAAATTTGATGCACTGATGGTAGGTGGATGGAACGACCTTCATAGTGTGAATCCATGGGCGACCGAGGAGGATGTTAAATGGTAGGTTTAGATCAACAACATGGAAAACTGTCTCCTGGATGACCAACCCAACCTTGATTGGTAACAAAATAGTCCCTTCTTTGGTTCTTTCCAAGTTGTCATAAGCTTTGATGGTGATAACCTCACTGATCATATCTGCCTCAGTATACCTAGCTTGTTTTACGAATTTTAGGGTGCAAATGTTCAAGGCTGATCCATTATCTATCATTACTCTTTTCACGAAAAAATTGGATACCATGATGGCTATGCGAAGCAAAAGGGTGTGATCTGGCTCGACTGCAGGTATGTTGGTGGGTTTGAATGATAGGGCACATGAGGATGAAAGGTGTCCAACAAGATTACGAAAATCAGTAGCATTGATATCAGAAGGGACACGAGATTCTACAAGAGCACTGTCAAGGATGTCTTTGTACATAGGACTAGTGCAGAGAAGGTCTAAAATAGAGATTTGGGCTGGCATGTTCCCAAGGTGTTCCAAGATATTGTACCGAATTTTCGATGGAGCTGATGGTACTGATGAAGCTGGTGGGCCTGCGATGTTAAATCGTGCTCTTTGAGTGGTAACTGTACACTCATTGTTTGGTCCTCGGATATTGATAACATTGACAGAAGGCTCTTTCTCAGATATACAACCTATAAGGCTACCATAATCTATATAGGATGAAGTGTGGTCATTGTTCTTCCCATGCTGTTAGTTTGGCTAGCGGTTGTTGGTGTTGTTTTGGATAGGTGCTTTTCTAGGATTTTGGTTGTTGTGTGGAGGAAAAGCATTTTGATAAATCTGTAAGCCTGCATTGGGAGAGGTTTGGGCACCAACAGTGATTTCTTTTCGACCAATGAGGTCTTGCACATAATCTTTCAGTTTCATGCATCTGAGGGTGGTGTGACCGTTTACCCTATGGAACTTGCAATACTCATTATCTTTCTACCATGCAGCTTTGGATTGGCTTGGATCAATTTGCTGGGTAGGAAGAAATTTGATGAGGTTTTCCTTAGCCAATTTCTCAAAAATGACATCCAATGGCTCACCAAGGGGTGTATAGTTTCTAGGTGCGGGTTGGAATATGGGTTTTTACCCTGCAGCTACATTGATGGCATTAGCTTGATTGTTAGACCCTTGAAAGTTAGATCTTGTATTGTGGTTTTGATAGCTTTGGTTATTCCGTTGTTGGTAGTTGATAGCTTGTTGATTGTTTGTTTGATATGGTGGGTTAGACTGATTTTGGGAAGGACCAACAATATTCACATGTCTGGTGTCAGTAACCCCATCTATTGCAACATGCTTGTTTTTGTTCCAATATCTAGACTTGTCATTGGAATGTGATTGATTTTGATTGGCCTCTTTGTAAATCTTGACCACACCATCTTTAATGAATCCTTTTTCAAGGATCATTCCTTTCTCTTTGATATCTTTATAGGTTTGCAAACAGTTCATGGTCATGTGGTGAGCCAAGCTGGGATGGGCATTATCAATAAACATTTTCACCACATGGTGTTCTGGCAAGGTTTAGGATATGCGGGTGGTAAGGGTTTACCATCTTTGTAGGTATTTAGCAAGGCTTTCTCCACCTTTTTTCTTGGTGTGGACAAGATCAACTATTGATAGCTCTGTTTCAACAAGATGGGCATATTGGGCTACGAATGCCTCAGATAATTCAGCAAAGTTTTTAATTGTGCCATAGGGGATTCTGTAAAACCATTCAAGAGCTGGTCCAGCCAAACTTTTGGGAAAAAGGCGCAAGAGGAAGACATCATTGTATGCCACGTCTTGGCAGTGCATGTAAAATTCTTTGATATGTGTGACAGGGTCTCCTTTTTCTCTGAATTTGTCAAATTTGGGTACCTCAAAGTGTTTGGAAAATGGTGTCATGGTAATGGCTCTGTCAAATGCGTAAGGACACACATTCTCAAACTTGAATGTCTTTGGATCATTCCCTTCTTGGATGGCTTTCAGAGCTGTCTTCATTTGCTCCCATTCTAAATTGATAGGTGATGGCTGGGGTGCCCCCAATGTAGGAGTGCCTTGAGGTAGGTATGCGCTAGATGGGGCCACTGAATATGGATGGCTATGAGGGATTTTCTGATAGGGATTGTACATTGTTTGGGCAGCTACATGGTGGATGACAGGTTCTTGAGGGGGAGGTGGCGCATATTGCTACATGTGCTGCGAGGCTTGCTGTTGATATGGGATTTGAGGTTGAGATTGAGGAACATAAGCTGGCTGTGGGATAAATGGATTTCTTTGTGGAGGTAAGGTATACGATGGTTGTGAAGCTTGGGGAAAAGATCGGGGGGCTTGTGGGGTTTGACCAATATATGTGGGTTGTGCCCCCATTTGGGATGGTATCTGCAAATAATTGGTGGTTGGCTGGATTGGTGGATTACTCCCTAGAAGTGGCATTGAAAAGTAGTTGGTAATAGGAGGTAATGGATTAGTTGGTGGTGGAGGTGGCAGGAATTGAAAAACTGATGGGGTTTGATAGCTTGGTGGCTGGATTTGGAAGCTTGGTAGAGTGGTGGCGGGAGCTGGGGTCACTTGGGAGCTTGGCAGAAAATTGGCAGTAGCTTGTGGGATTTGATAGCTTTTTGGAGTGAGGGTAATAGCTTGTGGATTTGTGGCTGATGGTATTGAGCTCCCAAGACCTAATGGAAATGATGAGATTGTGCTTTGGGCTATGGTGAACAAGCTGGGGGTGCATGGGTGGCATCCCTGTTGTATAGTGCTGAGGTTGGCCAAAGATACTAGCACTGATTTGGGAGATGGGTGGATTTGGAAGGCTGGGTTGGGGAGCAACATCAGCAATAGTGAAGGGGGTGAGCGGTGAGTTGTTTTGGGTAAAGGGGGTTTGGAGCAGAGAGTTATGAACCAAAGATGGAGTGGTGGTGGCTGGGTTGGCTTGCGGCATGGAGATTTCAACTTGGGTGGATGATGGTATGTTTGGGTCTGTTGGATCATATGGATTGGCTGGAGGCTCTTCTTTTGGCATATATTGAGGATAATTTGAATCATAAGAGCCTATGGGTGGTGGCAGCTGCCCAAACAATGGGTGAGATGGATCTGATAATGGAGGGGGTCTTCCAAAGTCAACAATTCCTACATTGTCCCTTTGAAAATTAGCCATGATTGTCTCTTTGTTCTTGTCTATAATGGCATTTACCAATACTGC
Source organism: Cupressus sempervirens (assembly GCA_028749045.1). Classification (NCBI taxonomy): domain Eukaryota; kingdom Viridiplantae; phylum Streptophyta; class Pinopsida; order Cupressales; family Cupressaceae; genus Cupressus; species Cupressus sempervirens. The sequence continues at coordinate 820,492,361 of CM053789.1, read as the reverse complement.
ATTTCCTAGTTGGTTCATGAAAGCTTCAATGTTAGTCGGTGATGGCATAGCTTTCTTTTGGCTGAAGGATGGCTGAGTGCTCAAGGGGGGTGATGTTGTTCGATCCAAATGATAGGGCTCCATTGTTTCTTTCTTCTTGGCTAAGCGAGTGATGGGTGGCATGAAAAATGCTCGTAGGGATGAGATGCAACAAATGCTGGTGGATGCAAAAGGGGGGAAGGCTTTTCTATGCAAATGATTTTCTAGGTTGAGGCAAAGCTATATGACAGAACCTAAGGAGGATTGGGTTGGGGATTCTACTTCAAAGATATGTTGCCAAAGCACGAAAGATCTTCTTTCCTATGTGCAAGCTTGGTGGTGATTGTGTCAACTTAAGGATAGACTGATGATCCTTTAGGAAGAACATGAGATTGACCACTTGTGGATCCCAACCTTTAGCTCAAGGTGATGAGGGATAACAAGTGACAAAGCTAGATTACCCTAGACAAAGCTCTGTCAAAGGGATAACCTTGGTGAGATGGGTGGATTTGGAAGATTTTAGGAATGGAAAACTTTTGGCAAGGTGACAACAAATTTTGAAGGCTTGGATGTGAAGATTTTGGATTGCTGGCTAGATGGTTTGATTCTAAATGAGATGGATGAGCTAATAATGCTTAAGGGGATAACCTAAGATGGCTGGCTTTTCTACAAAGATGACTCTAAAGTGAAGCTTATCCAAGAAGATGTGGAGAAACAAGGGTGTCTAATCATAGAAATCATGCCTAGTTGGTAAGGCATAGGCAGGATTAACTCCTGGATGTTGGCTAAATTTGATGGTGCGCTCTAACCAGGCCTCTTGAAGTGCTTCGTTGGCAGCTTTGTTCTCTGCTTTGTGGAGTTTGGTAATTCTTGGGCTTGGTGTTATTTCTTTTCTCTTGGTTGAAAGTTCTTGGTATGCCAGAGATGGCTTGAGTTTGACTTTGTGAAACTTCTATTTGGGTTTGGGTTGTTCCGACATAAATTCTTGAATCTTCTTGGCTTTGGAAGATTCTGGTTCTTTTGCTTCAACTTGTTCAACTTCTAAAATAGGCAGTGACTATGCTAAGTGTGCCCTAAGCTAGGATTGACCAAGTTTGACAAACATTCATTCAACAAGTAAAATAAAATCAAGCAATAGATATGAACACCTAGATAGAAGTTTGTGGTTCTCAGAATGTGATACTTGCGCTGAGGAGTGTGTATGTTCTACAAATGTTTCGATCAGTCACTCCAAACACATTAACACCCTAAATGGTTTTCTGCAAGGCTAATAGTTGGTTTAGCTAGGGAGTCCTCGATATACGCAAGGTACGTGAGGCCCAAATCCGTAGAAGGGACCAAAAAGATGTCACACAGCTGAGAGGAGCGGTAACCCACTTCTCCTCTTTCACTTCTCAAGGGTATAAAGTTCCTTGAGGCTTAGCTCGAGTGACAAAATCTTGATTCCAAGAGAGATGTCTTTCAATTCACCTCCCGATTCTTATACTCCATCGAAACGCTGGAGTTGAGGTCATCCAAGGGGTGATGAAATCCCTAAGCAGGCCTCCTAAAAAGAAACAAGGTTTTGGATCTTAATCTTATGCACCCAAGATGGCCTTGAAAGACGAAAAGGGGAGAGAAGACTTGGATGACCTTGGGCTAAAAGACACGCTTGTTCTTTTACCAACTGACTCTTATGTGTGCTAATTTAGACTTTGCAAGCACTCATGTTTAAGAGACAATGTTCAATTCCAACTTGAAGCGCCAACAAAAGTAAATCGATCGAAGAATGCAGACAATAAGAAGAGTTAGGATCAACAAAAGCAAACTCGTGCACCCGGAGGCCCTCCACATCAAGTATCGATTAATTTTTTTTAAGGCATTCAAGATTGAGTGTGAGTTTGTTTTAAGCCCAAAACAAAAGTGTGTGAGATTCGATTTCAAGCGCACACCCAGAGGCTCTCCACGTCAGTTGTTGTTCAATTTTAGTGCCCAAACTTGAAGTGTGATCGATTTAATCTAGAGTTTTGGTCATTTAAGAATTTTGATAAAGTTAAAGCAAACGTTCAAAGACCAAGTGAGTTAGTTAGATTGTGGAACATTTAACACCTTTTTCAAGTAGACCCATCCCCATAAATGGCGCTGAGATTGCAACCAATGGTTGAATTGATGGGTGATTAGAAAAGAGGTGAGTCCAAGGAACTACTCAAATTGATTTTTGCAAATTTGTATTTAACTTAACAAAGTTTCTTAATTGTCCAAAAATCAAACTTTACCTAAATTGCATGTGAAAAAGAGATTTGTTTTGTTAAATTTTAGAAGATCCAAATGAAGTGTTTGATATTTCAATGGATAATTGATCCTTGGCATTCAAGATTGGATTTTTTGTTTTAAGCATGCATTCCAAAAAAAATTGATTTTAATCCATGGCATTCAAGAGTGTGTTTTGAGCAACATTCATTCAATGAAAAATGTGTTTAACCATTCAAGTTCATTTTAGCAACATGCATTCAAAGACAAATGGTTAAACATTCAAGTTCATTTTTTAGCAACATGAGAACCTGCAAGAAACATGGTTAGTGGTTCCATATGTGCTCCAACCTATAATGAGACAAAAAAAAGCAATTTAGCTAGTTACTCAAAATCTTCAAAAATGAAAGCTTAACTATGAAATTTTTTTTAAAAACTTTTTTTGCTGTTTTTTCTATGCGTAAAAATGCTTAGAATGGTCTAAATCCTACGGAACCACTAAAAGTCAAATTTTGATTTATACTCTTTTTTTTAAAAAACTACAAAGTGCAAAAATAAAGATTTTAAAACAGAAGTGCAACAGAGACAGGCGAAGATGATAATTTATCAGGTGGAGACGCTGAAACTCGCAGATGACAGTTTGATTGAAGAAGGCAGTTGGCGACGTCGGAGACGATAGTTGATTGTGGCGACGACAGAGACGACAATTGCCAGGCAGAGATGACAACTGCCTGCTGGTGGTGGCGAAGATGACAGTTTGAGCCAGTGTAAATGATAGAAGCCAGGCAGAGACACTAAAACTCGCAGATGCTAATCTGTGCAGACGCTGAAATTTGCAGATGACAGTTTGGGCTTTCGGAGACGGCGGTTGAGCTCGCGTAGACGATGGTTGTGTAGGCACAAATGACAGTTTATCTTTTGCAGACTACGATTGAGCTTGCGGAGATGACGATTGAGTTTGCGCAGATGACATTTTGCAGAGACGACAGATAGAGATGCCAAACTGTGGAGACAATAGACGGAGACGACACTGCACGAAGAGAACCGATGGGCGCGAGTTTTTTCCAAAATTTTTTGTTTTTTTGGTTATTTTTGGATTTTAAAGAGTGTATCTTGCTCTCTAGTGTGTCCTTCAACCTGCAAAAATAAACAAAAGCACTTTACACCCACTCAAATAACAACAAACCATTAGATTGTTAGTTTGTGAAAGCACAATGTAGATTGAAATGGATGAAAAAAATGACCCATAGCCGTGTCCCACCGGGCGTGCCAAAATGTATACACTAATCTAATATGCTAGAAATACTAATTCAATGAAAGCATTTACACATTAAACTAACATAACATATAAGAGAGACAAAGAGAAGACAAACTCAAATGAGAATGTGAGCCATGGATAGGCTCTCTCAATGAGATTTGTTCTCTTGTTTTTGAGATGTGTCTATTTATGGATTGGGGATGTATGCTCAATTGCTTGCTCAATTTCTTCAATGGTGGAGATGGGTAATGGCAAATTGGTAGCTTTGTGAGCTCTCAATTTGGCATTATAAGGGTATGGGTATGGATTTTGGCTCTCAAAAGGGCATGATAACTTTAGCTCAAGGATTGTTATTAAATGGCTTGGGAGGGGATTCAATTTATAGGCTAAGGGCTTGAGGGATGGAGAGCTAAGATGCAAGGAGAGATGAAGGCTTAAGGAGGGCTAGGATGCACTCAAAAGAGAGTACATGGATTGTGTTTGTTTAGCACCAATGGGAAGGTGACACTTGTCACAAGGAGGATGAGTGTGAGAGGGTAGGGTAAGGGGTTGGTTAAAGGCATGATGAGTGGGGTTGAGTATGTAAGATAGATGTAAGAGGAATGAGTGTGGAAGATGGATGTAAGAGTCATGAGTGGGCTTGTAAGAGTCTTTTATGGTTTGTAAGAGCACTCATGACTTGGTGGTTGGGTTTTTTGAGGGGAGACTTTGATTTGGTTTAGGAAAGTCTTAAACTTGTTTAGGGAATGTGACAACATTAGGGGGTGGATTAGGCTTGGGTTTAGGATTAGATTAAGGATGTTAGAGATGTGCAAGTGGATGGCATTAATGAGGGTGGGTGAGTTAGTGGCTAAGCTTGGTTAGTATGGGTGGATTAGGATAAATGGAAGATTAGGGATAGGTTAGGGGTTTTTGGATTTGAGGATTTTATTTATCAAATAGATTTATTTAATAAATGGGGATTTTTGGAATTAGATAGGAGAAAAAGATTTAATTGATAAATAATAGGTTATTTGATTTATCAATTAGGACTATAGATGATTAATTGAATTAATTAGCTAGGGGATGGCAAAGGATTAATTAAATAAGAATTTAATTAATGATGCCTTTACAGATGGCTAAATTAGATTACCAAAGTGGTGTAATCAAATTTAGGTGTCTACAATCCTTATCCTTTTTCTCCTATGAAATTTCTCTAAGTCAGATCCAAAAATGGCTTACATTTTAGTTTGTGCAAGTACAAACTCTTATGCTGATTCTGCATTGCTCGACATATGGAGTATTGCTGATGCTCGACAGACACTGTTTCTAGATTGCTTGGCATCAACTATGTTTCCTGGTTTGCTCGGCACCTAAATCATTCTGTTACTCAGCATATGAATAATTCTTTGATCACTCGACACATACTATACTGTAATCTGCTTGACACTAACTGTGAATCGACACCTATCAAAATTTTTGCTCGACATCTATTGTGTACTCGACATGTATGATGAAAATGGTTAAGTGTGTTGACACTCATTTGTCAATACTTTTTATTTGACCAACATCCTCCTCATCTTCGGCAGTCTGTCGATCATAGAGTGGCTGCAGCTATGGCTAGTTCACATCCATTGATTGAGGTATGAAAGAATTTTCTTGATTTTAGTTGTTGTTTATAATAGTTAGTATCAAAATTTCTAATGTTATTTATAAGTGATTATATTGATTCAATTTTTATAGGGTCTTGTCACACTTGATCATCCACGAGCCTTCAAGGTGGACTTGTAGAGCGACTATATGATGACAGTAAGAAAATAATTAATTTTTTGTGTACATATATTTGATTTCAATGTATAATAATTATTGATTCATATCTACTTTGTTTGTATTAGCTTGAGTTAGAGAAGAGCCTCAATAAAAGGATGAGCGAGCGTGTGAGGAAGACCCCATAATTGCCATTATCTCCCTCTACACGATGACTGAAGACCTCTAGAGATTTGTTTCCTTCCTCTCGTGGGAAGGAGCAAATATAATTGATAGACATACATGTATAGGCATCAATGGACATATATGTTGGATTTTATGTCAGTGAACATATTTGATATAAATTTGATGTATATACATGACATTTTATATTTGATGTATGACATTTATTTGATGCATGACATTATTAGACTTATGACATTATTGGTTAATATATGATATGTTTTTTCATGTATGACATTATTGGTTATCATAATATATTATGTGTTTGTTAATGTATGACATTATTGGTTATCATTTTATATTATATGTTTCTTCATGTATGACATTATTGGTTATCATAATATCTTATATGTTCCTTCATGTATGACATTATTGGTTAACATAATATATTATATGTTCATTCATGTATGACATTATCGGTTATCATAATATATTATATGTTCATTCATGTATGAAATTATTTGTTATCATAATATATTATGAGGTTGCATGGGTACTTGTACCCACACCCCTGGTACTCATATCCACGTACCCAAGTTTCGAGTACTCAATGGAGAGCATCATAGCTAAGGACCTTGATTGAGATTTTGGATTATTTTTTTCAATTTTTTGTTTGTGTATCAGCTCATTGCTTATCAAGCTTAATTCAATACCTAATCAGTTCAAATCTTTGATAGAATATTGATTAACAATAAACTTTATCAGCGTTTAAGCATAAGTTTATCATCTCCAATATGTCATTGTCATATGATTTATGATCTTGTTCATGTTTAAAGTTTTCCTTCTCTATTATTTGTTTATCAAGCTTAATTCAATATGTAATCAATTTGAATTTTTGATACAATATTGATCAATAATAAACTTTATAAGTGTTAAAGCCAAAAATTTATCATTTGCAATATGTCATTGTCATATGATTTATGATCTTCTTGTTCATGTTTAAAGCCTGCCTTCTATGTTATGCATCTAAACATTTATCATAAATTATTATTACAAACATATAACAAATCTGAAACTGAAAACAATACATTACATTTGCAAACTTTATCACTATTCTTGATTTGAAAAATCATTGTCATGACTCATAAATTCAGGTTTTCTATAAATATAAAAGTATAATTAAAAATAAAGTTTGACATACCTAAGTAACCCCATCCCCTATTATAAAAAATAGTTGTACTCGTACCATACCCTAAGTACCCCAAGTACCCCTGTCCCCATGCAAACTTGTATATTATATGTGGATGTTGGTGTTTTATGTACACATATGTGGTCTATAGGATCTCTTGCTACTTGAAACATCCACTGACCTTGCCCAACCTCCTCACTAGGTTAACTGATCCAAACCTGGAACATCACTCCCTTAAGTATCTTCTAGGAATAGTATCCCTCCAAAGGTTTTATAGGTCTACTAGGGTACCATAGCACTCCCCAGTCTAACCAAAGTTTGTATGATGTCCTAAGGTTTTATTGGAACACTTTTAATATGCTTGAATGGATAACAACAATGGGTTTGTACTTGACCTCAAGATTTCTTCACAAAAGGGCTACAAGAAGAGCCCCTAATTAGGCCTCCACCTAGATTTCTAGGGCCAATAGCTCCTTTGTGGTGCAGGATAACCCACTCTACCTTCAACAAGCACCATAAATATTTCAAACTAAGGTCCTTGTGGCCTTTAGTCATGCTTAAGAATAATAGATTTAACATTGGATCTCATTATAAGGCCATAGTTACAAGATTGACATTTTATAAGCCCTTGTCTAACTATTGGTCATTAATGATATGAGACATAGGTATTTACACATTTTTCATGTTAACATCCTTTAAGGATCATAAAAATAAGGTTAGGACCAATTTTCGTCACTACATATGCAAAATTGCAAAATATGCAAAAATTGCTCTAAAAGTTGTCAAAGCAACTTTGAGCAACTTCTTAAAAAGTTGCTAAAACTTGTAAAATCCTCTCCCAAATGTCTAGTTGGTTAAAACCACTCATATAACCATTGGGAGAATCCTATATAATCCCTTATAGGTGGGTAATGGGATAGATATGTAATTTTGGCATTGAAAACAATAAAATCTACATTTTTCCTTGCATAAACACGTGTTGCAGACCCTGGTGCGGACATCTATGGGTGGCTAGAGATGTTTTAGTGGATCTAAAATTTGGGGAATTTTATCTATTTCATTTTTCAACAAGTCTCATATTCTAACTCTTCATAGTTTGAAAGTTATTCAATTTTTATTGTCGGCTACCTAGAAAGCAGCCTACAAATCAACAACTTGCTAGGGCTGGGTTATTTTGGCATATTCCACCATGGGAAATTGATGCCCTTTGGTGGAATACAAGGTGTAATAATTTAATTTCATATTCTACAATATTTTTTCTAGAAGATGCAAGGAGGTGAGTTTGCTGCCATACCCCAGATGTGCTTTATGAAGAGTACACCATATTAGCATTTACAACAGTCCTTCTAGATTGAGTTCTTGGGTTCACCAAAGGCTAAGATCCTAGAGATTTTTCTTATTTACATGCCCCCACATTTCCTATTTGTTTTATTGTATTTTCTCTTTGTATAAAGTGTACCTACAATGAAAATGAAGCCCTAATTAGGCCTTCAAATCCTGTCTAATGTTGCAACAACAACAACCTCCATTCTTCTCCATGCTTGGGAACTTTGGAATGTTTCATAAGACCCAAAAGGGTATCCAAATCACTGGTTGAGTCACCATGTCCTTTGGAAGAATCCAAATTTACACCTCTTCCTCATTCTAGGAGGGCTACAAGCCAATTTAGTTGTTTTTCAAAGCAACTTAATACTATAAGTTGTCTTTGATGAAATAAATCATGGATTCATGTTTTTTAGGAACTAAATAGGCCATATAAATGATTTTAGGCCACCCCTAGTCTTTGTATTTAGTTTTTGGGGTTTGATCCCTCTTTTGGCTAAGGGAATCTAGTAGTGCATATTGAGTTTTTGGTGCTTGATACTTGGGTAGACCTAGTGATTAGGTTACCTTGTCTTGTGGGGTTGTGATAACCTTCCATTAAGCCTATCTCCATACCTATGATAGGTATTTGACACTAGGACCCTTCACCTTGGGTGTTGAGGTAAGCCATTTTGGATGGCATGAAATTCTAAGTAATAAAGCATGCATATTATTTTTGTTTATTATTCTTTGCTTGTTTCTGTAGCTATGTGACACTTAAGTTGTTTAATAAATTAATATTATGGTCAAAAGGTTTGGCACTGATGGTTTGGGAGATAATATTGCAACTATAGGGTTGAAATTTTGTTGCTACTATAATGTATTAATTCGTGGACCTATATTTCAATGTTTCACAACCTCACATAGGGTGGCCTCCAAGTTATGGGCTTTTTCAATTATAATTAGTCATTTATTTATTCACTAGTGCAGGATACCTCTGCAGTAAAGAGGTTTCAGACCAAAAACACTTAAAAGTGTTGGTTGATTACTATTCAACTCATTGATTACTCTACTTACCAAAAGACTATCAATCCAAATTATGAATTACATGTAATTGGATTATATAATTTATTCTCCACAAATCATATTCAACCATTATTATTATTTAGTTTATTTTAAAAGCTTGAACCATTATTTCCATGCTATAGCTGAAACTAAAACATGAGTAAATGTTTCTTTGCAGCGATTCTTAATTTATTAGGTTTCCTAGCTGAATACTGAAGGTGTTGAATGTGTAGGATGTTTTGGTTTCTTTTGCATGAACATTACCAAGAATTTGTGAAAATATGTAAAAAAAGTTAGGGATGTCAAACCTTACAAAGGATTTGGTCTCATGGAGAGGCCTGGAACTCCTATGTTTTTCATCCAGAGGTGGCCTCATGAAATTATGTAAACAACTATTCAGTTTTTCTTTTTTTCATTCTGACAAATTAGTGTTTATGCTTTTTTGGTAGGAAACTCTACAGGGTCACTGGAGAGGAGGCTTTAGATGTGCATACACCCCATTGAAAATTAGAGGATTTTGTCCCCAAATGGAAGCTTTATGTGTAGTGATTTTCAATGAATATGGGATCTGGGACATTGCAGTTTTCAGATAGAAGTTTTATGTTTCATGGGGACGCTTTAATGCATCTAGCTAATTTTATTTTCAGCACCACCCATTGAGAAAATTATTGTGCACTCACTTGCATGAGAACAATGCTTAGTTTAGGTTTCTTAATCTCTCCACACAACATTCAAGCCTCTTGCAACATTTTTTCAAGTTTTTGCAACCAAAATCATCAGTTAAATTCTATCTGAAAAACATTACTGCACCAAAGTTACTGTATGGGGAAAAAATCTTCAAAAATTTGAGCAAATGGTACAAATTTGTTGCACCCCTATTTTGTTTGGGGTTAAGTATAGTGCCTGGAGGACATGCACATTGAGTGGACTAAATGTTAGCAGAAGTGTAATTATGAATGACAGAGGCTGAGAACCATATTAGGCTAGAGAAGATGAGGGGAAAAAAAATAAGAGAATAAGTTAGATGTTAAACTTTAACTGCAATGCATAGTATTATTATCCAAGAGGTACAATCTAAGATGTTGTACATATTGGTGCCTAATCTATTCCCCTAATCTACCACTAAGCTGGCTCCTAGAGAATGGCATGGCAAAATATGTCACTACAACTATTTGTAGTTAGCAAATATGTCAAGATAGGTGCCATTGGACATTTGTGGCATGTTTTTAGAAGACTTACATTGTTGTGTTTCTCTGATGTGTTCTATAGGTGATGATTGTGTTGTTGACAGAGCAACAAAGGGCTTATCTTAGTATAGATATAGTTATATATCCTTGCATCCCCCAAACCCTTGAGAAGCATTAATACCCATTATGGCCAATTGTAGAATGAGACATAGATATTTTTGAGCAATTTGCACTTTTTTCTACCCCTCTCCTTTGGAAGGAACTTGTTGTTCTTCCATCATTAGGAAGAGGGTGTCTCTTGTTGGCAAACTTAGGTGTTGATTGTTGATGATCTGGTTACTAGTGGTTGGGGTGGCACATAGAGGATTGAGTTCAATTGAAAATAGAGCCTTTGCAACATTGTAGATTTTAATAGAGGTGTCTAGTAATGGTGTGAGAGTTTTGAATTAAAAAAAAGGTGCATAATAAGCTAGGCAATAAGATTGAGCTCAAAGGTGGTTCCTAATCCTACTTACTTGGTGACGTTATAGGGCTCAAAATGCAGTGGACAAGCTTGTGGTGCTGCCTATACTTGGTAGTTATGTTCTACGGAATGGTTTGCATATATTAGTATTTTTTTTTATTTGTGCGATAAATTTGATGGCTTTGTCAACTTTGTCTTAAGATAGAGTAATTGATGCTAAGGAGTAGCATGAGATAAGCCCTATCATTCAATTATAGAAGTTGAAATTGGAGTAACATGGAAAGGGTTGTGCTTTGTAGAGTTGGGAAGACCTTTTCCATAGTTGTTCTTAATGAAAATTAGGCTTCCATCCCATGTGTTCTTCTAGAAGTAGTACATTTGAAGAAGGTGCAATATTAATCCTTCTATCGAAGGAAGTAGATCAACTTTGTGCTCATTAATGACCAAATTGCCATGTGGGGGTGTCTCAAAAACACAGGGGATTGATTAGAGATGATGGTACTTTGACTTCCTTAGCAACTCAACAACATAAGTTTCACAAGTCCATATTCATCGGTAAAAACTATAGTTTTTGTTCTCTTATCTAACAAAATTTGCAAGCTGTGAGCACTTAGTATTGGTCATGTTACATCTCCTTAGCACAGGATCTGTCTGCCCCATGATGAATAGATATTGTTGAATCACTATTTATTTTTTCCATAATTTACCCACCAATCCATTATGTCAACATATGCTGAGAAGGGAAGGGCAATGTTTGATAAAAGATGCTGGTTGATCATCATTTCTATCACTGGGACTTCATTTTGTTCTTCCATTGTTCTCATTCTATCTGCTTAGTATATAATTACATCCATGTTTTGCACATGTGTTTACATATTGTTCAAAATATGTCACCATCCTCCTCTTTGTTTTGACCTAATTTGACAACATATTTGCAAGCTTCCATTATTCAAATAGTTGTTTACATTTACAATTTGGCTCTAATACCATGTTAAATTCCAAAGATTCGGCTCAGCGTGCCCGAGAATGTTTGAGCGCTCAACGGGATGGGATGACGTTGGGGATAGGGTTTACCTAGCCACCCATAGCTAATAGAATAGATAGTTCGATCCCAAGAAAAAAGGTGAAAGAGATTTGGCAGTTGGCAAGTTTATACTAGTCAACACTACAAGTTTCAACATCACCCGAGATGGCATCACAAAATCAAAACAAAGTATTATCTCCAAAAAGAAAGAGAGGTTACTATAGGTCTCTACAACACAATCCTACAGGAACTAGAATCGCATCCATACCTCACATGAGCTCTGATATATGCCCCATTAAAGATCCCTACCCTATGGCATTTAGTGACCCTTAGGGATGTTTCAGTTCGGCATGCTCAAGAATGTTTGAGCTCTCAATGAGATAGGGCGAGGTTGGGGATAGGGTTTACTTGGCCACCTGGACCTAATAGAATAGATAGTTTGATCCCACAACAAAAGGTGAGAGAGATTTGGCAGTTGGAAACTTTGTATTGGCCAACACTACAAGTTTCAGCATCACCCGAGATGGCATTGCAAAATAAAAAAGGAGTGAGTTCTCCAAAAAGTGAGAGATGTTATTGTAGGTCTCCACAACACGGTCCTATAGGAAATAGAATCATATCCATACCTCACACAAGCTCTGAGATATGCCCCATCAAAGATTGCTGCCTTATGGCATTTAGTGACCCTTAGGGACATTTTGGTTTGGTGTGCCCAAGAATGTTTGAGTGCTCAATGGGACAGGACAATTTACTTGGCCACTTAGAGCTAATAGAATAGACAGTTCGATCCTACGACGAAACGTGAGAGAGATTTGGTAGTTGGCAACTTTGTATTGGCCAACACTACAAGATTCAGCATCACCCAAGATGGCATCACAAAATCAAAATGGAGTAAGATCTCCAAAAAGAAAGAGAGGTTACTATAGGTCTCTGCAACATGGTTCTATAGGAACTAGAATCGCTTCCATACTTCGTACGAGCTCTGAGATACGCCTCATCAAAGATCGCTGCCCTATGGCATTTAGTGACCCTTCGGGACATTTTAGTTCTATGTGTTTGAGAATGTTTAGGCACTCAACAAGATGGGATGACATTGGGGATAAGGTTTACCTAGCCACGCAGACCTAATAGAATAGACAGTTCGATCCTAGGACAAAAGGTGAGAGAGATTTGGCAGTTGACAACTTTGTATTGGCCAACACTACAAGTTTCAGCATCACCCGAGATGGTGTTGCAAAATCAAAATCAAAATAGAGTAAGATCTCCAAAAAGTGAGAGAGGTTACTGTAGGTCTTCACAACAAAATCTTATAGAAACTAGAATTGCATCCATACCTTGCACGAGCTCTGAGATATGCCCCGTCAAAGATCACTGCCCTATGACATTTAGTGACCCTTAGGGATGTTTCGATTCGGGGTGCCCGAGAACATTTGAGTACTTAGGTTGGGGATAAGGTTTACCCAGCCACCTAGACCTAACAGAATAGATAGTTCGATCTCACGATGAAAGGTGAGAAAGATTTGGCAGTTGGCAACTTTGTATTGGCCAACACTACAAGTTTTAGCATCACTCGAGATGGCATCACAAAATCAAAATGGAGTATGATCTCAAAAAAGTGAGAGAGGTTATTTTAGGTCTCTGCAACATGGTCCTATAGGAACTATAATTACATCCATACCTCACACAAGCTCCAAGATATGCCCTGTCAAAGATCACTGCCCTATGGCATTTAGTGACCCTTAGGGATGTTTCGGTTCGGCATGCCCGAGAATATTTGAGTACTCAAAAAGATGGGACAAGGTTGGGGATAGGGTTTACTTGGCCACCTAGACCTAATGGAATGAATAGTTCGATCCCACGGTCCTTTTTCTATTAAGTTGCAAATTTGAGCAACTTTTACAACTTTCAACAATGCAACTTTGCACAAAATGTGCAATTTTTAATTTTTTCACTTGATTCCAATTCTACGACTTGGAAAAGGTTTGAAAACATTAAAATAACTTATTTTCAAATGCTTGGCCTTTTACCAATTCCCAAACTCTTGCAAAGTTGTTAGCATTTTTGCAATTTTGCTTTAACAACTTTTGCATTTTTTTATAATTTTTGACATCTTAACTCCTAGATGCCTAAAAATTAACCTAATGAACCTAATGACCTTTATAACCTTCTAAGAGATATAAAAATTATTTTTTCCTTGAAAAATCACCTATAGTGCTCATTTTTATGCCTAAAAAGTGGGCCATAGTGTAACAACAAAGACTTGGTCCAAAACAACCATACCTCATCTTTTGATATGTTATAGAGAAGCGAAATGGGTATCCTAATCTTCAATTTATTTTTTTGATATTATAGAAAAATTTGGAGAAAAATGAAAGAGGATAACATTTTATGCTAGTGTTTGTATTGAAATTATCATTGTTTCCTTAGCTAGTGCTTTTAATGAGTTAGAGTATAATAATTTATCTTTTGTTTTGATTGAGTTCAATATTTTAGTGTTCTTATTGATTAGTGTTAAAAATAATTTGAAATTTGAGTTAGTGATGATATGAAGGCTCTAAATGGTATTCATGCTTCTTGTTGGTATTCTTAGATCACGTTAACGGTTTACATTGATTGAGGAGACCAAATTTTTATTTATTTGGTAGTTTTTTGGTGTTTCTTTGCTTAGGGTCTAACTAATTTGATGAAGCAATAAGTTGTGATTCTTGGTGCTACTTTGGCGATACCATTGCATGCTTTTGGTTATTCATTTGGGTCCTATCCAAGTCTTGGATGACTTGATTTGGATAACATTACTAATTAAACATAATATTTATATCTTTTACTGTGATAGGAATTAGCTAACCTTGTTTATGTTTAATCTTTGTAATATGTATAAATGTGATAAAATTTCTATAATTGAGAGTATGTTAAGTATGCAAAGGATGTGCAAAGGAAATATATTGTATGCATTTTATGAATAAGTAGAAGTTGTGCTTCATTGGATTTGTCTTGATATTTGAGATTTTTATCTTCTTGGTTGTAGTGGACATTATGTCCACTCTCTTGTAATCAAGATTATATCAGTGAACCCAACTAAAGGCAAAATCTAAGATTTATTGTAAGAAATGTGCTCTACATAGCATGTCCATAAATTGGGTCATATGCCTTTAGATATAAGTGGATTGATTTTTTTTTTCTATTTTTAAAAAAAAATTAGGAGTACTTTTTCATAGTGCAAATATCTTGTGGTTTTGGCTCCCACTAGGTTTTCCCTAATAGGTTTTCTCAAGAACATATATGATGCAGCGCTCTCCACTATCACCTTAAATAGACTAACTCAACTTGAGGATTCAACAATATAAATTGGAATCAACTCAAGGAACTAGTCCTACTCAAAGATCAAATGGAGTTCTTTGACTTGGTAGATTACTTTCTCAACCATGTTCATGAGTTCATCATCTCATTGTCTCAATCCAATCTATTCAAACTCCAATACTCTCTTGTGTTACCTAGTGCACCTAGTGCCTCCAACATACCAAATATCCAATCAAGCTTCCCACACTGACCCTAACACCTTGTTTCAAGGCCTATCTACCATGATCCAACTCTTCAGATAGAAATTTGCAAGTTCCATGAGATGTTTTCAAAAAACCTAGTAAGTAATTAACTTTCCAAATACCCTTTTGGGAGTTATAAAACCCCTATCAATCTCAAACCTTCACCTCTTGACTAGTGAACCTTTCTACTACTGATTGCACACGCATTTAGGCCTAATTATCCTACCCCAATAAAGGAACCCTATCCTCCACTAATCTCCAAGACTCCCGAACCTAAAATAGTATTTCTAGACCTCTTAAGATACAATATTATCAAACTCTCAAAGTATCACCATTAATCAAACTCCCAATCAACAAACCCTCACTATTTGAATAAGAAACCAAGGGTTTTGTAGAAAGTACCCCTCCAATTAACTCACTACTCTAAAAAAGGTTCAAACACTGTACAATCCATCTAAAAAGACCTTTCCAAACCTTGGTTACCCTATCCATCCCTCGGATCTAGTGCGGGAGCACCTAGGTAGGCTAAAGGGTAGACCTAGGGCTTCTTTGGTGTTTTTGGCTTGTAGTGATGCTAGACACATCACTAGAGTAATAATAGGATCAACTTGGTCCTAATGTGATGTTAGATAGGTTAGAAGAGCCCCACAATGCAATATTGCTAATAATTGCTCAAAATTGCTCATTTGGCTCAATAGAGCATTTTTGGGTTTTGAGGGCCAAATAAGGTAATCAATTGTTTTAGGGTCATTATTAGGTGTCTTGGATCCATATTATACCTTTTGGAATTTTGGTAGCAAGTAGAGCAAGTTTGGGTAAAAAATTTGCAAAATTGCAAAAATTGCTCATTTCTTACAAAGTTGTCATTGACAACTTTTGCAACTTTTATGAAAAAAGAGAAACTTCTTTGTGGGAGCCCTTCAACCACTTAAAGTAGTTGTAAATGTGAATTTTAATCCTATATAAGGTTGAACTCAACCTTTTCAAAGGGTTGGAAGAAGGAAAAATGACAATGTATGGATTGTAATCAGCATTTTGTTTATTACAGCAGTCACTTGCTTTGAGTGTTTTTTTCATGCTTTGTAAAGATAGAACTTAGGGTTTTATGAGTTGAAAGTTGTAGTGGTTTTTTTCCTTCATTTTTTTTTTTTTTTGTGTTGTTACAGAGAGTTTGGTGTGTTCAAATAAAATATTTTGAAAGTTAGCAGGTTGATGTTCTAAATTGGGCAGTCAACAAAAAATGGAGACTTAGGGCCACTTCCCACTGTATAAAATGTATAGCATATTGGGATTTGGAACTAGACTCCTTGTACATTATGTAAAAAAAAGGAGAGCCCATGGGAAGCATAGCAAGAATTTTTAGTATGATGCCCTAGGCAAGCAAACTATGTTTGGTTAGGGATCACAAATCTAAAAAAGAGCATTTGGAGTGGATTGAAAGGTCTGATTCTTCAATCCAAGAATGTGTTAAAGAAGTATATGGTGAGGGTAACTCCAATCCAAAGGAGGAGTCTTGGTAAGGATTTTCAGGAAGTTTAAACCCCAAACAACACCAAAATCCTTGAAACCCTCAAATTAAGCCTAAAATTGTGCTTGGGTTGTACAGACAAGTTGGGGGCTTAAGAGTTACAAAATATTCAAGTATTCTGAAAGGGGTATCCAAAAATGTAATTTTTTTTTTGCTGTTGTAAAGGGATTTTTTAGAATATCTTAGTTTTAGTGCATTTGGAGGGCTAATTCTTGTAGCCTTTTTCTAAGCAACTAAGTACAAATTGACCCGTGGATTTCAATTTGTATAGGGTTTTGCACTTGTTTTGGGTGTAGCATGTTGATGAGTAACCTAAGGCATGCCTAGGTATTCATTTTATCAAATGGAAAGGTCCAAGGAGCATTGGGGTTATTTGTGTGATTGTGGAAGTTTGAGCAATCTTGTACTAACCTGTTGATGTGCAATAATTGAAGAAGTGGGATCTCTTTGATAGAATCCTTAGAGGAATAGGGTGTGAAATAAGCCCTATTTTATTAGGTGGAATACCTAAGAATACCCTAGAAAACTTAGGGTTTGTGAGCAAGATTGGTTGTCACATCAGGATCATTCCCAACCATGACTGGTATGGGACTAGTTTCCCTTAATCAACAAATTTTCATCTTTTTGGGTTCTTCAAAGACTTCATCTAAAATACCTTCATATATTCACTATATTAAAAGGATCTATTATTCATTTGACTCACCACACCAATCATTGGAAACCCATTGGTGGGTGAGTCAAGGCACTTAATGAAGTCCTTGCACTAATGACTGTTTATAGTCACAATACATGCAAAGTCACTTATACTAGTGATTTCTTTAGCTTTATCACCAACATCACATTGAATTTAATGCATAAACATGTAAGGGAAATAAAAGTCAATTTATTTACACCAAGTTTCAACCAAGTTCATGTTTATATATTCAAACAAATTTTTTGTTATTGGGACTGTACCCATGGGACAATAAGCTTCATAAAATGTAAAAAATTTGAATTCTATTCATAAAACTTCCATCTTTGGTTCCATTACATATTTTATCATTATGGATCATCTCTCCCTTCTAATGACATGGAAGAACTTCTAAATAGTCCCCATTGTAATGCCCCGTCAAGGGATCCAAAGAATTAACCTAGTATTTCACTAAGTTTGGTAGCATTTTTTTAAAAAAAAAGTAATTACCACTTACAACTTATGCACAATAACGGAAGCAATAGCAATGTCCATCTAAAGAGTAAACTTAACATATACAACAGATTACATTCTTTAAGATCCCCTTAACGTGAATTACTTACATGAATCCATCTAGTACAACATCCACATGAAATAATATGATAAGTCCAATGTTCAGTTATTACATATCCAACTGCTCATTCATCCACTGTACATGACATAGGGTATGAAGGCTTAAAAGAATATACATATGTAGAATAAAGTACATCATCCTATTCTAATCCATGATACATCACATGATACTCATGATACATCATCATAAAAGTCATTTACATCTATTAGAAAGATCAAATAAATAAACTAAGTGCACGGTTCCTCCCAACCGTTAATAGCATCATTAGACCATCGTGGATCCTAGCCATCCCTCCGTGCGTAACATTCCAAGCACCGAAGAGGTCATCGGTATTATCATAGTAGAAATGTCACTCCTAACATCCTACTAACATAAAAAGTAAAGCATAAGATATCATCATCTAATATATGCTAATCATCAATGAAAGGATACATATCCACCATCACGAAGGACGCATTAACCACAAAGTCTCAATCAATCTCAAATGATAAGAGTGGAAAATACACTACCACCCGACCGCGTGGTACCTAAGTGGTCCACTCCCACTGTGCTGAGGAGATAATCTCAAGTCCCAAAATAGGTTTTCAAAACCACATAGCACACGACTCTAAAGTCCAAGAATCCTAAAAGTATACTAACTCAAAGATTCCAAACACAAAACAAACATCTACTTCCCAGAGGCACACAATGACATGTAGGAACCTACTATGCAAGCGGGAAAGTGTCATCGCATTTATCTCATACAAGTTACCCTGGCAGTTAGCTAAACTCCACGGGTCCATATAGATCTCATGCGGCCACTAGTATCCTTTCATACTGACAAGGCATACTATGGAATGCAAGGTCGCAACCATGCGTTCTCTCTACTCCCATCCTAGCCTATACAAGCACTCAAGGCATGGGCGAGAACCAAAAATCTTATCTTTTTAGGTTCATTCAGTTAGTATTAAGTGTGTGAATGCTATCACTTATTAACCAACTTACAATGAGTTACCCTGGAAGCCTCTTAGGGCCCCGGCCCCCATTGCAAGCCACTTCCCGACACTACATGCAGATATCCTACCCTAATGCTCATGGTATCATAATCATAAAGAAAGTCCACAAAATCACCATAATAAGGAATCAACAAATATCCATGATTAAAAATCATTAAATATGCATAAAAGCATCAAATCACCATGAGCAACATCCATAGAAAATCATGAACACAACAGCTCTCTATTGGCAACTGAAGTATCACTGATAATCAAAATATCCATTGGTTCTCAATAACCAAAATATATCTCAAAATCATACTGATCGAAGACTCCAAAATGGTTGAGTCAACACATGTCACATCATGACATCATCAATAATAAATCCACATATTAGTCCCACCATGGCGACTAGAATATATCCAAGGACAACTGATCGATGACCAAAATAATGGTTAAGTCAAGGATTCCAGACATAAGAAATCTCAACTATAACAATCAGTATTCATAATCAACTCATAGAGCATTCCATCACATAATCATGGTTGGGTTTATAAAGATCGAATGAAAACATCATCAAGACATCACATTCACATAACCCCCAAGCCTCTGGTAGACATCCTATACCGGTCAACACCAGTCAACCCAAGACCCAAAACATTAGTATAATGAATACACAATGTAAACACATGTTTTTGGTTTGCTAAGTTTTCAAATTTGAATTCATATGCATAATCTCAGTTTTTGTATTCCAAGTTTAGAGAAAGAACATTTTCCTACGTTTTTCCATGTATTAATTTTTTTGGATGGATTAAAAATTCCCTCTAAACTTCAGTTTTCCAATTATAACATTTAAAAGACGTTTCCACTAACTTAACTTTCATATGCTTCATTTATCTTATAATCTTAAACTATTAATTCATAATAGTTAAAACTATAAAATTACAAAACTATTCATCATTAAAAAAGAGATGAATTTATAAATCTTTTATTAACAACTTTAAATCTTTTAATATATATATATTTATATTTAAACATATACATACGTACATATATAATATAATATTTAATATTTTTGCATTTCATAAAAAAAAGAACCGAATTTTTATTAATTTCGATTCATAAGGAAATTGAGTAACAAAGTTTCCTTAGAACAGAGCCGAATCAATATACCATCGGCTGTCACTGTGGCGACCATTGCCGCGGGTACCCTGCTGTCGCAGGTACCCTGCGACCAATGCAGTCGCGGGTACACTGCGTAGCAGGTACCGTGCGCCCCTTAAATACACGAGTACGGGGTGCAAATTCCGCCCCCACCCAATATGCATTAGTTTTTATGAAATCAAACAATCGCAGCGCGATTTAACAAGTTGCGATTCCGCCATAATAAGGATACAATTATATAAATAAATATCATATATATATATATATATATATAACAAGGTTTATGTATATATATATATATGTATATACATACATATATGTATGTATGTACATACATATATGTATGTACATACATATATGTATATACATATATGTATATACATATATGTATATACATATATGTATGTATATACATATATATACATATATATATATACATATACATATATATATACATATACATATATATATATATATACATATATATATATACATATACATATATATATATATACATATACATATATATATATATATATATATATACATATATATATATATATACATATATATATATATACATATATATATATATATACATATATATATATATATACATATATATATATACATATACATATATATATATATACATATACATATATATATATATATATATATATACATATATATATATATATACATATATATATATATACATATATATATATATATACATATATATATATATATATATATATATATATATATATATATATATGTATATATATATGTATATGTATATATATATATGTATATATATATAATATACAGAATCTCAGATTGTTTATAAAATTACAAGCTTTCATTTTCAGAACCTCTCTATGAACTTGTTCCCTTAAGAATTTCTCTGATGACTAATTCTAATGGGTTTGTCCATGAAATTGCAACCCTAGTCCATATTATTTTCAGATCTAAACATATAGAATTCTTAAATAAAACTTAATTGCCCCAAATTGAAAATGCACAATGAAGACATATGGAAAATATGAAGAAGACAGGGGAAAGCAAGATGCAGAAGTATCATAATGAAATCACAAGAATCTACCCGAATTTTGATGCTAAACTCGCTTATCCTCAAACAACCCGTAGAGCAAGCTTCCCTTCTTCAAAATTTTCCCGAATCCTCCAATGCCTCAACTATTCTCCGCGCTAACCATACTATCCACGCTATGTCCCCGCTCTCTCTCAAGCTATTAAGGAATGCCCGAATATAAAGAGCTTTTAGATAACCCTAGAATGCTTCTAGAATCAGCTGGAAGATATCACCAACTAAGCATGTACCTATTTCCAGCCTTTTAGATAAGCCCTAGGGTTGTAGACTCCATGTGCTCAATTGATGCACTAACCCCCGTGTTGTTGACACATGAAAAATAGGGAACTGCATTATTTCCCATGCAAACTTATAACTCCAATAACTTTTAAATTAATTTCCATTTAAATATTTATAATTTCCACTTTAATCTTCATAACTTTTATTTTAATTTTTTTTATAACTTTTATTATTAATATTTGTTTATTAATTAATTAATATTTTATAATTTATTATTAATATTTGTTTATTAATTAATTAATATTTTATAATTTATTATTTATTTTAATTTCTAATTTTCTTTTAATTTAATTCTTTTCTCTCAATTAATTCTCCTTTAATTAATAATCAAAATATCAAAATCATGATATTTAATCTCTCAAATAATTAATTTGTTAATTAAATCTATTTATTAAAACTTAGTAGAAAATTCACCATGGACCTTCATGATAAAATATGAAAACCCATCGTGGAACAATTCATACCAAATCAGTCTAAAAGATTAAAAATTACAAAATATGTCATCCGACACATTCAGTGGGTACTCAACTCAGATACTTATCCTAACTCATTAGGACAAATGGTTTTAGGGTTTGGGATTTGGACTTGAGAATTTATCTCCCCTCTCTTATCATTGAGATAGTATAATAGGGTACGCTCATCCTGGCAATTCAGGGAAGTCGATACCCGGTACCTGCAACCTGCAGAAAAGCCATGCATGTACATACAAAATATATAGTGCTAAGCTAAACAGGCAATGGCAGGAAGTGGTGCATCGTGTAGATCCCGACTAAGCAGGTGACTACGACTCCCTTCCTTAACCACATCATAAACACCATACAATAAGAAAACACGCACACCATACACATGCAAGTATGGGGTAAGTATCCATAATAAAGCACATAAGATAATCAACCATCTAACTAATCATCAGCTGTAACTAAAAACAATATAGTGATCATCATACATACATGAAATGTGAAGTCTAAATGATCTCATCACATGATAACTGAATCCATAATATAATGTCTGATAGTGTCAACACAATACCACTAATCCATCTACATAAACTAATCCATCAAAGTCTGATAACAATAGCAATAATATGTCCAGATAAGATGTGAACGAGGGTAGGCACTACACCCATCTTCTCTCACAAACCCGACAACAACTTCTTAACTATTTGTAACTGTCTGCAATAGTGTACTAACTTAACATATGAAAATGTTGTCAAGTTAACAAC
The DNA here is from genome assembly GCA_028749045.1 of Cupressus sempervirens. Taxonomy (NCBI): domain Eukaryota; kingdom Viridiplantae; phylum Streptophyta; class Pinopsida; order Cupressales; family Cupressaceae; genus Cupressus; species Cupressus sempervirens. The sequence goes on along the minus strand of CM053789.1, from coordinate 820,469,594 downwards.
AAAGTTGTCAACTCGACAACTGAACATTTCTATACCAATCTAAAGACTCTTTAACTTAGTTACATATAAAACTCTAAACATATCCATTAGTCCTTTCTCTTAGCCATTGTTGGCATTCTTGACAACATTTTGTCAATTTTGCAATTTACATCTATTTATGCATATCTTGTATCTTAACCTTGAATGACCTATGACTCCTCCATACTATGAATTTGATGAACCAAATACATTAAATTTGAGTATGATATTAATATTAAATTACTTTTAACTCCTTAAACCTCACTTGTGCCATTTTGGCCTAAGTTTGCCCATTCTTGGCAATGTATTACAAATTTGACAATTTCATGCTTCCCTTACATTTTGATGGCTTCAATAGCCATGGTTCATCATCAAATGAGTTTACATATATTCATTAGGAATTGATTTCCCTTGGTACCTTCATGGTCTCCTTCATAGGTCCTGGTGTACCTTGTAGTTTCGTGTGTCCACTTGGTGCCCCTGCACCAATATATGACGTTATGTGTTATGTATTGTGTATTATGTGTTACAAATCTTTTATTATTATTTATCTTTTAGATATTTGATTTATTTAAGTGGTTGGAATTATTATATTTGGAATACAACTAATTCACCCCCTCCCTAAGATGTGCTTGTCTCATCTTGGGCCTGAAAATTGGTATTATAGCCAAGTCCTTTTAAAGATGTTTGATCACTTAACGTGATATTTGACATGTAAAGTTTACAAAATGATGGTCCTAAGTTTGATGGAACCAACAACCTGGTTTGGAAGAATGGTATGACTACTTATATGATATGTATGGGAGATGAATATTGGGATATTAGTGAGAAGTCTTATGATATACCAAATCATCTATCAAATGCTACTATAAATCAAATGAAGCAACTCAAGAAAAAATATGATAGAAAGTTAATATTTGATTAGTGCCTTGTCTAATATAGAGTATTCTCACATCTATGGATCAATGATAACCCATGAGGCATGGAAAAATCTAGAAACTATTTGTAAAGGTGACAGGTATGTTAAGCAATCTGAGTTGTAGGGTCTTTAAAGCAAGTATGAAGATATAAGGGTGAGTGAAAGTGAACTATTTCACCATTTATGTAGAGAGTGAATGATATATTTTGTTCAATTATAAGTAGAGATGGAACCTTAAGCGATGATGATGAACATGAGTAAAATTATGAGATGTTTACCTACATGTTACAATGAAAAAGTCATATCTATTTAGAAATAAAGAACTATAAAACAAGTTTCAAGAGAAGCTTAGGTTGGAAGACTTTTTTTTCTATGAGATGACTACTCTTGGTAATGAGCTACCAAATATTGAAACTACACTCAAATCTAATATTTATAAGGATAAGGAAGAACTTTTGAAAGATAGTAGCTATGCTAAGTGTAGGAATTTGCTCAAGGCAAAAAATGAAAATGACAAGATCTAGTAGCTCAATCGATAACACAAATGAGAGAGATGAAATGATTTGATCATTAAATGACTAGATTCAATTATTATCAATAATAAAAATATGTATAGATGCAATACACATAGATCTTCCTGAATATATAGGTAATGCTTGATAACTAGGAGTGTTATTAGTGATAACCTATCAACTAGACAAGGTGTAATCACATGTCACCTAAAGGTGAAACATCATCCATTGTACAAAAAAGTATGTGTAACATGTGAAACAATGAGAGAAGGATAATGTGGTAAGAACACAAAGGTGGATCTCGTAAACAAATAGGTGTGAGATGACAATAAGTGCATGTGGATTTCCCCTACAATATGTGATAAATAATTTGTTCACTCCTACGAAAACTAATATGAAAATGTTGTATCCTAAGTAAACATAAGTAAAGTGAAATTAGTAATTAATTCCACCAATACCCCTCTCTCCACCCCAACTTGTGAGAACATAAACATGGTTATTTCTAAAGGAAAAAAGGAAGGCTACAAATCAAACATTGATGAACCACCTATGATGAAATAGAAATGTTTGGGCAATACTTCCAACAACACACACAAAAAGGGTAACAGAGCTTGGGAAATACTTCAAGTAGCATGCACAAACAATAAGAGAGTGTAGCAGATGAGAAGCACTTGGACAAAGGGGCTTGATGGAATGAGGCTACATGCACAGAGACTAGCTTATATCCAAAAACTGTGAAAGGGGTTAAAAAAGAGTGTATCCTGAAACCACAAATGTTCCAATTGTTGGCCAACACACACACTTGTTGTATAGTCATAGATATTTTGATCATTCATGAACTTGAACAACTGACACCATGTTAGAAATAGTGTTGTACAAAAGGACTACAAAATAGAGGGAAATGGCCATGAAATATGCATGATTTAAATAGCTACATTAAATAGCCCTTTACTTCATAAATCACTTCAACTCAATCATTACGTTGTATAGACAACCTCATCATATGTCACTTGAACAAACCTATCATGTACAACATGAGGGACAAATCCACAAAATTAAATCTTAAAATGTTACAATAGTACAAACCTAATGGAACAAACATGGGATGAATATACATAATCAAGTATTAAACCTTTCCAACATTGTAACTTTATGATAATAATTTACTAGTCAAAGTACAACAAATTGGAATGTAATGACTGCAAATATTCTTGGGTATTTGTTATAGGAAACCATGGTTTGGAAGCAAATTAAGAGTATTAGTCTTGTAGCCAGGAAAATGAGCTCAATAAACACTTTTGAGATGGTCATCTTGTGATGATCATGGCTAAATCATTTCTAGGTTTTCTTACTTGTTTTAGAATATACTAACTATATTTCATATTGATAAACTCTAGAAAGAAATTGATTTGAAATGAATTATTTTCTACGATAGTGCATCAATAATTTAAGAAAGGACACATGAGAGTGTCTTGTTTTCAAATTTGAACCCAAAACACATAAGGAAATAAAAATTATAAGAAGGAACAAAACCAAATAAATGTAATCTCACGAGGGCACAACCCTCTATACTAGACTCTGTTAGGCTACAATATGACCAATCAGCTTATAGGGTGATTCTAGAAGTTGTTCTTTACTATTCAAAGCACATCAATTCTCCATATACTCTCATTAGCTACAATGACAATCAATAGATGGAATAAATAGCCACAAAAACAAATAGATTAGAAGCACCATGCCTTGGTTGCCAATGTTAGCAATGTAGTGGTGAAGACTCAATATCAAAACTAATATCACCACATTTCCTTGGTCAATATGTGATCTAGTGTCTTTGCCATATCCTTTGAATTGCCATTGTTTCTACTAGCAGCCCATAGGCAATGCCAAGGACTACAAAAATAATTACAAAACTAACCAGGAGTGCACCACAAGCTTCTATGGATGCTGGAAAACAATCCAAAATACCCCATCCATAACAACAATTATGGCATCCTTCCATACATGGATCATTGTTGTTGACTGATGAATAATGCACTATTAGACCTCCAATACTGTGAATTACAAAAAAAAACAAAAACTCCTACATTTTGAATTGAGTTGGATTATTCAAATTATGTCCAAGCAAAGATACAATTTTCAAAAACAAAATGTAATTTTGAGTTTATGATCTGCAACAATCAATAATAGATAACGGATAACTAGACAACCTATTTGAGAAATTGAATCAAAATATAAGAAACAAACCAAAAAAATAGTAGAATGGTAAAGGATGCTTGGACAACAGTCGATCCCATCCATCGCTGAATGAATTTCTAAACTCCCCATTTGTGTCCATCAGGTATGCAATATTGTCGATAACAATAATTGTCTAGAATAACAAATGGGAGAATGATTTAGCTCCACTTCTACACATTAGGTAGTGAGAACTTTAAACAAAATGGGAGGAAATGGTGACACCACTACTGGGGACAACTTGTATTGTTAATGTTTCAATTGATATGCATGACTGATTGAAAGTAATAGCCATTTTCCTTCTATTAATGAAAATAAAATATCTTATTTGAAAGTCAAAAAACTGCAACCAGAATCATTGTATAGTTAAAAAGGGTGGTAAATGAAAAGAAGCTACATTTGCAATAAGATCAACAAAAATGTCTAAAGGCTTGCCATTCCCCTTCCACTTTAGAAAATGTGAACAATGAAATTTTATTACGCGCAAAGATTCTCCAACTCAGAATGAATAATTCTCCATTTTTGTTCTATTCTCAATGAGTAAATGGGTTAAAAACAATGAAATCTTACACTGAAATTTTTTCTATGCTGCTCATTTTAAAAATTTGAGTGAGAAATAACTACTCATAGGGTAGCTACAAACTTAGTGGGTTACCATGAGAAGAAATTATTTATTTCATAAAATTACTGTATCTACTCATTCAAGAATCAATATCTTCTAGTATTGTTCTTTAAGCTGTACTATGAACATAGCAATGCCATAGGAAATGCATTGATTCTAAATGTTATCTCAAGGGATAATGAAAGCAAGTTGATATGTCTCTTTTTGTTTCCATTGATGAAGAATATATTTATTTCATGGTGTGTATTGATTACACATGCAAGTCTTATTTAATTGAATTGAATGTTTATGTAATGGTATATGTTAAGAAGAGTACCGGTGTTGTTGAATTACCCTATGGGTGCAGGTGGAGGTTTGGGTAGGCCAAGACATGGATAGAGGGGGTATAAAGTGTAGACTATAGATTACATGTTGATATCATCCACTCCAACTCCCAAGTGATTGTAGCTACAAATTCTTCTACTCCACATCCTTGGGGTTGCTGATTGAGATAAGCTTGGCAAAACCTCTATGGCTGACATTGTGTTGTGTTGATAGTCATTTAAAGTCCATTGCATTGTGTTTAAATGTTGGATGTATCACCTTAGTAATAGTTCATAGGAATAATGAAACAAAAAAATGAATGATGAAATTTTTGTTGTAAGTAAAGACCTTGTGATTGCTATTAATAATGCCTATGCATGATGTGTGTAAGAACACTTAGTTACTAGTTCTTGTGACTAGGAGTGAACTAAAGATCATATACTTTGGTCTTAATGCTTCCAAATAGACAACATTTGAAAAAATTATAAGAAGGGTTTTATAACTTTATGATTTGGATATAAATTTGTTTCACAGTTTATCTAAAATAATTACAGATGACAAAACAAACAAAAGATAAAAGCATGTTAGTCATAATATCATTATTGGTAACAATGTTCCAAATGAAAAGAATTATTTGTTTGAGCTTCTAGCAATGATCAAGCAGCTTATTGAATGGCTTGATGAGTCTTGCAAACTTCTCCCATTGTATCCTTGCTTTCACCAGTTTGAAGTTTTTGGTTACATGCACACAATCATGACTTTACATCACAAAGCATTCACATTCTAACAATTTTCATGTTCTTTCATTACATTTTGATCTAAACAACAAATTCTAAACTTTCACTTATTCAAATGCCTAATCTAAAAATGGGTCCTATTAAAGAATCTAATATAAATTCAAATAATGTATCTAGATTCTAAACAAATCAAAACATAAAATCTATTATTTAAACTTATCTCATCACTTACACATAATAACAATACCCACCTTTTCATGTGGAAAGTCTTGGGGGAGAGGTTGCAACATTGTATTTGGATCCAATTTATCACTCTTTCTCTCTCTCTCTCCCTCTCTCCCTATTCAATCTAATGAGCCAACTGGATCTGCTCTACAATTTTAATGTCTCAAGTATTGCCTCGTGGTTTGACTTGCAAACTTTCTAAAGAATCTTATTATGTTGTTGTTCACCATATTTTATCAAGTGGACATTTGATGCAACAACAAGGTTTGAATAATGAAGAATCTTCCTCTCTATTTTCCAATCCTCAAATAACCACAAGTTAGGGTTCTTCATAGAATATTGTCTAAGCCATGTGCCAGTTACAACCGCCGCACCAACATGGTACTCTAAACCTTCACAATCTATAATCGAGTGATACAATTTTTGTTTGGCATGGACACAATGACACAAATAATAATCCGTCCCTTCTTCATTGTCTTCAGGTGGAATAACAACAAAAACATGGCCTACAGTGACAAATGTACAAAATGCAGTCATTAATTCAGAAAATACTTAGGTAGAGGTTATAAAGTTACATATTGAAATTACAAATATATATATATATATATATTAGTAGGTTTTAGTAGATCAGACAAGTGGTCAAAGTAAATAGATGAATCCATCTCTACCATTTCCAGTGCTTGTGGGGGATGATAGGTGTCAATTGGGTCCAAAACCCCTATATCCCATTTGTCCACCCATTCAGTTGGCTCACACTCATCCCAATTTTCCTCTGCACATGATGGATAATATCATGCCATTTTTCATGTGTGGATACTCCATGAACCTACATCAGAGCTTCTAAAAGAGTGCAACTCACTAGATCTTGTTAGTGTGGAACAATCCTCATATGGTGCAATGTTAGTATTATCTATCAACCAAAAAAATCTATGAATCGTAGACTCACCTTCGTTACCTGGACCCATTGTAGCATTTCACCACTGGATGATGGATTTTGCATCTGTCAATATTTCTCCATCTTTGTACTTTAGTTCTTCATGAGCTAAGGCTCTTTCGATGCATGTGCCTGCACCATCGTGCTCTCCCTTTCCATGACCAGCCTCTGTGAAATTCCACATATATTGAATTCTACACAACATATGCATCCTGCTCAACCAATAGAACATCCGTGCATTCTTGAATTAAAATGCGTAATTGTCTAACCAAATAATGTGCTGATGATATGTTATGCCACTGTTAGCCAAATCACCATAAAATAGTTGAAAACAACCCTGTACAAACTCTATAGAATGTGATCGATCATCGCTGATGTAAAAATGGTACTCCCTCAAAATCTTCCTCTCATCCTCTATACTTATAGGTAAATGCATGAATGTTATGTGAACAAATATGAAAACCCATTGAGAAGTATAATACTTTGCTTGCACCTCATTTTGTGGTTGTAGTGTGTAGTTCTCTATGAAGTCTACAACTGAAACAATGGTATCCAGTGGAAATGTATCCTTGCATAACTTGAATTGCAAATCAAGCCATTGAGCTCTATGTGTATGCTTTGCATACTCGTAAATAATCTTTTCACAAAAAATCTTCATGAACTCATACACTAGAATCTTTTCAATGACTAAATCACATCTTTTATCCTATTTCCCATCTTTTAGAGCATATGTCACTGTCTTAATTTTTTTGTAATCTACTATTTCATTTCCAATTGCATGTGTACTATCCATATGTTCACAAGTCGATAAAAGTTGCAAAGAACCACAAAATAAGCATGATGTCTTGTAAAATTGTTGGTTGTCTCCTATTTTGCATAAAATGTTAGATATGAATTCCCTTGAAGATCTTGGTGGGTCATTCATGTCGCAATCCTGCAAAAATAACTTAGAATGAAAAAGACATATGCCTTAAAACATCAAAATGGTTAGAAAATTCAATATGTATCCTACAACAACAAGTTGTGTGTGTATGTGATTTATCTTGACATAAAAAGGTTTACCCATCTCAAAAAAATATGACTTATTCAAATTTGAGGATACATACCAATAAATTTTACAAAAAGTTGTGTCTGAGTTGAGTCTAAAAAATGTTTCGCATGTGGGTTGCAATTTTGGCTACCAATCCTCCTTTTTATAACATCTCGTTGATTAGGGGAAACACGTTTGTTATTTTTTCAAAAATTTTCAATCAATGATTTCAAAGCTTCACTAATTTCTTTATCCTTTCATGATAGTCTACCGCTAAATGTCCATAACTCATTTTTTGTTGGACCTTCCAATCTCTCATGCCTTAGCATGGCTCTCCTTAGAGTACCTCTACCAATTTTCAATATTTTTCTTGTCTTTCTCATGAGTCGAGCTTTCTTCATTTGGGTACTTACTATTGTTGATGTAAGTACTCATCTTGTGATATTACTATCTTTGGTGCGTGATTTAAAACCCCCTTTGTCATAAGCACTCATTAGATTCTTTACAATGTTTTTTTCATTTGAATCATCCATAGTTCTTAGCCCAATAATCTTCATGATAGGCCTAAATTTCAAATTCCTCATCATTTCAACAAATAATTGGCATTGACTTGTAATATTTAATTCTTCAAAGAATAATCTCCACATACAATTAACTTTTCTTTCACAAGTGCGCTTGCTAATCTTGTCAAGCATTGATTTTAAAATGTTAGTATCAATATCAATAAAATATTTTGGTCTTCTAAAATGAATTCTTAAAGGTGTTATAATCTCTTCTATTCCCTCAACATTTTGAACATCAACATAAGGTTGAGTGTATTGCATACCTTGAACCAAAGATGATGTGCCTTGGCAATAAGATGCAAAAGATGGAATATCACCTACTTGATATGTTGATCTTGTGTCTTCAACATGACATGATGGAGTGTGTACATCATCAGATCTACAAATTAGTGTCTCTTTAACATGAGAGGATGATAAGACTCCAACATTGGAAGATGGTCTAGCTTCACAATTCAATTGTCTTCTTGAGTGTAACAGTCTCATTCGTTCTCTGTCTTTCCAATTCTTCCTCTTTGTTTCTTTATATCGATGGTTCTTGATCCTCTTTGAAAGTCAATTCTTCATTATTGCTTTGCAATTTTATTTTTTCACATAGTAGTTTCTTTTTATCTCTTTTAATTTCCAAATCTCTCTCTCTCTATCTTCATTTGTTTGAGTTTTTGGTTTCTTCTTTGGCATGATGATGATTTCTACGTGTTAAAATTTTCAAACATCTGAATAACTTACAATGTGTAAATTAAAAATCATTCAAATACATATAAAAATTACAATTATTTCAATGAATACACAATATATATCAAACAACTTGCCAAGTTTCTAACCATTTCGAAATAAAATTTCATTCAAACATACAAATTTCAATGAATTCACTATATATTAAAAAACATGTCAAATTATAATCAAATTTGTATCTATATATCAACAAACAATATTTAAAAAGGATTGCACTAACCTTTTCTATAGAAAGAATATTCAAAAAGCCTTCAAATAACATATCCAGTGATTGAATTCGGCGTTTGCTAGCTTCAAAAAGTCTTCAAATAGTGTTTGCTAACTTCCAACAGCTTGGAACCCATGTTTTCTATCGAAACAACAGAATGCGCAATAGAGAAAAAGCAAAGAATGGATGAAATGGGACCCAAACTTGCTTTGTGACCATTTTTGGGTGATTTGACATAGTGCATATGCACTACAACACATACACACTATGTCAAAACACATCTCTCCCTATCCCACCATCCCCCATCCTCTACTCTCTCTCTCCCTACTCTCTCTCTCTCCTCTCCCATCCCCTACTCTCTCTTAGTCTCTCTCTCCTCTCCCATCTCCCACTTTCTCTCTCACTCTCCTCTCCCATCGCCTAGTCTCTCTCCCTCTCCCACTCCTCTCCCATCACCTAATCTCTCAATTTGTCTCTCCCATCCTCTACTCTCTCACTCTCTATCCTCTCCCATCCCCTACTCTCTCTCACTCTCTCTCCTCTCCCATCCCGTGCTCTCTCTCACTCTCTCTCCTCCTCCATCCCCTACTCTCTCTTTCCTTCTCCAACTACCTACTCTCTCTCACCCTCTCTCCTCTCCCATCCCCTACCCTCTCTATCTCCCCACTCCCATCCCCCCTCTCACTCAGGCTACTCTCTCTCCCATACCCTACTCTCTCTATCTCTCTCTCTCTCTCTCTCTCTCTGTCTCTCTCTGTCTCTCTGTCTCTCTCTCTCTCTCTCTCTCTCTTCCTACTCTCTCTCCCCTCTCCCATCCCCTAATCTATCTCTCCCTACTCTCTCTCCCCTCTCCCATCCCTTACTCTCTCACTCTTGCTCTCCCTCTCCCACCACCTACTCTCTCTCTCTCCCTCTCTCTCTCTCCCTCTCCCACTGCCTACTCTCTCTCACCCTCTCTCCTCTCCCATCTCCTACTCTCTAGATCTCTCACACACACTCCCATCCCCCCTCTCTCTCCCTCTCCCACTCCCTCTCCCACTGCCTACTATCTCTCTCACTCTCCCTCTCTCCCTCTCTACTCTCTCTCCCATCCCCTATTCTCACTCTCTCTCTCTCCCATCCCCCCACTCTCTCTCTCCCACCCCTACTCTCTCTCACTCTCTCACACTCTCTCTCACATCCCCTACTCTCTCTCTTACACACACTCCCATCCCCCTCTCTCCCTCTCCCACTTCCTCTCTCATTGCCTACTATCTCTCTCTCTCCCTCTCTACTCTCTCTCTCCCATCCCCTACTCTCACTCTCTCTCCCATCTTGTTCTCTCTCTCTACCACCCCTTACTCTCTCTCACTCTCTCACACTCTCTTCCATCCCCTACTCTCTCTCTTACACACACTCCCATCCCCTACTCTCACTCTCTCTCCCATCCGCCTACTCACTCTCACACTCTCCCATCCCCTACTCTCACTCTCTCTCCCATCTTGTTCTCTCTCTCTACCACCCCTTACTCTCTCTCACTCTCTCACACTCTCTTCCATCCCCTAATCTCTCTCTTACACACACTCCCATCCCCCCTCTCTCTCCCTCTCTCTCTCTTCCTCTCCCACCACCTAGTCTCTCTCTCCCATCCACTACTCTCTCTCTCTCTCTCTCTCTCTCTCTCTCTCTCTCTCTCTCCCTCTCCCTCTCTCCCTCTCTCTCCCTCTCTCTCTCCCTCTCTCCCTCTCCCCCCCTCTCTCTAGGACTACTCTCTCTCCCCTGTCCCATCCCCTACTCTCTAGATCTCTCACACACACTCCCATCCCCCCTCTCTCTCCCTCTCCCACTCCCTCTCCCACCACCTACTATCTCTCTCTCACTCTCTCTCTCCCTCTCCACTCTCTCTCCCATCCCCTACTCTTATACTCTCTCTCCCATCCCCTACTCTCTCTCACACTCTCTCCCATCCCCTACTCTCACTCTCTCTCCCATCTTGTACTTTCTCTCTTCCACTCCTACTCTCTCTCACACTCTCACACTCTCTCCCATCCCCTACTCTCTCTCTTACACACATTCCCATTCCCCCTCTCTCTGTCTCCCTCTCCCACTCCCTCTCCCACCGCCTAATCTCTCTCCCCCATCCCCTACTCTATCTCTCCCCTCTCCCATCCCCTACTCTCTTTCATAGACACACACACACACACTCCCATCCCCCCTCTCTTTCTTCTCTCCCATCCCCTACTCTCTAGATCTGTCACACACTCTCCCATCCCCCTTCCCTCTCCCTCTCCCTCTCCCTCTCCCACTACCTACTATCTCTCTCTCTCAAGTTATCTCTCTCCCTCTCTACTCTCTCTCTCTCCCATCCCTTAGTATCTCTCTCTCTCTCTCTCTCCCATTCCCTACTCTCTCACACTCTCTCTCATCCCCTCCTCTCACTCTCTCTCTCCCATCCCATACAAGCTCTCTCTACCACCCCCTACTCTCTCACACACTCTCAAACTCTCTTTCATCCCCTACTCTCTCTCTCTTACACACATTCTCATTCCCCCTCTCTCTCTCCCTCTCCCACTCCCTCTCCCACCACCTAATATCTCTCCCCCATCTCCTACTCTCTCTCCCCTCTCCCACCCCCCACTCTCTCTCTTTCATAGACACACACAGTCCCATTACCCCTCTCTCTCCCATATCCCATCCCCTACTCTCTAGATTTGTCACACACACTCCCATCCCCCCTCTCTATCTCCCTCTCCCACTCCCTCTCCCACCACCTGCTATCTCTCTCTCTCTCAAGTACTCTCTCTGCCTCTCTACTCTCTCTCTCCCATCCCCTACTCTCACTCTCCTTCTTACACTCTCTCCCATCCCCTACTCTCACTCACTCTCTCTCTCTCCCATCCTGTACAAGCTCTCTCTACCACCCCCTACTCTCTCTCACACTCTCACACTCTCTCCCATCCCCTACTCTATCTCTCTTACATACATTCCCATTCCCCCTCTCTCTCTCCCTCTCCCACTCCCTCTCCCACTATCTACTCTCTCTACCCCATCCCCTACTCTCTCTCTCCCCCATCCCCTACTCTCTCTCTTCCCTCTCTCATCCCATAAACTCTCTCTTTCACTGATACACACTCCCATCCCCCCTCTCTCTCCTCTCCCATCCCCTATTCTCTAGATCTCTCACACACACTCCCATCCCCCCTCTCTCTCCCTCCCACTTCCTCTCCCACAGCCTACTCTCTCTCTCTCTCCCTCTCTATTCTCTCTCTCTCCCATCCCCTACTCTCACTCGCTCTTTGCCACCCCTACTCTCTCTCACACTCTCACACTCTCTCCCGTCCCCTACTCTCTCTCTCTTACACACACTCTCATCCCCCTATCTCTCTCCCCCTCTCCCACTCCCTCTCCCACTGCCTACTCTCTTTCTCTCCCATCCCCTACTCTCTCTTTCTCTCTATATCTCTCTCTGCTCTCCCATTCCCTACTCTCTCTCTTTCACACACACACCCATCCCCCCTCTCTCTCCTCTCCCATCCCCTACTCTATCTCTCACTCACTCTCCCTCTCCCATTTCCTACTCTCTCTCTCTCTCATTCTCACTCTCACTCACTCACTCACTCTCACTCTCACTCTCTCCCTCTCTACTCTCTCTCTGCCACTCCCTACTCTCTCTCACATTTTCACACTCTCTCCCATCCCCTAATCTCTCTCTCTCTTACACACATTTCCATCCCCCCTCTCTGTCCCTCTCCCACTCCCTCTCCCACCACCTACTCTCTCTCCCATCCCCTACTCTCTCTCAAGTTACTCTCTCTCTTCCCCCTCTCCCATTCCCTACTCTGTCTCTTTCACACACATGCACTCCCATCCTCCTCTCTCTCGCTCTCCCTCTCCCACTCTGTCTCCCACTACCTACTCTCTCTCTCTCCCCATCCTATACTCTCTCTCTCTCCCCATGCCCTACTCTCAATCTCTCTCCCATCCTATACTCTCTCTCTACCGCCCCTACTCTCTCTCATACTTCCTCTCTCTCCCATCCCCTACTCTCTCTTACACACAATCCCATTTCCTCCTCTCTCTCCATCTCCCACTCCCTCTCCCATCGCCTACTCTCTCTCTCTCTCTCCCATCCCCTAATCTCTTTCTCTCTCTCCCCTCTCCCATCTCCTACTCTCTCTCTTTCACACACACCACACACTCCAGTCCCCCCTCTCTCTCCTCTCTCATCCCCTACTATCTAGATCTCTCTCACACACACACTCCCATCCCCCCCCTCTCTCCCTCTCCCACTCCCTCTTCCACCGCCTACTATCTCTCTCTAACTCTCTCCCTCTCTACTCTCTCTCCCCCATCACCTACTCTCTCTCCCCTCTCTCATTCCCTACTTTCTCTCTCTACCACCCCTACTCTCTCTCACACTCTCACACTCTCTCCCATGCCCTATACTCAATCTCTCTCCCCCATCCCATACTCTCTCTTTTCCACCCCTACTCTCTCTCAAGCTTCCTCTCTCTCCCATCCCATACTCTCTCTACCATCCCTACTCTCTCTCACTTCCTCTCTCTCCCATCCCCTACTCTCTCTCTCCCCTCTCCCATCCCCTACTTTCTCTCTATCTATCTCTCTCTCTCTCACACACACAAATAGTCATCCCCCCCTCTCTCTCTCTCACTCTTTCTTTGCATCTCTTCTTCCCTCTCTATGCACTATTTAGGTCTCAATAGTGTGTGTGCACTATAGTGCACACACGCTATTGAGACCCAGATTCAAAAAGCTTTAAATAGTGCGTGCGCACTAGGGAATACACGCTATTCAAAGATTTGTATTAAACCAAGCCTAAGGCTTGGTTTTGCCTTGGAGATCCAACCCAAAGGTTTGAAGTCTATAAACTAGTCTGAGACGTGTTTTGCTACAAACATACAAAAAATGATTGATTTTTCTTGTGTGCTCTCCTTCAAGATTCCTCATGGTTGACCATCGATAAGATCACGTTACATGAAATTGTAGGTCTCTGTGTTAGCTATATAACCATATAATTTATTTTTAATTTGAACTATTTCAAGCCTTTCATCTATAATTTCTTTTGAATGTATGTCCATTTTTTGTGAAATTCCAACATGTACTAAATTGGCTGTAGATTTTAGCTTGTTCATCAAATTTTGCAACAACTTAGTTTTTTGGAAACTAGACTCCATTCTACATGCTTTGAAAAAAAAAGAAGTTTTGATTTTAGATTAGTTTTCAATCATTTCTAGGGGGAGCACATAAATATTTCATATTTTTGGGATTTTTCTAGTTTAAAAAATCATAAAAAAAAAAATACACATTATAAAATTACCCGAAAATCCTAGGATAAACTGCATAGTGTTAAGTAACTTTTGACCAGAGCAATTAAAGAATTTCAAAAAAAAAGTTAAAATTTTAGGGGGGGCCACACTTTGTACTATGTTATATTTTTTTGGAATAAACAATACCACTTTTTTTGGCCCCCTTTTTTGAGGACCTAAAACTAAACCATTTTGAATAAAAATTAGTAGTTTAGAAACTAGATTCAAAGGACTACTACTTTTTTTTCTATCATATCTTAACATTTTGAGCGTAACTATCTTCAAATTCTTGTTGAAGTTCAGAAATTGCTAATTTCAGAAAAAAGGTGTCCACTTATACCCCCCTTTTGGCACCACAACTTGGTGCACTTACCCCCCTCTAACCACCATATTAGCCTACAAGGGTCACATAATAGGCTAATCTCAATTATTGAGAGATGTCAACTGAAAGGGAACATCATAGTCTACCCCTTGTGAAATCACTTTTCCTCAAGCAATCTCAATTGAGGATGTTGTAAAATCTCCTCACTCTCCCAAGTAGTGTCCTCTATTGGAAAATGTCTCCACTTCACTAAATATTCACTGATGGTCCTCCTATGAAGTTGTCTCTCTCTCTATACTCTAGGATAGACTCAGGTACTAAAATGAAATTTCCCTCATCATCCAAGGGAGGCAACACTATTGAAGGTACCACACAATGTCCTAACGCCCTTTTGAGATGTGACATATGGAAAACATTATGGACTCTACTCTCTGCTGGTAAATCAAACTTGTAAGCCACCTCTCAAACTCTCTTGATCACCCTAAAATTCCCATAATAACATGGCTTAATTTTCTCAGCACCACTCTTTATGAGAGTGGATTGGCGATAAGGCTACAACATTAGATATACCATATCACCTATCTCAAAAGTCTTCTCAGTCCTCTTCTAACCAACATATTGCTTATGTTGATTTTGTGCCTTATTGATATTCTCCTTAAGAGCCTTTACAATGTCTAGGCTCTCCTATTATAACTCTCCAACATTGGTCACTCTATTATCTGATAACAAAAAATTCATGAAACCAAGTGCCTCATCCATATAATGTCATGAATGGTGACATCTAGATAGATATGTTATAAAAGGAATTATAATAGTACTCACATAGATATATCCACTTAACCCAAGCCTTCTGTTATCCTGCTATGTAATTCCTAAGTTATCCTTCCACCTATTTGTTCACTATCTTTATTTGACCATCTTTCTAGGGGTGGTAGCTAGTACTTAGAGTGAGTTTTGTCCTGCACAATCTAAAAAAATACTATTAGAAGTGACTCATAAACCTATTGTCCATATCACTTATGATGCTCTGAGGTAAGCCATGAAACCTAAATACCTCTCTAAAGAATAAATGTGCCACCTTTGTAGTAGTGTATGTGGTAGTGATTGGGAAGAAGTGGGAAAACTTTGTAAGTTGATCAACAACAACATATATACAATCTCTGCCCTGGGCTCTCAGTAGTCTTGTAATGAAGTTCATGAACAAACACTCCCACTTCTTGTTAGGAATTGAAAGTGGTTGAAGTAAGCAGGCTGGGTAAGAGTGCTCATGTTTATTCTACTAACAAGTAGAGCACTCTCTTACATGTTGTAAGACCTCAACTTTGAGCCCTTTCAAAGAAAAATGCTCATGAATCTACCAGTAGGTTTTGTAAAAACCTAGATGTCCTGTCATAGGTGAGTCATGATAAACTCTCAATGCCATCCTTCTCAAATCTGACCCTAGCACCAAATAAATGTGCCCTTTGTAAATAATGAGCTCATTCACAAAGGTGAAATCACTATTTAGGATCGATCCATCTATGAATCCTGATGCCCATGTATCCTTTCATACTCTGTAAGGATCAAATGTCTCCAATCCTCTAATATATATGTCATCAAGATCAAGTAGGGTATTCAAGACAAGGCATCTACTACTACAATATGTGCTCCCTTGAAATAGGTGATATCAAAGTCATATGCATATAATTTACTTACCTATTTCTATTGCCTATCATTAAGATCTCACTGACCTAGGAAATGTTTCAAGCTATTGTGGTAAGTTTTTATGCTAAATTTGCTACCCACTAAATATTGGTTGAATTTGTCCAAAGCATACATTATGTCCAACATTTCCTTATCATAAATGTTGAAGCTCCTCTCGTCCCCTTGAGCTTCCTACTATCATAAGAAATTGGGTGCCTATATTGCATGATCACTACTCCAACACCTTCGCTAGATGCATCACAATGCAGCTCAAAAGGTTTTCTAAAATCTAGTAATGATAGCACTAGATAAGAAATTATCATCTCCTTAAATTTATCAAAATGCTCTTGTGCCTCAAGAGTCCATAAGAAATCCCTCTTTATCATGAAGTCCATAAAGGGTGTTGCATGCCTGGAATATCCACTAACAAACCTCTTGTAAAACTCGTACAACCCTAAAAATTCTCTCAACTGTGTTAGGTTTACTAGAGTAGGCCACTCAATAATAGCACAAATCTTTTTGGGATCCATGCATTCTCCTAGAGCACTAATAATGTGAACCAAATATAATAACTTTAGTAAATCACATTTAGACTCCTTCAAATACAAGGACTCCCTACTTAGA
The DNA here is from genome assembly GCA_028749045.1 of Cupressus sempervirens. Classification (NCBI taxonomy): domain Eukaryota; kingdom Viridiplantae; phylum Streptophyta; class Pinopsida; order Cupressales; family Cupressaceae; genus Cupressus; species Cupressus sempervirens. The sequence goes on along the minus strand of CM053789.1, from coordinate 820,452,624 downwards.
ATGCTTGACACAATGTCTAAGTGTTGCACATGCTCATCCCATGTCCTACTATACACCAGGATGTCATCAAAGAAGACTAACATAGATTTTCTCAACTGGGGATGAAAGACCCTGTTCATCATGGAATGAAAAGAAGTTGGAGCATTAGTTAGCCCAAATGGCATAACTAGAAACTCAAATGGCCACAATGACACCTGAATATCATCTTCTCTATGTCCTTCTCTCTGTCTCAGATCTAATGATAGGCTAATCTCAAATCAATTTTAGAGAAGAAATATGCTCCATATAGCTCATCTAATAACTCAAAAATCTATGGGATGTGGTACATGTTTTTGATAGTCTTCTTGTTTAGGGCCCTATAATCTTATATGCACATACTAAGAGTATCATATGTCTTCTTCACCAAAACCATAGAATAAGCAAAAGGATACTACTTGGTCTAATGTGCCCCATAGAAAGTAGTTCCTTTATGGTTTTCTTAATCTCATTCTTCAATCTCTTTGGATTCCTATAGGGTGTGATCATGATTGATTTAACACCCTCCCTTAACTCAATAATATATTCAACAACTCTATCTGGAGGTCTATCTGTGTTGAGATAATGGGTGTTGCACACATTGCATAATATTTTTATATTCTATTATTTTATTTTATTATGTAATGTTGCACCTAGATGGACATGTAACATGTAAAGATTTCAATGGGATATAATTGATGAGTTGTATTGTAACATTGTGATAATATTTAATGTAATTATTTAATATTGAAGAAAATAATTAAATGCCCAAAATTAAATGTGGGGTTAGTGGGTTAGGTAGCACATGGTTTATGTAATACCACTTGGTGGTTTTGTAGGACTTGTTACTATATAAGTAGCCACAAGGATAGTTGTTGTAAGTGTGACAAGAAGAAGAAAAAAGGAAAGAGTTGAGTGGGACAAGGCTTGACAGGTTAGCCAAGGGAGCATTTTTTAGGTTGGAAGAATGGCATGGGATGTGTGGATTCATGCTTGTTCAAATGGACTGTTCTATGGTGGCTATGACTTTGAAGGCTTCCATGGTTGTATTGAAAAAGTATTTTTTCTAAATAATACATAGTGATGGATGCTTTTGGAGGGTGGGTTTTTCCCTCAGTGAGGGTTTCCCAGAGTATATCTTGTGTCACAATTTTTGTGAGTATGTTGTCTATTCTCTTGTATGTGGATTTTAATTCCGTGTTTATTTTAGATCTATTATGAGTTATGTGGAAACAATTATATTATTTGTTGCAAGTTTCCTTACAAGTGCTATCAGAGTGATGGTTGTGTTGTTGTAACCCTAGATTGAATCCATGGGAATGCATGAAAGGATAAAAGAAAGGGGCAAGATATATGAGTTGTTTATTGTAGATCTGAGGGTTTTGGGTTTTTTGTTATGATGGAATGTTAAAAGATTTAGGCATGTGAAATTGTTGGACAAATAGATTTTTTGGATGTTTCATTTAAATGAGATTTTAGGGGGTAGCTTGTAGAAATGACCTATTGGGTAAAAACAAATCTCACCATTAGATCTAGGTTGACATTTCCATAAATTTTGATATATAATATGCCCTAGTTTGGCCATGTTTAGAGGAAATGAAAGAGTTTTTTAGTTTCAACTTGTGATGGTCATCAAATTAAATCCTGTCATAATTTTTTTACAAAAAAAAATCACAATGAAAATGGTAAAAATATTGTCTTAGTAAAATGACCATAACTTTCTCTTAGGATATCGAATTTTAGACTTCTTACAGGCCTTGGAAAGCTAATTCAGAGCACTACAACATGGTGTAGGTTTGGTTTTGTGATTCTAAAATTTTGTTAGGTTTTAAGAGCCTAAAAATTAGATGTTATTTATTTTGAGCACAAATTAGGGCATAACTTAGGCATAGAGAGTCAGATTTTGGACTTCCAATAGTCAACATAAAGCTCTTGGAGATCTCTACACATTGGTTCAGATTTGTGTACGTTTGGCATGATTTATTTGTTGATATATTAATCTGAGTAGTTTATGGTATATATTGATTATGGTAATATTATGAGTTTATGGCATTACATATTTTGGAGATTTAGATCTAATGTCATTGTATACTCAATTCATATTTTAGATTGGTCTCATGATGATATGATTATTAGTATTTGATTTGTATATGTATGATGACTTGTTGGATCTACAAATTGTGCAGTGTTGTAAGTGGTCTATACTTACAAGTTGCATTTATAGCTTGGTTATGAGTTTTCTTTGTCCATTGATATTTCATTATTGATGCATATTCAGATTGGTGCCTTGGATTTGGGTTTTCTATGCCCTAAGTCACATGATTTGCTAATTTTTCTTTATGTAGAAGGGATGAGATGTTGTTACTAGGTGCAGTCATGGTAGAGGATTGTGGTTGACTATTTTATGCTAACACGTTGGACATATTGAGAGTTAGTTGCTCAGTTCATGGATGTGATCATGATGCCATGGATTTGGCTTGGATTCCTAATTTCATTATGGTGGTATATCTTCTTGGTTGAGGATCATGGTTATTTTGGTTTCTTTTGAAGAGCTCATGATGTGCACTTTGAGTTCTTTGATGGTTTGATTCCTTGGTTGATTCTCATGGTTAGAGGATGGTTTTTCATCATGATGTCATGGATAGCTTGGATACATAGTTTAGTGGGAGCTTTTGACAGTGATGAGGTGACAATGCAGGATTAGTTTCTGGTTTGGTTTGTATCTTCTTGATTTGGAGATCTTGGTTTTACTTGGTATTAACACTTTGGTTGTGTGAGTGCAGACCTAGAGGATCTTCATGTAGGAGATGAATCTTATGATGCCATAGGTGTATATGAGCAATGTTAGTATGCTACTAGAAACCAAATTTAAATAAAGCTTCTACAAACTAAACAAAATTCATAAACTTCAAGATAGACTAAGATGAGCTCTCAATTGAGAATATGAGCCATTAATGGGCTCTCTCAATGAGAAGCTCTCTTGTTGAGTAGCTTTTGTCTAAATGGATAGGATGTATGCTCAATATGCTTCCAAAAGCTTCAATGGATGATTGTGGATTTTTGGTGTGGATAGATGGCTTTAGTATGGATTTGGCTCTCAAAATAGCATTATAAATTTACTTCATGGATTGTGTTATTTTACAAAAGGGAAGGATCCAATTTATAGGCAAGAGGCTTGAGGGATTGAGGGCTAAGATGCAAGGATGGGAAAAAGCTCATAGAGGGCTCAGATTGCATGAGAAGAGAGCACATGGATTGTGCTTCCTTATAGCCAATCAAAGAGTGACACATGTCACATGGTGAGAGGATGGAGGAAAGGGGAAGGATGAGTCAACAAAGGAGGCTCAAGGGATAAAATCTTCATAAAGACCCTCATAATGACTTGTAAGAGCCATAAAAGGGCTTGTAAGAGTCATTTATGACCTAGTGGACTTCATAAAGTTTTATGGTTGAGATATTTTGAGGGTGATGAGAGCAATTTCGACTTGGACTTGATTAGGAGGGTTTTAAGCTTGCTTAGGCTTGTGCAAATGATTAGAGGATGGATTAGGATGGTTTAGGATTAGCTTAGGGATAGGCAAGTGGATGGCATTTAATGAGGGTGGGTGAAGGAGGAGATATTTGTTAACTTTGGCTTGGGTTAGTAATTCTTAACCCATGTTTAGGGAATGTGACAAGGTTAGGAGGGGATTAGGATTAGGTTTAAAGACATCTTCTAGAAGAGTCTAGACTTTGGATGAGGATAAAGACTTTCTAGAATAGTCTAGAATTTTCTAGGATGAGAATGAAGACTTTCTAGAAGACTAGAACTTCTTAGGATGAGGATAAATTAGATTTTTAGGAAATAAATAAAGTTTTATTTATTTCAAGGGTTTGGGTTGAGGAGATATTTATTAAAACTTTTTTAATAAACATGAGGATTAATATTTAATCTTAATTAAATATTTTGAGTTGGGATTAGGGGTAGGAAATGATGGGATTAGCCTTTAATTAAAATTAAAGAAGGATTAGAAGATTTTGGAAGAGGTTAGTGGTCTTAAGGAAATTGGCCAAGTTTTGGGCAAAAAATAAATTTTTTATTTATTTTGGGTTTTTTGGTCAATTTATTAATTAAATAATTAATAAATAAGAAAATAATGTTTAAATAAGATTTAAACATTTTTGGGAGGGATTCCTTAATTAAATATTTTAAATTAAGATAAAGGGATTTAATGGCATAAAAATTAATTAATTAATTAATTAATTAATTAAATAATTAATTAATAAATTAATTAATTAATTAAATAATTAATTAATAAATGATGATGTCATCAGGACTTTTTCAGAAAATAAAAATACTTTATTTTCTAAAGGTTTTTAGGTGTCTACAATAGGTGACTTGGTACCACAGTTGAGTGGGAGTTTTTTGGCATTGATATTTATTGAGTGTTTGTAGATGTTGGAGGTTTGTCTTAGATCCTATTGTTGTAGAAGCATCTTTGAAATTTGCATGGTGCACTTGTTATCTTCATGGTGTGTGAAGATGGTTAGATCTTGAGGACTCATGGAGTTCTTGGTCATCTTCATGGTGTGTGGAGATGGTTCTTCATGGTATGTGGAGATGGTTTTCTTCATGGTGTATGGAGAAGGTTGCATCTTAAGGACTAATGGGGTTCTTGGTAAAGGTGTGGTTTATTCTTTCATTTGGCATGTTATCCTTGGTGTGAGGATGGTTTAATTTTTATGTCATGATATTCTCTTGATACGCATTTAGAGTGGTGACATGTTATAGTATGTTCATATGGAGCATGTTGTCTCTTTTGAGATGGTTTAGATCATGTTGTAATGTTTATGTTCCTGAGGCCATGGTTGAAACTTTGACATTGATCTTGGTTTAGTCTCTTAGTATTGAGTACATTGATCATAAATTATATACTTCGTGATATTGCTATGTTGCATTTGGAGTTGGCATGGATTGATTGGTTACAGGTGCTCATGGATACTTAGAGACGGTGGTGATGCTAATTTCTCTTGGATTAGAGAAGTGTTGTTGGAATAGTTAATGGTTTCAATAGGAAGTCTGAGGGGCATTCACCTGATATGGACTTGAGAGGAGATTGTTCTTAGATGATTCTTGGTTGGAGATTTGGATATCTTAATGAGCATTCTCATTCCCCACTCTTGGTCCACTCAACAGTTTGCAACTTGAGATGTATAGCCTATTGTTTCTCTCAGTTGCATTATATTTATGCTTGTCTTTCATGGATATGGATCTTGAGCTATGGTACATGAGTTAGTTCTGGAGGGTTCATTTGAAAGATGGTTTAGAATGGTTATCTCCATGTACATATGTTGGTATGCTGGTTAAGTTTGGGAGATGGTTTTATATTGGGCATATTCCTTGGATTAGGAATGGTTTATGAGTTTGATCTTCTTGTGAGAGGATTACATCTATGATTAGTTATATGGTATGGTTTGGGTGTTTTTGATTAAGAAAAACATGTTTTATAGGGATCCTAAAACCCAAATTTTTTTACATAATATCTGAAATATTAATATTAAATAAAGTCCAAACCCTATACAACTGCCTATAAAAAGCCATAACAAAAGACAGGCCCATGGCCAGGAAACAAAAGCCAAAAACAAAAGACAGGCCTGCGGCTAGTAGACAAAAGCTAGAGGCACTAATCTAAATATAGTACGAAGCAAAAAATCAAACCAGTAGCAATTATTTCTCACTATCTAGATTCTGTAGATTTTCTACTTCCTCATTGGCACTCTAGATCTCCATGCCCACACGTACCTGGTTTGGGTCATTGGTTCATTCCACCTAGCCCCTAGTCTCTTTCATTTCTCCCTCGATCTTCATGAGTTTCGAGCTGGCCTTTTCATCCTTATCCCCATCGATTCCTACATTTTTCAACGATTCACCCAGGCTATTGATGTTCTCATTCAAAATGTTTAGGGTAGAAATCACTTGATTAGCCAGGTTTTGGTTCGATATCTCCATCTTTTGCACCCTTTTCTCAACCTTTGAGATACGATCCTCTTGACTAGTAAGATGACTCTGGTTGCTGCTCATCTTGTGGCCTTCCTCCAAGCTCCTTTTCTCCTTGAGCACCTCAATCTCATGGGACAACCATTTGATAGAGTAGAAATTATCTATCATGATATTTTTGGCATTATTAAGTAGATTGAGCCTTGTTTCCCTTGTGTTATCTTAAATTGCAACCAAAGCAAGGTCTATGAGTTCATCAAAATAGGCTTTTCCTTCTATTTCTTCCAAGACTTGCAATTTCACTTTCTCCCTAACAATCCCCATCTTCGTCATTTGGGTTTTGAAGTTTCTCCACGACCTCCTTCTATCTTTCATAACTATCTCCCCACTATCTTCCACCACAGTTTCCTTAATCTCCTAAGATGGAGAGATAGAAGGAAAGGGACCCGAAGCCTCAGGGTCTAATCTTTTTTCTCTTCTGGCTGCAACTCCTCCTTGACCTTTCTCTTTTTGGGTTCCCTGACTGAATAGAAATATCTTCTCCCATATTCCCACTATCTTCCCCCTTCTTCTCTTCCTATGACTCCATTTCCTTTTCCTCTTCATTATACTCCTCTTCTTCATGTTCATTGGATTGGGGGTTAATTCTCGAGGGCTCTTTCTACTAGAAACAGATTTGGAAGGAGGAATTTTCTCCCCCCCTTAGACTTCTTGCCTTTTGAGGAAGTGTTTTCCTCATCTTTTGAGCTAAGACCTTGAACTTCCTCAGAATTAGAGTAGTTTGAGCTCCCAGTGGCCTCAGAGTCATCCCCAAAGTGGCCTAAATATTTCCCCCTCATTTGAGTCTTAATATATTCATAGACCAACAGGAGCAAGCCCTCATGCAGGGTTGGGTTTGGAGTGGGTTTCTTCTTAAAACCCTCAATGCCCTTACTCATTGAAGTAAATAGATAAAAAGGAATAGAAATTTTTGTGCCATGCCTAAAATTATTTAACATAACAAAGTGGTGTGTTCTGACCCTATCGAATCTAGTGTCCAAAGAAATATATTCAATAACAACCCTTAAAACTTACCTCCACAGCTTTTTTATCGACTCCATGTAGCATGTCTCAACCTCCACTAAACGCTTCCATTCTTCCTCATTCTTCACAAAGTCTTTAACTACATTGGCAAAAATTTTCTTATCCCTATTAAAATTAATCCCCTCCCTGGGTATCTCCATGATCTGAGCTATCATTTTTGCATTGATTTGATGAGAAACCCCATCAATTTTTACATGCCCGTCCTTCCAGGTATTCACCATGAGCTTGGTTATCTCCTTATAAAAGCTATGGAGTTTCTCATTATATCTTGCTATCCCACCCTTCTCCAACTTGTTCCAAAATTTCGTTCTTTTCTTCCATTTTTTTGCTTCCCCCGTCGACTCCTTCCTACTCCTCTCCCCAACCATCTTGAACTCTTGTTCGAGAATCCTGCACTCACAGACTTTAGCTTCCTACAATTTTTGTATCCCTAAATCTTTCTTACCTTTGGAAATTAATGGGGATAGGCAAATTGACCCATAAAATGTGCCACAAGTACATGAAATGATGGAGAGTTATTACCTTTCAATGATTTTCATTAACATCTTGTCTTACTTGCACTGTAACATAAATTTCCATGATTAATGCAAGATTGCCTTCATACTTCCTTAGATAATTTCTAGTGTTATGATATCTGTCATGGTCACTGGGAAGATATCACCATTTTTCCACATCATCATTGTGTTTTTTACTACTGATACACTTGCAAACCAGTTCGCAGCTGAGTTGGCCTCTCTATATACATGGCTGACATGGACCCTTTTGAATTTACCCAAGTCTAATCAAATCTCCTCCACCATTTTTGTGATGGTCTAGGAGGGCTTAGTGCAACCTTTTAAACAATTTATTATATGTAATGAGTCTCCCTCCAACCGAATCTTCTCAATTCCAATAGCCAGAGCTAGTTTAACAATATGACAAACCGCACTGGCCTCTGCAAAGTGATTTGTCTAAATCCCTAAGGGATAAGAAAAAGCCGCAACTCCCTTACCATGACCATTTTTGATAATTCCTCCATAGTTGATGGGGCCAGGATTCCCTTTGGTTGCCTTGTCAAAATTGGCTTTATGCCATTTTTCAGGGGGGAGAAGCCACTTAGCTTCCTGTCTTTTCCTCTCCCTGTCCTTTTTCTTTACTATGTTGTTTCCTCCTTCTTCAATGTCTCTCCCCTTTCTAATGGCGTAGTTCTCCTTCATAGTAGTAACAATTTTATTTGTAATAACAAAAGTAAGGGTTCCCTATCTTTGAAAATATGATTATTCCTCTCTTTCCATATTCCCCAACAAAAATGTAGAAGAGACTAGGAACTTATCATCTGTGTCTTCATTCCTTTGTACATACTATTCCATTGTCCAAAGAAATCTTGGATGCTGGCTAGTTTACACAAACAAAGTCCAAAGCCCTTGGTCATAAGATCCCATACCTCAGAGGAGTAGGGACAAGGAATAAAAAGGTGGTTGGTTGATTCCAAATCATTCTTGCAAAGACTACACCTATTTGGGATAATCTAACCCCTTTTAATCAGGTTATCCAAGGTAAGGATTTTTTCTTGGAGAAGCAACTAGAAGAATATATTGATTTTCAGAGTGAGGCCAGTCATCCAAGCTTTTTCCCAGATAGGTTTCTCCATCCTATTCCACAGCAAGAAGTAGCCTGAAGCAACTAAGTATAACCCATTGGGATTGTCTCCTCATATGATTTCATCCCTCTTATTATTAAGTATCATGCCATTTAGAATAGTCCATTGTATCAGCATGTTTGACTGAGATCACAAAAATGCTAAGGACATAAGTTGGGAGGTTTCGAAGAGTTGATTTCAACAAAGTACATTTACCTGCTTGACTGAGGGTAGCTCCTTTCCAACTAGCCAACTTCTTTCTAAATCTATCGATGATACCATTCCAAAAAGAATGTGGCAGTTTTGACCCCAGAGGCATTCCAAGGTAAGTAACTGGAAGAGATCCCACACCACATCCCAAAACGTGAGCAATTTTTCTTTATCACTCAATTGGGGTATTTACAAACAAGACCAAACTTTTTTCCTAGTTTATAGCCTGTCTTGATCCCCTCATGTAAGTATCCAACAAACATTTTAATACCTTAGCCTCTTGAACCATGGCTTCCCCACCCAAAATTGTGTCATCCACAAATTGTTGATGGGTGAATGTAATCTGTTCAAAAGATGGCTTTATACCATGCAGGCTCTAATCCTATCTTTTCCTTAGGATTAACCTCCCAATACACTCTACCACAATAATGAATAGAGCACGGGATAAGGGATCACCCTGTCTAAGCTCTCTTGAGGGGAAGAAGAATTTCAAGGGGGCACCATTGATTAAAATAGCCAAAGAGGGTGAAGAGACAAGCTGAAGAATTAATTTACAAACTTGGACATCAAAACCAAAAGCTCGGAGGACATCTTTCAAGAAATCCCAATCCACCTATCATAAGCTTTAGATAGGTCAAACTTGAGTAGGAATCCTTCCCTTTTCCCAGCTTCCAAAGAGTGAATAGCTTCATGAACCATCACAATAGAGTCTACGATCTGTCTCCCTAGGATAAAGCTAATTTGCTATGGGGAACTAATCAAGTGGAGAACACTAAGAATCCTAGTAGTTAAAACTTTTGAAATGATTTTATAGAAAGAATTGCATAGGCTTATTTGTCTGAACTTATCCATCCTATCTGCCCCTGAAAATTTTGGGATTAACACCAAAAATGTAGTGTTGAGTTCCTTTAAAAGGTTTCTGGCCCCAAAAAATTCCTACACTACTTTCACCACATCCCCTTTGACCACCTCCCAATATTTCTAGAAGAAGAAAGTTGGAAATCCATCTAGCCCTGAAGTTTTGTCAGCAGGGAGAGATAGTAGAGCTTGGTAAATTTCATGCGAAGAGGGAATTTTCTTTAGCATAGAATTATGATGTTCTTGTAGCAAAGTAGGAATTGAAGTCAAAATGTCCTCTTGGTCTTTCAGCAAAAGTGAAGAGTCCTTGGAGAGGAGGGAAGAAAAGAAATGCACTGCTTCATCCATGATCTCATTCTCCTTTGTCAAATATGCTTGCCCCCTCTTTATACTTTGAATCTTATTGTGAGCATGATGTTTTAAGGTGGAAAGATGGAAAAACCTGGTATTTTGATCCCCCTCTTTGAGCCAATTGACTCTAGATATTTTCCTCCAAAAGTACTCTTCCCTGCTAATGATGTTGTGGAGGTCAGATAGGATAGACCTTTCTTTGATCCTAAACTGATCATTGTATCCTTCCTGTTGTATCCTTTCCTGGACTTTTTGGACTTGATCTGTCTTCTCATCCTTCTCTTGAAAGGTATTCCCAAAATCCATCTTATTCCAAAGTTTGATGTTTCTTTTCACATTTTTCAATTTATGAGCTATCCTAAAAATTGTTGTACCTTCCACCTCTATATTCCACCAAGAGGAAATCTTAGCTTCCAAATTTGGGTGGGAATTCCACATCTTCTCAAAATGGAAAGGAAAATTCCATTTAACTATTAGAGGACTAAATGAAAGCAATATGGGCAAGTGGTCCGACCCGATTCTAGGAAGAAGAGAAAGTCTGCACATGTGGGTTTGCATCTAGTCTGGGGAAATGAGGGCTCTGTCTAGATGAACCTGGATACAATCCTTGCCAGTTCTCTTCTTCAACCAAGTGAATCATCCCCCCAAAAGATAAACATCCAAAAAAGCTAGATTGTTAATGAAATTATAGAGATCTAATTTTCTTTCCTGATCTGAGGCCAATCCCCTTGATTTGTCTTCATCTAAAAGAGCGGTGTTAAAATTCCCCATAATAACACCTTTATTTATATTACTATTGTGAATTGCATCAAGAATCTTGGCCCAAAAAACCTTTATTTCCCTTTTAGTATTTGGAGCATACACATTTGAAATAAGCCAGGAATCACCACTATGAACATGAGAAACCTTACAAAGAAGTGCATTACCTTCATTAAGAATAGTGGAGATCTGGAAAGCCTTTTTATTAAAGAGCATCAGAACTCCCCCTTCCGAATCTATGGCTTCACTATTCATATTTCTACTAAAATATAATTTTCCAACTATGTCTTTTCTCATATTTGTTTCTTGAATCAGTAAAAAATTAGGTCTTTGATCTCTGATCATATTTCAGACTATCTCTTGTTTATGGGCACCATTTAGGCCCCTTATATTCCAAGATATAATCTTCATTTCCTTTTTGTAGAACATTCCTTGATGGTTCTCTGGCTCCATCTGCCAAGTTCTTTCTAGCCTCATCTTGAATTACCTGACTCAGACTTCTTCTTCCTGGAGACTTAGGTTTTAACCAAACATCTACTTTGATCCTGCTTCTAGTGGCCACTGGAGACAGTGGAAGATGATCTCAATTTTGAGTTTTCTTATTTTTAACCATACTCCCTTTGCCTTTATTGCTTGAGAGTAGCTATATATCCATTCCTCCAATTTAGATATCTATTCTGGGGAAGAGTTATTGATTAAATCTACAACCTTCTTCCTTGGGGCATTGGAAGCTGAAGGCTTCTCCAGAGAAGCCAATGGGAGATCCAAAGTATTATGAGCCTCAGCTAACATCTCCTATCCTACCTGGCTTACCTCTTCTCCTTTGTTTCCTTCACATTGTTTATGAGTAGAGTCCTTTGGGAATCCACCAGGTTCTCTGGTTGGGGCCAGAGATTCTTTTGCCAACTTGATCTCCATCTGGGGTTCCTCCATAGTACTGACCTCCTACTCTTTTTTAATCAACGAATCCTTACTTGCAATTTCTATGGCTTGGGACTCTACATCATGATCCTTATTATCTGACACCTTTGATCCTTCTCCTCCTTCAATGCTCTAATCTCCCCTAGCATTGTGAACCTTATTTTCTAACTCCTTTGATCCTTTTCCTCCTTCCTTGCTCTGATATCCTTCCTAGTCTAGGATATTGTTTTTTTCCTTAGTCTCATCCTGGTTCTCTGACGTATTGGTCAATTTCTATTTCTAGAATATTTTCTTACCCTTAGCTGAGGTACTAGTAGTCTTACTTTTTTTCTTTTTTGCCTTAGCTCTAAGATATTGGTTTGCCTTATGCCCAGATTTAAAACAGAGGAAACATGCAAAAGTAACAAACTCATAAATCAACTTTTGAACGTGCACTCCCAACTTTGAATGGAACATCACTATTTCTGGCATATACACACCTTCCCTTACCCCTATGCAGATACAAGCACAGGTAAGACTTCTTTTCGAGGCTGTGATCGGGTCTATTAAGAGGAGCTCCCCAAAGGAGCCAGCTATCCCCACAAAAATGTCTTCATTCAAGAATTCTAAGGGGAGCTCTGGAAGCCTTATCCAGATAGGGGATTGCACAAAGAAAGAGTCATTCATACTCAACTTGGAGGACCGCTTCTGAAGAACCAAAGTGGAACGACCTACAAACCAGGGCCCCTCACACAGTATGTTTGAGAGGTCTTCCATGCAAGAAAAATCAAAAGATAGAAAGCCCTTAGCCATTGCCGTAAGAGAGACTTGACCTTTAAGGGTCCATTTCTTCTTTATAAAGGATCTCACAATATCTATATTTGGCTTTGGCCCTAAGAATTTACCAACCAAGGTTGAAGCCATTGACACAATGCTATGATCCACAAGCTTCTTTGGAATGGAAATGGCACCCGAACCTTTCTTCACCTTAGGAAGTATCTTAACTGGTGGAAAAGAGGACTTACCTATAGGCTTGACCCTGAAAAGTGACGGCCATTTAGTAGGGCCTAGAAGACCTACTTTGGGAAGTGATGGAATCTTGTATGATACCTTGGATGGAGCATTTGGGTCCACATCATCTTCCTCTACCTAGTCTCTTGTGCCCAAAGATCCCTGACCATCCTCCTTCTGCAACCCGTGCCCCAAGCTAGGGGCCTAGTTCTGACATTCTAGAGAAATCCTGCCTTGCTCAGATTTTGAATTTTGAAAATTGTTCTTCCCTCCCTTTCCAACACTCACCATCCTCTCAAAATTGTATGGTTTGGGTGTTATTGTGGCTTCTTGTTGGGGTTTTATGGAGGAGATCATACTTGCACAATTTTTATCTAGAGGTGTGTGTAGAAGGACATGATATAGGTTATAATTCACATGGCTTCTCTTTGGTCTTGGTTATCTTCTTGGATGTTTGATTTCACTTACATTGGATTTGAGATTGTGATCACTGGTTTGTGTTCATGTATGTCATGTGAGAGATGACATGGTTATTCTTTTATCTCTTTCCTTTGTTCATTGTGGAGAATTTGGAAGAGTGTTGGAGACTTGTTTTGAGAGTTGTTCTTGTAGGTTATTGGTTTATTCATTGTGGATGTCCTTGATACTACATGGATTCACTTCTTTGATATGTTGTGAGTGGATTGGTTATAGATTTGACACTATCTTTTGTAGTGGGAGCTTATTGGTATATATGTGGCAGGTATTTCTCTTGAGGCTTGTGATTGCAAGTTATAGATTGGATATGTTGATGATGTGAGATTCACTTGGTATATACATTTGGAGGTATTCATAGTTGGATGGGTTTGGCACTTGCTGTGGGTGTTATTTCAGCTATGGATATTTGACAACTATAGATACATAAGATTACCTTTGGATTAGGTTGTATGTGCTTGGAATTTCAGTTGGTACATGATTTTATGATCTTCTAATGCCACAAGTTGGGTGGCTTTCTCTTTGGATGGCTTCTATGTATGTCTAGTGGCAGTGGCATAATAGAAGGTGAGATCATTCATGTTTGAGATGCTGGATACTTTGATTTTGTTGCAGGTACCAGGATGGAGCACTTCATGTACTTTGATCCATGATGGTGGATGTGCTAGGAGGGATTGTTCCCTTGTTCATTCATGTGGCTACGGATTGACCCTATTCAATTTATACAACAAGTGGGAGATTGTTGAGATAATGGGTGTTGCACACATTGCATAATATTATTTTATTATATTATTTTATTTTATTATGTAATGTTGCACCTAGATGGATGTGTAACATGTAAAGATTCCCATGGGATATACTTGATGAGTTGTATTGTAACGTTGTGATAATATTTCATGTAATTATTTAATATTGGGAAAAGGAATTAAATGCCCAATATTAAATGTTGGGTTAGTGGGTTAGGTAGCACATGGTTTTAGCACATGGTTTATGTAATACCACTTGGTGGTTTTGTGGGACTTGCCACTATATAAGCAGCCACAAGGGTAGTTGTAGTAAGTGTAACAAGGAGAAGACAGAAGGAAATAGTTGAGTGGGACAAGGCTTGACAGGCTAGCCAAGGGAGCATTTGTGAAGGTTGGAAGCATGGCATGGGATGTCTGGATTCATGCTTGTTCAAACAGATTACTTTGTGGTGGCTATAGCTTTGAAGGCTTCCATGGTTGTATTGCAATGGTAATACATGGTGATGGATGCTTTTGGAGGCTAGGTTTTACCCTCAATGAGGGTTTCCCAAGGTATATCTTGTGTCACAATTTTTATGGGTATGTTATCTATTCTCTTGCATGTAGATTTTAATTCCGTGTTTATTTCAGATCTATTATGGGTTGTGGAAATGGTTATATTATTTGTTGCAAGTTTCCTTACAATTTGGTGGTATGTCACTAAAAACCTTGTAGTGCTTGATTCTTAGTTCCTATGTCTAGGTGATATTGTAATTTTTGATGCCCCTATGATGGCATTAAAGTGCAACGGGCTGCCCACTTAGCCTAATCATGTCTTAACAAGATCTTCATGTGTCTGCAAGACATCATCCTAAACCCACTGTCATGAATGGCCTTAAGTATATGGGTCTTCCCATTTGATTGAAACTTCATCTTTATATCTTTCAAATTGAGAGTGAAGTCTCCAATATCATTTAGCCAAGTCATGCCAAGAACTAAATCAGTATCACCCATGTTAACTACATAAAAATCTACTTTAAAATCAAAGTTGTTGATTGTTAGGGGAAAACTTGTAATCTTCCTATCACATTCAAGGATGTAGTCATGAGCTACCCTCACTCTCAGACCCTCAAACTACTTTATCTATATTCCATGCCTCTCAGTCAACCTGGAATTAATAAAAGTGTGAGTTGTACCTATATCAAGCAAAGTGATAACTCACCGACCAACCAATACCCCTCTCATCTTGAATGATCTTTGTTGTTGTACACTAGTGAGACGGGCCTCCTTAAGTCTACACTCAATCTTCTCATCATGTGTGCCCTCCTTTTCTTCAATTAATTTCTCATTTTCAGATTGTTGATCTAAATTTTCAGAATCAAAATCCCCATAATAAACCCACATAACCATGTTGGCTTTCCCCTTTGGCCTCAAAGGACAATCACGATTCATGTCATAGGGTCCTTTGCAATAAAAACAAAGATATTTCTTCCTTAAATCATTCAATTTATCTCTATCCAAGGAAGAAAATGATGTAGGAGCATCCTAGGCTTTCTCACAATCCTACATGTTGGGGGTTGGCTTTAGAGTTGTAGACTCAGTCACCAAAGGAGTGGTGCTCGTTCATTGTTGAATGTAGTGTTGGACAAGGTGCTCAGTCACTGAAGGGGCTCGGTTGCTAAAGAGCTCAACAATTATTGTTACTCAATGTTGTCTTTAGAACTCGACATGTTTTGTGGAACTCAACATGGTCTGGGAGCTTGGCATGGTCTGGGAATTCAGCATGGTCTTTGGTTTCTCAGCATGGTCTCTGGAACTTGAAAATGCTTGGAAATTTACTGGTGCTTAGCTTGGTCTTGCTAACACTCAGTTTGGTCTTCGTTTCTGTGGGTGTCGAGTTGTTTGTGAACCAACTTTTGACATTTAATTTATGTATGGGTATTTAATTTAGTGTTGTAGTCAACTTGTGGCTTGACCTATATTTAATGTAAGGTATTTAATTTAGTTTTTAATGAGTTGGGATGACTTGTGGCTTAGTTGGGTATAAGAAGAGGTATTGTAGAGTCTTTTAGGAGCATCAATAATCTAGCTAGGAGAAGGGGATGAGGAGTAGATGTGAATTTTGAAGAGCTAGGGTTGTGGCTTAAGAACCAGAGGATTGCTTGGTGGACCTAAGGGTACAATTGTGAACTCTTCTTGGTGTTCTTATCCAATTGTGGATCTGGACTAGCTAGAATTGGTGTGTGGTAATTAGATCTTGTGGGATCTTGCAAAACTGGTATTATAATTTTTGTTTGTATTTGGCCCTAACCTGGAAGGCCTTATAGTCGGGCATATTGCATGTAATTAGCTATATCTATGAATAAAGAGTTTTGATTTGATATCAGATCTTGTACTATTGTTATTTTGTTGTATTATTTTCATTGTGTGGTTATTTGTTGGGGGCTAGGAAATCTCCTTGGGGAATTCTCCTTCCTTGCACTATGTTAGGTGGTATCAGAGCCAAGGTTTTTCTTGAGCATGTGGATAGATCACTGAAGTTGTGGTAGTTTACACCAGGATTTGCAAAGGAGGTTAATCTTGTGGAGGTGATTGATCTTCTAGATTGGTGGATATATTGCTTAGGGTTTGCTAATATTTTGGAAGATGCCTCTGAGAAGATTGGACCCTAGGACAATTAATGATGTCATGGAAGAAAGGATCTTAGAGAAGATAAGAACAGAGTTCAAATCTGAGATTGCATTGATGAAGAGTGACATGATTGTTGAAATTGTAAGTGCTTCAGGTGGTGTACTTAGGCATGTGGCTACTAAAGGTAGTTATGAGGAAGTTGTTGAAGACTTTGAAGTTGCTAGATCTAGTGGTGAGGATAGAACTGATCGTATGGAGAGACCTATTGGAACTAGGGTTGGTGAGTTTGCTAGACCTAGATCTCAGTTGAAGCTGAAGCATAAGATGGAGGTTTCTAATTTCTCAGGTACTTTGACTCATGAAGACTTAATTGATTAGATTGGTAAATTGGAAGACTACTTTGAGCTCGAGGATATTAAGGATACACTTAGAGTGAGGTTGGCACAAACTAAGTTGAAAGGACATGTTGCTCTTTGGTGGAAAGAACTACAAAGAGATAGAGAAGAGGGAGGTGAAATGAAGATCACTAGACAAAGATTGATGGTGACTGAGTTGAAGGCTAAGTTCATTCATGTTGATTATGAACTTGATTTGTTTAAGAGATTGCAGAATCTAAAACAGAAAGATATGTCTGTGAAGGATTATACCAAGGAGTTCTACCAGTTGACTATTTGGTTTGGTCATAGAGAATTGTCAAAGGAAAAGTTATCTTAACACATTAATGGTTTGAGATTCAATATTCAAGATGAGGTTGGTATGTTGAATATTTCTTTAGTTGAGGATGGTTATTAGTATGCTTTGAAGGAAGAGCATAAGTTAAAGAGGAAAAGCCAAGGTAATGCTAGAGGGAAGGAGAAGTATGATAGCTTGGTACAAGCTAAACTGGGTGTTGAAGGTGAACCAAAACCTATTGATAAAAAAAGGAGGACATGTAGAGGTGAGTTTAGAGGTAATTGTTACAAATGTGGTAAAGAAGAGCATAGATCTTTTGAATGTCCGATTGGTAGGAAAGTTGCTGTTATGAATGAGGTTGTAGTCTAGGACAATCAAACTAAACAAGGAGAGAATTTGATGGCTCAATGAGTACTAGTTGGTGAGAGGACATTGGATTCTTGTCAAAGGACTAGTTTGTTCAAGACTTGTTGTAAGTCTCGTGGTAAAATCGACAAGGTGATTGTGGATGGTGGTGGTACTGATAACCTTTTTGCTAAGGAGATGGTTCAAAAACTTGGTTTGAAGAGAGTGAGACATTCTTATAGGATTGGCTAGTTACAAGGTGAACATACTTTGGAAGTGAGGGAACAATGCCATGTTGATTTCCAAATTGGCAGTATAAGGATCAAGTGTTGTATTATATTGTGGACATGAATAGTTGTCATGTTTTAATTGGTAGACCCTGGCAATATGTTTGCAGGGTTGTGCATGATTGTGTCAAGAATGTGTTTACTGTAGAGAAAGGTGGCAGGAAGTTTTTCCTAATTCCTTTACAGAATGAAGAACTCGGTAGGAGGAACCTAAGTATTGATAGCCGAGTTAATTTGGTAGATTCTAAGAAGGTTGGAGATCAGTATGGAAAGCAGACTTGTGGTACACCGAAGATGGATGTGAAGAAGAAGAACAACAACAAAAGAAAGAGTGTATAAGTTGAAGACTTGGAGGAAATGTATGTGAAGAACCAGATTGGGATTTATGTGTTGAATCCCAAAAGATGCTCTTCTAGCTACTATAACATCTTTTCAAATGTAGGGTGTCTGATGTAGGAGCATCATGGGCTTTTTTGCAATCCTGCATGTTGGGGGCATTTGGGTTTGGAGTTGTGGACTCAGTCACCAAAGGAGTGGTGCTTGGTCACTGCTAAATGTAGTGTTGGCTGGGGTGCTTGGTCATTGAAGGGGCTCGATTGCTGAAGAGCTTGACAATTACTATTACTTGGCATGGTCTCTAGAACTCGATATGTTCTGTGGAACTCAACATGGTCTAGGAGCCCAACATGGTCTAGGAACTTGGCATGGTCTGTGGAACTTGGCATGGTCTCTGGAACTCAGTAATGCTTGGGAATTTATTGGTGCTCGGCTTGGTCTTACTGACACTCAGTATGATCTTGGTTTCTGTGGGTGCCGAGTTGTCTATGAGCTGACTTTTAGCATTTAATTTATGTATGGGTATTTAATTTAGTCTTGTAGCCAAATTGTGGCTCGACCTATATCTAATGTAAGGGATTTAATATAGTTTGTATTGATTTGGGCCAACTTGTGGCTTAGTTGGGTATAAGAAGGGGTCTTATAGAGTCTTTTAGGAGCATTAATCATCCAACTTGGAGAAGGGGATTAGGAATAGATGCAAATTTTGAAGAGCTAGGGTTGTAGCTTGAGAACCAGAGGATTGCTTGGTGGACCTGAGGGTACAAGTGTGAATTCTTCTTGGTGTTCTTATCAAGTTGTGGATCTGCACTAGCTAGAATTGGTGTGTGGTGATTGGATCTTGTGGGACTTTGCAGAACTGGTATTGTAATTTTTGTTTGTATTTGGCCCTAACTCGGAAGGCCTTACAACTAGGCATATTGAATTTAATCAGTTATATCTATGAATAAAGAGTTTTGATTTGGTATCAGATCTTACACCAGTGTTGTTTTGTTGTATTATTTCCATTGTGTGGTTGCTTACTGGGGGCTAGGACATCTCCTTGGGGAATTCTTGTTCCTTGCACTACATTAATAGCCTCTAAAAGTCACTAATGAAATACTCCAATCGGCCTATCTATCTCAACTATGCCAACTTCCTAAAGTATATATGTGGATCATTCTTATAAAACCTCTCTAGCAACTTGTCCACAAAGTCTTGATATGAAGTCACCTGGTTATGTTGAAGGTTAACCATCCCATGATACCACTAATCATGTGCAACTCCCTCTAAATGTAGTGTGACATATTTTATTGCCTCCACTTCTATCATAGGTGTCAGTGCTAAGAAGGTATCAAGCTTGCGAATCCTAGCGTGCACTATCATTTTGCCACTACCATAAAATGTAGTCAACAAAAGCTTCCTTGTAGCATGCTTTAATTCATTATCTTCACCATGAGGTCTCCTATCCAATCTCATTGTCCTATAATGCTCTCTCCTAAGGTTAACAAACCACTCAAATGTCATCCTCCTTCACACTTGTGGAGCTAATAGATTGCATTCATCATTTGCAGCCATGAGGATATCTTTGAACACCTCCTCCCCTGCTTCTTTTGTAGGTGTTGTCTTAGGCTCATCTCTAATTTTGTTAGAGCCAACCTCAAATGGTTGCATGTGATTCCTAAACCCTCATGATGATAGGATTTAGTTCTGATACCAATGTAATATCCCTTGCAATTCTAATTTCTTAACTTTAGAATTTTGTCAAACACTTTGCACGCAAGGGATATATTGCAAATCTAAATTTCGATTGCTTTCTAAATGCCAAAATTTAATAAATATGCTTGCAAAGAACTCCAAGACATCTAACAATGAAGATGCAAATTTTTTTGTATAACACTGATTACAAATAATAAAATATGAATTTGTAACAATAAGACATTAGGGAAATGCCTTCTATGATGGTCAATGATATTCTAATCCCTTGTGACAACTTTTGATATAAGATTTTGATATAAATCAGATTACAAAACTTCCACAACTAATTTCTAAATCCCTACAAATGCCCTAAGATATTTAGATCTACCCTCAATGCAATGCAAAATGTAAACAAATAGGAACTTGGAAATTGATCAAGAAATATGGATTTTACTATAGCGAGTCACTATAGCAATGGAAAAACCACAACATATCATTGTAGCCATATTTGACTTAGTCCTTCAATAATAATCCACAATTTGGCCCTAGGCCACAAATTTGGCACAATAAAAAGACTGATTTGTCTTCTCCAATAAATGTAACCCCTTGAAGGGTCTTTCACCAATATGCTTGAATAAAACACCTGTATGATGTCCTACCAATACCAAATTCACTGGGTATTTCACCAACTCAAATGGAGGCACACAAAAGAACTCCATTCTCCAGTGGCAAATGTTGAAACACTTGGCTCCACAAAACTCATCA
Organism: Cupressus sempervirens; assembly: GCA_028749045.1. Classification (NCBI taxonomy): domain Eukaryota; kingdom Viridiplantae; phylum Streptophyta; class Pinopsida; order Cupressales; family Cupressaceae; genus Cupressus; species Cupressus sempervirens. Next base: position 820,431,930 of record CM053789.1, on the reverse strand, counting down.
AATGTAAGTGACGATAATCAAATCATAAGAAAAGAACCTCTCATGGCCCCTTTATTCTTTCCTTGTGGGAGCTCACTTACTTTTCTTCCCAATGTGGGATAAAAGATATCCTTATATTTCCACTTTATTATAATATGTCCCATCACAAAGTGTCAATCCCCAAAACAACCTTCTAACCACCATATTAGCCTACGAGGATCACATAATAGGCTAATCTCAATTATCGAGTAATGTCAACTGGAATGGGACATTACATTTTCCCAATTGGGGGATGGACCCTTACATTTTAGTCCAAAAAATCTCCTCATGTTTTTGCGCGTAATACCACACATTGTCCAGTGCTAGCACAAATAAAAATACATTTGCGAATGGAGCACATTTGGAAGCGAAGGAAGGAAGGTGACGAAAGACAATATAGGCATGCAAATAATGAGCAGAGCATACAAGATGATGGTGACACCCAAGGGAAAATCACAATCTATATTCTAAATATTCGTGGTGAACAAGGCAATATTGGAATTACTGATAATCAACATTTTGAGAAATTGTTCCGTTGATTCACAAATAAACTTCATTGATCCAAATCTAATATGCATAGGTTTAGATTTGTTAAATTTTTGCCATAAGTTTGGGAATAATGATGAATGCCAAATTAAAAAATTAAAAATAGCACGCAAAAAAAGAGAACACAATTCACACTCTGATGCATGACAGTTATATATATATATGCTTCAAGTACCCAATAGTTTCGAGGTCCTTAACCCTCAATTTTCTATATGTGATTATAAGCTCAATGAGGAGAACAATGTTCGTTTTCAATAGTAAATTCATCAAAATGATAAGAGATATCTGGCTGGCTCTATCACTAATATTATCCCACCCAGTCCATTACCATTAGGAGATCACAATTCATCAATCTGGAACTCACAAAATGGGGTTGAACATGCATATCCAAATATGGATCTTTTTTATCACAAGTAACCCATACTCTAACAACCTTTGGTAACATTGCAAGGATTGTGGTCCTGTACAAGTTTTGGGAAGGCAACGTTATTTCAAATTTCAATTTGCCCAAATGGTTTGTGTAGAAAATGGAAGGCCGAGGAAGAATTACATTCTTAGATAACAATTTCTTTTGTGTGGATTGTTGTAATAAGCAGCAAAAATTTATCCAATTTCTCTATTTGTTGTAAAGGGTTTTTTAGTCAAATTGTTTGACTAGTTCCCAAACTTTGATATCTGTAAGTTTGGTACCTTAAAAATATGCAAATGGGTAGAAATTCCAAATCACTATATAGTATAATTATCTGTCATCTATAGGAGATGTAATTGGTTCTTACAAAGGTTCGGTAAAATTTTGTTTGCATCAAGTAATTTAAAGATTTTAATCAAAATTTCATTATTGAACACACTCACACCCTTCAATATTATTTATAATAATTCATTTTATTACCTTTATCCTAGATTATGTAATGGTATTGACTCCAAAATCATCTTTAAAGCTAATAATTTGATTAAGGATTTCTTTGAAAGTAACTCAATAAAGCCTACAAGGGTAGTTTCTAAACATGATTCTAATGTAAAATTTATGCACAATAGTAGGTTCAATTTTAAAAACCTATAGAAAGAATCTAGAAAATTGCACTCTCCTTCCCCCAAGGAGGCTCATGAATCCATTCTAATTGATTTCAGCCAAAAAAACCTCATCGATTTTAGCAACTCCAATAACTCCAATTCCTACTCCTTGCAACAAACAAAAGATCTAGAAGTAGAAGTGAGGAATCTTCTACTTCCCCAATATTCCTCTCCTCTCCCCCCTGTTCCTAACCCTTGATCCCCTATTTTTTCCCATTCTGAGCATTATTTGACTACCCCTACATTTCTAATTTGAATGAGACTCCAGAGTTTGATGGTTTTTATCTAAACTTTATCGCTCCAGTTCCTCTGCTAATTTCTAAATGTCCACTAGCATTTTCCAGCAAAAATAAAACTATTGAGGAAGGGAAAATTATTGAACTAGAAGGAGATAAAATCTTCAAAAATCCTAAGGAAGAAATCAAATTTGCAAAAGAAGGTTCTAAATATAGAGCAAAGATGATGCCAGATGGACTATCTCCTCCTAAATCTCAGAGCAACAGATTTGTGTCTATTAAGAGGCACATAGGAAATATTAACAATCACACAATTGTAGATAAGAACATTGAAAAGATTATAATCCCATGCCATGTCAAACATCTTAGACCATTTCTAATATTAATTGCAATTCAACTAAATCTAACCCATTAAAGGGTAAGCTAAATCCTCATACTCTACTCAAATTGAATTCAAGGTCACTATTAAGATTAGATATAAATTCTCGAATAGCCATGCTATGATATATGGGAGAATTAAAACTTATAGATTAAATTCTTATCTCAACTTTGATCTAGCTCAAAAACTAACTCTGGATAATACTTTATATGAAGAAGAGTTGTCTGATGACTCTAATTATGAACTAGAAGATGAAAATAATGAAGCAACAATGAAAGAGAAAGAATGGCCAATATAAAGAATTTTGGAATTGGATGCTTTGGAATTAAAAGAAGATTAGTTAAAAACTAGTAAATCATAACATTGCTTTGATATCTAAAAATAAATACTTATGAAAATTTGAAAGTATCATCTTGAGATTTTAATAAAGATTGCGACCAGATATTTTAATAAAGACTACGACCATTTTTTAAGCCTAAATATCATATGTTCTTGATACTTGCTGAGTATTATCTTCAATAATTCAATAGTGTTCTTACTCAATTAAATATCAATAGAATTTTGTAAAAAATTTCAAGTGTTTACCCAACAACGATCTTGGTCAAAAGGTATTGTTTGTAGGCTAAATTACGAACACATCCAGATATTAGGAAAGATGTAGTATACAAAGGAAGCCATAATAATGGGAAATCTTCTAAGAGCATATATCAAAGTCATGATCAATCAAGAATGCAATCTCGAATCTCACAACTATGTAAATAGGGGAATGCCCCTAAAACTATTTATGTACTTCGTAAATGGTTAAATTCCCCTACTTAATAGAAGAATCATGTACAAAATTTGACCTATTTATACCCATTAGACAAAACAAATATTAAGTAAAAATAAAATTTTTAAAAAAAAATGTCAAAAGAAAATATTATTTTTTTGTAAACATTTCATTATATTTATAATAAAAAGAAAAATACAAATTAGTATTATTGCTGTGACAACAATCACTAATACCTCTATACTGTTAATTAATCTTACCATTTCTTTGTACTCAAACACATACACATAACTTATTTCAAAATATTTATTATCCAAAAAAAGAGAGGATATATTTCTTCAATTACAAACATATTAAAAACCTGAAAAGACATTCAATGAAGATTTCATTTGCAGCCGTCTGCTGCTTTACTTGGGTACTCTACTCTGTTTCTATTAGGGGTAAAAAATGCTTTAGTTGGGTATCCTACTCTGTTTCAAAATAATGGACAGCATTAACATTTTGTCCCAAATCTTTCGACCACACTAGAAATCGAAGCCAGCAAAATTTCCAGACTTCAAATTTACAAGAAGAAATGTGCGAGTTATTTAACAACTGCGGTAATAGTCATTTTCCTGCAACCTCCGATCTCATTTCTCAGCCCCTTTACCGCAGGTAATATTATTTTCCAGAGACAATTACAACATGAAAGATCCAGAATAATATCTATCGGCCTTCAACATTGAACCTTAATTTTCTTTTATTACATTTGAAGCCATTAATTTGATCTGGACAGTGCTCTTTTTCTTGACTGGGTGAACCATTCGTGAGCTGCTTCAGCACTAGGCAGAATTTTCACAACGCTCTCTCTTTTAGAAACTAATTCAATCCAAGCGCTCAGATTTGGGCATTTCTCCAAAGGAATTCTAAATTCCCCCAAAATTTCTGCAGAATGCCAAACGAACACATAAGGAACGAGTACAATGTCAAGAAAACCAAACTTATCTCCGCCAAAATAGGGTTTTCCCTTTGCGATTTTGGGCATCGCCTCTTCCAGCAAAAATAGCGAATCAATGAAATCTTTCTTTGCAATTTCCTGAGCTTCTCCCTCTCTCACCATAGCTCTATATTCTGCAATCCAAAACTGCCAGAAACAAAACCCAGTAGTTCATTAATACATAAACTTGTAGATCCGTAAAAGAAAATCTCGATAGATAAGAAGAAGAAGATTTAGGATAGTTAATCAAAACCTTACCTTGTTGTCTATGAAATCTGCCCAAAACCTGGCAGTGGCTTTTTCGTATGGATCTGTGGGTAGAAGAGTTGAAAAGGAAGAGTAGGTCTCGTGTATGTATTCAAGAATTACCAGAGACTCCGACAATGGCTTCCCTTTGTGAATGATGGTGGGCACAGTCTTGTAAATGGGATTGGCTTGTAAAAGCTCAGGGCTTTTGTTGTTGAGTATATCCTCTTCTTGTGTATCATACTCCACACCCAACTCTTCCAATGCTATCAACACCCGATTAGCATAGGGACTCACCCACAGCTTTAATACCTTCATTTTCTCCTCTTGGCTGCTCATTTCTCTTGATCTCTAGTCAGTTCCTCTAGTGGAAAATGTGTTAGAGTGAGATGACTTGGAATGGTTGTTTCAACTGTTCTTATATAGACAGATGAGAAGGAGCACAGTCCAATAAGGTTTTAAAGCTGACGCGAGCGCTGACGTCTTATCCCGCGTTAGGAGATTCTTACTCACAATTGTTTGCTTGTGTGTGTGGAAATGGAACATAAGTTTTTTTTATGTCCACTTACTAATGACTATTGTGACTTTTATATGAGTAATTCATCGTAGTTGTAGCGTATGGTTATTTGGGTACCTCTAAGTGTCATAACCTATTTTTCTCAATCGAGAATTATTGGTCCTTAAGGTGCCATGTGGGATTTTGTTAAAATCATTTTTATCTTTCTTAGAAATTGACTAGCAACATAAAGTAACAAATCTTAAAGAAGATAAGTAATTCCTAACAAATCAGTTATATTTTGCATTAGAACTATTACTAAGAATCATCAATTGGAGCTAATACCAAAAATCTATTTGTGAATGGGAGAGGGAAATATATTTTTAGAGGTTTGGTAACTGCTTCTTTGAGGGGGAAGAACTAGCTAGAACTGCCCATCCAGATATCAATCCCAATAGCTAGGGAATCCATATTCTTCTTAAGAAGAGCTTAACTAAACATAAGAGGAAGGAGGAAGGGATCACGACAGTCGATAGGAAAGGACAATAGCAACTTTAGTGCAGATAGAAACTGTGGGCAAAGTTATCATTAATAATCAAGAGGACCATTCTGCAATTTAGGTTGCACAATTTCTTTTGAATAATATCATTTCTAATGATTTATTTTGTCTTCTGGATTTGATTGTGTGTGTTTTTTTGACATCAACGTTTCAGATCACACTCTATGATCCAAAAGTAAAAATAAATCATTAAGGATAGTGGAAATTTGATATTATCAATTTGTAATGATTGTAAATCTAATTTTATTGCTATTAAATGAGATTATAAACTGTTTATTTTTTTCCCTCTGGAGCGCAAGATTGGAGTTTAGGAAGGAATTGTGTAGTTGAATTCCTAGTACTATAGTTTGTGATCTTGATATCATGCAATTCAATATCTTTGGTTACTTGAAATTGGGACACTGTCTCTAAACTTAATGATTAGGTAACACTATAAAAATATTAAAACATCTTGTTGTTGATAAATGACCATATGCCCATGCCTATTGTACAGTCGGAATGATTCTAATTAAAGGAATGAACAGTGCTTCAATCCCCTCAGTCTTTTTTTTCTTAGTAAAACAAAGTCTACACCATTTGGGATCCTCAGAAGTGTTGCTACGATGTGGCTACGATTCATACTATACTTCATTAAGAGAGTCCATAGTAGAAAATGTTTTAAGGATACCTCATATAGAAATATTACTCTCACATATAGAAATGACATAGGTCTCCTAATCTTATTTTAATTTGAATCGTTTAACCTCGTTTTACATTAAAAAAACATCATGATGAAGAGTGAGGAAAACATATATAGATTGAATTAGTCCTTGAATTTATTAACTTGAAATGCACTCATAATTTATTGTTGTACATTCTTCTTTTTTTGCATTACACACAAACCATGCAAATGATTGAGTTCATGACCATAAGTCATTTTAGATGAATCAAGCTATTGTAATAAAGACACCCTATTATAACAAAGAGACCCTTGTTGTATATTAATTGTGATTTAATCTAAGGAAAAATAAATGTAGATGTTCTTGCTCCATAAAATAAATGTTGAACTAAAGTGATTCTATTAAAGAAGATGTTTATAAGTACAACTGAGTGAAATAGTCATAAAATTATTGATGTATGCATGCTTTGATTCCCATTCAATGAATTATAATGTGGTTGTAATCCAGTTTTGAAGTGATTGATTGTAAATTTTGAGAAGTGTGGTATTTTGTCTTCCAAGGAGTCGAAGAGGAAATTTTGTTAAATTAGACACATTTCAGTGACAAAGTTGAGTATTTCCTTAAACTAGTCAATTGGTGTTGGTAAACTTAAATGAATATTAAAATTATCTTAGTATGTATAAGAAGAATGTCTTTGTACTGTCTACTTAATACGATGTGATTGTGTCATGATATGCTTTTTGTGACAATGTAATATGTGAAAGTTTATGTTATCGTGCAATAGTCATCCTTGATGATGTGTGATCAACTATGATATTATTGTAGGAGAAGTTAGGATGGAATAATATGTTGGTTGATGTATTTTGCTCCTTGTCAGTAATGTGGTCATTAAGCTGTTTTGGGCTAAGTTGTTATTACATATTTATTTTCTATGCATGGACAAATTATGTCCATCCAAATGGAAAGTACTGTATGAGTTGACCTAAATTCTTGAGTATTTCATTACCATAGAAGAAGTTCTTTGATGTAATTATTATTATGTTTAAATTATCATAATGACTAATCATCTATAGTTCCTTTTCTTAGAACATGATTTTGGCTAATGAGTAGACCTTTAATTTGAGAAAAACATGCAGGACAAATGTGATCTTATGTGATTGAAAATGTTATATAATGGGTGCACCTTGAGCATTATGGATGCACAACTATATTAGGTAGTTGATTTGTTCCATGTGGAATAAATGATTGTATTAATAGGGTTGCCTACTTTGGATCAGATATCTAGAAATATTGCACACAGAGATAACTAAGTATTGATAGTGTCATCAATATTTTGATTTATTGTGACATGATAAAAATCCAATAAACTATGAGTCATTAAGAGAGTGATTGTACTACCTTAATATTATGAGATGGAAGTCATAATTTTTGGAAAGAGTTTTCCTTAACGTGCAATATTCCTTCTTGATGGACTTATGAGAAGAAAACTATTGAGCTAAATTACTTTTCCTTTGTAATTGATTGAAATATAGTATCTTACATTTGGCTACAAAAAGTTGTGTTACATGTCTTTGCGAAGATGTATTACTTGTTTGGTTGAATTGTAGACAATGTGTTACACAATTCTATTATTTTTCTTGGTTTTACCTATTTAGTCTTTCTCGATGTCAAGCTGGGTATCTTTCATGTCAAGAAAGGTTATAAGGAAGCTTAATAGCTTCGTGGTAGGGTGGTAAAACACTCCTACAATATTCTCACCCTTTGTGTTCTTAGATAGATTCTAGAGCTCATTTGAACTCGGACATCATGGTCATACCATATGGTATCTGGTATCTTGTATATGTATTCTTTTAAATTTAATGTTAATTAAATATTTATGTTTTTTGGTCAATATTCCAATTACCTTGACTTTCTTTGAACTTCCCCATTTTATGAAGATTGTTGATGTGGGGGCAGTCTTTACATATGGTATTAGAGCTCTTGGTTCCACACTCGAGCCTTGAGTTCACTATACTAGTGACACAACTATAAGTCAACTAGCTTAATCTATGTTTGTATGAGTTGATGACATGGGTTGCATGTTGTGTCTCCAAGTTATGATTACTTTAACATGAAAGGATATGATGCTCCTTGTGTATGTTATGATTTTAGGTTGACCTTGCATTCTTTAAAAGATTGTCAAAATGAAAAATTTCCAAAATGATTGGTAATCTACATACCTTAGATGGTTATAATCATATTTTGATTTAAATTATGTCATGGTATAATATGCATATTTTTGTATTATACTTGAAGTATTTATTTATTTGCATGTATGATGCAATAAGGGTGTGAAATTTCTATTAACTACTAAGATAGTCAAATGATGGTTGACTTTTGCACTCTATGAGTGCCAACCAAATCTAGACATGAGTTGTGATAGCAATTAAATTGTCTTTTACTGTGTAAATGATATAAGATGCATATGCGGTGCAAATTTTTTGATGCTAGATTCATGAGATTCTTGGAATAACCTAGTATGATATGAAAGAACAACATGGGTTTTATTGTAAAAGTATTACATGCTTTATTATGTATTTAGAAATGTGTGACTATCAAGATAAATTTCGTGTGATGCATGTGAAGTTTGGTTATGTTCTTAGTGACCCTTGGACGCAAGGAGTCATTAAACATCTACTCCCTCTTAGTGACTAGTGAGAGTCACTGTGCTTTATATGAATTGGGTTTTCATTTGATTATGTTCAATTTTCATGAACTTTGATGTGATGAGGGGCTAGCTTGAAAATTTTCCTTATGACCACCTAGCCATCAATTTCTTATATGACTGATCTAGTCTGGATATTTTTCATCTTTACTTTATTGGTTTTGTGCCTCCTTCTTGGACTTTGATTTGAGATTTGTGAATCTTGATTTCAAGATTTCTTTGATCTTGAAGTGGCTAGGGTGTGTACTTTTATGATTATAGTCTTGTGTTTTGAAGTGATGTCATCTATCATGTTCAGTTTGGAGCAATGATAGGATGTAGAAGGGAGTAGATTGTAAAGAATATGTCATTCTTACTTTTGCATTTATTTTTAATTTTTGAAAAGCTTACCTTCCAATGTGGGTGTTGAATGTGGACAGATAGGGAGGGGTAGAAGTGGTGCTTTCCTTTTCACTCTACTTGCCAATGTAACAATAATACTAAAAAAGTACTTTGGCCAAAGCTATGTGCATATGTTTATTTTATATGCTTGCCCATGTTTCATCTTCCTGCCACATCCATGATTAGGGCTACTTGGACATATGCGAGAAGTAGTATGTTTCATGGTCGCACCAGATACATCCTTCTTTTTGCACTGTTTGGCATTGACAGGTTGGGAATTCTGTGTTAGGTAGGATCCCAAAGAATGTACTTGTTGTATTGTGTGGGCATTGTCAGATTAAGAATTCTATGTGTTAGGTAGGATCCCAAGAAGTGCATTTTATATTATTAGAGCATTGCAGGGTTAGATATTCTATGTGTTAGGTAGAGTCCCAAGGAAGTGTAAGGCTTCACGATTGCATGGGAAAGCACCTCAACCATATTTTACGTGATGAATGAATGGTGTGAAGGCCATACATCACAACTTGTTCTTATATGTTGGTTAAACATGTTGTGATGAGATGGTTTGAGGGCCTAGGCCACATAAATGATAAAAATTGGGTTTCTAATATGTGCAGGTGATTGGTGAGAATACCTAGATGATTTACTTAATGGTGCAGATAGATGAATATATTTGATGGTATTGCACTTGTATGATGTGGTTAATGTTTTATGTCCGATATGTAGGTCGACACGTATTATGATGCTCATTGAGTTATGATACTTTAAATTATACTTAAATCATGCATTTTGATGGATGGATGACATGTAGGTCAACATCCTTGGATAATTTCATGTGTTACATTCTTAAATGGATTATTATTTGTGCTGCAGGAGTACCTTGGGGTAAGGTAAAACCCTAACAAAAATTTTGGTTTGTAAATAGTCTAACCAATTATTTTGTGAACAAGGACTAGATTTAAAGTCCCAAGGTAGGTTTTAGATGTGTGGTTCGGTAAGATTCAAGATTGAGTCAAGTTTTAAGCAATTAGGTGTTGTTAAGCTTGAAATTGCTCAAAATTGCTCTATAAGGAAAAACAAGGAAAAAATTCCTAAAATGGGGCAAGAAGAGTTTAATGGAGTTCCTTAAATGTTTTAGGTCCAATTTATAATTGTTGAAACCAAACTAGACAAGTTTGGAGGCCTAGATTACAAAATTGCTCATTGACAACTTTGCAATTTTTGCAATTTTTTAGGAAGGGGAAAAATGGGTGCTTATAGCTTGAACCAAAGGATAAAGTGATTAGGATAACCTATATAAACACCTTCCAACTCATTTCTAAGGGTCGGTTATGCATTTGTACGGACAACACATGAGTGAAGGAGGAATTTTGCTGATAGAAAATACATTTTTGAAATTTTATTGAATAGTTGGATTGGTGTGCTTGTTGTTTTGGTTGGAATAGTTTCTTGGATCCATGTTTTGATTCTGTATAAATTTTTTTGATCATTAGCTTCCATTTAATCAAGTTTTTAAAATTATCTAGTTTCTTCAATCATGTTGTCCAGTTTTGACAGGGTCCTATAGATATGGCTAAAACTTGATCTCCCATGGTTGAAAACCTATGACCTTTAGGAATCAAGTAATAGACTCTATGAATAATGTACATAGAAATTTTGGATTTTGTGAGAATCAGTTAGCTATTTTTACAAGCGAGCCCCAGGCAAGCAAATGAAGGCTTGGCAAGGCACAGTGAGGCCTGTAAATGAGTTCTAGCAAGAACAGGGGATTGTCACATGCCAATCTTGAATGGGAAATGATGGAGTAGGGTATTGGGTGTCTATAAACTAGAAGATAAGGTTTTATGTAGATCTAGAAAAATTTGGTAAGAGTTTTACTATCATTGCCTTTGAAACTCTCAAAATAAGGGTTTTCTAAAACCATATTGTATGGACACCATGGAGGATTGAAACTAAGAAAATATTCAAACCCTAGTCAATGTGGAACAATGTCAAATACAAATCTATAGGCCTTGTTAAGGGATTTTGTAAATTATTTCAAGTTCCTTATTTTTAGGAGGGCTAATATATAGGGGCTCTTTGGGCTACTAGGCCAAACAGAGCAAGAATGGGATTTTGGTGTGATAAACAAGTCTAGAAGGTGTAGAATGGCTTGGAATGTGCCAAGAACCTCATGAGGAAGGTTGAAACTTGATTTTTATTTTCTTGCAACATTTTGGTGGACTTTTGGTTTGTTAGGCCAAAAGAGTGCATAGGTTGGATTTTAGAGTTAGAGGAATACAAACTAAATTGATTGGTGAGTTTCTTGGGAAGAGAGGATTAGGATAGAATCCTCTAGGTTAGGGTTAGAGAAGAGACCCTAAGAAGGCTAGGAGATATTCTTGGTAGAGAAATAGACTCTAGGTGAAGAAGCTCCCCATCAAAGTGGTATTAGAGCCATAAGATTAAGGCTTGTGGTGGTATGTTATTTCCTACTGAATCAAGTGGGTCAACAAAGATGGTAACTAATGCATAATTGGCTAAGGAGATCTAGATGATTAGAAGAAGCTCATGGAGGAGAAACCTAGGTTTCTTGATAAGGCTATATAAGAGATCAAAGACAAGTTGAAAGAAATGGAAGATGCAACCCTAGCAAGGGAAGATGATGACACTAGTAAAGGTAAAGAAAAAGTGAACTTGGAGGATGAAATACCTGAACTCGATCCTCCACTTGGCAAGAAAGAATCATTCCTCAAAGCCCTCAAAGAATTTGGAGAAAATATTCTTGAGAATGTTTCACTTTTCCATGGAAAAATGGATGTTGAAGTGGTCCTAGAATGGATTGAAAGCATTGAAAACTATTTTGAATGTGAAGGTTACAATAGAGGCTCGGAAGGTAAGGTTTTCTAATTCAAGACTAAAAGGACAGGCACTAACTTGGTGGAATTTTGTGCAAGAGGAAAGAGAAATTGAAGAAAAGAAACCAATAGCCAATTGGAAGGCTATATTAGCAAAGATAAAAGAGACTTATTTGGTAGAGGACTATGAGATCCAACTTCAGAAGTAGAGGTAGAATCTCAAGCAAAAGGATTTTGATGTAGCTACCTATATTGAAGAGTTTCAAAAAATTTCTCTAAGGCCAAGGGTACAAGAGGAAAATAACATCAAGGTGGCAAGGTACCTAAATGACCTTAAGTGGTCTATCCAAGATAAGCTAAGCTTATTTAGTCTCACCACATTACAAAGTTGTTTCCAAATGGCTAGGAAGGTGGAAGACAAATTGAGGAAGAAGGGTGACTCAAGCTCCAAAGGCAAAGGCATAGGTAAATATTTAAGAGGTAACTCAATAGGTGGTTCTAGTGGAAGGACCAATGATTGGAGGAGCTATGGAGATTCCAAATGGAATGAGCAAGCTAGTGGGACTAGTCAGAGAGGAGGCTCCAACAGAGGAAAAGGATTCAGTAATGGTGGTAGAGGTAGATATGGGAATAGTAGCAGAGGCTCACACTTTAGTAACATGAAATGTTACCACTGTGGTAAGTTGGGGCATCTTGCCTATAGATGTCCAGAGAAGGCATCAACATCTTATGGAGAGAAGAAGATAACTTATTTCCAAGAGGAAGACAATCAAAAAATAGGGGAAGTGGACCTTGAAATAGAGAAGGGAGAGAACCTCATGTTGAGGAGAGTCTTAGTTAAAGAGCTAGTGGAGGAGCCTAAACAAAGGAGAGCACTTTTTAGAACTACATGTAAGATACTTGGAAAAGTAGGCAAAGTGATCATAGACTCAAGGTCTACTAACAATGTGTTGTTAAAAGAGGTAGTACAAAAGTTTGGTCTAACAAAAATTCCACATGTGTGTCCTTATAGGGTGACTTGGTTGAACAAAGGACAAAATATATTAGTGAATGAACAAGTATGAGTAAACATCACTATTGGTAAGTACCAAGATAAGATCCTATGTGATGTAATTCCTATGGATGCTTTCCATCTGCTGTTAGGAAGGGCTTGGTAGTATGATAGAGAGGTAGTACATCAGGGAAGGAAAACAAATACTATTTCAAAAAGGATGGGGTCACCTATATGATATATTCATTAGTGGAAGAAGATAAGGTAGAGAAGGATACTGCTAAGACATTTTTGATGAGTGGAAAAGAGTTCCTCAAGGAATTGAAGGAAGGTGAAGGAGTAGGATATGCCATCATGGTGAAGCCCAAGGAAGAAAAGTCATCAACACAAGCACCTATACCTATAGAAGTGCAAGAACTACTAGGCCAGTTTAAGGACATTATTTGTGATGGAGCACCACCAAAATTACCCCCAAAGAGGGCCAAAAGTCATCAAATTGAATTCATACCAGTAGCATCCTTTCCAAACAAATTTGCATAAAAGATGACACCATAGCATAACAAGGAGATAGCCAAACAAGTCCAAGAGTTGCTCGATCAAGGGCTGATTAGGAAGAGAATCTATCCATGTGCAATACCAGCTATCCTAGAACCTAAAAAGGGAGGTAAGTGGAGATTGTGTAATTATTTTAGGGAAATCAATAGAATCACAATTAGATATAGGTTTCCTATTCCTAGGATAGAAGATCTAATGGAATGTCTTGGTGGAGCTAGATACTTTTCTAAAATTGATCTCAAGAGTGGCTATTATCAGATTAGGATGAAGGAGGGTGATGAATGAAAGCCTACATTTAAGACTATTTAGGGTCTCTATGAGTGGTTGGTAATTCCATTTGGCCTTACCAATGCACCAAGTACCTTCATGAGAGCCATGAATTAAGTCTTGAAGGATTATATAGGAGTGTTTGTTGTGGTATATCTAGATCACATCCTCATCTTCAACAAGACAAAGGAGGAGCACATGAAGCACCTAAAAATGGTGTTGAAGAAGCTTCAAGAGGGGAAAGTTGATAGTAAACCTTGAGAAGAGTAAGTTCATGAAGGAGGAGCTAGTGTATTTGGGTTTCATTGTGTCCCAATGAAGTCTAAAAATAGATAAGAGCAAGGTAGAGGAAATATTGAGTTGGCCTACTCTGAGATCAGCTATCGAGGTTAGAAGTTTTCATGGCCTAACACAATTTTATAGGAAGTTTGTGAGGAAGTTTAGTGAGATTTTTGCACCAATGAATGACACCATCAAAGGAGGCATGAAGACCAAGTTTACATGGACCAAGGCTACAAATGAAAGTTTTGAGAGATTGAAGAAGGAAGTGGCAACCCAACTAGTATTGGTCTTGCCAAGTTTTGAGAAGCCATTTGTGGTAGAGTGTGATATTAGTAACATAGTTGTCGGGGCAACATTAAGCTAGGAGGGAAAACCTATGGCATTTTTTAGTGAGAGACTTAATGAGGCTAAGACGAGGCATTCATTATATGACTTGGAACTCTATGCACTTGTTCAATCCCTTAAGAAGTGGAGGCATTCCCTATTACTTAAGGAGTTTTTTGTCTTCACAAATAACAAAACACTAAGATTTATCAACTCACAAGAGAAACTAAGTTAGAGGCACATAAAATGGATGGAATTATTCTTGTCCTACACTTTCACTATCAAACATAAGAAGGGTACCAATAACAAGGTGGCAGATGCTTTAAGTAGGAGGTTGTTGACAGTTCAAGAAGTCAAGTTGCAGAGCATATGACTAGAAGGATTCAAGGACATGTATGATGAGGATACTGATTTTTTAGAGGCCTACAAGGTATGTATTAACTTTAAAAATCATTTCTATTATTAATTTTCTGAATGTACATTGTAGAATGGGTTATTATTTAAGGGTCAATAGTTGTACATCCCAAGGGGATCTATGATGGAAAATCTCATACAAGAGAATCACAATGGAAGAATGAGTGGGCTTTTTGGCCTTAACAAGACCCTAGACCTAGTGGAAATGTTTTACTATTGACCCAAGATGTAGAGGGATGTGAGGAGATATGTGGAGTAATGTGGTATATATCAGAAGGCAAAGGGCACTTCATCCAATGCAAGAGTCTACCAACCTCTACCCATTCCCAATAGGCCTTGGGAACACATCAGCATGAATTTGATAGTAGGTTTGCCAAGGACTAAGACAGGGTTAGATAGTGTGTTTGTGGTGGTAGATAGGTTCAAATAGATGAGCCATTTCATCCCATGCAAAACAACACATGATGCAAGAAATATAGCTAATCTTTTCTTTAAGGAGGTGGTTAGAATACATGACTTGCCAAGGAGCATAGTTGTAGATATAGATCTCAAGTTTATGGGGCATTTTTGGAAGACCCTATGCAAGAGATTGGGTACAAACCTAGCCCATAGTTCTTCCTACCATCCCCAAATAGATGGGTAGACAGAGGTCATCATAGGGTCCTAGGTAATCTCTTAAGATGTCTCACCAAGGAGTATGGGCAAAGTTGGGAGCAAGTCATACCTCAGGCAAAGTTTTCCTATAATGATAGTAAAAATAGAACAACTGGTCTAAGTCCTTTCCAAGTAGTGTGTAGGACACACCCAAGGGGCATAATGGAGTTAAGATACCTACCAACACATGAAAACATCAATGGAAATAATAATGATTTTGTTCAGTCTATGAAAGAGGTACATGATCAGGTTAAGAAGACCTTGATGGTGGCAAATTGGAAGTTGAAGGAAAAGAAGGATGAGGGGAGAAGAGAACTACAATTCCAAGTGGGATATTCAGTTATGGTCTACTTGAATAAATCTAGATTATAGAATGGCATCCATAGTAAGTTGCAAATGAAGAGGATTGGGCCATGCAAGGTACAAGAGAAGTATGGATCCAAAGTCTACAAAGTCGAATTACCCAAAGACATGGATATCTCTCCCATCTTCAATGTCAAAGACTTGATACCTTAAAAGGGTCCAAAGGTGGATGCAGAGAAGTATCAAACATAGCTAAACAAGGATATATCAGACTTGTGGGTACCTGAAAGGAAGCAACCACAATTGGAGAAGATACTAGATTCTAGAGTGAAAAATAGTACAAGAAATAAGGTTTATAAGGAACATCTAGTGAAATGGTTAGATACACCTAAAGCTAAATAAAATTAAATTTTTGAGAGTGATTTTAAGAAGCATGGCATCTGTAAGGAGTTCCTCTCTACATAGGTACCTTAAGCTTCTACTTGCAAGGGGAGAATGGTGCAGGAGCACATTGGGGTAAGGTAAAACCCTAACACAAATTTCAGTTTGTAAATGGTATAACCAACCATTTAGTGAATAAGGACTAAATTTAAATTCCCAAGGTAGGTTTTAGATGTGTTGTTAGGTAAAATTCAAGGTTGAGTCAAGTTTTAAGCAATTAGGTGTTGTTAAGCCTGAAATTGCTCTATAAGGAAAAACATGGAAAAAATGCCTAAAATGGGGCAAGAAGTGTTAAATGGAGGTCGTTAAATTTTTTAGGTTCAATTTATAAGTGTTGAAATCAAATTGGACAAGTTTGGAGGCCTAGGTTGAAAAATTACAAAAGTTGTCAAAATTGCTCATTAACAACTTTGCAATTTTTGCACTTTTTTAGGAAGGGGAAAAATGGGTGGTTATAGCTCAAAAAAAAGAATAAAGTGTTTATAAAAACCTATATAAAAACCTTCCAGCTTATTTCTAAGGTTTGGTCATGCATTTGTACGGAGAACACACGAGTGGAGGAGAAATTTTGCTGACATAAACACATTTTTGGAACTTTTTATTGAATAGTTGGATTGGTGTGCTTGTTCTTTTGGTTGGAATATTTTCTTGGATCCATGTTTTGATTATGTACAAATTATTTTGAGCATTACTTTCCATTTAATTAAGTTTTCAAAATTATCTATTTTCTTCAATACTATTGTCTAGTTTTGATAGGGTTCTATAGATATGGCTAAAACTTGATCTCAAATGGTTGAAAACCTATGGAATTTCAAAATTAAGTAATAGCCTTTGTAAATAATGTACATAGAAACTTTGGAGTTTGTGAGAGTCAGTTAGCTATTTTTACAAGCAAGCCCTAGGAAAGAAAATGAAGGCTTAGCAAGGCATACTGAGGCTTGTAAATGAGTTCTAGGAAGAAAAAGGGATTTGCACGTGCCAATATTGAATGGGAAATGATGGAGTAGGGTATCAGGTGTCTATAAACTAGAGGAGAAGGTTTGTTATAGAGCTAGAAACATTTTGTAAGAGTTTTACTATCATTGCCTTTGAAACCCTCAAAATAAGGGTTTTCTAAAACCATACTATACAAACACCTTGAAGGCTTGAAACAAAGAAAATATTCAAGCCCTAGTCAATCTAAAAAAAATTATAATAGAAATACATAGGCCTTGTTAAGATATTTTTTAATTTATTGCAAGTTCCTTGTTTTTAGGAGGGCTAATATGGGCTCTTTGGGCTACTAAGCCAAACAAAGCAAGAATGGGATTTTGGTGTAATAAACAAGTCCAAAAGCTACATAATGAATTGGAATGTGCCAAGAATCTCATTAGGGAGGTTGAAACTTGATTTTTCTTTTCTTGCAACAGTTTGGTGGACTTTTGGTTTGTCAGGCCAAAAGAGTGCATAGGTTGGATTTTGGAGTTAGAGGAATACTAACTAAATTGATTAGTGAGTTTCTTGGGAAGAGAGGATTAGGATAGAACCCTCTAGGTTAGGGTTAGAGAAGATACCATAGGAAGTCTAAGAGATTGTCTTGGTAGAGCAACAAGTTCTAGTTGAAGAAGATCCCCATCAATTTGTTAATCCTTGATTATAGTTAGTGAAATAGGTCAACTTATTGAGTATATTCATTCATGACATATTCATGTAATGACATGTGTTTGATAATTTGGTCAATCATTGTGTTATGAATGTAATTATTATTGCACCTATCATTTTGACATGTAAGTTGGAAACTAGAATCAAGTTGCATAATTAATTGGAAGATATTTTATCTACTTTTTGATTCAACTATGTGTAGTCAACTTTTGATTGACCTGAATTGACTTTTGGCTTATGTTGCAAGTGTATGGAAATGCAATTTTCCTATGAGAATGCAAAAGGGTATATAAAGATCCTTCTTTTATTTACTTTTGGAAATATTTTGCATTGGTGCTGTGTATATGTGATGATCCACCATGCATGTGATTTCTACTTTAGAGAAAGTTGTTAACTCATTTTTTTTAGTCAACTTGGTTGATGAACGATGATCGACGATTTGGTCATCTCGAGTTGTCTATTTTGGACTCCTAGTGGATATGTTATTCGACATATACTTGGTCATTATGTATTTGATATAAACCTTTGGTGAATATGTCTAATTGGGATTTGGTTTTATTATCTATTGATGTAGAACTTTGGGTCGAGCTAAATGATGCATTATGATTTAAATACATTTGGATGTAATATTTTGCAAGCATTTAGATGCATAACAATAATTAAATGTTTATGAGTAAATTGATGAATTTATATTTCATGACAAATCAAATCATGATGAATTAAATGTAATGTGATTGCATTTCTAGATTGTGTATCATTGACAATGACTTATTGATGTGGACACTTACTCATTTAGTGAGAACCACATGTTAGATGGTATGTATTATACATATGGTTGATTATTTTTGTTACTATTGATCAAGGTGTCATTAAAGATGAGTTAAGGGAACACATTGACTCTTGATGTTTATTATTGAATTCTTCTCTTCTTGAGCTACTAACAATGAAATGAGTTAAAGGTATTGTGAGTGTACATGTATAAATATGAATGGAAGTGCATATGAAGTACCTAATAGTGGGGTCAAATCCATGTGATACGAAGGTATGATAAATAAGCACAGGTATGTGTTTGGTATCAAGTGATTTTAAAGTAATATGTTACTTAACTTTGAGAGTTCTTGAGATTAGGAAGTAATTGATTTGATATTCCTTGGGTATTTGATTGATTTATGATATATGATGGACATACATTTTGGTGTTGTTCCTATAATGCAATGGAGAGAATGACACATCTTAAGAAAGGGGGAAATTTTTGAAGTGTGGTTGTCTCACCTTGTAAAACTATAGAGACATAATGGAATTCACACACTCATGTAGGAAAGGTCTTGAAATGACTAATTATTATGGGTGCTTACATCAAGTGTGTGTTTATTTATCCATTAAATCTATGCTAATAATATCCTTGAAAATTTGTATGTTAACATTATTAGAATGCATTCCAAATAAAAATTTGGTTTCATTTAGGAAAAACAATATTAATCTTGTTGATTATATGGTAACATCTGAATGTAAGTACATGCATTATCTTGAATTTTAAACAATGAAAGTTAGATTTTGATTTTGTTAATATGATTTTCTTCAATATTCTCTAACATATGATTGAAATTTCTGATACATCATTGTATCGAGACAATGCCTTCATTTTAGTTGAAGAGGATGTCATAACCCATTTTTCTCGATCTAAAATTATTGGCCCTTAGGGTGCCATGTTGGATTTTGTTAAAACCAATTTTATATTTTTGTGGAAATTAACGAGTAACATAAAGTTAAAAATCCTAAAGAAGATAAGTAATTCCTAAAAAATCAGTTATGTTTTGCACGAGAACCATTACCAAGAATCATCAATTGGAGCTAATACCAAAAATTAATTCAAGAATGGGCGAGGGGAATATATTTTTGGGGGTTTGCTAACTACTTCTTTGAGGGGGAAGAACTAGCTAGAACTACCCATCCAGATATCAATCCCCATAGTAACGAAATCCATAGTCTTCCTAAGATCCTTACCTTAATAGAAGTGGAAGGAGGAAGGTATCATGGGAGTTGACAAGAAAGGACATTAGCAACTTTGGTGTAGATAGAAACTATGGGCAAAGTTATCATTAATAATCAAGAGGAGCACTCTGCAATCCAGGTTCCAAAATTTCTTTTGAATAATATCATTTGTAATGATTTTTAATCTTATTTTATTGCTATAAAATGAGATTATAAAACTTTTACTTTTTTCCCTCTAGAGCGAAAGATTTGAGTTTAGGAAGGAATTGTGTAGTTGAATTCCTATTACTATAGTTTGTGATCTTAATATCATGCATTTTAATATCTTTGGTTACTTGTTGTCATGCCCAAAATACAAGGCAAAATGCACCAACAATTTATATTTAAAATAAAATAAAATAAATCTACTAAGCTGATACATGCTACACTAATACTTAATTCTGGATATTAACATAACTCATTTAGAACTATTAGAAAACCCTAAATATTAATCATTAGACTAATCAAAACCTTGTCTCATCCTCTAATCAAAACCTAAACCATCCTATCAACTATCTAGACAACTTTAAATCTATAACACATTAAAATCATGATATAGCCATTAAAAAAATTTCAATTCATCATTTAAATTATTACAACATTCACATTGTTTTAGAACATGACCTGGTTTCCCCAAACAAATTATCTAGCCAACTAGAGTTATAACACTCCTTGATCCACAATCTACCTTTTGTTTGGAATTTAAAAAGTTCAATACCCCATCTGTAAATTTGTTGCAAAAAAAAAAAAAATCCCCAAGGTTACTAATATTAGATTTCCAACTATCCCATTTTTCCATTCCATCTTCCACTTAACTACTAAGGGCATGATCTAACAATAACTAGCATCATCATAATGACTCTAACCCTTAGAACAAACTTTGATATTCTAGACAAAATAAAAATAAAAATAATTCTTTTCAAATAGTAAAAATGATTATCCATTAATCTAACACAATCTAATTATAAACCTAATTTTAGAACAACCATACTTAACATTCTGTAAAGTTAAATAAAAACAAGAAAACATTACATTGTAAAGTCATAGACCAAGTTATTGATAACGTTAATGTAATCTTATTCAAAGAATACTAAACAGAATAAATATTAACACAAAAGTATAGAACTAGCTAATATAATACAAACAATTTAAACAAGATAACTAACTAAATTAATGTAACCTCCAACATGCCACTCCTAACCTTTGAACTTTAATGCATATCCTATTTAACAATTAAACTATTTTAACAATATATATTAAAGCACGTTAACATATCCTAATCTATTTTACTTTAACTAACTTAACTTTTAATTACAAATCCTAATATTTAACAACTCAAATACAAAACTAAACTAACCCCCCCCCAAAACCCGCTATCTCTCTAACCCTACTAACTTCTACCTAACCTAACACCACACATACTAACAACTTTTAATGCAACTAATTCTAAAACTAACATATATAAAAATATATTTTAACACTTATTAACAATTAACTTTAACTAGTTAACATGCAACTTAACTCCTAAGCTCTTAACAAAGAAATCTAACTACAACCTGTCCCCCATTTGCAAATGACCACCCAAGGCTTGGCACTTCCCCAAACCCTCTCACATTGACCAAGGTGAAAGGGCTAGTCAGAGATTGAGTGCTTTGAATGGAGGTGAGAAAGTCTTTAAAGGAGGGATACGTACTACAAACACATAGCTGAATTTTCATTGGCACAAACACTAACACCTATGAAAATCCTTTACCCCAAGTCATGGGCATTTCCCCATGCTCCTTTGCTCTTTCCAAGGCTGCCAAAAAATGCAGCAAGAGGATCTCCTAGGGAAGAGGTATGCAACACTTGAAAGTGGGACAAGAAAACTACACTAAATCACATTCATCTTTCCTAAATTAAATGCTCAGATTTTAACAACTCCTTCCAACCTTTTTGTCAAATCCTCTTATCATATCAGGTCTGACATGGGGGCACGTGAAAGACTCAAGAGGCATTTTGGGGAAAGGGATTAAAGAGTAATGGCTTTAACATTTAGTTGGTGGTTTGGCATAGGATAAGGGTAGATAGGATTATTTCAATAGTTTAATAAGTTAATTTATTTTATCTATTTACTTTTAGTTATGCTTTCATATCAAGTTTATAATTTCTATCTAATTAATAGAATATTGAGGGGTTTCATATTTAAAAAAAGAATCTTATGGAAAATACTCTGTTCCAAAATGAATTAAATCTTCCTCATACAAATTCCAGAGGACTTTTAGCTCTAAAATGACAATTTTGTTTTTAAGACCCATTTATATTTTTCCTTGCAAGTATTGGATTGTCCATTATATACATATTTATTTAACCAAGGGGGATTTTTTTTTTCTTTTAAGTAGGATTAATCATAGAGTTTAATGTTTTGTTGATTCATCCATGTAGAGCTATTTTTCATTCCAACAATTTCAAAAATACAAACAAATCTATCGTTCAAATATTTAAGTTTTCTTAACATAGTTTTGGTATTCGAATTTTCGTAACTTTATATCTATCATCATTTTGTCTAATTAATATTAATCAAATGAAATTCAAATTTCAACTACAAGAATGCCAGAGGAGGGGTAAGACACCATTGCACCCGTTTACCGATAAACATATGTGTATAAACCAAATTACAAGAAAGATCATATGCAAGAATATTAGTCAATTTCTTTTTCTATTGAACCACCTGATTCAAAGGCTCCACCAGGAAAGAACCAAGAAGAAAACCTGACATCATTGCCACTACAACAAAAAAGTTTAAATATAATTTACACGGGATTTCAATCCCGAACATAACTGAATTTCAACAATCAATTTAAATTTCCTTCATGGCCCTTAACAAGGGACCCATTTCATTTTTTGTAATACATCGCTAAGATCGTGGAGAGAACGAAAAATTGACCAGGTGACAAACAAACATAACAAGGAGACAAAATTTGACATTCATTTCCATATCGAGTTTTCACAATAGGTATAACACTAGGGAGAAGGTGGATTTTTCCAATAGGAGATGTCAGATACAACACCATAATAGGTGCTCAATCGGGGCTATAACTCAAGAACTTCTGTTCTTCCATTCTTACATGCCAAACTCATACGTGGTTTGTGCTGACAGGTAGGGGCCCATAACACCCTACCCTCTCTCCCTCTTCTCGTCCTGAGAAGAGACTCTACACTGTTGGAGTCCAACTGAAGACCTTTCTCGAAATTGGCCACTTCTGCCCTATACGAGGGTGAGTAATGCCAAAACACCCATACAAGAAAACTTCAAAATTCAAGAAAAACATGAAGGAAAAGCATTCAAGAAAACATGTTTCAGTCCTTCCCAAGTAGACCCAACATACATACACACATACTAATGAACAACACAATAACATAAGCATGAACCAATCATGAAACAACATAAGCAACATGAACAACATGAACAAAGGAGATGAAGAACTCCTATCTTCACAATAAGGTTATGATAAAATGAACAAGTTGAGAAGAGCTTTTCCTTCCTTGCCTTCAATCTTCCAAAACTTCACTCTAAAACTAGAGATTGGGTAACAACCAAAACTTCTCAAAAAAGCCTCTAAATAAGATCAAAACTCAACCAGCTAAAAAGGGCAATAACTTCCCCCACTTGCCTAAAAATCTAGAGGTTTCTAACTCAACTAAAACTAAGGCTAACCTTAAGGTGGGGTTAAGGTCATTCAACCCATGATGTAAACTATCAATTTTCGCAATAAAGCAAAAATGGAGTTTTTGAGTGACCATAAAAGTCAACAAAAGGGGCTAAGGGGGTGGAAAATGTCCCCAAACCATACCCATACCCCTTGGATACTTAGATTTCATGATTTTAGGCTTTTAGGATTAATTAGGGACCTATCAAAAGCTAAGAGATTTTTTAGGACTTTCTAACAACCTTCAAAAATACAGATTACTCACTAATCTTGATTA
The DNA here is from genome assembly GCA_028749045.1 of Cupressus sempervirens. Taxonomy (NCBI): domain Eukaryota; kingdom Viridiplantae; phylum Streptophyta; class Pinopsida; order Cupressales; family Cupressaceae; genus Cupressus; species Cupressus sempervirens. The sequence goes on along the minus strand of CM053789.1, from coordinate 820,408,184 downwards.
GGGTAATTAACCTCGATTACTCATTGATTAACAAACAGGGCACTAACCTAGTTTGACTTAGATCTTTAGGTTACTCGGTTAACCCTAACTATCATGTTGGAATGCATAAACAGTTCACGCGTGTCAAGCTACACCATAAAAAAATTGTTACGAACATTAACATTTAAAGATTACAAAATGATACATTCATTCAATCTACGATACAAATAAAACACGAATAATGAGGTTTGCATCCTTTTTTGGATTCAAGCTTGGTTTCCACAATCGATTCATAGGGTTCAGTTTCGTCTCTCCATTATATTTCCTAGCTAAAATATCTTGCACACTCATTGCACACATTAGTTGTTCAAGAAATCATATGCATATATGTATATAACGTATCAGGGAAATCATGTCATGGCCCTGATAGTTCTACATCTGACACCTTGGATTCTGAAATTTGTATTATTTTTTGGATAGTTCGATACTTGTTGAAGTTGTGTTAATTTTGGCAACATTATGAGAAATCAGACGTTACTAAAATCTGATTCTAAGAACAAATGTTTTAATACTTTCAGTATTGTGTTTTATGCAGAATTTTATTATCTGTATCAATTTCGATTTAGGAATGAAATTCTAAATAATGAATTAATGTTAGTATGGTTTTAGTTTTACTTTTGTCTAATTCGTATTTTCAGACTTATATTAAGGTAGCATTAAATTTTATCAACACCTTGTATCTGTTACTGCCGGATTTAAGTATATATATATATATATATATATTTATATACATATAGTATTGTATAAATAAATATATATGTATATATAAATATAAGTGTATTTGTATAAAATAATTTTATATATATATATATATATATATATATATATATATAAGTTATATTTATATATGTATATGTATATGAAGTTGTTTGTATATTAGTGTGCTTGTATTTGTATATATATATATAATTATCAATTAGTAATATTTATTATGTCAATGGAATCAATAGTATCTAGTATTAATGTTAATGTTAATATTGATATGAATATTAATATTAACTAGTATTAATATTAATATATATGTTGATGTATTAATATTAATATTAATTAGTATTAATAGTAATATATATATGTTAATGTTAATATTAATGTTAGCTTGTATTGATGTTAATATTAACACATATCTATTGCTAACTATGTTAGTGCCTAATCTAACCTATCGCATGGTATTAAAACTATGTCTAAACCTAACTGGAAGCGTAGCCTAAGTTTATCAATGCAAAGTTTGAATTTGGCAATGTTGGACTAGGCATTGGCGGTTGAGTTAGTGGGTTTTAATGGTGGCAGGTTTATTGAGCCGTGAGCTGGTACTCCTTTCGTCAAGTGTTGAAGGAGGCTCAGAAAGTGGGGTTTAGTGATAAGCTCGCAGTTATGAGCATCACTTCGCAAATTTTGTCTGTCTTTTTGCTAGGAGAAAGTTGTATTTTGTTATCAAACCGCCATTGTTGGATTCCAGTTGAGGCAATATGAAATCTTTGTTGAACAGGTTTCTTGGCGCAAATTTTTGGAAATGGTTAGCCATGAAGGAGTTTTTGACTCACTCCAGCTCTATAAACTCTCATAAATTCATATTCTTAATTCTTCTATCATTGCATGGTTTTATTTCTCAGTTTTTGTTATTGAGAAAAGATTTCGTGGTATCTCTAGAAAACGGCTTAGAAAGTCTGGATACTTGGGTTGCGAGGTTGAAAAGGGCTCTTTGGGCAGCTTCCATTTCGTATCACTTCGCACTTGCACAGGCAGGGGGCTTTTCCTTAACTCTATCCTATAGTTAATGTTACATTTCATTTAGATTTGTGAATGTTGTATACCAAAAATTGTTATGTAGATAAACCCAGAATTGGGTGTGTGAATAAAATGCTTTGTACTTGTGTTGCAATGAGTTTATAATGCATATGGGTGATAGCGAAACTAAATGTTCTATAGAACAGATTAAAGTAGGGATTTTATGATTGTTATTGCAAAGAGCCATTAAAAAAAATAGAGGATGGTCATTTAGTTATTCAGTTATCGTTAAACATTTTACAATGTTTTAAATTTTGTTTTGGTATTGGTTTTAGATAGCATTTTAGAGAACAAGAAAATTTCATAGGATTGCTGTCTATCATCAATAGGGTCTGATGATATAGGCTCTTAATTTTGACATTAGACACTATTGTGGGTTTCAAAGATACAGTGAGTAACGTGTCTCTGTGTTCAATACTTTTAAGTCGATTGTGACTTGACCACCGTCATGAGTTCGCAGCATTTTGTGAGTTACGACTGTAATTTGAAAGCCTAAACATGAGTTCAAGTTTGGAATTTTTCCTCGGTTATGGTCAAGGGTTTTGGGCGAGATGTTTAATAGCTTATATGTATTCAACAGTAGTTATGATAGTGAACCAAGACACAACCATTATGTTAGACAATGCATGTAAAATCGTGTGCAAAAGTTCGGCGTCAACCATTAGCATGATTATGGGGTTTCAAATTTTGCAGTGTACGACCAATCTTCAATGATTAGGAAGAGATGTATTTGTTTTTAATAGGTTTTTCGATGTGTAAAATCCAAGGAGGCCTTTTTATTCATATAGTTGTAAGAGTCGATGATTTGTCGAATGTGTTTGATGTTTTTAGTTTAGAAATAATAGCATTAAGTTTTATTCGATAATTGAAAACCTTAGATTTGGAATGGAAGAGGCATGTTGTTTAATTGGAATTAGGGGCACTGTGAGGGTCGCAGTTTTAAATAGTAAGGTGTTGTTTTTTTTGAATTTAGATTTTGTAGTTATTTGGTAACAACAAATTATAAATCTAATAATGGAAAAGATTATGCATCTATTTTAATTATGACTTTAAATTATTAAGGTTTTATATATGTTTTGGTATTTATAAGTGAGTACGTATATGTATATGTATTTTTGTGTATATATATAGATATATATATATGTAAGTATTTATTTGTATGTATCAACATGTATGTACTTCCTTACAAATTGGATTGTTAGAATTATCATAGATATGTAATTTTGAGATTATTGTGATTACTTGTTTCAAAAATGTAAATTGGTTAATTTTTACATTCTAATGTTAGATAGTAAAAGTAAATGTGGATAGTTTTATTATTGGTATTTTAAAATGAATTGTATATTTAGTGAATCTTGGAAAAGTAAATTTCTTACTATTCAATTAGAATATAGATGAATTGTAGTTTGAAAGGCTTGGTTGCTTGTGAAAATTAAAAGGGTTGTTTTGGTAATATGAATTGTGAAGTATATGAAAGGATACAAAAATGGTTTTATTTGGTTTCATATGATATTTCTGTTGCTGAATCAATTGTTAAATTGAAGCAAATGAAATAAATGTTTTAGTTGGAATTGGAAAATTAATCTATGTTTTCTTCCAATTATGTGTATGTTAGATTATGCAAGTGTGATCCTTTAGATTGGGTGGCTGTCATAAAGCGAGTAACTTGTGGTGATAGAAATATGTTGCTAGATGCCCTCCGACACTAGTCTAAATCCTTATGGGAAAGTTTATGACAGTTAGTTAATCAAGTGGTAATATTTAAAATTTCATGGGTTGGGAATCATATAATAAGATAAGAACATTATGGTTTCACCTGGCATATTGAGTTCTACGAATAGCTGAACGTAGATTCTTATGTTGACACCCCTGGACTACTAGATCATTACCTTGTCATATTCTGTGCGAGTTTATTTCTGCATATCTGTGTGTAAGAAATTATGTACTTGTTTCATAATCTAAATGAGAAAAGAAAAATCATAATTTTCAGTACTGTTGTTATTTGGATTAAATGAATATGGTTTTGTTATAGAATCTAACCTGCAAGAATACTGGAGTTTTATCAATTTTATTAGTGTTACTAAGCCCTATTTGATGTGTGTGGTTGTGCTATTTTGGATTTCAGGATTGAGAGGGTTGGTTATGGACCTAGAAGAGATGATTGTTTACATTTAGATCTAGTGTTGAATCGAATGTATTTAAAGTTGTTGTTCTTCTAATAAAAGAGTATAAATATGTTATATACTCTATTGTAATATTGTGAAATGTTGCATTGCTGATTATGAGTACTTTACTGTACCTGTTGTATAAAGGATAATTTTGTATTGGAGTTTTATTATAAAAAAAAAGATTGTTTGAGCTTTTAATCTCTTATTATGTATGGATTATGGTTGTATGGTTTTTTTTTTTTTTTTTTTTGTTATTGTGTTGGTTAGGGTATTACAAATCACATAACTAAAATATCCATCTTTCAAATAATTAGTTGTTTAATTCATTTCTACTCACATTTAATCATCAGTAAACACATAATCAATATTACATAACTTATTCATTAATTCAGATTAACATACTAGAATAATCATCGTTAGGCATGCATATACCTAACATCATAAACATCTCTAGCTAAGGAATACTGAACTATCTAAAAGTGTGTAACCTAATCATCAAGGTACCATAATCAACATCATCATCATCAGATGAAAACACCTCATATCATCTTTAGTGAAATTTAAATGTTTAAACAATTGAGACACTGTAGTGGTTCTCGAATCACTAAGCATTAAAACATGGATGTGTCAACTACTCTCAATTTCATTAGGACATTCACAATATAAACATTACTTCATATCCATTTAAATCTCCTATGATATTTTTAATAGAGAATTCATATTTGATAATTACATATGAGGAGGGTCCTTACACTTGTAATTGTGACACTTTCTCTTAACTTAATGACTAGGCAATGCTATAAAAACATTAACACAACTTGCTACTAATAAATGGCCATGTGTCCATGGCTATTGTACAATTAGAATGAATCTAATTAAAGGAATGAATAGTGCTTCAATCCCCCCAGTCTTGTTTTTTCTCGATACAACAAAGTCTACACCATTTGGATCCTCAAAAGTGTTGCTACTGTGTGGCTATGATTCATACTATATTTCATTGAGAGAGTCCATAGTAGACAATTTTTTTAAGGATGCCTCATATAGAAATATTACTCTCATAGATAAAAATGACATAAATCTCCTATTCTTATTTTAATTTTAACTGTTTAACCTAATTTTACTTAAAAATTCATGATGAAGAGTGAGGAAAATGTACATAGGATCGAATTGGTCCCTAAATTTATAAACTTGAAATGCACTCACAATTTATTGTTGTATATTCTTCTTCTTTTCTACATTGCACATAGACCATGCAAATGATTGATTTCATGACTATAAACCATTTTAGATGAATCAGGCTATTGTAATAGAGACACCATATTATAATACAAAGACAACTTGTTGTATACTAATTGTAACTTAATTTGAGGAAAAATAAATGTAGATGTTCTTTCTCCATAAAAGAAATGTTGAACTAAAGTAATTCTATTAAAGAAGATGTTTATAAGTATAAAATTGAGTGAAATACGCATAAAATTATTGATTTATGCATGCTTTGATTCCCATTCAACAAATTATAATGTGGTTGTAATCTAGTTTTGAAGTGATTGATTATAAATTTTGAGAAATGTGGTCTTCTATCTTTGAAGAAGTCAAAGAGGAAATTTTGTTAAATTAGACACATGTCTATGAGAAAGTTGAGTATTTCCTTGCATTACAGAAGCAGTGTTGGTAAATTTAAAATGAATATTAAAATTAACTTAGTATGTGTAAAAATAATTTATTTGTACTGTATACTTAATATGATGTGATTATCTCATCATATGCTTTTCGTGATAATGTAATATGCAAAAGTTCATGTTATCTAGCAATAGTTATCCTTGATGATGTGTGATCAACTATGATATTATTGTAGGAGAAGTTAGGATGGAATAATGTGTTGGTTGATGTATTTTGCTACTTGCCAATAATGTGGTCATTAAGATATTTTTGACTAAGTTGTTATTGCATATTTATCTTCTTTGCATGGTCAAATGTCCACCCAAATGGCAAGTACTGTATGAGTTGACCTAAATTCTTGAGTATTTCATTACTATGGAAGAAGTTCTTTGATGTAATTATTATTATGTTTAAATAATCATAATGACTAATCATCTATAATTCCTTTTCTTATAACATGATTTTGGCTAATGAGTAGACCTTTAATTTAGAGAAAAACATGCAGGACAAATGTGATCTTATGTGATTGAAAATGTTATATAATGGGTACACCTTGAGCATTATGGATGCACAATTATATTAGGCAGTTGATTTGTTTGATGTGAAATAAATGATTGTATAAAGAGGGTTTCCTACTTTGGATCAGATATCTCAAAATATTGTACATAGAGATAACTAAGTATTGAAAGTGTGGTCAATATTTAGATTTATTATGACATTATTTAATTCCAATGAAATAATTGGAGTTACTAAGAGAGTGATTGTACTACCTTATTATTACGAGATGGAAGTCCTAATTTTTGGAAAGAGTTTACCTCAACATGTGAGATGCCTTCCTGATGGACATATGAGAAGATAACTATTGAGTAAATTAATTTTCCTGTGTAATTGATTGAAACATATTATCTTGCATTTGACTACAAATATTTGTGTCACTTGTCTCTGCAAAGATGTGTTATTTGTCTGGTTGATTTGTAGACAATGTGTTACACAATTTCATTCCTTTTTTTGGTTTTACCTGTTTAGTCTTTCTCGATGCTAGGTTGGGTATCTTTCATGTCAGGAAAGATTTTGGGGAATCTTAATAGCTTCGTGGTAGGGCAGTAAAACTCTCCTACAATAATCTAGTCCCTTGTGATCTTAGATAGGTTATGGAGCTCATTTCAACTCGATCGTCATGGTTAGACCATCTGGTACTTGGTATATGTATTCTTTTAAATTTAATATTAATTAAGTATTTATTTTTACTGGTCAATATTCCAATTACCTTGACTCTCTTTGACCTTTCCCATTTTAAGGAGATTGCCAATGTAGCATTGGTTTTGTCGGGATAGTCTTTACATATGGTATCAAAGTTCTTGGTTCCACACTCGAGCCTTGAGTTCACTATACTAGAGACACAACTGTAAATCAACTAGTTTAATCTGTGTTTATATGAGTTGATGACATGGGTTGCATGTTGTGTCTCCAAGTTATAATTAGTTTGACATGAAATGATATGATTCTCCTTGTGTATGTCATGATTTTAGGTTGAACTCACATTCTTTAAAAGATTGTCAAAATGGAAAATTTCTAAAATGATTGGTAATCTACATACCTAAGATGGTTATAATTATATTTTGATTTAAATTATGCCATGCTATAATATGCATATTGTTGTATTGTACTTGAAGTATTTATTTATTTGCATGTGTGATGCAATAAGGGTGTGAAATTTCTATTAACTACTGAGTTAGTCAAATGATGGTTGACTTTTGTACTCAATGAGTGCCTAACAAATCTAGACATGAGTTGTGATAGAAATTAAATTATCTTTTACTATGTAATTGACATGTGATGCATATGTGGTGGAAAATTTTTGATGCAAAATTAATGGGATTCTTGGAATAACCTAATATGATATGAAATAACAACATGGGTTTTATTGTAAACATATTCCATGTTTCATTATGTATTTAGAAATGTGTGACTATCAAGATAAATTTCATGTGATGCATATGAAGTTTGGTTATGTTCTTAGCAACCCTTGGACGCAAAAATTCATTAAACATCTACTCCATTTTGGTGACTAGTGAGAGTCATCGTGCTTTATGTGAATTGAGTTCTCATTTGATTATGTTCAATTTTCATGAACTTTGATGTAATGAGGGGCTAGCTTCAAAATTTTCCTTATGACCAATTAGCCATCGATTTCTTATATGACTAATCTAGTCTGAATATTTTCCACCTTTATTTTATTGGTTTTGTGCCTCCTTCTTAGAATTTAATTTGAGAATTTCAAATCTTGATTTCAAGATTTATTTGATCTTGAAGTGGCTAGGGTGTGTACTTTTATGATGCTAGTCTTGTGTTTTGAAGTGATATCATCTATCATGTTCAGTGTAGAGAAATTATAGGATGTGTAAGGGAGTAGGTTGTAAAGAACATGCCATTCTTCCTTTTGGATTTATTTTTAATTTAATTTAATTTATTTTTTTGGAAAGCTTATGTTCCAATGTGGGTATTGAATGTGGATAGAGGAGGGGTAGAAGTGATTCTTTCCTTTTCACTCTACCTACTAGTGTAATAATGTTACTAAAAAATACTTTGGCCAAAGCTATGCGCATATATTTATTTTATATTCTTTCCTGTATTTCATCTCTGCCACATCCATGATTAGGGATACTTGGACATATATGGGAAGTAGTATGTTTTATGGTTGCACTAGATACCTCCTTCTTTTTGCACTGTTGGACATTGATAGGTTGAGAATTCTACGGGTTAGGTAGGATCTCAAAGAAAGTACTTGTTGTATTGTGTGGGCATTGTCAAATTGGAAATTCTATGTGTTAGGTAGGATCCCAAGGAAGTGCATTTTGTATTGTGTGGGCTTTGCAGGGTTGGGTATTTTATGTGTTAGGTAGAACCCCAAGAAAGTGTAAGGCTTCATGATTGGGAAGGAAAGAAACTCAACCATATTTTATGTGATGAATAAATGGTATGATGGTCATACACCACAACTTATTATTTTTTAGTTAAGCACATTGTGGTGACAAGATGGCTTGAGGACCTAGGTCACAAAAATGATGAAAATTTGGTTACTAATTTGTGTAGGTGATTGGTGAGCATACCTAGATGATTTACTTAATGGTGCAGATTATATGGTACATGGTATTACACTTTTATGTTGTACTTAATGTTGCATGCTCGATGTGTAGGTCGACATTTTCCATGGTGCCCATTGAGGTATGATACTTTAGATTATACTTGAAATATTTATTAAATCATGCATTTTATGGATGGATGACATGTAGGTCAAAATCCTTCGATAATTTCATATTTTACATTGTTAAATGGATTATTATTTGTCAACCCTTGATTATGGTTAATGAAATAAATTTTTATTATTTAAACTAGGAATTTGCTTGATTATTTATGTATTTCTTGCAATTGAGTTTGTGGAAATTTCTTTGTAGGACATGGTTCTTAAATATGATGAAATAAAGTTTTACGTGTAGGTCAACTTATTGATTATATTCATTAATGACATATTCATGTGATGAGATTTCTTTGATAGTATGGTCAATAATTGTCCTTGAATGTAATTATTATTGCATGTATCATTTTGACATATAAGTTGGAAACTAGAATCAAGTTGCATAATTAATTGGAAGATATTTAATTTAATTTTTGATTCAATTATGTGTAGTTGAAATTTGACTGACTTAACATGACTTTTGGCCGATGTGGCAAGTGTATCAAAATGCAGTCTTCCTATGAGAATGCAAAAGGTTATATATAGATCCTTCTTTTATTTATTTTTGGAAAGATTTACATTGGTGCTATGTATATGTGATGATCCACCATGCATGTGACTTCTACTTTAGAGAAATTTGTTAACTCATTCTATTTAGTGCACTTGGTCGATGAACGATGATCGATGATTTGGTCATCTTGAATTGTATGTTTTGGACTCCTAGTTGATATGTTGTTTGACATAGACTTGGTCATTATGTATTCGACTCCGACCTTTGGTTAATATGTCTGATTGGGATTTGGTTTTATTATCTACTAATGTAGAACTTTTGGTCAAGCTAAATTTTGCATTATGATGTAAATACATTTGGATGTAAACTTTTGTAAGTATTTAGATGTATAATGATAATTAAATGTTTATGAGTACATTGATGAAATTATAATTCATGTAAAATCAAATGATGATGAATTAAATGTAATGTGATTGCATTTCCTCATTATGTAACATGGACAATGACCTATTGATGTGGACACTTACTCACTTAAGGAGCACCATGTGTTAGATGGTATGTATCATACATATGGTTGATTATTTTTTCTACTCTTGATCAAGGTGTAATTAAAGAAGAGTTAAGGAAACACATTGACTCTTGATGTTTATACTTGAATACTTCTCTTATTGAGATACTGACATTGAAATGAGTTAAAGTTATTGTGAGTATAAATGTATACATATGAAAAGAAGTGGATATGAAGTTCCTAATAGCAACATCAAATCCAAGTGCTGCAAAGGTATGATAAGTAAGCACATGTATGTGTTTGGTATCATGTGATTTTAAAGTAATATGTTACTTGACTTTGAGAGTTCTTGAGATAAGGAAGTAATTGATCTGATATTCCTTGGGCATTTGATTGATTTGTGATAAATGATGGATTGACATTTTGGTGTTGTTCCTGTAATGCAATAGAGGGAATAACACATCTTAAGAAAGGGTGAATATTGTTAGAGAGAGGTAGTCTAAATTTAAAAACTATAGAGATGTAATGGAATTCACACACTCACTTAGAAAAGGTCTTGAAATGATTAATTATTAAGTGTGCTTACTTCAAGTGTGTATTTATTTATCTATTAAATCTATGCTAATAATATCCTTGAAAAGTTGTAAGTTAACATTATTAGAATGCATTTCAAATAAACATTTGGTTTCATTTAGGAAAAACAATATTAATCTTGTTGATTATATGGTAACATCTAAATGTAAGTACATGCATTATCCTAAATCTTGAAAAATGAAAGTTAGATTTTTATTTTGTTAATATGATTCTCTTAAATATTTTCTTAGATATGATTGAAATTTTTGATACATCACTACATCTAGATGATGCCTTCTTGTTAGTTGGAGAGGATGTCATAACCCAATTTTCTCAATCCAGAATTATTGGTGCTTAAGGTGCCATGTGGGATTTTGTTAAAATCATTTTTATGCTTTTGTAGAAATTGACGAGTAACATAAAGTAAAAAATCTTGAAGAAGACAAGTAATTCCTAACAAATCAGTTATGTTTTGCACGAGAATCATTACCAAGAATCATTAGTTGGAGCTAATACCAAAAATCTATTCGAGAATGAGCAAGGGGAATATATTTTTGGAGGTTTTTTAAACTACTTCTTTGAGGGGGAAGAACTAGCGAGAACTACCCATCCAGATATCAATCCCAATAGTTAGGGAATCCATAGTCTTCCTAGGAAGAGCTTACCCAAACAAAAGAGGAAGGAGGAAGGGATCACTAGAATCAACAAGAAAGGACATTAGTAACTTTGGTGTAGATAGAAATTGTGGACAAAGTTATCATTGATAATGAAGAGGAGTATTCTACAATCCAAGTTCCATACTTTCTTTTGAATAATATCATTTTAAATTATCATTGTTCTATTTTATTGCTATCAAATGAGATTATAAACCATTTAATTTTTTCTCTCTAGAGTGAAAGATTTGAGTAAATCATCTAGGTATGCTCACCAATCACCTACAAAAATTAGTAATCATCTAATCATGAATTGTAATATCTTTGATTACTTGTAATTGGGACACTTTCTCTAAACTTAATGATTAGGCAACACTACAAAAACATTAATGCAACTTTCTACCGATAAATGGCCATACATCCATGCCTATTGTATAGTCAGAATGATTTTAATTAAAGTAATGAATAGTGTTTCAATCCCCTTGGTCTTGTTTTTTCTTAGTACAACAAAGTCCACCATTTGGATCTTCAAAAGTGTTGCTACTATGTGGCTACGATTCATAATATATTTCATTAAAAGAGTCCATAGCAGAAAATGTTTTAAGGTTTACCTCATATAGAAATATTACTCTTGGAGATAGAAATGACATAAGTCTCATATTCTTATTTTAATTTGAATCATTTAACCTCATTTTACATAAAAAACCATGATGAAGAGTGAGGAAAATGTACATAGTATTGAACCAATACCTAAATTTATAAACTTGAAACAAACTCACAATTTATTGTTGTACATTTTATTTTTTTTGTATTGCACACAGACCATGCAAATAATTGAGTTCATGACTATAAGCCATTTTAGATTAATCAGGCTATTGCAATAGAGACACCCTATTATAACATAGAGACACCTTGTTGTATATTGATTGTGACTTAATCTGAGGAAAAACAAATGTAGATGTTCTTGCTCCATAAAAGAAATGTTGAACTAAAGTGATTGTATTAAAGAAGTTTATAAGTACAATTGAGTGATATACTCATAAAATTATTGATTTATGCATGCATTGATTCCATTCAATGAATTATAATGTGATTGTAATCCAGTTTTGAAGTGATTGATTGTAAATTTTGAGAAGTGTGGTCTTTTGTCTTCCAAGGAGTCGAAAGGAAAATTTGTTAAATTAGACACATTTCAGTGAGAAAGTTGAGTATTTCCTTACACTAGTGAAGTGGTTAGTATGTGTAAGAAGAATTTCTTTGTACTATCTACTTAATACGATATGATTGTGTCATGATATGCTTTCTGTGACAAATAATGTGTGGAAGTTTATGCTATCTTGCAATAGTTATCCTTGATGATGTGTGATCTACTATGATATTATTGTAGGAGAAGTTAGGATGGAATAATATGTTGGTTGATGTATTTCTCTACCTGCCAATAATGTGGTCATTAAACTACTTTGGGCGAAGTTGTTATTGCATATTTATTTTCTATGCATGGTCAAATGTTGACCTAGATGGAAAGTAATGTATGAGTTGACCTAAATTCTTCAGTATTGCATTACTATGGAAGAGGTTTTTTGATGTAATTATTATTATGTTTAAATCATCATAATGGCTAATCATCTATAATTCTTTTTCTTATAACATGATTTTGGCTAATGAGTAGACTTTTAATTTAGAGAAAAACATGCAGGACAAATGTGATCTTATCTGATTGAAAATGTTATATAATGGGTGCACCTTGAGCATTATGGATGCACAACTATATTAGGTAGTTGATTTGTTTCATGTGGAATAAATGATTTTATTAAGATGGTTGCCTACTTTGGATCAAATATCTATAAATATTGCACATAGAGATAACTAAGTATTGATAGTGATGCAAGAGCATCTAGTGGTGTAAGGGCAATCTTGTATCACCCAAAAATATTCTTGGTGTTAGTTTCTATTTAATGTGTTTTCATTTTTGGATAACCATTTGGGTCAAATAAAGATTCCAACTCTCATAGTTCCACTATTGGTTTTTTGGGTTAGAGTTTTTGAGCACCTTGGGACATGTGCCAATTTAGAAAATAGGTTATTTTTTAATTGAGCCATAATTATGATGATTTAGAGGCTATAAGTTGAAGGGATGATTATAATTGTAATTTAAAGCACTCTAGAAATAGAACTAGGTCAAAAGGCTTTACGGTTTGAAAGTTATGGCAGTTTTAGGTTGCTTGGAGACCTCTTAAGAGCACTTCAAAGTCATATTTGAGGTACTAAATGGAATTTTACAGGCCCAAAAAATGGGGAACAAAAAAAATAGTCCATATATCTATAGAGCACTTGGAGAGCTTTCTGAAAATGTAAACAGTTTGTCAATCAGAGTCCCGAATCAAAAGTTATGCCTCCCGAAAGTTGGACTACCATTTCTAGATTCTTCTAATTTTACACCGACTTTTGATATGTTTTCTAGAACCTTCTATTTTGGTAGTGGATGCCAAATGACACATTCTAAAATGTATTCCTAACCCTTAACCTAATTTGAGTTACTTAAGGACATTTCTGGTATTGTAAAGGCAATTTTTTGGTGGAGTTTGGGAGAGGGTACTATGAGGAGGATTTCTCTCTAGAATTAGACATTGTAAGCCCATAGGGCATGTTTTTGAGTCTATTTTCATTATACTAAATGTAATAGCATATTACTTCTAATAATAATATTCCCCTTTTCCCTGTTGTGTTTATTTTTGACGAGGGCACAACCCAAGACAAAAATGAACTCCATGACATGCCCTATGGGCTTACAATGTTAGCAGTTCCTAGAGAAAACCTTTCTCATAGCACCTTCTCCCAAACTCCACCAAAAACTACCTTTACCATGCTAGAAATGTCCTTAAGTAAGCCAATTCAGGTTTAGGGTTAGGAATACATTTCAGAAAATGCCATTTGGCATCCACTGCCAAAACATAAGGTTCTAGAAAACATGTTAGAAGTTAGTGTAAAATTAGAAGAATCTAGAAATGGTAGTCCAACTTCAGGGAAGCATAAATTTTGATCCAAGACTCTGATTGACGAAATGTTTAAATTTTCCAAAAGCTCTCCAAGTGCTCTATAGCCCTATAGACTAGCTTTTCTCATCCCCCATTTTTTGGGCATGTATGAGGTTGTTTAGTGCCCAAATCTAACTTTGAAGTGCTCTTAGGAAGTCTCCAAGCAACTTAAAAATGCATTAACTTTCAATCCGTAGAGCATTTTGACCTGATTCTTTTCTTGCAATGCTTTAAATTACAAGTATAATCATCCCCCCAACTTACACCCTCAAAATCATCATAATTATGGCTTAGTTACAAAAATAACCTATTTTTTGCATTGGCACATATCCCTAGGTGCTCAAAAACTCTAATCTAGAAATCCAATAGTGGAGCTATGTGAGTTGGAATCTTTATTTGGCCAAAATGAGTATCTAGAAATGAAAACACTTTAAACAAAAACTAACACTAAGCATATTTTTCGATGATACAGGATTGTCCTTACACCACTGGATGCTTCTACATTAGACACCCAGGGTAGATTGAAAAGTGACCCTATCACTTTATAGCTGGTAGAGGAAAACCCAAATGGGCAATCTCCATTGTGGATATCCAAGTTGAGTCTTCTATTGGTCACCCTTTCCACTTCACCAGGTATTTTTCATACTGCCTTTTTCTAGTACTCTAGCCCACATGACTATCTAGAATTTCGTCAATCTCTTCCTTCATAGAAGTAGGAGTTGGACATGGCTCCAGCATCAACTCCTCGTCTACACCATCATCATGATATTATGTTAAGTCTACAATATTCAAAATAGGAGAAATGTGAATCCCATCTGGAAACTCCATCTCATATGCATTTCTTGAGTCATGTTTCTTCAAAAATTTGCAAGGGCCGAATTTCTTCATCTTTAGCTTTTTTTAGGTACCCACTAGAAATCGTGTCTTCCTCAAATTTACCATAACTTGATTTCCAACTTGGAACTCCTTATGTCTCCTCTTTTGATCTACCCTAGCCTTATATTGTAGGTTCATCTTGGTAATTTTTTCTCACACCTCTTCATGTAGGTTCTTGACATGTTCAACAAAGTCTTCTGCCTCAACACTTGTCATATCCCCTTGCTCCATCTTCCTCAGCTCTAGTGCAGTCCTTGGACTACTCCCATACACAATTTGGAATGGTGATCTACAAGTAATCCTATTTACAAAATTACTGTAAGAAAATTCTTCTTGTGGTAGAATCAAATCCCATCCCTTGGGTCTATCTCCTACTAAACACCTCAACAAATTGCCCAGAATCCTATTCACTACTTCTATTTGTCTATCAGTCTGCAGATGATGTGCAAAACTAAACTTCAATTTTGTCTTCAACTTCTTCCACAAAGTCCTCTAGAAATACCCAAAAAAATTATTATCTCTGTCAAAAACAATACTTTTTGGGAGACCATGTAGCCTTACCACCTCTCTGGAAAATAGATCTACAATATATACTTCGTCATGAGTCTTGTAGCATGTAATTAAATGTGCCATCTTGGAGAACCTATCAACCACCAAAAATACTAAGTCATTACCCCTTTGTGTCCTTGGCAATCCAAGAACAAAATCCATACTTATGTCCTCCCAGGGCTTTGATGGAACAAGCAATAGTTGATAGAGTCTAGTATTTTGACTAAATCCTTTGGCTGTTTGACGTACTTGAAAACTCTGTACAAAATTCCTCACATCTTGTAGCAATTGAGGCCAAAAATAATGTTCTGTAATAATGACAATGGTCTTATCTTGACCAAAGTGTCTTACCATCCCTCCACTATGCTTCTCCTTGACCAAGTTCTCCCTCATGGAACTCCTTGGAATACATAATTGACTTCCCTTGAACAACATACCATCCCAAATCATGTAATCTAGCCACTTGGTCCTATCTAGAGTAATAGGTTTTTTACAAGCCTTCCAAGCCTCTGCAAAGTTAGGATCCTCAGGGTACAGATTCTTGAGTTCATCAAACCCAACCACTTCAACCTACATTACTGTTAGCAACAACTTTCTCCTACTTAATGCATCTGCAACCTTATTAGAGCTTATTCTTCTATGTTTCAATACAAATGTATAGCTTTGTGTGAACTCTACTCATTTCAAATGTCTTTGATTCAATTTACCCCCGCTATTTAGGTACTGCAATGCTTGGTGATCAATACACAAAACAAAATCTTTTGGAAACAAACAATGCCACTATTTCTTTAAGGCCTGAACTATTGCATAGAACTCTTGATCATAAACATAATACTTCTTCTTTGCATCATTCAATTTTTTGCTAAAATAGGTAATATGTTTACCTTCTTGGCTCAATACAACCCCAATAGCACTTCCACTAGCATCACAATCAACCTAGAATACTTTATTAAAATTAGGAAGTACCAACATAGGTTGCTTTGTCACCTTCTTCTTCAACAATTCAAAACTCTTGGCAGCTTCTGTAGTCCACTTGAACTCTTTTCTATCTCCCCTCATTGTTTCAGTTAGGGGTGCACATATACTACTAAAATTCCTAATGAATCTCTTGTAAAAACTAGCTAAACCATAGAATGACCTCACCTCAGTGGTAGAGCTTGGATTGGGCCATTCCAAGATGACCTTCACCTTCTTTGGGATCATTTTGAGATCCTCAAATGATACAACAAACCCCAAATAGACTAACTCCCTTTTGACAAAGCTACACTTCAAATTAATCAACAATTTCTCTTCCCTCAATCTTTCAAGGATACTACGAATGTGCAATAAATGTTCATCCAAAGACTTACTAAAAATCAAATTATTATCTAGATAGACAATAACAAATTTTTTGAGAAATTTCTTTAGTACCTCATTCATAAGCTGCATGAAGGTGCTTGGTGCAGTGGTCAGTCCAAAGGGCACAACTAACCACTCATATAGACCCTTCTTGGTCTTGAATGTAGTCTTCCACTCATCTCCCTCTCGTATCTGTATCTAGTGATAGCCACTCTTGAGATCTATCTTTGTGAAGTATTGAGCTCCACTCAAACAATCCATAAGATCATCCATTCTTGGCAAAGGAAACCGATACTTTATTGTTATTCTATTTATAGACCGAGAGATTATACACATTCTCCAATCTCCATCCTTCTTTGGTGCTAGCACTGCAGGTACCTCACATGGACTCAGGCTCTCTTGAATCAAACCTTTCCTCAATAACTTCTAAACTTGTATGTTTAGCTCCTAAGTCTCATTAGGGGTCATCCTATGAGCAGCCTTGTTAGGCAAACTAGCTCTAGGGACTAAATCTATTTGATGACTAATCTGACTTACTTGTAGCAACTCTTCTGGAACATTATCAAAGATGACATCTCCATACTCACTTAATAGACCTAAAACTTCAAGTGGAATTTCACTTCCTTATCTTTCCTAGGAATTAAAGCATAACACATATGTTGATGTTTCATGCCATCTCAAAAATTTCTTCCATCAACAAGACATACCCTAGCACTACTGCATACCTTTTCACCCTCCTTTATCAAGGGTTTCAATTTGTGGCAAACTCCATCCTTTGTCAGAGAGTATGTATTTTCATGACCATCATGTATAGCATGCCTATCAAACTGCTACAACCTTCTCAACAATAAATGGTAGACATCCATTGGAATAATGTCATAGAGAGCCTCATCATGGTAACTCCCAATATTGAACTTTACCAAACATTGCTCACTAACCAAGACCTTATGATCATCCTGCACCCAAGAAATCCAATAGGGTTGGGGGTGCTTCTCCCTCTCAAGCTTTAGCTTTGAGACCATCTTCTCTAACACCAAGTTATCGGTGCTTCCAACATCTACAGTCACATCACAACATTTACCCTCACACTTGCACCTGGTACGAAACAAAATCCTTTGTCTAGGTTAAGTCTCACCACTCAGTAAAACCCTTTCATTAACTAGAACCTCTCCTCTTTTTGCATCCTTTGAATGTGATGACTATGCATCATCATCCACTTGAGCAACCCTTGCTTGACCATCAAGATTCTTATCTGGCCTTCCTTGGCATTGAGGGCATTCAAAGGCATTATGACCTTCTTTATTGCAATGAAAATAGGTACCATAGAAGCCTCCTCTTCTTGAAACTTGTCCATGTTCTCCACCTCTTCCTCTCTGATCTCCAAAGTTTTGATCACGGGAGCAGTTGAAACCCTCCTTCCTCTGATTTCGGCTAGTACCCACATCTTCATTTTTCTTTTGCTTCTCATTTTGGCCTCCAAATGACCTACCACTGCCCCTTCCTCCTTGAATATGCCCTCTTTTCCTTTCATCAAACTTTTTGTTTAACTTCTACTCAACTCATAAGGAAAATTGGTATGCCTCTTCAATGCTAGTCATTCAAACTAGACTTAACTCCTCCTAAATACTAGGTGTTAACCCACTAAGGCAATAGACAACCTTCTCCTTGTTTGCTTCTATACGCCCCACCCTAATAAGGACTCAATAAAAATCCTCTATGTATTCCTAGATAGATTTTCCTACTTTCTTTAACCCTTGCATCTTCTTGACCAAATCAAGCTCATAATCAACAAGAATGAACTACTTCTTTAGTTTGTCCACCATGTGATCCCATCTTGTGATTTTCTCCTTCCTCTTCTATTTCTTTCCAAATGAATCTCTTACCACTGGATTTTGGCATGGCCTTCATAAACTTAACCCTATCATGGTCTCCAATATCCTCATACTCAAAATATTCCTCCAACTCATTGATCCAGTTTATCAACTCATTCGGGTTTAGATTTCTTGAAAACATGCTGACGTTAATTTTAGCTCTTTTTCCACGCTTGGAAATGGCCCTAAAAATCCTCTCCTCCACTTGGTTTAGGACTTCTTTTCTCCTTCCCCTTCCTACTCAATATTTCCTTCTTCTTCATTTTCTTCTTCAATTTTGTCACCTACAGTGACATTCATCTCTCTATGAATCTCCTCCTGTAATGCCTGGACTTGTCTCTAGAGGGCTCTAACTTTAGGAGTAACAACTTTAGCCCTTCCATCATGCTTCCTTCATGGAGGCATCTTCTTTTATCAAAACCCACAACCACACAATCCTGGTGCAAACTGCCTCACAGTCGTAGCTCTATCTACACACTTAGGAAAACCTGCTTTGATACCACTTGATGGGGGCACAACCTAAGAGAAAAATGAACACAACAGGAAAAGGGGAATATTATTATTAGAAGTGATATGCCATTACATACTATACAAAAAAAATTGACTCCATGACATGCACTATGGGCTTACAATGTTATCAGTTTATGAAGAAAACCCTTCTCATAGTACCTTCTCCCAAACTGCACCAAAAACTATCTTTACCATGCCAAAAATGTCCTTAAGTAAACCAAATTAGGTGTAGGGTTAGGATTACATTTTATAATATTCCATTTGGCACCCACCGCCAAAATAGAAGGTTCTAGAAAACATGTTCGAAGTAAGTGTAAAATTAGAAGAATCCAGAAATGGTAGTCCAACTTTCGGGAGGCATAACTTTTGATCCAGGACTCCAATTGAAGAATCATTTACATTTCTAAAAAGCTCTCCAAGTGCTCTATAGCCCTGTGGACCAGCTTTTCTTGTACCCCATTTTTTGAGACCATACAAGACCATTTAGTCCCTCAAATCTAACTTTGAAGTTCTCTGAGGAAGTCTCCAGGCAAATTCAAATTGTAATAACTTTCAAACCTTAAAGCCTTTTGATCTAATTTTATTTTTGGATTGCTTTAAAATACAAGTATAATCATCCCTCCAACTTACACCCTAAAAAAAATTACAATTATGGCTCAATTACAAAATAACTTATTCTATACATTGGTACATATCCCAAGGTGCTCAAAAACTCTAACCCAAAAAACCAATAATGGAGCTATGAGAGTTGAACTCTTTATTTGATCCAAATGGGTATCTAGAAATGTAAACACTTCAAATAGAAACTAACACTTAGAATATTTTTGGGTGATATAGGATTGTCCTTACACCACGAGATGCTTCTACATCAATTTTGGTCTCGGATTGTGCCCTCATCAAGTGGTATCAAAGCCTAGTTTTCCTGAGTGTGTAAACATATCGCCAACTCTAAGGCAATTTGCACTAGGATTGTGTGGTTGTGGGTTTTGATACAAGATGATGCCTCCACAAAATTAGCATGGTGGAAGGGTTAGAGTTGTTACTTCTGAGGTTAGAGCTCTCCAGAGAAAAGTCTAGGCATTGCAGGAGGAGATCCATAGAGGGGTGAATGTTGTCGTAGGTGACAAAACTGAGAAAGAAAATAAAGAAGGAAATATTGAGTAGGAAGGGGAAGAGAGGGAGAAGTCCTAAACCAGGTAGAGGAGAGGCTTTTTAGGGCCATTTCCAAGCTTGGAAAAATACCTAAAATTGATGTTGGCATGT
Source organism: Cupressus sempervirens (assembly GCA_028749045.1). Lineage (NCBI taxonomy): Eukaryota > Viridiplantae > Streptophyta > Pinopsida > Cupressales > Cupressaceae > Cupressus > Cupressus sempervirens. Next base: position 820,387,611 of record CM053789.1, on the reverse strand, counting down.
TTTCAAGAAATCTAAACCTAGATGAGTTGATTGACTGGATCAATGAGCTGGAGGAATATTTTCAATATGAGGATATCAGGGACCCTAATAGGGTTAAGTTTGGAAAGGGAAAAATGAAAGGCCATGCCAAAATTTGGTGGCAAGAGATTTAGTTGGAAAGAAATAGAAGAGGAAAGGAGAAAATCACAAGATGGGATCGCATGGTGGACAAACCAAAGAAGCAGTTCATTCCTGTTGATTATGAGCTTGATTTGTTCAAGAAGATGCAAGGGTTAAAGAAAGCAAGAAAATCTGTCCAAGAAAACAAAGAGGAATTTCACAGAGTCCTTATTAGGCCGAGGCATGTAGAAGCAAACAAGGAGAAGGTTGCCTATTACCTTAGTAGGTTAAGACCTAGCATTCAGGAGGAGTTTAGTCAGAATGACTAGCATTGAAGAGGCCTACCAACTTGCCTTGCAAGTTGAGGAGTAGTTAAACAAAAAGTTTGATGGAAGGAAAAGAGGGCACGGTCAAGGAGGAAGGGGTGGTGATAGGTCATTTGGAGGCGAAAACGAGAATCAAAAGAAAAATGAAGATGTGGGTAGTAGCTGAAACTAGAGGAATGAGGTTTTCAACCACTCCTGAGATCAAAACTTTGTAGATCAGTGATGAAGAGATAGAGGATGTGGAAAAGCTTTAGGAAGAGGAAGCTTCAATGGTACCTATTTTCATTGCAATGAAGAAGGTCATCATGCCTTCAAATTCCCTGAACACTAAGGAAGTATAGATAAGAGAGCTGATGGTCAAGCAAGGCTTGCTTATGTGGATGATGATGCACAGTCATCACATTCAGAGGACATAGAAAGAGGAGAGGTTCTAGTTAATGAAAGGGTCTTACTGAGTGATGAGATTGAACTTGGGAAAAGGAGGAGTTTTTTTTGTACCAGGTGCAAGTGTGAGGGTAAATGTTGTGATGTGATTATTGATGGTAGAAGCACTAACAACTTTGCGTCAAAGGAGATGGTCTCAAAGCTAAAACTCAAGAGGGAGAAACACCCCCAACCCTATCAAATTTCTTAGGTGTGGGATGATCATAAGGTCCTGGTTAGTGAGCAATATTTGGCAAAGTTCAAGATTAGGAGTTACCATGATGAGGCTCTCTGTGACATCATTCCAATGGATGTCTATCATCTACTATTGGGAAGGCCATGACACTTTGATAGGCATGCCATACATGATGGTCATGCAAATACATACTCTCTGACAAAGGATGGAGTTCGCCACAAATTGAAGCCCATGATAAAGGAGGGTGAAAAGTTATGTAGTAGTGCTAGTGTATGTCTTGTTGATGGAAGAAATTTTTTGGAAGGCGTGAAACATTAGCATGTGTGTTATGCTTTAAATCCCTAGAAAAGATAAGAAAGGTAGTAGTGAAATTTCACTTGAAGTTTCAGGTCTATTAAGTAAGTATGGGGATATCATCTCTAATTATAGAAGGGTTACCACCAATAAGGGAAATCAATTATCAAATAGATTTAGTCCCTGGAGCTAGTTTTCCTAACAAGGCTACTCATAGGATGACTCATATTGAGACTGAGGAGTTAAATAGACAAGTTCAAGAGTTGTTGAGGAAAGGTTTGATTTGAGAGAGCCTGAGTCCATGTGTAGTACCTATAGTGTTGGCACCAAAGAAGGATGGAGAGTGAAGAATGTGTATAGCCTCTCGGGCTATAAATAGAATAACCATCAAGTATCGGTTTCCTTTGCCAAGAATGGATGATCTTATGGATTGTTTGAATGAAGCTCTGTACTTCACAAAGATAGATCTCAAGAGTGGCTATCACCAGTTATGAATATGAGAGATATATGAGTGGAAGACTATATTCAAGACTAAGAAGGGTCTATATGAGTGGTTAGTCATGTGCTTTGGACTGACCAATGCGCCAAGCACCTTCATGCGGCTTATGAATGAGGTACTAAAGAAATTTTTGGGAAAATTTGTTATTGTCTATCTGGATGATATTTTGATTTTTAGTAAATCTTTAGATGAACTTTTATTGCACATTCTTAGTGTCCTTGAAAGGTTGAGGGAAGAGAAATTCTTGATTAATTTGAAGAAGTGTAGCTTTGTCAAAAGAGAGTTAGTCTATTTGTGGTTTTTTGTATCAACGGATGGTCTCAAAATGGACCCAAAGTAGGTGAAGGTCATCTTGAAATGGCCTACTCCAAGATCTACTACTGAGGTGAGGTCATTTCATGGTCTGGCTAGTTTTTATAGGAAGTTCATTAGGAATTTCAGTAGCATATGTGCACCCCTAACTAAAACAATGAGGGGGACAAAAAAGAGTTCAATTGGACTATAGGAGCCGCAATGAATTTTGAATTGCTGAAGAAGAAGGTGACAGAGCAACCTGTGTTGGCACTTCTTGATTTCAACAAGGTATTCCAAGTGGATTGTGATGCTAGTGGTGATGCTATTAGGGCTGTGTTGAGCCAAGAAGGTAAACCTATTGCCTATTTTAGTGAAAAATTGAATGATGCAAAGAAGAAGTACTCTATTTATGATGAGGATTTCTATGCAATAGTTTAGGCCTTAAGAAATGGAGGCATTATTTGTTGCCAAAAGAATTTGTCTTGTATACTGATCATCGAGAATTACAGTACCTAAATAGCCAAGCTAAATTGAATCAGAGACATTTAAAATGGGTAGAGTTCATGCAAAGCTATACATTTGTGTTAAAACATAGAAGTGGAAGGTATAATAGGGTTGTAGATGCATTAATTAGGAGACATTTGTTGCTGAAGGTAATGCAGGTTGAAGTGGTTGGGTTTGATGAACTCAAGAATCTATACCCTGAGGATCCTGACTTTACAGAGGCTTGGAAGGCTTGCAAAGAACCTATTTCTCTAGATAGGACCAAGTGGCTAGATTACATGATTCATAATTGTATGTTGTTCAAGGGAAGTCAATTGTGTATTCCAAGGAGTTCCATGAGGGAAAACTTGATCAAGGAGAAACACAGTAGAGGGATGGCAGGACACTTTGGTCAAGATAAGACCATTGCCATTATTAGGGAACATTATTTTTGGCCTCAATTATCATAGGATGTGAAGAAGATTGTATAGAGTTGTCAAGTATGTCAAACAACCAAAGGATTTAGTCACAATACTGGACTCTATCAACCATTGCCTGTTTCATCGAAGCCTTGGGAGGACATAAATATGGATTTTGTTCTTGGATTGCCAAGTACACAAAGGGGTAATGACTTAGTATTTGTGGTGGTTGATAGGTTCTCTAGGATGGCGCATTTCATTCTATGCCACAAGACTCATAATGCAGTACATATTGCATATTTTTTTTCAGAGAGGTGGTGAGGCTACATGGTCTCCCAAAAAGTATTGTTTTTGATAGAGATACTAAATTTGTGGGGTATTTTTGGAGGACTTTGTGGAAGAAGTTGAAGACATAATTGAAGTTTAGTTCTGCACATCATCCATAGACTAATGGACAATAGAAGTAGTGGATAGGAGTTTGGGCAATTTGTTGAGATGTTTAGTAGGAGATAAGACCAAGGGATGGGATTTGATTCTACCACAACTAGAATTTTCTTGCATTAATTCTATGACCAGGAGTACGTACTAGTAGATCACCATTCCAAATTGTGTATGGGAGGAGTATAGGGACTACACGAGAGCTGAGGAAGATGGAGCAAGGGGAGAGGACAAGTGTTGAGGTAGAAGACTTTGCTAAACATGTCAAGAACCTACATGAGGAGGTGCAAGCACCTATTACCAAGATGAACCTACAATATCAGTCTAGGGCAGATTGAAAGAGGAGATATAAGGAGTTCCAAGTTGGAGATTAGGTTATGGCATATTTGAGGAAGGAACGATTTCTAATGGGTACCTACAATAAGCTGAAGATGAAGAAATTTGGCCCCTCCAAAATTTTGAAGAAACATGATTCAGGGAATGCATATGAGGTGGAGTTGCAAGATGAGATTCACATTTCTCCTATTTTCAATATTGCAGACTTAACAAAATATCATGATAATGGTGCAGATGAGGAGATGATGTTGGAGCCATGTCCAATTCCTACTTCTAAGAAGTAAGAGATAGAAGAAATTCTAGATAGTCATGTGGGCTAGAGTACCAGAAATATGCATTATGAAGAATACTTAGTAAAGTGGAAAGGATGACCAGTAGAAGATTCAACATGGATATTCGCAACAGTTTTTTCCCAATTGGTTTTTCCTCTACCATCTATAAAGTGGTAGGGTCACTTTTCAATCTACCGTTGGTGTCTGATGTAGGAGTATCCAATGGTGTAAGGGCAATCCTGTATCACCCAAAAATATGCTTAGTGTTAGTTTTTGTTTAATGTATTTTCATTTATGGATACCCATTTGGGTCAAATAAAGATACCAACTCTCATAGTTCCACTATTGGTTTTCTAGGTTAGAGTTTTTTTAGCACCTTGGGATACGTGCCAATGTAGAAAATAGGTTTTTTTTAATTGAGCCATAATTATGATGAGTTATAGGGTGTAAGTTGGAGGGATGATTATAATTGTAATTTAAAGCACTGCAGAAAAAGAATTAGGTCAAAAGGCTTTATGGTTTGAAAGTTATGGCAATTTTAAGTTGCCTAGACACCTCCTAAGAGCACTTCAAAGTCAGATTTGAGGCACTAAATGGCCTTGTATGGGCCCAAAAATGGGGGAAAAGCACAAAAAATCCATAGGACTATAGAGCGCTTGGAGAGCTTTTTAGAAATGTATACAGTTCGTCAATCAGAGTCTTGTATCAAAAGTTATGCCTCCCAGAAGTTGGACTACTATTTTTGGATTCTTCAAATTTTACACCAACTTTTGACGTGTTTTCTAGAACCTTCTGTTTTGGTGGTGGATGCAAAATGGCATATTCTAAAATGTATTCCTAACCCTAAACCTAATTTGGGTTACTTAAGGACATTTTTGGCATTGTAAAGGCAGTTTTTTTGTGGAGTTTGGGAGAGGGTACTGTGAGGAGGATTTTTCTCCAGAATTAGACCATTTTAAGCCCATAGGGCATGTCTTTGAGTCTATTTTCATTGTACTGAATGTAATAGTATATTACTTTTGATAATAATATTCCCTTGTTCCCTATTGTGTTTATTTTGGTCTTGGATTGTGCCCTCATCAGATAGTGTGGTCAATATTTAGATTTATTTTGACATGATTTAATTGCAATGAACTACGAGTCACTAAGAGAATGATTGTACTACCTTACTATTACGAAATGAAGTCATTGTTTTTGGAAAGAATTTTCCTTAACGTGTAGTATGCCTTCTTGATGGACATACAAGAAGGAAACTATTGAGCTAAATTACTTTTCTTATGTAATTGATTGAAACATATTATCTTTCATTTGGCTACAAAAAATTGTGTTACTTGTCTTTGCAAAGATGTGTTACTTGTCTAGTTGAATTATAGACAATGTGTTGCACAATTCCATTACTTTTTTTGGTTTTATCTATTTAGTCTTTCTTGATGTCAGGCTGGGTATCATTCATGTCAAGAAAGATTCTAGGGAAGCTTAACAACTTCATGGTAGGTTGGTAAAGCCCTCCTATAATATTCTCTCCCCTTGTGTTCTGAGACAAGTTTTGGAGTTGATTTTAACTCGGTCATCATGGTTAGACCATCTGGTATCTACTATTTGGTATCTAGTATCTGGTCTTTGGTATTTGGTATCTAAGATCTAGTATCTAATATCTACTATTTGGTATATGTATTCTTTTAAATTTAATCTTAATTAAATATTATATTAACTTATCAATATTCCAATTACCTTGACTCTCGTTGACCTTCCCCATTTTATGGAGATTGCTAATGTGGCATTGGTTTTGCAGGAGCAGTATTTACATTAAGTAGGTATCAAGCAATATTTAATAATTTTGTGCATGCATAATAGATCTGATGTACCATTTAAGATTTTTGGATGTGTGGAGTTAGTTATAATGACTACTTGTATGCTTCCCTTAATCATATTTTTGGCTTTTAATGTATATTATATAAGATTTAATATTTTGACAATGTAGTTTTTTAAATCTAAATTTCTTGTTTTCTATGTATTAGATTGGAAAAGTGATCTAGAATACATTAGCACTAATGTGCACCTCTTAAGTGATCAGTTAAGCATTTTTATCATACATAATATTGTTTGTTTTATCTTTTAATAGTAAGTGTACATGTTGAAGATGCATTGTACTTTAAAAGATGAGGTTTTCTTTGTTGTTTAATCAAAGATATTTGATAAGTTTGTCAAATGATTACAACTATGAACAATCTATGATAATTGTTGTACAACTTCTTAAAATTATCAAAAAATACATAAAAAGTACATCTTGTAGGGCCCATTTACCATTGCACCAAAAGCCATGACTGTTAGTGAACATGGAACACCACATAATTAACCACATGTGGGCAGGGGAGCACGTCGCATCACCCAACAATCTCCCCCTCAACGTGCATACTAGGTGCTTACGCGGGTCAGGAAGGCACTGGGGAGATTTGAACCCATGACTAGGCCAAAACCAGGCTCTGATACCAATTGTAGGGCACATTTACCATTGCACCAAAAGCCATGATTGTTAGTGAACATGGAACACCACATAATTAACCACCTATGGGCCACCTGTGGGCAGGGGAGTGCGTCGCATCACCCAACAATCTCCCCCTCGATGCGCATACCAGGGGCTTACGCAAGTCAGGAAGGCACCGAGGAGATTTGAACCCATGACCAAGCCAAAACCAGGCTCTGATACCAATTGTGGGGCCCATTTACCATTGCACCAAAAGCCATGATTGTTAGTGAACATGGAACACCACATAATTAACCACCTGTGGGTAGGGGAGCGCGTCACATCACCCAACACATCTTAACTTTTATTTTGACATGTTAAAAATAAAATTTGAAATTCATCAAAATGTTACCATTAACATCTAGTATGAGATGAAACTTGACAAAGAAGATGACAAATCAATACTAACATCCATCTTAATAAAAAGTGTTCTTTAAAACACAAAGATTTTTTGACAATATTAGCACATCACAAAAACAAGTAATTATTTAAGAAAATATTAGATATAACAAATGAAGGTGGTTTCTAAACTTTAGGATTTTCTTTTTGTAACTTTATAAAAATTGTATTAGAATAATTGAATATTATTAATTTCAAATATTAAGGATGTTTATCATATTTTCAAATGATATCATTTACACATTCAATGACATTTTAACTCAAGATAAGACAACTACATGAGTAGAGAACATATCAAAGCACAAAATAATATAATATATCTTTTAAATCAATCCAAACTTCAACTCAACTTGATCTTAAAATTTTAGATTAAAGCACCTCAAATTCTAAAAGATTCATGATATATTTTTTAGATTTTTTTAAATTATTTGTATTTAATATTCTCATACATACATATATAAATATAAATATATATGCATGTGTGTATATATACATCCATACATGCATGTATATACATACATAACATGCATAGGCACACATTTCTCAAATAAGATTCATGTAATAAATCACAACACATAATTTCATGTAAAAAATAATAATAAAATTGTTTGATTTTTCACAATATATAGAAAATATTTATTACAACTTAGAAAGAGGGGTAAACGCTTTTGACCTGGAGCTATGAACCAGTGAGGCCACAAACGGGGGACCTCATCCCCATGAGATTTGAACCTTGATGGCAAGGATAACAACACAACAACTTAACCATCACAACATGCCACTATTGGCAATATTTATTACAACTTGTTTCTAATATAAATTACAATTATATCTGTGTGTTATCTAAACAAATAGTTTTCAACTTGATTTTGTCATTTACTAAGATTCCAAAGTAGCTTTATATTTGTCAGCTATCTATAATGAGGTTAATCATCTTGATGAACAAAATGTAGTACAAACATGTTATAGTGGTCAAATATTTTGATTTTATAGTTGAGTGATAACACAAACATGTTTTTAAATAAACAAATGTATTAGAAAATTGGACATTCATTGAATTTGTTATAAACTAAATATAAACTCAAATTCAAGATTCAAAATCAACTAGTACAAACACTTCATTAGGCCCATTTTCTAAGTTCAATCTATAACACTATAAAAAATAGTGGTTGCTATTACCTATGAACTTGAGAGAACTCAATTTCAAAATTCTCTATATTTAGGTATAACCTATCAGCAATACTACTAGTAGTAAAAATATTGTAATAAGTTGAATTCAAGACTTTGAACGTGTATTTATAAGTTCGTTTCCATTCACAATATGTAATAAGAACATAAAGTGAATAAGAACATAAAGAAAAATATTGATTCTATGACTATATACATGTGACAAATTAAAGGTTTCTAATTGAAATAAAAGTATTACTTTCTCACTAATAAATAGATAAACAAATTTTTTTCCTAAAAACAAATTTGCATTTTAATGATCGAAATTAACTAATAATAAAAGCAACTAAAATTGATAAGAAAAAATTATGAACAACTTTAGTTTAATGATAGATTAAGTACAATTTTGCTAGAAAGTCATTTTTACATAACTCTATTAAACATAGTCATATTTTATTTTGTTAGCATATGCTAGGTCATATTCTTTTATGGTAGTTATTCTCTTTTTATAATCTTTTCTCTTATCCCCTAAAGCTTTGTTTGGTTCGTGGAATTAGATCATAATTGACTTTTGTAAAAATTGGATTTAGAAAATTTTGCTTTTGTGTCGAAAATTCAAAATAGAATTAAAATTGCAGAATTCTAATTTTACCTCAAAATCAGGTTATCAGACTTCCCATTAGCTACTTGGAATTAAAAATCAAAATCTGATTACACTTCTTTTAGTAGTATAAAAAATTTCTTTTTAACTTTTTTTTTTTGTTCGATGACAAGATTCAATGATTTTTAACTAATTTCTTCCATGCCTATTCATAAGTGGATACAACTAGTGATATAGTTTCTATTAGAGCTTGTATTTCACTCTTTTCAATTTTGTTGTGGCATCTTGCCCATATACCTCATGCAACACCTCTATAAGGGGTTTTCTAGCTCTATCGTAACCTTTGTGTTCTATTTTTATTTAGTTGGAAAACAATGCCCAAATGTCTGATTTTACTGTAATCTTCAAAGCCAATCCATTTTTAAAGAAAAATTATAGTTTCTTATCTGAAACTATCTACTCTTATTTTTTGAAATCATTTTTGGATTATTTTTTGCAAAAAATTGTCTTTTAATCCATGTAGGATTTTGCATACTATTTTTTGTAACTATTTTGTAGTCAATTCTAAGTTCAACAACAATTTTCATGTTTATTTGTGATTACTCGTGGTTCATTTTTTTTTCTTGCAAAAGGTTCTTTGTTGATCTATAACTAGTTCATTCTAGACATTTTGATCAGCCATTTATCAGCAACAAAAATATGATTTAAAATGTTTTTTTGGTCTTTTCAAAGTTTCCTAAGAACTTTAAAAAATGATCTTCCCATTTATCTTCCACGTAAATCAAACGGGCCTACTAAAATCTCAAAAATCATTTTGAAGATTCATAAATTCTTGATTTGGCTAATTCAAGATTTGTAGAAATCTCAATTTCTACAATTCCACTTACCAAATAGAACCTAAAAGAAGATGGCATCATGTTATTTAGTGATTACAAGATTTCCATAAATTAGATTTGTTTAAATGACATTAAATTTTTAAGCAAGTGCAATAAGCAAGGATAAAGTTAAAATCTATGGTTCCTTTAATGATCTTCTTAGCTTATGCTAAAAATGTAACTTTGAAAGAAGGATATTGACATCCCTCAATAATATTTGAAGGTTGTGTGCACCAATATGATCTACAAAAAGGGAGGTATAAGTGGACACCTTTTTTCTAAAATCGGGTAAAACTAATCTTCGAAGACCCATTTGAGGGTCATGCACTCAAAATGGGAAGATTTGTAAAACACAAAAGTTGCAGTACTTTAAATCTAGTTTCTAAACTACTAAGGGATTTTTATAATAGAAAAAATTAGTAGGGTCAAACCCCATGCCCACAAAAAAATGTTCCTATTTTTTGCTGAAAAATATAATGTAGTTGTTTCCATGGACTCAAAAAAACATATAATTATGTTTAGTATTTTTAAAAACTCTTTGTTAGGATGATAGGTAAATGTGAGATCTAGAAGTTGTGTATTTAAAAAAAAAATGACAAGTAGCTTTTTTTAATGATTTTTTGAAGTGACTCCATCCTGAAATTCTAGTACCTCTTCATGTGTTTGGCATAACTTGCATCAAAATAATCTAAAATCAACACTTTTTTTTAAATGTGTATAGAATAAAGTGTAGAACAATAATATCTAATTTATTTTCCATTTGGTTAAGTAGATCAAAATTTATTAAAAAATGGTAGACATATGTCTGAGACGACTGTCAAGGCATTGATATAGAAAAATCAACTTCACAATGCCAATCTTGTCCAAAAATTAAAAAATTACATGGTTAGAAAGGTAAGAAAATGTGTGAGATTATGGTGGTAATTTTAGAGATACCCACTTCACCATTTACAAACATGATGAAGTCAGAGACGCGAATTGATCTTAGAAGTTGAAAAAATGTCTAAACCAATGAAAATTAGAGGGGAAATATCAACCCAAGCCTTTGGGTAGTTAAATGTGCCTATTACCAAGCCTAAATGTGATTGCATTTTTTGTTAACAAAACACGATCACTTTATTCTTTGTATGACTAAACTATCTAGACATAATGTGATTGCATTATGTCTAGTATGACTTTACTAGACATAATGTGATTGTGATATGTCTATGTAAAAGTATAGTAAATTGTTTAGAGGCCTAATTAGGCCCAATTAATGAAGCAACTACCTAAAAATGGATTAATTGCATCAAAGAAATGATTGGAGAGATGACTCACTGTGGGTTTTATACAAAGATTCAAATGCCAATTATATTAAGGAAAGTTTAACTTTAGGAACTTAGACTGTGGGTCTTGGAATCATTTAGTTGTTGTTCATCCAAATGATGGTCCTTAGACAGAAGACCTAAGTAAAATTTAATAGTACCATGTAAGGTCGAGATATAGGAGAGAGATTCTTGTGGTTGAACCATAAGATAAATCATCTTCTCAAGAAATGATGAAGATTTCTTATGAAGGCTTCACGGTACGTCCATTCATTTTACTCAACTTTCTCTTTTATTTTTGTCATGTAGTAAAATTTAGTGATGGTTTTTTGTGTGTATGCCATGAATAGGAGGAAGAAGGGTCTAAAATAAATCCTAGGGTGCATCACCATGAAAAACAAGGAAACCTACAATAATATTCTTGTTGAATAGAGAGATAAATTTTTGGAGCTCTTTGCCAAGATGGAAGAAAATTTGATGCTCAAAATTGATAGCCAATTTAGTGCAGATCTTGAAACAATGAAACATGTTGATAACATCTTAGGTGAATGTATGGATATAATTCTAGAGGTGCCTCAATTTCTTTGTGTGTGTGTGTGTGTGTGTTTGAAACAAGAGATATAAAAATTTCCATGACATTCTAGTAGTTGGAGGTGTTATCTTCATTACAAGTTTTCTATTACAATCTAGTAGGTGTAGGTGTCATCTTCATGATAATTTTTCCATGAGAGTCCAGTAGTTGTAGGTGCCATCTTCATCACATGTTTTTCATGATAGTTCAATAGTTGCAGGTGCCATCATCATCACAAGTTTTTCATGACAGACTAGTAGTTGGAGGTGTCATCTTTATCAAATGTTTTCCATGACACTCTAGTAGTTGCAGGTGCCATCTTCATCACAAATTTTCCATGATAGTCCAATAGCTGCAGGTGTCATCTTCATTACAAGTTTTCTAAGTACATGTGCATTGAAGACCTTCTTTCACCACCTGAGCTACTAGTAGATGGTGAGTATTCATAATCATAATCTGATATAGGCTGACATGCATATCATGTGTTAAGTGAAACCAAAGTGAATGTTAAATAGGTCTTCCTAGTTTGAACAATCTTGGGAACCATCATAGCCTATCAATATGTTGGAACACCACTAGATTTGGAGGGTATAGAAATGCAACCATCATTAGCATATGTGATACACTTTATTTCATATATTGCAATCATATTTTCACTTTAAACATAAACACATTTCCATTGTAATAAATATTTGTATAAGTATTTGTGTTTAAATATGTAGTTATGACTTTGCATGTTAATAGGGCATGCAGAGCTTATCATTGAGCTTCATATTTGTATTTTCATTTAGGTACTATAAAAGGACTAGGAGGTCTAGTTGGGAGAAAACTTCAAAACTGACATGACATCAATTGAGGTGAGATATCTAAGATTATTGCAAATGCAATGGTTGTATCTCCTTTTTTGACAAATATAAGAGCTTCTAGAGGCTTGTTGGCCCTAATGCATCAAAAGGGGTCATAATGGGTCTTAGTGTGTCAAAAGAGACATTAGGAGCCCTTAAGATCCCATAAGATCCCTCTAAATTTTGTTTCTAAGTACATGTGCACTAAAGACCACCTATTACTACTTGATCCACTACTAGATGGTGAGTGTTCATAGAAACGATCCAAATCAAATTGTGATTAGCCACTTTGAGAGGAAGAAAAGTCAAATATCATATAATGATTCATGTGACCAAGCATTGAAGAGTCAAATCTCCAGTCATAAAGATCCACATGGCTTCAGACCCACAACAAGCCAAGTGAAGTGGTTAATAAGCAATTGAATCCAACGACCCTCGCTTTACTACTTTAGCCAGATGCAAACTCTTTAATCTTCATAGTGTAGCGGGAGCTGTAGATCTCCTTTCACCTAGTAATTTATAGGCCTAGATCATCAATTCATCCTTATCATGCAGCAAAGCTAAGATCGAATGATCCTAGTCATGTTTCGGGCCTAAATGTTGAAGGACAAAAAGTTTTGGAGAAAGTCTCTGGAATAATGACACTTGTCCATACTCAAATACATTTTGAGCCAAAAATAAAAAGGATCAAAACTAACTTGAAAAGTCATCCAAAGATACATCCATGGATAGTAAAGCATAACATTGTATGGTCAAATCTAAAGCTTCCCAGAATTACACTTTTCTACCAAGTGACTGTACAAAAGGCCACATGTCAAGAAGAGTCAACTAGGGTTTGACTAACCTTTGAAAGGGCCTGATTTAGATTCAAATATATGAGTATTGTATATCAATAGACAAATGAAGAATGAGAGATGCTTTGTAGCAGTAGCAGGATGAGATTTCAAGTGGGCACTTGTCATGTACAGATAGGATCCAAGATTCCTTATTCTTCTACATCTTTCTCTTCTTTCTCTTGTAGGGGGGTTGATTCTAGTCCATTGAGTAGAGCTGACAATATCCTCATTCCAGGTGTCATGTTGCTAAAGAATGTAACTGATGCAATGAATGCCTATAAAGCTAAATCTGTAACTCCAAAGAAGAACTGATGTTCTGTCAAAAGCGTTATATTATCCCTACAAGATGTGACAAGTGTCACCCCTTCTTCCTCTCTCTTTTTCTGATATTTTGGCCATATTTGGCATTCTCCTCATAGGCTAAGGCTTTGTAATAGATGACTAACCAGTCAATCCTATTTTAAGAACATGTCTATGCTTTGTATGGTAATCATGAAATGTAACTAGCCAGTTCTAAAGGGCCTATAAATGTAACTTTTTGAGAAGTAAATAACATCGACAAAATTTCTATGTGGGAAACCCCCTATAGCTGGGATTGTTGTGTGAGACTCTGCGTCCATATTTTAATTTTGCCATTCATGTTAGTCTAATTTAGCTCTTGTATGGTGCTTGGAATAAAATGTGATGATAATGAAATTTGTGGGATTGCAAATAAACTAGGTTTTGTTTCTTTCTCTTCAGTGGTTATAAGATTTATTTCCCTTATTTATAGTATTATCTCATTTCCTATAATGTATGCAAGTTAGTGCATGTGCATTTTCATGGTTGTGTGAGAAGTTCAACATTTTGTTGATGTAAGCTATTGAGTAGGAAGCAAGTTGTTGTGAAATCTCAACAATTTGGTCAATTTGGGTATTTCTTAGTTGTTCATACTTTCTCTTCTTATGCAGTATGCATTATTAGATAGTCTTGCATTGTTGCATCTTGCATTCAATAGATTTGATAGACTACATTTAGGTGTTAGAATAAATTAAAAGTGGCTCATATGTATTCATAGTCATGAAGGTTGTGAGTCATCATCTAAAATCCACTTGGATTGCTTGAAGTGTTGCGTAATCTGGTCATACCTCTTCTGCTCTCTAGTAAAGAGCATACCCCTAGATATTGTTGATCTATTAAAAACAAGATTCATTGCAAACCTTTGCACACAAGGGAGTTGTACCTTTCAATTCAGGGGTCCTTGATAGAACACCTACATTGACCCATTCTATTGCTAACTACTTTGTCTTTCACTACATTGGGCACATTAAGAGTTAGGGTATAAAACAAAATCCAAGGAAGACAAACTGTTAACCACTAGTTTTTGGTGACTCTACAGGGGATTTGAATCAAGGTCTAGTGCTTGGGTTTTCATTCTAAAAAATTAATAGGTTGCTCCCCAAGGATGGAGGATGGTGACTTTGTATGAAGGACCTACTTTCTTTGGTCTAGGAAGGTCCGATGTAACTCAATGGCCATGCCAAATTCAAAAAATCGGAGAAGGCCAAGGCCTAAATCGACTCTCCAAGAGCTCAATGAGACTAATGATAAGTTGATATAAGAGTTAATGGTTCTATATAAAGCAAGCATCTCCCATGTCATCCAAATGAATATCAACATTGAAGATGATCATGTTTCTGCATCCCTATGAGAATGTGTGTGCACCGAATTCTGCAAGTTGAATGAAGAGATGAGGTTGAAGAAAGAAAGGCTGAAGCTCATTACCACTCTCAAAGAGCTCAATGCCATAGATGACAAGGTATTTCGTGATCATTTTTCCCAATATAGAGAGAGTATGTCCTATGCAATTAGCGAAAACATCAGTATTGAAGATGATCATATGTCAAAGATGTTTTGGAACCACATCTATGCCCATTTCCGTAAACTAAAGGATTTGCATGAATGTGAAAGAAAGATGATGAAGCAAGCACATATAGTTGAACATGAAGGCCTCCTGGTAAAGTAACCAGATTACATCCTTGATAGTTTTCCAATGTTTTTTGACTAGGTGAACATTGCATATGTTCCAAAAGTTGAAAGTAAGTCTTCATCAAATGCATTTGATGAAGAAAATCTCAAATCAAAGGTGGATGATCATCATACTATCCTAAAGAATCCATTCCATGATGAGAAACTAGGAGGTAAGACTTTAATATCTACCTTGAAGATGTGCAAAGAGAGACCCATGAAGAAATCCTACCAGTATGAAGAGGAGCTTCATGAAGATAAGGTAATGCTTCTCAATGGTAAGGAATCTTCTCCTATGTAAGATTTGATTGAAGAAGGAAGTCTTGTTGACAATTGTTAGTCTTTGGACACTTCTACATCAATAGTGGATACAAATCTCCTTTATAAGAAGGAGGATGTATTTTGTGAATCCTTGTCATCCCTCAGAAAAATGAGTCATTTGATGGCCCAACTACTAGCTCAGATCAAATAGAAGAAGGGTTTTTCATGATTGAACCTCCTATGTTTAGTCCTGTTATTTTTAAGAATAATGATGATACATTGGAGAATAGGGAGAATCATGATTACTGCATATCTAAGGGTGATTTGATTCTTAAATTCAAGGAAGTAGATTTCTATCCAAGAGCAGATCTTGTGTAGAAGAATCCTTTATGTGCCCAAGTTGACGAAGCTCAATTATGTGAGAGTGATACTGAAAGCCTCGGTGCTAATCACCCTACTTCTATTAAAGAAGTGGGTATCCATATTTCTCTCCTAGGAGATCATCTAGAGGAGACTATAAATGAACCTGAGGAGGATGAAGTGATATGTAATGAAGCATGGCTTTTTGGACCTGAGTGGGCATTCAGTCAAGTCTTGCATACTACCTGGAGGTTTTGAATTGCCATGATGCTGATGTAAGTAGTGGTCATGTTGGGAAAACAAAACCAATTATGGAAGAAAGGCTCCTACTTCTCTCAATTTGTCAATGGTTTCATGTAAGTACCTTATGTCGTTAGTTTCTATGGTGGAGGTTCTTCCTACCTCTATACATATTTTAGGTTAGGTTCTGTGCTTTAGTTTAGTTTGTTTCTTTCCTGCTTTGTGTGTTTTCTTTCCTTGTGTTTGTTTGCCCTACTTGCTTACCACCCATTTGCAGTTGCATCTCCCTGTGTTATTCTAGATTTTACAACCCAATGGACAAGGTACTAATCTCTGCAATTCTAGTTGTGTGTCCTATCATAATAAAGAAGTAAGGTAGTTTGTTGCTGGTGTGTAAGTGTGTTCTCTTGATTCATTTGGAAAAACTCAGAGATATCTAGGCTTCTACTTAGGCATCCTCATACCTAAGTTCCCAAGTCAGAGCCTGTTGTTGGTACACTTTAGATCTTCCCAGTTTTGAGCTCCTAAGTGAATGGTAATCCAATGCAAAATATGTCAAGTCGGGTCTAAACTACCATTAGGATGGCTTTTCTTCTCATATACCCCTGTGAGCCTAACGATGCGAAAAATGGAGCAAGCCAATAACTATTAGTAAACTAGGTGATTCTAGGATGGGCGGGCAAGTGTCAAGCTTTTCCTAAGATGAGAAGAAAGATAAATGAGCTCTATCGATACATCTATCTATGCTCAAAACCTGCTTGAAGTGAAGAACTAGTTTTGTGTACATTAGAGAAAAAGATTGCATGAAGATATAGAGCTAGAGAAATGAAGAAGGAACTAGTTGAATGAAGAGATCATGGAAAGCATAGACAAAAGTTGGCGATGCATTTTAGGTCATTGATGTGATCCGAGCAACAATCTAGATCAAATCCCAATCAGCCACATTAGGAGACAAAAAAATTAAATATCATAAAGTAAGGATTCGTGTGACTAAGCATTGAAGACTCAAAGATCTATTCATAAAGTTCCACATGGTGGTGGACCCATGACGAGCCAAGTGAAGTGGTTAATAAGCGATTGGATCCAACGACCCTCACTTTATTACTTTAGCTAGATTCAAAGTCTCTAATCTTCAGAGGGTAGCGGAAGCCTTAGATCTCCTTCCACCTAGTAAGTTGGGGGCCTACATTGTCAATTCATCCTGATCATCCAACAAAGCTAAGATCAAATGGCCCTAGTCATGTTTCAAGCCTAAATGTTGAAGGATAAAAGGTTATGGAGAAAATCTCTAGAATAATGACACTTCTCCACACTCAAAGCCATTTTGGCCCAAACATTAAAAGGATAAAAAATGACTTGAAAAGTCATTTGAAGGTATGCCCATGGATAGTTAAGCATAACATCGTATAGTCAAATATGAAGCTTCCCAGAGTTAGGTTTTTCTGCCAAGTGACTGTACAAAAGGCCATGTTTCAAGAAGAGTCAACCAGGGGCCTAATTTTGATTCAAATATATGAGTATTGTATATCAGTAGAAAGAGGAAAGATGAGAGATGCTTTGTAGAAGAAGGAACATGAGATTTCAAGTGGACACTTGTCATGTATAGATCAGATCCAAGATTCCTCATTCTTCTATATCTTTCTCTTTTTTCTTATTGTATGGCGATTGGTTCTAGTCTATTGAGTAGAGTTGACAATATCCGCATTCCAAATGTCATGGAGCTAAAGAATGTAATTGATGCAATGAAGGTCTAAAAAGATAGTGTCACCTCTTCTTCCTCTCTCTTTTTCTGATATTTTGGCCATATTTGGCATTCTCCTCATAGAGAGATGATTGATCAATCAATCCTATTTTTAGAACATGTCTATGCTCTATATGATAATCATGAAATGTAATTGGCCAATTCTAAAGAGCCTATAAATGTAACTTTTAAGAAGTAAATAAGATCAACAAAATTTCTATGTGGGCAAACCCTTGTAGCTGGGACTATTGTGTGAGACTCTGTGTCCATATTTTGATTTTGTCATTCATGTTAGTCTATTTTTAGTTCTTGTATGGTGCTTGAAATGAAATGTGATGTTAATGAAAGTTGTGGGATTGCAAATAAACTGAGTTTTGTTTCTTTCTCTTTAGTGGTTATATGCTTTATTTCCCTCATTTATAGTATTATCTTATTTCATGTGTTTTATGCAAGTTAGTGTATGTGCATCTTCATGGCTGTGTGAGAAGATTGACATTTGGTTGATGTAAGTTGTTGAGTGGAAAACAAGTAGTTGTTGTGAAATCTCAATAATTTGAGCAATCTAGGTATTGCTTGGTTGATCATACTTTCTCTTCTTATACTATATGCATTGTTAGATAGTCTTGTATTGTTGCATCTTGCATTCAATAGATTGGATAGACTGCATTTAGGTGTTAGATGAACTTGAAAGTGGCTTATATGCATTCATAGTTGTGGAGGTTGTGAGTCATCATCTGAAATCCACCTAGATTGCTTGAAGTGTTGGGTAATCTGGGCATACCTCTTCTACTCTCTGGTTGAGAGCATACCCATGGATATTGTTGATCTACTAAAAAAAAATTCATTACAAATCTTTGCACACAAGGGAGCCATACCTTTCAATTCAAGGGTCTTTGATAGAACACCTACATTGACCCATTTTGGTTCTAACTACTTTTTCTTTCACTACGTACATTGAGCACATTAAGAGTCAAGGTATAAACCAACATCCAAGGAAGACAAAGTGTTAACCAACAATATATATCCACACGTATCGGGTATTTGTCACCACTTGAGATACTAGTAGATGGTGAGTATTCATCATCATCATTTGACATAGGTTGACATGCATATCATGTGTTAAGTGCAATCAAGGTGAATATTAACTAGGTCCTCCCAATCTCAACAATCTTAGAAATCATCAGAGCTCGTTAATATATCATCACACCAGATTTGAAGGGCATGGAAATGTAGCTAGTATGAGGTAAATACTATTGTTTCTATGAAATAAAAATTTCTTTTAAATTTCTCATGAAGCTTTTGTACAACCATCGAATCCTAATTCACAAAATTCTTCACAGTGGCAAGAGAAAGAACAAGAACAAACTAGTTGGATCTAATGTGTCAAAAGGGTTCATGTGGGGTCATAGTGTATCAACAAGGACACTAGGAGTCCTTAAGATCCCTTAAAATACCATTTCTAAGTATATATGCTTTGAAGTCCTTCTATCACTACTTGAGCTACTAGTAAATGACACATATTCATCATCATCATCATCATCTGATATCTAGGCCATGCATTTCATGTGTTAATTACAACCAAGGTGAATGTTAACTAGCTCCTCCCAGTCTCAACAATATCAGGAATCATCAAAGCCAGCCAATATGAGACTCTTGGAGCTTCAAAAATATCACAAGCAATAGATAAAAATGAGGTGTTTGTTTCAACTGTCATCTATTTCCACAAGCTTCGAGTAGGAGAAGGTATGTTCAAAAAAGTCCTGTATATGATTATCCTTGGAAATCTTGCCTATCCATCATTCAAATTATCGGCATATAGAAGGCATCAAATTGTTAGAGGTCTTTTGGAGTCTATAGCTTGTGAAGCTGATAAACCTTTTGCGGTACACTTTGTCAATAACTGAAGATGATAAGAAAGAGCACATTAAAGTGGTTGTACATTCCCGTGTACGTTGGAAAAAGACATCAAAAGAATTTTGGTACTGAAATCTGATCCACACAACCAAAAGGAAAAAATGTGCTTGACAACTGAATTTGCTGAGGTACTTGCAAAGTTTTAGAGAAACCTTTGAAAACATGAAAGAAGGTTCACCTAATTCTTTGAAGATTGAGCTGGTAAGAATGCTACTCCCCTCAGAATCATTGGACGGAGAACAACCAGAAAGTTCAGGCCTTCATCTTATGGGGATGATGGGGATGCCTGCCTTAAAATGCTTATAGTTTCAGAAGTTCTTGGTGCCAACGAAAAATGGTGTCATTCAAACTTGAAAATTTACTTGCACCTAAAGATCTATACTTATAGAATCAACATGGGACAGTTAAACCATGCCATGAACCTTGTGAGGTACACTCACACATTGTCAACAATTTTCCACCCAACTTGCCGCAGCTTGTGTAGATTTGAATCTATAATCAAGGTCTGAGACCATAATAATTTCTTATATTCAGGTAAGAATTAATTGAACAATAAATTAACTGAAAATTCTATCTGATTTATAATAATCAATACTCTAAATTAATTAATATAATATTAAAATTCTAAACTCTGTATACGAAACTAAAATTGAGTTTTATTTTTTTCTTCAAATCAATACAGAGTGATCCATCATCTGACTTATCAAATACTTAAGCGAAGTCTGAAATGACACCAGATCTGAAGGGTGATTTCTTCCCCCCACCAGTTTTCTAAATATACACGTTTATTCATTGAAAAACAAGGTGATCATCTTTTTCAGAGTCAAATAGACAGATCCTGGATGCCACTTACCCTGCAAAATCCTCACTAAATCTGAATCCAATCTTAAGATGCAAAGGCATAACATGGGGAAAGAAGAAGGCTAAGAAGACGACGGCGAGGAAGGATGAGTAAGAAAGTGCGATGAGAACATAGGGAAAATGATAAGTTATGAAGCATCAAATCATAAACTAAGTCCAATATCAAAATTCCACTGAAATATCCCACATAATTAAGCTCCAGCAAATCAGTGGCACAAACACTGGAGTATCTTATTTCAATTTATATATGAATGACACTAATATTTATTGCTCTGCAACCTCTGAAATCACATTTAAACCCCATTTTCACAAGTGAAACATATTTTTAACTGTTTTTTGACATTGAACAGCAAAGGTGTCTTATTGCATCCTAATACAGTTCGTTTTCTATTGACATTAAATAGATTTGGAGAGTGCTTTCTTCCTTGCCCGGACAAACCATTCATGGGCTGCCTCAAAAGTCGGGAGAATTTTCACAACACTCTCCCTTTTAGAAACTAATTCAATCCAAGCGCTCAAATGTGGGCATTTTTCCAAAGGAATCCTGTATTCCCCAAAAATTTCCGCAGAATGCCACAAGAACACATAAGGAACAAATACAATATCAAGATAACCAAATTTATCTCCGCCAAAATAGGGTTTCCCCCCTGAAATTTTCGCCATCGCCTCTTCCAGCAGAAAAAATGAATCAATGAACTCTTTCTTAGCAATTTCCTGAGCTTCTCCCTCCTTCACTATTACTGTATATCCAGCCGTCCAAAACTGCCAAGAGCAAAACCCAATAAAATAAATACATAGGCACTTTAGATACATAACAAATCCATAGATAAGAACAAGATGATTTAGTATAGTTAATCGAAACCTTACCTTGTTGTCTATGAAATTGGCCCAAAACCTTGCAGTGGCTTTTTCATATGGATCTGTGGGTAGAAGAGTTGAAAAGGAAGAGTAGGTCTCGTGTATGTATTCAAGGATTATCAGAGACTCCGACAATGGCTTCCCTTTGTGAATGATGGTGGGCACGGTCTTGTAAATGGGATTGGCTTGTAAAAGCTCAGGGCTTTTGTTGTTGAGTGTATCCTCTTCTTGTGTATCATACTCCACACCCAACTCTTCCAATGCTATCAACACTCGATTAGCATAGGGACTCACCCACAGCTTTAATACTTTGATTTTCTCAGCCTGGCTACCCATTGCTCTTGATCACTAATCAGTTCCTCCTCTGGAAAATGTATGGAGAGATGAATTGAAATGGTTGTGATGAATTGAAATATATAGAGAGTCGGTATAGAAGCAAAGATCAAAAGGTCTTCAAGCTCTCGCCAGCGCTGACGTCTTATTCCACTAAAAATATTATGGCCTGGATGACCACATGCTTGGATCATCACGCACGTCACTCAGGTTAAAGATTTTTAAATTTGTCATCAAATGATATGCTTTAGGTACGGAGAGGAGCGAATGGCTACATAAACAATAACCCACACCAAAGGCACATTAACCTTCTACAATGCAGATTTAAAGATGAACTTTCAAACATATGAAGGGGTGTGTATCATTGCAAAATTAATAAATTCAAATCAAATTAACTTTCACGAAACAAAAATGCAGTGCGTCAAAGTTCTTGTCAATAATGAGAAAAGAAGGAAAATTGAGATTTATAGATATAAATGAAGGATATGACGAGAGAGCTAAAATAGAGAATGATATGTTATTATAAGGACAAGTAAAGGTAGAATGATAGAGAGAGTTGAAAGGAATTTAAAAAATATTAATAATTATATTATTTTAAGAAATATATAAATAACAATAGAAATTATATTATATGAATGAACTAGTCATTTTTACCAATTTAGTTATAAGTTGAAATATTTGATTTAAAAAAATATATTGTTGATTACTTAATTCAAACTACCAAAATATTTAATAGTTCCAGGGGTAGTATTAGTTTTAAAATTTGTAAAATGGTATAAAAAAATTAGAGTAAGATTGTAAAATAGTAGCTAGTAAAATATAGTGTGATCATGGAATGTGTCGAAAGGGGTCATAGGTCATCTTATGGCCCTTTTCGACCCATATAAATGATTCTATTATGTCCCTAGGGGTCCTAGGGTCCCTAGAGACATATGTTGTAATAAAATGTGTCGAAAGGGGTCATAGGTCATCTGATGACCCCTTTTGACCTATATAAACAATTGTAATATGTCCCTAAGGGTCCTAGGACCTCTAGAGACATATGTTATCATAAAATATGTTGAAAGGGGTCATAGGTCATCCTATGGCCCCTTTTGACCCATATGAATGATTCTAATATGTCCCTAGGGGTCCTAGGACTCCTAGAGACATATGTCATCATGGAATGTGTCGAAAGGGGTCATAGGTCATCCTATGACACCTTTTGACCGATATAAATGATCGTAATATATCCTTGGGGGTTCTAAGACCTCTAGAGACATATGTCGTTATGAAATGTGTCGAAACAGGTCATAGGTCATCCTATGGCCCCTTTCGACCCATATAAATGATTCTAATATGTCCTTAGAGGACCTAGGACCCCTAGAGACATATGTCATCATGGAATGTGTTGAAAGGGGTCATAGGTCATCCTATGGCCCCTTTCAACCCATATAAATGATTTTAATATGTCCCTAGGGGTCCTAGGACCCCTAGAGACATATGTCTTCATGGAATGTGTCGAATGACCTATGACCCCTTTCGACACATATAAACAATTATAATATGTCCCTAGGGATCCTAGGGCCCCTAGAGACATATGTTGTAATAAAATGTGTTGAAAGGTGTCATAGGTCATCATATGACCCCTTTCGACCCATATAAATGATTATAATATGTCTTTAGGGGTCCTAGGACCCCTAGCGACATATGTCATCATGGAATGTGTCGAAAGGGGTCATAGGTCATCCTATGGCCCCTTTCATCCCATATAAACGATTCTAATATGTCCCTAGGGGTCCTAAGACCCCTAGAGACATATGTTGTCATGGAATGTGTCGAAAGCATATAAATGATTCTAATATGTCCCTAGTGGTCCTAGGACCCCTAGAGACATATGTCATCATGGAATGTGTTGAAAGGGGTCATAGGTCATCCTAAGGCACCTTTCGACCGATATAAATGATTGTAATACATCCCTAGGGGGCCTAAGACCCCTAGAGACATATGTTGTTATGAAATGTATCGGAACAAGTCATAGGTCATCCTATGGCCCCTTTCGACCCATATAAACAATTCTAATATGTCCCTTGGGGTCCTAGGACTCCTAGAGACATATGTCATAATGGAATGTGTCGAAAGGGGTCATAGGTCATCCTATGGCCTCTTTCGACCCATATAAATGATTTTAATATGTTCCTAGGGGTCCTAAGAGCCCTAGAGACATATGTCGTCATGGAATGTGTCGAAAGGGGTCATAGGTCATCCTATGATCCCTTTTGACCCATATAAACAATTATAATATGTCTGTAGGGGTCCTAGGACCCCTAGAGACATATGTTGTAATAAAATGTGTCGAAAGGGGTCATAGGTCATCCTATGGCCCCTTTCGACCCATACAAACAATTATTATATGTTGTTATAGTAACAAGTACAAATAATATAGTAAAAATATAATAATATAGTAAAAATAATAATCATATAGTATAATAATCATATATATATTATATTTATAGATTATAATAATCATAATAACATAATATATTATTATATATTAATAACATAGGTCATAATAATAATAATATATAATAATAATAATAATATATTAATAACATATATATAAAATATATTACATTATTATATTTAATAATAATGTAGTAAAAATAAAAATAATATAATATAATAATATATGTTATATTTATAGATAATAATAATAATAACAACAATTAGCGGCTTGATTTTGTACAATGATCAATTTTGACAGATATGTGTAGATGCAATGAGTTTTTGAGGATGCATTTGTACTACATGATACTACATGATTTTGTATACGGATTGTACATACATTATTTTTTGATATATACATGACATGATTCGATGGCCCTATGTGTATATGGATTATGTGATGCATATGATATCTATGATGTGGATACTAACACTTGTGATGCAGGATGTGTGTGATGTGATATTTCCTATGATGTATGTATATGATGCCTAAAATGTGGATGATTCAAGTTTGCTGGCGATTATAAGATGTATTCATTATTTTATTTTACATGTATGGATGCATTTATGAGATGTTTTATGATGTAGATGCCTCTAGATGCATGTGTTAATATGGATGTATGTAAATGAACTAATGATGCAAACTAACTAAATGAACAAAATGCCTAATGAATGCAACCTAAAATGAAAATGTCAATGAAATGAACCTAAGGAATGATTATCTATCAAAAATTTTCACTCATAGAAACCAAGTATCATAGCATAGGAGGGGAAGGAATAAACATAACCGTTGTCTCAAACATGGCTCAATGACACCCTATACTACATGAACCCTAACTACATGATATCAAGAGATTTAGTTGTGTTTATATGAAAGAGCACACCTTAATTTGATTTTTTAAATGAGTTTATGCATTATATGCTATAGAAGCATAAATGAAACAACTCTTTTGCGTAGACTAGAGACTTTAGAACAATAGGTGTAGTTTACATAGTCATGATGGAACAAATGTCATATACACGTTGGAGAGGTCTAGGTACACCCAAAGTCTTTTTAGGGACTTTTAGTGGAACATGTACTAACTTGTTTCCCCCAGTGTGCAATGCATTAACATAACTTGAAATTTACACATATGTAGTAAAGCCTCAAAAAAAAATCATAGCACAAAAAACACGTGTAATCAATGAGAGTCGTTCAAGTATGACCAAAATATGGAAGATCAAGGCACACCATAAACAACTTCCACTAACACACAAAAAGAAATCAAGCAAAAAGAGACCTCATGACCAAGTAGTCATTTAGTCCACAGTTCCTGCCAAGAACCTTAGGTCTAGAAGTGAATGTCGTAATGTCACCTATAGGAAGGATTCAACCTATGAAAGTTTGTTTTGTGTGACATCAAGTATCATAAATTGTTTGTTTGTTTTTGGAAAATGTTATGAAAAGAACAAGTTTCTTGAATCATTAAGTCTCAAATGGTGATTTTGTTCAAGTCCTAGTGTGGTCACTGTTGTGAAAAAGCTTAGTGTAATGGGATTGGAACAAACACTCAACAAAAAAATGCCTCACAGACTAGAGGTCTTTCAAAAGATGGAGGTGAAACAAATCCTTGCAGACAAGAGGTCTTCTTTTTATTGGATGCATGAAAAGCATAAGCTAGATAAGACTTTGCACAAAGGAAATGGAATGGTGAAATGGAGTGAAGGGAAATGAGCCTTATAGATAATGGATCAAAATTCTTTTTTCAGGAACTTTTTCTTCTTTTTAGTCTTTTTTCAGGAATGTTTTATGATTTTTTTGGATTTTTCTATTTTTTTTGAATTTTTACGGGACTATAAGAACACCGTACAGGAACTGCAAAACTCAAGCATAGAACCGCTTGAGATGTTGGATATTTACAAGATCAGGGAGTGGATCTCCCTCTAGAGTGGCAATCCGATATTCCCCAGAATAATATTTGGCTGTAATGATAAATGGACCAAGCTAATTAGCCTCAAACTTTCCTTTCTTTTCACGATTTCGGAGATTCTTCATGTTATGCTGCAAAACTAAGTCACCCACTTTAAACTCTCGTGGCTTGACTTTCTTATGATACTGAAGCTGAAGGTGATTTTGATACATGTGGAGGTGGTTTAGGGCATTAAGGCATCTCTCATCAAGGAGTTACAACTCTTGAAAGTGAGCAACTTTGTATTCTTCTTCGGACATTAGATTCTTCAGAGAGATTCTGAGGGAACACTAGTGTATTTCACCCTAAATCGCGACCAAAAATTGCGACCAAGTTTTTTAAATGGGTTGGTTGGTCGCGTTATAAAGAAATTTTTTTTTTTTAATAACATGTCCGTATTGGTCGCAATTGCGAAAAATTAATTACGTCAGAATTGCGACACACACGGTAGCATACAATAAAAAAAAGGGGCAAAAATGTAATTCACATTTCATTTGGCGAAGCTGTGAGTCCGATCTCCATCAACATTGGCGCGAGGGAAGTTGCGAGTCTGGTCTCCATCAACATTGGCACGAGGGAAGCAAAAAAGTTTGGTCTCCATCAACATTGGCGCGAGGGAAGCAAAAAAGTCTGGTCTCCATCGAAAAGGGCACAAGGGCACATCTGCTACAGATCATTGACGGGTGTGTTTGATTGTAGAACATTGTAATAAAACTTTGTTGTGACTTTTGCTATGATTGTAGACTTCCATTTGTGCTTTCCCTTTTGTTTTAGCTCTTGTTCTTGCCACCTCCTTCATGCTCCAATCACATGGTATTTTAAAGTTTTTTTTGGGGTTTTTTTTTCCACTTTTAATGATATGCAGTGTATCATCTCATTAGATTCTTCACTCATACTATGCGACTTTCCACGAACTGCCTATTTGGATTATGTTCATGATCTCAACTATTAGGGGGAACTCTGCACACTTTGTCTTCTCTCAACTGTGTAGGGTTCTAGAATTTTGAATGCTTTTGATCTCCTTAGGGCTTGAAGAGCCTTATATTTATCAGGTCTTCTTCCTTTGAAATGGATGTCGTCTGAATTGACACTGAGTTTCTTATCAAACACAATTGGCTACTTTGCATAATTCACACTAATAGAAACAACAACACCAACTACTTGTTACTCTACAAGGAAAAAGTGAGCAATCTTTTGTGTCTGTTACAAAGTGCACTCCACATTTAATGATTCGTCTTGATAGAAGTCCTCTCCTTGGAAAATAACAAGCTTTTTCATTCTTGAATAGGGCTTGACTACTATTCCATTTATCCCAGGAATGCCATGTAAAACTCTCTACCATATACTGACATATTCAGGCTGTATTGTGTTTTTTAATGGACACTTTTAATGGATTTCTACCAAGCCACTACTTTAAGAATATGCTCTCTTTTGTCAAGATTACTTTCTAGGATAGTTACTAAACTTTTTATGTCAACACTTCAGTTAGAAATATGCTTTCTTGTTCAGCAACACAGAATCTGCCTTGTCTTCATAATTTTGTAAAGTTCTATGATGCTCATCTTGCAAAATCAACCTTGACATTTTTAAAAATTCATTGAAACATAGTGCATATTCCTTGTTTCTTGTATCATATTTCATTATTTCACAAAGTTATTCTCATGATCAAATCATACAATTACATAGCCTGACAGTTCCTTAAATCAAATTAGCATACATATAGAAAAAATGCACAGAGATGGCAGGTTGTGAAAGCAATCATATAGGGCTGCAACGTGGGTGGCCTGTATTAATCCTTGAAACCTTCCATGTGTATGAGGGCTTGGCACTACTGACAGTTGGCTAAACACATAGAGCGCATTCTTTAATTTAGAAACTACTTGACGAACCTCATCAGCAGTATGTTTTTGCTTTTGAAGTGTTGAAGTTGAAAACTTCTGCATGGCAACACCAACATCAAAGTGTAACATGTAATTTGAGGGTGCCAAATGTACTACTCTTAATAATGTTCTTTTACAATCTTGCCACTGTTCTGCTTCATAATGTGATCGAGCTAAATATAATAAAATTTGGGTGTTAGTGCCAAAATAGAATTTCCTCAAACAATTTTGATACATTTTCACTGCAAGCCCAAACTGTCCTTGTGCAAAGTAAACATGTGCTAGATTTACATCAGGCATCTGAACAAAGATGATTCCTGCTACAACTTCTTGAACCTGTGTGAAAATTTCCTTTGCAATATCAAAATGACCCCTTTCGGCTAGCACAATGCCTGCCCCATTTGCAACATAGACATTTCCAGGTCTCTGAGCCAACACTTTACAATACAGTTCCCTAGCCTTATCAAGATGTAGTCCCTCCGCATTTGGATCCTTCTTCTCATTGCATGAAGCTGCAAAATAATTCCAGTTTCCAAGAGAAATGTCAGCATAAGCATCCTTACCATCTAATACATTTTGTGTAGTTTTAATTGTTTCTTTTGCTTTAAGCCAGTCATATGTTTTTAGTTCCAGGTTGCCAAGCATGGTAATCACATTGACTGAGGTTTTATCCACCTTAAGTGCCTCCCCAATCAATTCTAGGCTTAGTTGGATCTCATTTCGAGCCTGGGCCATGGCTGCAATTCATAGATATGCATCCACATAACCAAAAAACTTGAACAATATTAGTCTGTACAAAAGATTTGCTTTTTCAGTGTCATGTAGCTGTTCAAATAGCCTGGCAAGATTAAATAGTATGGCATATGAAATATTTTACATATTCAACAATGGATGATCTATATTCCAAGAGATCTTTTGTAGTCAAAATAGAAGTTTGAAAATTGTTGAAAATCTAGTATAAGTTTATGTTGAAAATGCTTCTAATCTTTTATATTGAATTCACCAAATAAAGTTATTTGAGAAGATGTTTTGTAGTCAATATAGAAGTTTGAAACATAGAAAATGTTATTTTTTAAAAATTTGTTTCACAGAAAGATTTTGAAGTCAACAAAAGGAAAATCAAGTGATGAAATTTTGTTCCTCTTATGTTCAATGATATAGTTCTATTATCTTTTATTTTTTTATTGAATATATATCTTAAAATTATTTTAAATAAATCTTAGGTTCAAATTTATTCAATATTTGATTTATTTTTCAAAAATAAGAAATTGTAACCCACTTGGAGATTTTTGTGACATATGACTTCTAAATGATCCATGATAATTTAACTTATATCTTGAAAATATTCTAGATTGATTTGATTTACATTATTACATATATACATATATGTTTCTAGAGATATTTACTTTATTTAAATATGTTGTTGCTTCTGATCTATCTACTGTATAGGTAAAATACTAAATGTTCACCACACAAAGAGTCTTTTTGATGAAATGATGTATTCACCAAATAAGAAGTATTACCAATGTAGGATGGAATGAATTATTTATTATATCATCCCCAAAATACCTCAATAGGAGACAAGAGGTAGTTGAATCATGAGCTTTCCATTGAGTTCGAAGATATTTTTAGGAAAAAAAAAAGTATTTTTGGAGAATGGTTAACACTATAAAAGACAAGTTATCTAAATAGATTATTGAATTTTTTGTTAGAAAATATCAACTAGGATAAGATTATAAATCAAGGATAACAACATGATTTGGTATCCTATTTCCAAGATAAAATAGGGTACAAAGAAAGAAAAGTGGTTCACTCATAATATTCTAAAATGCTAATTTGGGTATAAATTATGTCTTGTTGTCTTTATGGGCTTCATTTGGCTGGTCATTAGCTGAAAAACTAGAAATATATAAAAATCAATTAAATAAGGATAATCATTTATAGTTTTTGTATGAACACATTTAGACTATTTTAAATTAAATATATTGATTTTCCTTTGCATTGAGTTGCTATAATAATTTTTTTTGTTTCAAATCCATATAGTAGATTAAATAAAATGTCTCATTATTTCTATATTCACCACTACTTATAGGTGAAAAAAGAACATTCAAGCATTCAAGGACTATTGTGATATTTTTTTATGCAAGCTCACAATGTCCAATAGACTTTCAAACAACCAAAATGCTTCATCCCATGTATGAAAGTTTTCATTTATAAAATAGTTATTCTGTGGTATATGAAATATTTTATATATTCAACAATGAACGATCTATCGTTCTCTTGTAACATTTAGCAAATAGTTTGAATACTTGACTTTCTATGATATTTTGTTACTTGTATGCACATTTTTGGGGAGCCAAATGACAAAGATGAGCTTGAAATATTTGAATACATTCCTTTTCATATGAGTGATTATGAACCTATGTCAAGATAGATTGAAATATACATATATATTTTTATCGTACACTTATGTAGTGCACACATTTAGATATGTGTAGTTACTTTTAAACATGTTAATCTAGTGTAACTTATAAAATGTCTAATATAAGTCTAGGTTGAAAAAGGTTATAATTTTTTAATGGAATTTGTCAAATAAAGTTATTTTAGCAGATGTTTTTTAGTCAACATAGAAGTTTGAAAAATAGAAAATGTTAGTTATTATTTTATTTACTTCATAGAAAGATCATGAAGTCAACAAAAGGAAAATTAGGTGATAAAATTTTGTTCCTGGGTAGGGCCACAATAATGGTTCCCACTTTCCATAATGAAGAAATCAGATGGAAAGTGGGGAAGCTAAATTTTAGGGACTTCAAATGAAGCCAAATCTTTGAATGAAGGTCTCAAGGGGCTTCACTCAAAGCCTCCATGCCGATATTGGTGTGGGGGCTTTGAATGAATCTTAGGGCTTCATTCGAATTTGACATGCAGACCTCGTTCATACTCCTAATAACCGATCAAAAAAGCTTTTAAATCCAACATTTTTTCTTGTTTGTCCCATGGTTTCATGTATGAGTTGGTGGACTAGGGCGCTAAGAGGGAAGTCAGTAACATCATAGCTTGCATCAACATCTCCATCTATGATGCAGGAGCACCTATTCATTGGATTTCTCATGGATAAATTCATATTTTAAATTATATTTAATTAGTATTTAAAAAGCAACTCAATTTAAATAGTGTTGTCACTTTATCCCATGACAACTCAAGTGAAACACCTTCTTCTTCTAGTCGATGGAAGAATTCCATGTCCTTTAAACACACAGGAAAAACTTCAGAATTGATACTGGGGCTTTTATTGATTAATTCAACCCAAACGCCATTTCCTAATGCCTCCATGAAAGTTTGCTAAGCCAACTCTAGTTCATAATGCTCAAAATGAAGAACCCCAATGTTATTTAAAAATTCAATGGGTACATCTTCTCTACTCTTCTTCAGAAGAGACTTTGTTGTGTTAAGAGAATCTAAGGCTGCACTGGGGTCTGATGATATCAATAACTCACCCATCTTAATAAAGGAATGAGCATCACGTGGATCTATGTGAGTTGCCTTTCTTAGAATTTCCAAAGCCTTCTCTTGCTACCCTTGTTGAGCATATATATGGCCTACAGCTTTCAAGCTCTCACAGTTCTCAGGGTGAACCTCCAGAACCTTTTCAAAATTTGAGAGAGAACTATTAAGATCTCCCAATTTCATTTAACCTGTCCCAACCCAAACTATGGCAACACAAAATCTTGTGGCTTCTAGCTTTCCTTGACTGATGCCATGTAGTAGCAGCCAACAATTTCATAATCACCTTTGCTATGATAAGATCGTGCAAGATTATAATATGAATGAGATTTCATGAGAGGGTGGTCTGTCGAAACAAGAGCTATCTCAGTCAACTGTTCATTTGGATCTCCACATTGCTAATCACTTGGATCAATGCTTTTTTCTTTCTTCACAAAATAGGTTTGATCCCAAAGTTCAGTAAGTCAAGAAAGTGAACCATTTAGGTTAGTGTCTCCCCTCCCAAATGATTTCCTCAAAATCAATATAGATGGGTTTTCAAGGAGTAATCCACGTCCAACAGGAATGGGTGGTACTAGTAGTGGAACTTTAAGCCCTGTTTAAGTTTTTCTTTTCTACTTCCTTAAGTACTCATTCTAAAAATTAGATGGAAGCTTGGGCTATTCTCTATACTCTTGAGAAAGCCTGTGTATCGGTCTGGAAAATGATTTT
This sequence comes from Cupressus sempervirens, assembly GCA_028749045.1. Taxonomy (NCBI): domain Eukaryota; kingdom Viridiplantae; phylum Streptophyta; class Pinopsida; order Cupressales; family Cupressaceae; genus Cupressus; species Cupressus sempervirens. The sequence goes on along the minus strand of CM053789.1, from coordinate 820,355,307 downwards.
TGCAAGATGGACTATGATTCTTGTCACCCTTCTAAATAGTGGAAATTTTCTAGATTGCTTTTGGAGGCTAGCCCTGGTGGCTATGCTGATGTACAATTTAATATGTTCGAGAATGAATATGAACCTTTTTGTTAATATGATTCTAGATGTTAAGTAGTTAGCTATAGATGCACCCTTATGTGTGATTTTTTTTCTTAAATTAATATAAAAAGGTGTGGCCCCTTAGGCCACAATTTACGTCGAAATGAAAAAATGTAAAATAAACATAGATATGAGATAAGAAAAATAATAAACAATGGAATAATAACAAAAGCAATAGCCATTGCTAAAGTCTACCCTTCTCATACTTTGTCACTTGCATAAGCTCAAAAGAAGAGATGCTATAAGCCCTAGAAAAGACATAGCTGTTAAACCTAGGAATTCTCATAAAACTTTTCAATGTGGAAATCGTTTCTCATCATGCATCTGAAAAATAAGTCTCACCGTAGATTTTTCTTAAAATCACAGTCAATGAATTTAAGGCTATAAGAACAAACATGCCTACCAAATATGACACTTTGGGTTTCAACATTGAAACCAAAAAGCATCAACCTACATTGGACAAAACAATTTAAACAAATTGAAATGGAGTACCCAAATCGGGAATTGCTAAATGTCCTAATCAACCAGTTTTTACGCTCTGCAGTAATGACCTAGTATTTATGCCAATTATGCTAATTTTTTGTGGAATATGTATCATAAATATTGCCTCAAATCCTTAGCCTACCCTATGGGCCTAGAACCTGTCCAGTTTGCAAGTACTAACTAGAATTCAAAACCGATATCTTGATGTATTTGATAAATCATTGTCAATTGTCTGATTTCTCTTTATTATCATTTCTTGAAGGATTGATGGGTGGATTCTTAACCAATTGATGTCTTAATTATAAATATTTAAATGATTGGATGCTAGAATGGTTGATACTCGAATAGTTGATATTTTCCTGTATAAGTGACTAATTGTTTGCTTGCTGGTCTGATTGTTTGGTTATTTTGATATTTGATTCCCAATTGATGATAGGTGGACAATTGAATGGTTTACTTTGATGGATTCAGGATTGATGATTTAACAAATGTTGATAGTGATGATTGAATGAATGCTGATTTGATATATTGGTGTGTAATGATTTCATAAATTGATTCTTGAATGGATTTCTGATTTTGTATCTAGTTGAATGAAATGACATTTGATGGTGAATTTCTATTGATCTTCCCTTTACATTTTATTTATAAAAGAATTGCCACTCTTCAAAAGGAATTGAGTCGCCACCCTTCATTGCTGCCTCATGGAATAATAATTTATTTCCAAACGATTGTTTGCTTCCTTCATGTTCTCTTCTCATAGAATGGTCTCTCCTTTATATCTTAATCCTTCAATACTCATAACTCTTTATTGCATTCATTTTGATCATTCACTAAACTTAATTAAATTATAATTATATTACATGTTATTTTAATTTTTTATATTTTTACTTTTTATTTTTATTATTGAATGTCATGTCAAAAAGGGGACATTATAGTGAGATGCATTACAATATAGCAAAACAACGAGAACATTATTGAAACAAACTGATACAACATTCAGATTATAAAATCAGACTGCTGCAACAACACAAATTAACTTAACAAAAATAATAGAATACCATTCCCACAATGATCGAACATTTACCCACTAAGCTACACCTCTTATAAATAATGTAAGATGCTAATAACACGTTGATACTGCCATCACACATGCCAAATTAGACTGATACACACTAAAAGCCACCCCAATCAATTGTAGCTAACATCTAGATGCACACTTATAATTGATGTCAATCAGAATACTAAAGGTCTGGAATAGGGCATAGTGGCTACTGATACAACAGGTACAAACTTGTAGAAAGCTCACCAGATTCGCCAAAGTCTACATAACTAAGACTTAGCATCAAAGGTTCTCCCTAGGCACCTCAAAACCACCAAATATTGGCCCCAAAATAGGATCCCTTCATCTTCAAGCTCTCACATACTTGCTCCACTTGGTACAACACCCCATAAAGGTCATCTATTCACTTTCAACTTGGATAGCCTACAATATGGTCTTTGTATACAATTCATTTTTTGTCGTTTCATTATATGGTTTGAACAAGTGTGGAAAAAAATTAGATTTTTATTATGAATTTTCTATTCACCAATCTATGTTAAACGAATTAGCAAGGTCACTTTCCTAATACTTTATGAACTGGATGCTATTTGCAAGGTCAGTTTCCTAATACTCACTATAGTACTTGCTATTCAATTGAGATAGACACGACTCATTAGTTTGTTTGTATTCTCTTTGGATTTTGTTAAAGAAGATAGCTGAATGCTATATGATGAACTAAAAGTTCTGTGGTGTCAACAGGCTTGTGCATCTCTTGAGCCAAATTAAACCCCAGTGATATTTGTTGTTGTTCAAAAGCGGCACCATACTAGACTATTTGCAAACAACCATGCAGATAGGCATTCTATAGATAGACTTGGGAACATCTTGCCAAGTCTTCAGTACATAATAAAGCAACTGAATTTCATAAATTGTTTTTTTGATAGTTGATTTTTTAAAATATTTTCCATCAAAAATTACTTATTACATCTCATCTTTTTTTTGCACAGGAGCTTGCAATTCTGAAGAATCTGATAGCGAAGAATTTGAAGAAGATATTGTAGCAAAGGTATATTTGGTGTTCTTTTTAAAGTGAAAATGTGATTGGAAATTTTGTATATTGTCATATTTCACTTGGAGAAAGGTCAAATTGTAAATAGAGGTGAAGTTGTATGGATTTAAGTTTCTTCTTCATTATTTATAATGCTCTCGATTCCTCCTTTGTAGCTGTAAAAATACTTGTTTATTTTCACCTTTCCAGATACCCTTTACCAGGTTCTTCAAGATTCCAAAATATCTTGGGCTGACCCCACTCCAGCATGTCCTAACTCCTACTTGGTTCAGAGACCTAACTCCTTTTTATATGTGTCTTCCTCTTACTACTCCATCTGTAGGTTGCAAACAAATCATCCTTCTTCCACCAACGAGTCATTCCATTCAAGAAAGACCATGTCTGACAATATCAACGCACAAAAAAATATGGAGAGAATTGCTAGACTGTGGTCTAACTTAAAAATAAAAGGTGATGGAAAATTTTATTGTCCTTGCAAAATGTGTAAGGTCTTAAAGACTCGAAGATATCTAATCACAACAGCTGAGCAACATTGTAGGCAACATGGTCACATTGAAGGGGGAAACGAGTATCACCCATTAGTATGCATTTTAATAGTTTATAAATTACATAAGACATGATTTGATGATGACATCGTGGTCATGGTTAATATAAGGTCATCATTTTCATATAGGTCAACATCCCTGAGTTTCATGTTATGGACCATGGCAATTCAGAGAATGCAGATTTCCAAACGAGGGAACGTGGAGGTGTGAATATTGAAGTAGAAGGTAATGATACCATGGAAGAAGATCAGGATCATGAAGATCATGATGATCAAGATGATAATGATGATGATGATGATGCAGAGTTTGATGTACCTTTACTTGAGAAGGCACACCAGTCCCTATATGAAGGCTCCAAAACAACTCTTCTTTCCGTTGTATTGCTATTGGTGAACTTGAAGGTTATGAATGGTTTATCCAATGTAGCAATGACACGTATGTTAAGGTATTGCATCTTCTTTCATTATTTTACTCATAATTCCCTTACAATTAACATTGGGATCGTGTAGTGATTAATATTCTTTAAATTAAGAAATTATATTTTTGGTCGTAGGTTGATAGGTGAGTGTTTGTTACCACCATCAAACATTCTACCTTGCTCGTATCGAGAATTATCTGCCATCATGAAAGATATTGGAATGGAGTATCAAACAATAGATGCATGTCCAAACGATCATATTATATATCATAAACAACATGAATTTGCAACACAATGCCCTACTTGTCATATTAGTAGATATCAATCAGATTGATTAACGAAAAAGGTGCCTCGCAAGGTTCTTCGGCATATTCCCATTATTCCACGTCTACAACGATTATTCAAGTACAATAGCTTGGCACAATTTATGGATTACCATGCACACAATAGAAGTCAAAATGACATTATGCGAATGCCTGCAGATGGTTCAAAATTTAAGGAAATAGAAAAAAAATGGCCACACTTTAAAGAAGAAACTTGTAATCTCAAGCTTTCATTGGCAGCAGACGGTGTCAATCCTTATGGAGAGATGAGATCTACTTACTCAGTGTGGCTTATTTTTGTTATCAACAATAACATACCTCCTTGGTTGTCCATAAAGAGAGAGCACATAATTTTGACACTGATTGTTCCAGGTATTTTTTGATTTAGTGGTCATCTAAATTAATTTATTATTACTAATCCATCAAATGGTCAAAATAATTATGTAATGTTTTTGCTCATTCAACTAGGTAAGTACTAAGTCAAAGATATCAACATATATATTGAACCTCTTATTGATGAGTTGGTGGTGTTATGGAATGGGGTTACTATGTATGATATTTGTAGATCAATAGGACAAAGACAATTTCAATTTCATGCAATGCTTGTATGGATAATATACGATGCCCCTGGGCTAACACATTTTTGTGGTATGTTCTCTTCTTGACACCTCTTTTTTGGTATGTCAAAGTTAACACATTTAATCCAATTATACACGATCTTGTAGGTCTTCAGACAAAGGGTAAATTTGTATGTTCAGTTTGTGGTCCAAAGATGAAATCTCGTCATTCAAAAAGTTTAAGAAAGTAGGTGTTTGATGAGAATAGACACTTTCTGCATAGAAATCATAAGTACCAAATTATCAAAAAACATCTTTTCAATGGTCTAGATGAGACTACGTCAAAGCCACAGAGAATGACACCTCACCTATGAAAGTTGGCATACAGTAAAATAAATCGTCGAGGTAATGTCATTCCATTTGATGCTTTTTGTTTCAAATTTATATTTCGATATTGTGTTTTGTTTACTGATGATGTGATTGATGGTTGTGAAGGTCGTCAAGACATCAATGTCCAACTTCCAAAAGGACTAAAAATTTATCCTACGCAATTTACTAGGTTGCTGTACTATGAGAAACTCCCAATTGTGCATTTGTTTGATCCTATGCATATTGGAAAGAATGTAGTAGAGACATTATGGAAAATCTTGGATGTAAGGTGTGACAAAGATCAAATTGTCAAAACTTGTAGTGACATTGAAGAATCCAACCATGCAATGAAAAATGGTATTTGACCAAATAACAATGGAGAACAGATTGATACAAGTGCCCCTAGTTGGTTATTGTCAGAGCAGCAGAGCAATGCTATAAAAGAAGTCATAAAAAAAATACGATTTCCCACAGGATTTGTTGCGAACATAAACAATGTCATATCAAATAAAAGTGAATTTGGGCCAGGGTTGAAAACACACGATTGACATACATTTATTAAGGTAATTCATGTTATTTTGTATTCACTATATATTTATATACTGTATGTAGTTTCAATTGCATTCTTTTATAAAATATTGACAAGATCATTTTACAAATATTGCAGTACGTTCTACCTCTATCTCTCCCACACCACTTTACCAACAATGTCAAATAGGTTATATATGATCTTAGAAAATACATGAGGTGGTTGTCATCTAAAGAAATCAATAAAGAAGATATAAAATATTGGAAGAGAAAAATTCCTCTTCTAATGTGTGAAATGCAAAAGTGTCTACCTCCAAGTTTTTTCAATGCACAAGAACACTACCTCATACATCAAGTTGAGGAGATTGAATTGTGTGGACCTGTACCAACCAGTTCAATGTGGATGGTTGAGAGGCACTTGAAATTTTTGAAAGGCTTAGTTCTAAAGAGAGCACATCCCGAGGGTTCTATGGTGGAGGGATATATGGTATACCAGACCATGGTGTACATTATTGAATATCTTCCTAAGTTTGCAGCAAACATCCATGTAGATCATATTTGGGATCCCAACTCAATTAAAAAATTTGAAGGGGAGTACTTGATGGGCAAAGGTAGATCGAGGAAAGTGAGAGGTAAATCTAAGATGTTATTGTAGTTAATTAATTCATATAAATCTTCAATATAAGTTATTTTTAATTGGTGTATTTTTTTGAAACAGGTGGTCAAGAGTGGGATGCAATACATTTGTATATTGCGAACAATCCTGATTGGATGATGGAATGGATTAAACGATGTCAACAAAATGGTTGCTCATTAACATGGGAAGGTGTTGCTTCATTGGTTATAGAAGCTCATCATAATGGAGATTCCAATGTTATGCCGATGGTAGTTGATCTAGTAAAGGGTTTAAGAGGTGGAGAGGTACGTAGAAACTTATTAATGATCATAACTCGACGTATGTTTCGTATCAACTCATGATGCAAATTCTTTACACACACTTCAAAAAGTGCAAGTCAAGCACCACAAAGCTATGTACTATCATGGCCACAAATTCTGCATAAAAAGGTTGGATGACACAAAGAAAACTTGTGATTATGGGATAACTGCAGCTTTTAAGGTCACCAATATATCATCTAGAAACGGCATTCATCCTCAACAATCTCAAAATCAATACTATGCATGGGCATCTTGGATGATATAATTGAGTGTGAATTTAACACCTTCAAAGTAGTTCTATTCGTCGTCAAATGGTACTAGTTACGACTAAATCAAAATGATCTAGATAGAACGGTTATTCAACATGATAATGGATTTACAATGATCAATACAAGATCGTTTGAGCTAGTTGGAGATGAGCCCTATGTTCTTCCAAGCCAATGTGAGCAAGTGTTTTACTTAGAGGTTCCAAATAAATAGGGTTGGTCGTTTGTTGTTATACATGATCCAAGAGGAAGGTTGATAAAGTATAATGTTATGTAAGAAGAAGATATTGAAGATGATGAAGAAGCAGATGATGAAGATCAAGATGATGCTGATGATGATGATGGCGATGGTGATGATGATGATGATGATGGTGATGATGATGATGATGGTGATGGTGATGATGGCGATGATGATGGTGATGATGGCGATGATGATGGCGATGATGGCGATGATGATGATGATGAAGAAAAAGAAGAAGAAGATAATCAATGACTACAAACGCCGTCACCCCTTCTATTGATGATCTTGCATTCCATATATTAACGTAAATTTTTTCATGTTTACGATGTTGCATATTGTTCATGTTATCTTCTAAGTTATTTGTAGCATACATGTATCATGTAATTTTTAGCTAACTTAAGATAAACGATTAACATATGTAGGAAATTTGATTACATATTTATTGTGTTCATTTCTAATGATTACAACATATTTTATTTATAGTTACCAATGTTTATGTTGTGTCTGATTATGACCCTTTTTGCAAATAGTCAATTGACTATAGGTACATCGTCACCCCTTCTATTGATGATCTTGCATTCCATATATAAGGGAAATTTGTTCATGTTTGCGATGTTGCCTATTGTTCATGTTGTCTTCTAAGTTATTTGTAGCAAACATGTATCATGCAATTTTTAGCTAACTTAAAGTAAATGATTAACATATTCAGGAAATTTGATTACATATTTATTGTGTTCATTTCTAATGATTACAACATATGTTATTTATAATTACCAATGTTTATATTGTGTCTGATTGTCACCCTTTTTACAAAAAGTCAATTGACTATAGGAAATTTGACCCATTTGGTGTGGATTGTGCATAGTGACATGGATCAGCAGGTGTAAGTCAATAAATAGACATCATTTTCTTATATTCTTCTTGTTTATCATTGAGCATGTATGTTATAAATAGACATATTATATAATCATATAATGTATATACAGACAAAGAAGGTCTGTATAGAAATATAATTGTATAATCACTTTCAACTTACTACATTTTATATTTGTCACTTTCACTTTCCATTTGATGGATTGCAGGACCCACCAAATAGGTACTTGTTGGATCTATCTACATCGAATGAGGGAAATGAGGAACTGGTAGATGAAAGCTCTACATGTAGTATGACTAAAATAGGGAAATCAACTACAGGTCAAAAGAATAGAAAAAAATTTGATAAACGCATGCAATTTTTCCTTGCTAATGGGGCTCATGTTCTTATGATGATGAGACCAAAGGCGACATCAAGGTGCCCTTTCGGTACTCACACATTGAGAAAGAATGGGTACCCAATGAGCTACCTCCAATTAACACAGATTTTTGTGTTAATGAGAGGATATATCACATTGCTCCATCCTCATTACATGGTTTGGGCCTATTTTCCATGGATGGGATAAAGGTAGGTTACAACGAAGTTGTCGAATTGTTCAAGTATGTCGATCCATGTTACAATTACAATGATTGGATGCAGATTGTTTGGTATAAAAAAAGTATGCGTAGGTATGGGGTATCAGCTAATTATATACAACAGAAAAAAAAATGATCAAAGTAAAATATTTGCTATGTACATTGATGGGAGACCAAAAGCAATAGGTAATATTGCAGGTTTTATAAATAGTATGCGACCTTCTTCAACTAGTAAGCAACCCAATTGCATATTTGAGGCGTGTGAGGGGAATGAAGTTTTTGTTTGTGCAATAAAATCAATAAGTGCAGGGGAAGAACTGCTAATCGATTACCATTTAAATCGCATAGATACAAACAAAGTTACTATCATGAGGGCTGTAAGTACTCTTTACCATTTTGTTAATAATATTTTTTTTGCTGTCTATTGCTTTCTGTTAGCTGAATTTTTTATGTTTAATCTTTGTGATAGGACGATATGGATCTGATAGATGATAGAGGTCACTAGGATGCTACTCCCACCCCTTCTTCAGCAAGGGTAAACCTTTGTGAAATTGTACAAATTAGATAGTTGAAAAATGTTATATTATTATGTTATTTTATTTACAGTGTAAGTGCTATTTACCATTTTGTTAATAAGTTTTTTTTTTGCTGTCGATTGCTTTCAGTTAGCTGAATTTTTTATGTTTAATCTTTGTGACAGCACGATATGGATCTGACAGATGATAGAGGTCACCAGGATGCTACTCCCACCCCTTCTTTAGTAAGGGTAAACCTTTTTGAAATTGTACAAATTAGATAGTTGAAAAATGTTATATTATTACGTTATTTTATTTATGGTTTTTTAGTTTTTATGATAGTTTTACTGATATTTCTCTCACAATTTGATGTTCAGGATAAGGGTAAAGCAATATCAGTAAGTGTCGAGCCACTAGCTACGCCTTCTGATGAGGATATTGCTGAAACTCCCAATTTCATAAAAATGTTGAAGAAAAAATTTAAAAAAATTAATTTAGAACAATGAAAATTTTGGATGAGGCAAATATGGAATCTAAGGAGATGATGAAGAGGCTATCAGATTTGAGAGCGCAAGCTCATCGTTATGAAGTAAGCTCCAATGAATATTTAGTTATAAGAAAAGTTTAATAAAGATTTGTATTTTGTAATCTTTTATGTTGTGAAGTAAAATATGTAATATTGGCAAAAATACTTTATTGATGCAATTTTTTATAAGAGTTGTAAGAAAATTTAACTACTAAATTCTTGTTATACAGAAATTTTTGGCAACTGATCCATAACTTTGTCAAGGACAATGCAGTGAGGCCAGTAGTAGCAGAGCTCCGACTGCCACTGGTAAAATAATCTTTTAGTTGACAAGTTAGAAGGAATTTTTTATTTCAAACATTCAAAACTTCTTAACTCTTACTTTTATTATTTCAGAATGTCCTTGCTAACAATGTATTGTTCAAGTCATCCAGTGCAGGAGACTCCTAATAGGTTGATGGACGCCCATACGAGATTGTCAACTACAATGTCGACAACAAGGGGATGTCTAGCTGGTAAATCCTTGTTTTGCTATATTTGGTTTTGTGTTAATTATGAGTTGATAATATGTACTTTAATCTTGGGTGCATCACATAGTGTATTGTTTTTTTTGTGGTAGGAGATGCACCGTCTGGTACTCTACCAAATGCGGATCATAGTGCATGTATTGGTGATAATTCACCATCATTTCCTAGAGCTACCCGTATTTCTAGCACAGGAGCTATGCAAACATCGTTGTTGATTGATGATGATGAATCAATGCCTTTGAAATGTCCTAAGATTCCAGGTACTTTAAATAATATTGTTTTATATTGTAATAAGGATTTTCTTGCAAGACGTAAACATGATAGGAAGTGGTTTGGTAGGATCATCTGAATTATCAATGACCTTTTGTCTATACCAGTAATTCTCTAGTTTAGCAATTCGGTACATTGCAATTTCATGCTTTTAGTAGAAGATACTAACCAATTTTTGTATAGAGAACCAAATGTGGGAGTCTTCTTTCATATTCAATGTTCAGTTTTCAATGATTTCCCACATCATTGCTATTTCCTGTTAGATTTTTAGAGTGCTCACTTTCAGCTTCACTGTCTATTTTAGCAATATTTGTTTTCCATAATATCCTAGGTATGATTAGTGACAACATCAATTAAGAATGACAAAAAATGAAGGTCATGGCAAGTTATATGTATTATGCACTATATTTTTTTTTCAAGGTATACTGATTAATATAGTCACAGTACATTTTTTAGTTTCAGAACATCAGCAATAGAACCCTAGTAGAGTTTGACTGGTTTTAGGCATTTTAAATTTTTTTCCAAACTTCTTTTTTGGTCAATTTTGGTCAAGTTGATCCTCCAACCCTGAAATAGATCACTAAAAAGATGAAATGTATCTCATTTTATGTATTTGTTATTCACTATAAAAAGTATTCTTCGCATGATTCATTTTAATGGTTCTTACTATTAATTATCCCATGACATTTTTTGCAGGAAACGATACATTTTATAGGAGGCTTTATGACCTCACACTGTGAAGATTCGGGCCCAACATATGTAAAAGGTGGAACATCATAATTGAACTAATTTTATCCCATTATTTTTTTTCATATCATTAATTGGTGCAACATTTTTCCTTTCATTCGGGTCTTTTCTTATACTAGCTATATCTAACAATTTTGTGTTTTTTCTTAAAAGGTGGAACTACCAAGATAAAAAATTAAAAGATGAGCTCATCAAAGATATAGAGCATGAGTTTGGTAGTAATATTTTTGATCGTAAGAAATTGTTACAAAAACTTCCAGACATCTTAAGGTTGTGAGGGACACATATAGAAAGGGCCTCGTCCTAAACCCGAAGTACGAGCGTCCTCCCTTTGTTTTAGTGAGTGACTGGAATGAGTTCATTTTGGATGAAAAGGAGAAAAGGGAATGTCCAAAAGAAAGTACACCAAAAAATCCAAAAGAAAGTACACCAACAAATCTGAAAAGGTATGCCATAGTATTAACTACTAGTACATTAATGAGCAAATTTAGGGTTCAACTTCAGTATCAACAATTTCAACTAGCTCAATTTAATCTATCTATTGATGAAAGTTATGTAATTCATATGCTGACACAATTGCTTATAAATCTCAATCTGGGCATAAATCTTACATAAGATATAACTGACACAACTACTTATAAATCCTAAATTCATATGCTGACACAATTTCTTATAAATCTCAATCTCAATGCTGACACAACTGTATATATCTCAATCTGGGCATAAATCCTACATAAGATATAAATAGTGTGCTTATAACTTCACATATAGCTATATTATGTCTTGAAAAAATAGTAATGCTCAACTACATGTACCATAGTTGTATGTGTTAGCAGTATAGGTGATAAATGATATTCAGTAATTGTAATGACAAGTACAATTTTTTTGAAAAACTTTGCAAGAATTTTACTAATGGTCAGTCTCCTAAAAGTAATAAGCATTATGTTCAATGCCAGAAACACAAATTAATGACAACAATCACGTTCCTATCTTTGAGGATTGAAAACAACACTTGTAGATTTATATTTATTGGTATTGTGGAGAGATGATCCAGCCTACACTAGGTAAGAAAAACTATTTGAGACTTCATTTGGATGACATTATGTATGTTACCTATAGACCATGGCTAGGCATAGAGCTATCAGATGATGTCTTCTCCTAGCTAGGATTCATGTTGGTATCTTAGCCACTGAATGGTCATTCTTCATTGAAGATAGAGAGATTTTCGCTAACCCATGTCTAGAGACAATTCAACTATCAATACAATATATCACAGGAGTACTGTAGTTACACCTGCTTCACCAAGGAGGTAAAGAAAGGTTGTTCTCCTAGATTGGACCCAATTAGATGTGTGGAAGATGTTAGTGGCCTTTCCATTTATAGGTGGGACTACTTTCTAGATGTAGTGAATGATGGTGTCACTCCCTAGTACATAGAGCATTTGGCCACACATTCATTTCCTCATATAACTGATCCTATAGGGGTAGTTAGTCAGGCACCAAGCCCTGATGTTCAGCAACTACAAGAACATCCTTTGAGGGAGGAGAGACCATTATAATGGCCACTGGTAGTTCTTGTGAAAATTCCTTCTCATACTAATTTTCTTAATTTCTACAGTAAAAGTGTTAAAGTTGACTTTTTTATTTTTTTCCATCCTTAATTCTTCTTTTACTGTGTGACTTTTAAGAATAGTTGAAGCTTATCTAAATAGTTTTCTATCCAAGTGTCAGCTTTTAAATCGTTTGTTGTGGATGTAGACTATACAAAACATCCTCCAAACTATGATGTAATGTTTCTGATCTTCTCAAACATTCTGAATGGTACTCCACTGCTAGAAGCAATTAAAATTAACATAGATTAAGACAAGTCTCAAGTTGTGAGTCTTCTACTGGAACAATGCTAGGTAGTTCCTGTTAGTTGCTAGTTATCTTAGCAAATCAGTGGGGATTTTGTTTCAGTTACAATCACCATTTATAAAATCAGTTCCATGTAGTGTGGAGGCTAAAGAAGCACTTGATGCACAAAGGTGATGTCTTTTAAATTGAAAACAAAAAAATACTTACTTTTCAGCTACGGGTAAAAAGGAATGCTACTAAAACAATCTAAAATTTGACATTCGCCCTCAAGTTTATACCTGTTGTAGCCTTGTGGATAAAAACACTTTGAGTGTGGAATGTAGGGATAAAAATTTAATCTATAAAATCTACTAGCTATTTCAACTTTTAGCTTATTGTTTACTTTGTGTGACAATGGATAATATAGACTGTCGAAATTGATGTGTAATTTTATGGAGAGGCATGTCAGAATATGGATAAATACTTAGCATGAACTCCATGGATAAATAGCATGATTACACATGTCAATTAAAGGTATGATGCTATAATTTCTTCCCTTTTTTCATATTTTTGGTGGAACATGCTATTTTATGCTAAAACCTTCATACCATATAATAATCCACTATTTAGTACTGATCTTTATATCTATATCATCTAACATATTTCAAACTTTTCATAGGTTGCAGGACACATCAAAGGCAACAAAGGTGAGGTTGGAAAAGGTTGGGCAGCACAAACTTGGCTCTGGGGGATATTCGAAAATCAAAGCACGCGTTGTAAGTAGCAATAAATGAATTGCAAAGAAAAATGATTTATAAAATGAAAATAATTTTGTTAATTAATAAAAAAATGCAGGGTGCTGATTTTAATCTGGAGGCCACAGAAGAACACAAAAAAATTGCCTTCAAGCAAGGCTATGCAATGGTGGCTGAATGCCTACGATAAACTTCCATTGCCCCAACCAAACAGTCTCCTGCATCATGTGCACAGGTAAATATGCCAACATATATATTAGAAATTGAATACTTGAGCAAAAATTTAGTTGATAATAATGTGCATGACATTGCAATGCAGCCTGTTAATCGTGACACAGATCATATGCAGCATCATGAAGCCCCTGATGTGCATTGTACTATCGATGGAGGTGCTCATTTGTTATTTAAAACTAATTATATAATTATTAATAAAATTTAACATCTTTAATTGAACTTGGTGTAACCTTTTTTTGTTGAGGATATAGAATCATGTCATGCTGAATGAGTGCCGGAGGATGTTCAGACTGATCAGCAGGTAGATCATGTCACACATTCAGGTAAAGAAAATCTATGTTTTGTTCTTTTAAATTAATTTATTGATTTATAGTTCTTTTACTTAAATAAAAACTCATAATTCACTAATATAAAATGGTGCGAATTTAACCCATGGAGTACTTGTTATTGCAGCGGACCCCCCTTTGGTGCAACAACCTCATGATGTTCCTGAACGGATGAGGAGGAGACATGTGTTAGAACCAGTACAGGAGAGGGATGATGAGGACATTGATATTCCTCTTAGAAATTTTATGAAAAAAAGAAACGGCAAGAGAGCAAAAAAGAAATGATTATTCATGAATGACTTACTCTTGAATATTGTTAATGAATATTGTGTTAATGAATATTATTCATTAATGTTGGGTGTTAATGAATTATTTAGGAATGACTCATGCTTGAATGTTGCATGTTAATGAATTATTCATGAATGTTGTGTGTTTATGAATTTTATGTGTTAATGAATGTTATCATGTGATTATAATGATTGAATGCTATATTTCAAAAATGGATGAATTGAATGTTATTAAATGTTAATGGGGATGACGAGGACATTGATATTCCTCTTAGAAATTTTATGAAAAAAAGATACAACAAGAAAGCAAAAAAGATATGATTATTCATGAATGACTTACTCTTGAATATTGTTAATGAATATTGTGTTAATGAATATTATTCATTAATATTGGGTGTTAATGAATATTGTGTTAATGAATTATTCATGAATGACTTAATTTTGAATTATTCATGAATGTTGTGTGTTTATGAATTTTACGTGTTAATGAATGTTATCATGTGATTATAATGATTGAATTTTATATTTCAAAAATGGATGAATTGAATGTTATTAAATGTGAATAGGGAATTTAGAGTGATGTTAGGGGGGGGGGAGGGGCCAAATGAGCTTCCACCTTCACGTGGTTGGCCCTATTAAGTAGAGAATATTTAACTATTCTTGAAACCAAGTGAAGCTCAAACTTTAATCTGAAAGCTTATAGTTAATAGTGACAACCAATTAGCAAGTCGAAATGAAGTTCTTCGTTACAGGTACCTTTTTAGTTTTTAAAGCACAATATCATGTTTTAATATTGTATAGTTTTTTTTCTTAAGTTAAAGTATTCTTTTACTATAACAACATAATTTATGACCATTTTAGTAACTATTCTAACATCGCTTTATGACAAATCTTGTTTTGGCAAAGATGGCGATATGTGGTGCTGTCTATTCCTTGGGAGATTGGATTGCATAGTTCTATATCTCAACATCAACATGGAAAATGGTGTGAAATTGCACTTTCTTTAGTCGTGGTTGCATACCTACTGCACTCTTTCATTTGAAAAATGAATAGAAATACCATATCTAGTAGCTTCTCTATGTTGTATTCATTTATTGGTAATGATTCAATGTCATGCCATTTGATGGTAGCTTCTAGAGTTTCATTTTGTTGTAAGGTGTGTCTTATCTTTTCAAGTTTGTATACTCCATTTGGTAGTTTGGTATTAATTGATGATGTCTTGGATCTTCTACCTTCATTGTAGTCTTCATCATCATCCAACTTTTTGTTTGGTATTTTCCATGTTATTCTCTATTTCCATGGTCTTCAGCATGGTTGTGTATTTTATCTATCTAGTTCAAAGACTCTATGTGCCTAAGGTGGAAGCCATTTAGAACTAACAATTGGAGAGATCATGTTTCCCCTTGTAAAACTAGAAAATGTCACGAGTTTAAGGTCAAGAAGGAAGAAGTCATAACATTTTGAGTAGAAAAATATGCTTAAAATTACATATTTAGTTGATTCTTTGGTGAAGTTTCTTATTTCAATTCAATTTATTTTGGTTGTCAACCAAATTCCTAACTCCAATGTATATTGTATTTCAGTGCTACATTTTCATAGGGATCTAAGTAAAATGATAGTTGACTATTATTTATATTTGAGAATTTGTGTTGTGCCTTACTATGATCCTCTAATAATAGAGGACAAATAAATCTAAATTTGTTTCTCATGTCCCATGTTCGATGCTTCTTCTTGTGTAACTAACCACTTTTGATGTGGGTTATGAACTCTAATGCTAGTATGCTATTACACTGCCATTTATTATAGAGTAGATATAATAATTATCTCTGAATATACTGTAAGGGTCTCTAAGCATGAGTAAAGCAGTATTACATAACGTAGATCTGAACTCAAAATTTATGATGTTTTCCACTCTGGAGAAAGAGGGGAACTTAATAGACTCGTAACACACCCCATTAGAAGAGATCCATTGGATGGTTTTTGTTGGGGTTTGACTCTCCTAGTGTAGTGCTAAGCTAGGCTTCTAGGTGCTAGGATATTTTCTCTTGTTGGTGGTTCTAGACCCGCTGAATGCTCTAGATAATTGTCTGTCAAATTTTGGTTGAAGGAGCTATGCTTGGGCTATCAAGTCTTATGCAAATTTTGTCCTATTTTGTGGTGATAACATGAACTTTTATCAGTACAGAAGTATGGTCTATAAATTCTTAGAGTCTCTAGTGCCTCTAAGATTTACACCGTTGGGTGACTAATTCGTTGAAGTCCCTAATGTTTGGTGACATTGAGCTATACCTATGTGAGTTATGTTTGGGTTTTCCTTCCTCATCTTCATTTCACTTTTGTGAGTTGGTTTGCCCGAGGCCATTGGAAATTCCCTTTGCTAGTTCCTAAAATTGGATGGATCTAGTACAATTTTGGGCTATTCTATGTTTGTATTCTAGTTCAAATAGAGATCTCTCCACTTCAATCATGGTTGATGAGAGGCCACGGGTGAAGCATTGAATATGAGGGTTTTCCATTTTGTTGTAGAGATTGCATCTCTATAGGATACATGCCTAATGATTGCCATTTTGTGTCAGATAGGTGTTGTCACTTGATGGAGGGCCATGGAAAATGACCATTTGCAATTAGAGCTTCTGATTCTGTTTTAGATTTTCCTTTTGAGGACTTGTTTTATAATGAAGAGAAATTTTTTTTTGATTATATTGATGCTTCTCATGCTGTTGGTCTGAGCTAGACTTCTATCGCTTCCATTCTTGTTACAATTTTGGATGTTAGACCATATTTCAGGTGCGATGCCCACTAGCCTTGTGGCCTATGTTGTTGAAGTTACTGTTCCCACTTCTATTTTGAACAAAATTCTATTGATAATGCTGACTCTTAAATAATCACTCTTGGGCCTTGTTGACAGGTTGTAGTGGGGTTTCCTTTGTTGCAATCCTAACAATAGCGTTGCTTAGACTTTTGTCCAAGTGCATAGGAAAAGGTTTATTTTGTTGTGTTGTTGATGCCCTATGTTTATGCTTTCATCCCTTATTTGTGTAAAGGTTAACAACCCCTTGTTTTGGCTGTTATAGAAAAACAACATATTAATATCATCCTTTCAGATTGAACAATACTAGACGAGTAATGATACTATCTTGAAAAATACAAGAAGCCAAGACTACAATATACACTCGTTTGATGAAGCAAATAAAATACTTCCAACAATAATTAGTCAGAACTATCAAAGTGAATTTTTAGGATTGTATAAACACAATTGGAAAATGGATCAAGAAGATTTCATGTCTTTCTCATGGGTGGCAACTTTGGTTATTATGTGTAAAATTGACCTCATTCTTTTAACAATTATTTTCATGTTATCCGTAGAATTATTTTTTATCATTTAAGTTTCTTGTTCTTGCAAGATGAACTATGAGATGCAGTGTTACTGGTGTTTGCAAATAAGTAGGATATTCCCAATGCAATGAATGTTGCAGAGATCATGATAAACTTGGGATGCATTCTCTTAGGTAGCGACACTTGTGAGTATTACATTCTTTATAATTTTCAGTATTAAAAATTCTAGATACTAATCATCTATTATGCTGCACTATTTCTACTTTGCATATAGTTTATCATCACTCTAGTAAATGAGAAAAAAATTGGAATGTTTAGTGTTGCTTGTGAAACAACTTGTATCATGTCCTAAGGTATATACAAAGCATATGTGATTGTTTGTTAGAAATAAATCCTTTTATTTTAGTTCTTATGGCTTTTGTTTTATTTTGCAGGTTTGAAAGATTACAATCAAATAGGGTTCAAGAATTTTGTATTACAAAAACGTCTTATTTCTTTATTGATACAGATAGATTGAGGAGGCAAAAATTCAGTTTTGATGCATACTCATATGTAGGATGCAAACTTATTTTGATGTGACATTATGTTTGTTCTCTTTCACATTTTACTATCAATTTTCTATCCAATTTAATGACCCAAAACTACTGAGAAAAATTGTGAAGGTACTGATCATGCCATTTCTGTAGTGCTTATTGAGAGTAAGCTAGTTTATATCAGCATTAGCTATAATCTCCCTTGCATTCCACACCATACATTTTATGATGAGCCTATTCCATTATGGCTCACTCCCAAGTGGGCTTTTTTCTTCCTTTTAGGTAAATTAGTTTCTTCTACATGGACTTTTTGTTTTGATTCTACTTTTTTTAGCATCATTATTTAGAATCTCACTCTTTGATTCATCATCAGAATGTAAGAACATAAAAATATGTAAACTGTATTTTTGTAGTTGCAGATTGCAAGTTTTTTCTCATATTACATATTTTGTATGCTTAGACAATGGATCATAGTATGATCTAAATCATTGATATTAAAAAATACAAAATACATACACAATCAAAATCGAAAAGCCATACATAATATTCAAATAGACTGTGGAAATTTGATTAGTTTGGAATTAGTTTTAATTTTTGTACTTGTACAATGTCATACATGTCTAAGTATTAAATGTGTGAGTTATTCATGTTGTGGATCTCGGCCTCTTGTTTCCGACTAAAAATTTTCTTTTGAGGGGTGATCAAGATTTTTTAGTCTTTGGCCTCTTGTCTTCTTTGTATTTTCAAGATCTTAATGTCCGTAGGTTTACTTTGGTTTGGTTGATCAAAATTTTCATTTGTAGAATCAATGAAACATGTTTGAGGGTTTTTTCATTCATATTATTTTAAATGTTGTCAGATTAGTTTTCTCATTATACTATATTCAACTCTTCCTTAGTTGATCTAGTGTATATCTTTTAGCATGCATGGTTCACCACACACACTATTTCCAATACTTTGTTTGATAGTAGTAAGGTTTAAATTATCATTCAAGACATTGGGTTGATGTGTAAACTTTATTCCCTTTTCATTGTTTCTTAATGTGTGTGTACCCTTTGCAAAATGAATTTAGAAGTGTGCTTTTTGTTTTGTTTCACCATGACATGTTCTTATAGTTTTCCAATGTTTGAAAGTTCTTGGTGGGTCACAAAATCCATTAATTAAATTGAAAGCAAGGTTTGTATGTCATGAAACTCTTGCATTGCTCATTGCATTTGAAGCCACTTGTAACTTTTTTTTTTAATAGTTTTTTTGGCTAGCATGAACTATAGGCTAAGCAATCCAAGAAGTTTGGAAGTAGCTGTGGAAACAACTATAGAGTTCCTAAATGCAACAGTTAAGCAAGTGTTGGTTAGGGGTCCAAAGTTGAGGGTTGTTAAGGAAAAAGATGCATTTACGAAATTGAAAAATGCTTCAGGTTATGTTGTGGCCACAATGCCATCGACTAAGGATAAAGTTTCAGAGACTCTTCCACATTTCATAAGAACTTACTGGGGTGTAGTCGATACTGCATTCTGTGCTGAAATAGTTGAGTCTGTAGATTCTTACTTATTTGCAAGCCCCATTTTTAATGAATATAGCTCAATGGGATATTCATTACTCTTGAAGAAGGAGAAAGCTATAATTGTGTAGCCTAATCTGGTAACTATCACAAATGGACCTACTTTTGGGTGTATATTAATGAAAGACTTCTTAGAAGCCATCACAAAGAAGTTGAAGCACAATACAATGGCCTTCAATAATTATTAACATATATTTGTGCCTCACGGTGTTCCCTTGAAAGGTGCTCCAAATGAGGCTCTTAGATTCAAATTGTTATTCAA
The DNA here is from genome assembly GCA_028749045.1 of Cupressus sempervirens. Lineage (NCBI taxonomy): Eukaryota > Viridiplantae > Streptophyta > Pinopsida > Cupressales > Cupressaceae > Cupressus > Cupressus sempervirens. Next base: position 820,335,229 of record CM053789.1, on the reverse strand, counting down.
ACACATCTAGGTAAAATTATTGAGAATCACTACATATCATAAAATGACTTATGGTTCAGTCGGTACTTCAATCCTTGGTTTTTTTGTTGCTCCCATAGATTAATGAGTAAACACTTCTTATTTGTAGGCCATGCTATCAAATGAGACAGTTGTCATTGCAAAAAATGGTGACTCTTGGTTCAACTTCCAGAAGCTTAAACTCCCAGAGAAATGCAGGTAATGCAAAATCTCTTGCAAAAGTTTATATAATTAAATTTCTGACTCATTTATTTTGATGATGGATCATAGTGTATGATTTAAAATGTTGATCTAACCAAGAAACTATTGAAAAAAAAAATTTCAACAACAAAGTTCATAAAATTATAATACATGATTTGTCTAACTGACTAGCTTGTTACCTGTAAGTCACAAATTTGCGCTGAAATAGTTCCTACAATTTATTGCAATTATTTATTCCCCTATTTGGAATTGGTTATCAGGTTTAGTTTGAAGAATCAGTAATTTGTGACATTATTTTTCTCAAGGCTTGTGCCAATGTTGAATGATTCATTCTAATGTTGATTTTGTAGGTATGGGTTTCAGATGCAGTATGGATCAATTGGTTGGTCTGTTGGAGCTACACTGGGATATGCTCAAGCATTGTACAGGATGAGTTTAAGGCCCAATCCCATCACCTTGAGAGGATCGTAAGGCTTGTATTCCATTTTCATTGATATTCCCCAAAACCATTTGTATCTCTACTAGCATACTTCCTTCATTGCAATAGTCTTTGAATATCTATTCTTGCTATTACAATCAATGCTAGCAAAGCTTTAACACACAAATCCACTCAGAGTTTCAAAAGAGAACTAAGGTTAGATTGAAGGATGTGGAATTTCATTCTCTCTCTAGACCATGTGGCAACAATTTTAGCAATTTTGCAGTACCACCTAGAATACTTAAATGATGCCCTAATTCTTTGTCATTGCTTATTCCACAAAGTGCCCGTAATATAGAACTTTGTATAACATAGTGCCCCTCATAACCAGTCTATGTTGTACTACTATTAACTAAATACATAATTCCTCCCTACTACCCTCAACCCTTAAGCATACTTGGATTTCTCAATGGTTTCATAGTACTTGCACTTAAATCAGTTTTATTAAGTGTCTATTGACTGCACATCTTTTCTTGTGTTTTTCTACAAACACAATATTTTAGAATAATTTCTAAATCCATTTGCAATCCCTGAATGATACATGATGTCCAAGTTTCAGCTATTTAATTGCAATTATTGAGTTTCTAAAGGATCCATGTAATTCATCATTTTATGAAAGATTCAATTAGTTTAGTAAATCTTTCTTTCTAGTTGCAAAAAAATGCAATAACTATATGCAAGAATAATGAACTGAAAAGTGATCCAAACTAAACTGAATCAAATATCAACACACCTAACAAGAAAAATGACACACATTAGCGCTAAATTTTTCATCCAGTAAAACAATAAAATAAACACAATTGCTATTAAAATCTTGTACTACCTTTTTATGTTTATCGCTTACCTATTTGCAACTCCACAATCGATATTGGCAGTCTCTTGCCCTCACCGTGCAATTGAATTACTTTAGTTTTATTGGTGCAACTGAACTACAAGTGCCTTTTGTATTGTTGACAAATCGTAAGCTTTCAACTTTTGTGAAGCCATTACGGATGCAAATGAACAACTGGTGAGGTGTCAATTTTAAGGCAATTTTTTGTTTCTATAATGTACAGTTCAATTGCTAGAAATATTTCATCTAGATTGTTAATTGATAGATTGTTAACTTTTCATGTCATTTTCTACTTTGGTTGGGTAGTTCTCCTTGCATTTGTAAATCGTAAATCTTGCTGCAATCTTTAGCCTAATGACAGTTTGGTATTACATCCAAGGCGATAACATAGTTGACTTAAAACTTTGCATTAAAGAAAACATCAAAGGATAATATTTGAATTGTGGATATTTGTAAATTATGTGGTTTTAGACATAGTTATAGTTATATATGCGCTCTTATGATGATGTGATTAGGACTGTAAGTTTTTTTTGTCACGTTTATCTATTTGAAAAATAGATGAAATTATTGGCTTTCATTCCTGATAAATAATTCTTTCCTAATTCTATTCTTCCCTGTAGGAACCAAAATTTAGAGGTGCTATGCCAATTATTGCAAATGCTTTGCTCTCATAGGAGCCTTTTAAACTGCACAAAATTTGAGTTGTAAAGCATAATTGCTTGGTGGAGACTTAGGATATCGTGCACATTTCTTCCTCCTTCCCATTGTTTTGTATGAAATAAATCATGTGACAAATGAAACAATGGTGTGGAGGTAGAAATGTGCACGATACCCTGACTCTCATGCACTGAGAAATTATGCTTTAGAATCAAGTTTTGTGCAGTTTAGAAGGCTCCTATGAGAGAAAAGCTTTTACAATAAATGGGATAGCTAATCAAAATTTCTACATATCTTCGTCTCAATTTCGACACAAATGCAATATTTTGGTCAAAATTTTGACGCAAAATTGGTCCACTTTGGCATTGCGTATATGCCACCGGAGGAGAAATTTGGATTCGTCGCAATTTGACGCACCACTATGAAGGTTTACGTCGAAATTTTGATGAGCACCACTAGAAAATGAGTTAATATCACTTCAGCTTGGACCAGGGAAAGCGATGAAATTCGTGTCGGTAAGTTGACCAATATGTTGTCAAAATTTTGACGTGGAATGTATGTGGCAAAAAATTGACCAAAAAAGACCAACAACAAGCTTGGTTGCCTTATCGACCTACTCTTGTCAAAATTTTGACCTTTTTGCGTTAAAATTCAAGCCTAAATTTACTAGTGGAAGGGAGCTCAATTTCGATGGGTAAGACAAACGTAGAACCATAAACAAGGGCAAATGGAGTGGCTCTTATGTTGGTATGGATGGAGGTATGGTAGGCCCAAAGGGCAGGAACAAGATGGAGGTGCCAATCATGGCCAACTGCATCAACGATTTTCTTTAGGCTTTTCAAAACGGTTTTATTAGTAGCTTTAGCTTGGCCATTTCCTTAGGGGTAGTATTTGGTGGAAAAATGTTGGGTGATTCTGAATTTCCTACACAATGTGGCAACTTCCTAATTTTTGAAAGGGGTTCCATTATCAGTCATAATATCTTGAGGTATACCAAAATGATAAATAATGTAGTTCAAGATGAACTCCAAAATTTGTTTTTCAGTGGTGTAGGTTAATGGAATAGCCTCAACCCACTTTGTGAAGTATTCAGTGGTGACAATAATATACTTGTGGCCATTTGAGGAATTTGGGTATACTTGACCAACAAGATCGAATCCCTAGCAGGAAAAGGGCCATGGAGTGATGGTGGGTTGGAGGTCTTGGGTGGGAGTGTGTATCAAATCACCATGCTACTAACAAGGGACACATCTCTTTACAAAATGATAGGCATCTACTTCCATAGTAGGCCAATAGTAACCCATTCTAAGAAGCTTTTTTACTAACGTAAGGCCACTAGAATGGGCACCACAAATCCCTTGGTGGACCTCTTCTAACATCATTATGTCTTCATCTAAATTGACACATTGAAGGAGGGTTCCATCAAAATGTTTTCGAAAAAGTGTGTCACCTAGGATGGTATATCGGGCATTGCAATGAATGAATGTTTTTCTCTAATTTGGGGTGAGGGTTATGGGAATGGTTTTGTGATGTAAATAGGAAAAAATGTCGGCGTACCATGGAGACTCAGGACCAATAATCTCACACACCAAATCTAAATCGGTTTGCTCATAAGTAGGAATAAAAATATTCTCAACAAGAAACTCACATTTAGGCCTATATTCTGGCATGGAAATCATGGAGGAAATAGTAGCCATAGCATCTACTACTTTGTTATTAGCCCTTGGGATCTGCTGAAAAACTAGCTCTGTGAAGTGTTGTTTAAGATCCTTGACTATCCTACGGTATGGCAACAATTTCTCATCCTTAGTGTCGTATTCATCTGTAACTTGTTTAATGAAAAATTGTAAGTCTCCAAAGACAAGAAGGCTTTTGATATTCCATCTAATAGCTTGATGCAACCCTGTGACTAAGCCTTCATACTCACCTATATTGTTTGTGCAAGGGAATGATATCTTCTAAGACTTAGGAATGAGATCTCCTTGTGGTGTAATAAATAAAATTCCTACCCTCAATCCCTTTTGTGTGAATGAACCATCAAAAAATAGTTTCCATGGTGTAGTGGAGGTAACAGTCATAATGGTGTCATCTAGAAAATTTGCTACTATGGGATGGTCTCCTAGAAGAGGAGCTTCATCAAGTTGGTCTGCAATTACTTGTCCCTCAATGGCCTTACATTCTTTATAAACAATGTTGAACTCACTCAAAATCAAGACCCATTTTGCGACTCGACTAGTAAGGGAGGCTTTTGATAGCAAATATTTGAGTGGATCTATCTTGGCAATGAGATGTGTAGTATGATTAAGCATGTAATGGTGTAGCTTCTGCATGCAAAAGACTATTGCCAAACAAGCTCTCTCAATAGTAGTGTAGTTCAACTCATAACCAACTAATTTTTGACTAAGATAGTATATAGCTTGCTCATTACCATTGTCATCTAATTGTGCCAAAAGAGTACCTAAGACAACCAAAGTGTCTGAAATGTATAGGATCAATGGTTGACCTACAATTGGAGGGACTAGAACTGAAGGATTAGCCAAGTATGCCTTAATTTTTTCAAATGCTTCCTGACATAGACAATCCAACTAAAACTTAGTGTCCTTGCAAAGTAAATGTTGAAGAGGATGAACCTTATCTACTAATTGAGCCACAAATCATCTGATGGACTGTAAATTTCCTTGAAAACTGTAGAGTTGTTTCAATGTGGTAGGTGGAGGCATTTCCATGATGGCTTTGACTTTAGCTAGATCTACCTCAATACCTCTTCTTGACACAATGTAGCCTAAAAAATTGTCTGATTTGACCCTAAACACACATTTCTTAGGATTTAGGTACACTTTATATTTCTCCAATCTTTCAAAAATGGTGGTGAGTACATCAATGTGGGACTCACGTGTCTTTGATTTTCCTAGGATGTCATCAACATAGTCCTACATTATGACATGTAGAAGATCATGGAATATTGTGGTCATTGCACATTGATAAGTGGAACTAGCATTTTTCAAGATAAAAGGCATGACTTGATAACAAAAGGTTCCCCAAGGGGTGGTAAATGTTCTTTTATGTTGATCTTCTTCTACAATTTTAATTTGATTATAACCAAAGAAGCCATCCATCAAAGACAACATCTCATGCCCAGCAGTCAAATCCACTATGATGTCTATGTTAGGAAGTGAAAAATCATCCTTAGGACATGTAAGGTTTAAATCTCAAAAATTTGAACACACACAGATGCCCCTAGATGCTTTCCCTATAGGAACAATGAACTTTGCCTCTAATATTTTCTGCAACTCTACTTTGACTAAAAGTGCTACCTTAGGATGCATTTTGCACAACTTTTGCTTCATTGGTTTAATCCTGGGATCTACTGTCAAGTGATGCACAACTAAATCTGTCTAAAACAAGCATATCTCTATATGACCATGCAAAACTGATTTTACCCTTTCTCAAGAATTCAGTCATTGCCTTTTGTTCTTTAGGACTTAGGGTGGCTGCAATGTAGGTGATTTGTGGATTATCCTCTGTACCCAAGCTAACTGGAATTGTGTCCTCATTCAAAATGGATGAATTTTTTGGTGGTAAAGATCTAAATGGAAATTCAATCTCTCCCTCTTCTAGCACCTCAAGGAGTTTTTCACCAGAAGATGCATCCTTTATTTTATCTTTTTCCTCATCCAAAAGTGCCCTAGAAGAGTTTTCACTAGAGGATGTTTCTTTTATTCTTCCATTTTTATTTTCTTTTTCACTTTTGTGACTAAGAGAGTTGACTTGGTTACCAAATTAGGCTTCCTCATTGTATTGGATCTCATGTTTGTAATCTTGGAGATTCTTAAGGCCAAAGAGTGCCATCATTGCCTCATCAGACTTACAGATATTGAAAGCTGGTGGTGTGTCCTGAAGTTCCCAGTCTATCATGTCAGGGTTGGTGAGAGGTAGGTTGGTGGATGAAAGGTCAGCTATGCTAATGGAATGGACATGGGTATATAGGTCATCTTCAATGTATTTGAAGGGTATTTTGAAGAATTTCTCCTCGTCAGTCTTAGAATCAGATTCAACCATACAATAGTTGTTAGCAAAGGATACCTTGGGTTTAATGGATCCCAAACCACATCCTTTAGGATAGCTATTAGCTTCTAGGGGTTGTCTAATTCCATCTTCTTTAGGCCCAAGGCTGGTACCATGATATCCCATGTTTTTGATAATGGGAGGGGCCTTAACATACTTATCCTTGGGGAACTAGACAGGTTCATCTTTTCCATCATAGTATAGCCAATCCAAGATATTAGATTCCATGTGCTCATGACTAAGTGAACCCCAATGTTAAAATGTGGTCTTGTTAATATGAATGGTTTCCTTGTTTGTAGGAGGTGGTAATTGTGAAGGTTTTCCAAAGGAATGAGGCGAGAGTGGTAGCTGTCCAACACACAAGGCATTTTCAAACTTATACTCTTCCATTCCTAAATCAGTAAAAGTAACCTTCTTCCCTATAGTATTGACCTTAGTATCTTCCACCTTTTCTTTTCCTTTATAGGAATTGGAATCATTATTGACTAACTCTAGCATTTTTGTGGAAGGTGATTCTATTTCTGTGAGAGGCTTAGGTATACATTTAGCAAACTCAGTGATTGGGACAAAAATTTGCTAGTACACCTTCCAATATTTTACAAAAGGAGAAAGGCATGGGATCTCTTGGAATTGTGACCTCTCTCCCTTGGTGGGGGAATTCCAAGCATTGATGATAGGTAGATGGGACAACCTTTAGTGTATGTATCCAAGGTTGACCAAGAAAAATGTTATATGGAAAATCCAAGTCTAGAACATGGCATTCAATATTTATGATGGCTGATCCAACCTTTAGTGGTAACATGATAACCCCTTTTGATTCTCTTTCCCTTTCATCATATGCTTTGATTGTTATCCTCTTATTGACATCTAAGAGGTCCTCTGGAAGTCCCAAGAAATGAATCATCTTCAATGTACATCGGTTCAAACCAGATCCATTATCTATAAGGACTCTCTTAATCTTATGCCATTGTATAAGGACTTCAATGTGGAGCAACAAATTATGGTGGGGATTAAGAGCTTGGAAATCTTTATCTATGAAGACAAGGTGTTTTTGCGCGGCCAGGTTTCCAATCATGGTGGTGAATTGGGAGGAATTAATGTTTTTAGGAACATGAGACTCTGAAAGAGCCTTCTCCAAAATTTCTTTGTGGATGGGTGTGGTTAGGAGCTCAAGAATGGATATTTGTGCACAATTCTTACCTAACTAGGACAACACATCATAGCGAGAAGTGGGTCTTTGTGAAGTGGATGGTGCAGCAGGTGCATGTGGAACTGATGGATTAGTGTGATTGAGAGTCAGAACTTTCAATGTAAGTCTTCCTCATCAAGTGGTTGCATCACAATTGGCTGCTTGTAGGACAAGGGTATTCACATGAGTGTCTACCTCTTCAATGTGACCACACACAGAATCAAATCCACATATATCATTGGTTTCTATTTTACCACACAAATCCTTCTCCCCTTTGTTGGCCGTGGAATGTACCAAGTTTCAAAGTTCCTATAATTGTTGTGCTAAATCTTGGTTTGGTTGCACTTGTGACTATTGAGAATTTTCAATCCCACCTCCCAAGCTATAGGGAGCTTCAAACATATTATAGGGTGGTGGGAGTGCTCCACTTTGGCCAATGTATTGGTATGCAGTCGTTGGAATTGGCAAAGATGTTTTTACCATACTTGTTGGAATTTGTGAATAAGAAAAATACATTGATTGTGTTGGAATTTCCATCTATCGAGTAGAAATTTTCCCAATGTTTAAGCATTCCATAGTTGGACCTGTTAAGGTGGACTGCGAAATACTAGCAGGCATAGTAGTGTTGGGTATGACACTAATGATTTGTAGGATATGTTCCACACTTAATTGGAATGTTGGTTGTGTGGTGCCACTTGATGTAGATGTAGCACTAGTTGTCACTATTGGTCCTTGGCTAGATGCTTGGGTTGTATTTGGCAACACGGGAGCACCACCCTTTGTAATCTATCTAAAAAAGGTGGCCTCATCAAAGCTTGTAGGGACATTAACACCATCTTTAACCAAGTTTAAGAAAATCTCAATTTTGTTTATCGTAATAGAATTTTCCATCATTTCGACATTGTATGGATCTGCAAGGAATGTTCGAACATCATTAGGGATATTGTTGTTGTCAATAGGATTTTCCTCTTGGTATACTTCCTCATCATCATTTCCCAAAGTTTTGTTGCAAAAAGGATCTTTTGGTTCTTGTGTGGATGTTAAGCTTGGCATGCCAAAGTTTGAACTAGAGGGAAATCCTCCCACTAATGATGTTATGTGTGGAGGAAAAGGATTCTCCATCTCTTTTTTCCTTAATGAGTCCAATAAGTGAGACATGGGATTAAATGTAAATCTACTAGATCGTGTATGTACCATGCAATAATGACCAAAACAATGGATGGAAGACTATGGAAGAAAGAGGGGAATGTGGGAGAGAACTATTGAAACTTATGTGATGAAGGGGGTCAACAAGCTAAATGTAAACAAAAGACCTTGGTTTAGCAAACAAAGTGTGATTAATCACTATTTGGCGATGGACTTGTGATCCCAAATAAGTGATAGGTGTTTGCTTGTGGATAAAAGGTCTACTGTTGTGATCTCAGAAGGTGTTCTTATGCCAATGTCTTTAGGTTCAAATGATCAAATTCTCTAGAGGAAATTTGCAAATGGGAGACTATAAATGTGGAAAAAGGAAAATGGTATGTGAAAAATGTAGGTGTGGTGGTCACTTATATGGTTAACTCAATCCTCACTCACTGGGAACAAAAACCTAGGGTTTACTCTTACCAATTTCAAAGTTTTTCATTGTAATCAATTCTATCGCAGCAACCTTCTTTAGCTTCTTCTTTTTGGATGTCTTTGATAGCATATCAGAATTGTTTTTCACCATGTGCTAGATTTTTCCTTTCCTTGTAGACAAATGGTTTGTACAATTTTACATTCTTATGTTTGACTTTGTCGGTCATGGTAGGAACAAAACAAGACTCAGTTTCAAGGACAAACTATGACTAGATTCAACCAATTTCCAATACTAGACCAATATAAGACTTTTGAAAATAACCATGAGTCAAGAGGACCCACCTACCATTGTTTCACTCACTGAAGTTTAGCTCACAATTTCACTTGTTTTGCACTTGTTGGTTTTGAATGTTTAAAAAATTAGGCATGCAAAACATGCCAACAATCCTAATAAGGCTACAACTAGGATATACAAGGCTTATCTAAAGGGTGTCCTCGATATACACAAGGTACATGAGGCCCAAATATGTAGATAAAAGAAAATAATGCCACACAACTAGAGGGAGATGGTAACCCAAATCTCCTCCTTCACTTCCCAAAGGTATAAAGTTCTTTGGGGCTTAGCCAAGAGTGACAAGATTTTTCTTCCAAGAGAGGTGTCTTTCGATTCACCTCCTGATTTTTATACTCTGCCAGAACACTAGAGTTGAGGTCGTGCCAAGGGGTGATGATATCCCCAAGCAGGCCTCCTAAAAAAGAAAAACAAGACCACTTATTTCTTGTGCACCCAAGATCACCTAAAGGCGCGAGGGGAGAGAATACATAAGTGGCCTTGTGGTTTAAAAGACACACGTTCTTTCCTAATGAAGCTTTAGGTTTTGTAATCTACTTGAAGACACACGTGTTTAAAGCATACAATATTTTATTAAACTTGAAATCATTGTCAACATAAATGAAAAGCACAAATTTGTTAACAAGAAAGTAAATTGAGTGTGTGCATAAAAAAAATGCTGAAAATGAAATCAAATTTCCTTTGAGGCATTCAAGAGTATGTAAATTTATTTTAAACACCAATTCCAAATGTTTGCTAGCTTAGACATTCATGTCCATTCCCTTAAGGCATTCAAGAGTGTATGAGTTCATTTTAAGCACCAATTCCAAATGTTTTCTACCCTAAACATACATTCCAATGAAAAGATGGTTCATTCCTTAAGGGCATTCAAGATTGAGTTTTCTACCTAAACATCCATTCTAATGAAATATGAGTAAATTTCTTTAAGCTATTCAAGATTGGATGGAAAGTTTTGCCTTTAGGAACTCAAGAGTGTGTTTGGAGATTACTCATTAATTTGTAGCATTCATTCAAAGGACAAATGATTATAACATGCAAATTAATTAACCTTTACTCCTAAAGTGATAAAGATCACTACTAATTTCCTTAGTGACAAAAATCACTATTGGTTTGTTTTAAGTCTTTCAAGGTCTATTTTCTACATGAAAATTCATCAGCAATCCCTACAAACCACTAGTTAGCGAATAATAATGTTTCAAAGTTTCACAACTCTGTCAAAAAGTGCAAATGACAGATCATAGGAGTAGACGACAGTACGTGCAGATGCAAAAAATATGCAGATGCTTAACTGCAGAGATGACAAAAAGAAAAAAGGTACAACTAGTAGTCAAGTACTTTTGTCATACATAGACGAAAGATGAAGATCAGAGACACTAAAATGTAGACGACAAAAGGACATCAAGCACACAACATAGACAACTTAAAAATCGTAGACGACAGAAGACTACGTGCATATGACAAATTAATTTTTGAAATTAAAAAACCCACCCCCAATGCAGATCACAGAATAACATACATAGATGCTAAAACTATTTTCTCAAATACAATGTAGAGAGGCTAATATGCGTAAACGTTGGTCTATAGAGATGATAGACTGCAGACAACACTACGTTCGACGCAGATGACAATGTGAGGTTTTTTGTGATGGACTGCAAATTCTTGATGGATTTTTGAGATGAAAACAAGGATGTGGGTCCCACCAGGCATGCCAAAATGTATGCTAGAAAATTATACCTGTTGGAAGTAAAGGTTAACAAATAAACATTAGTTGATGTGCATGCATTAAAGATTCAATAATGAAATAAAAATTAACTAACATTTGCTTGAGTTTTGCAACTTAAAGAAACCAACAACTCAAGTCCTCAAGCAACCTCAAATATCTCAACAAAGGCACCCATGAGAGACCTTGTTGGTGTGTTGGATTGGAGGGATGTTTAGTGTGCTCTCCTAAAACACAACTATGTTTGAATCTTTTGATGTGTAGGTGCAAGTGTGATTGATGAAACTATGAAACTAAGCTATATGAGATGAAGAACATGTCAAAAAATGACTATGGAGGAAGCTATGTTTGAAAGCATTCAAGGATGTGGAGATGGAATGCAATAAAGAAACTAAGCTAATGTGCAAGTTAGATTAGTATGCAAGAGAAATGAAGATCTAAATGCATGAGTAAGCTAAATCTAACAATGCAAATGCAATCTAAAATCAGCTACCAAATGTTAGTATGCAACATGAAATCATTATGAAAACTCTAAAACTCAAACTAGCATGATAACATTATGAAAGCTCAAATCTGAAACTAACATGATAAAAATGCATATGGAGGAGATGAAAATGCTTGAGACAAGGGCTCTATTTATAGGCTTGAGAGAGACCTTGGGTGAGGTGGCATCTATGTGGCATCCACATAGTGCCACAAGGAGACACGTAAGCAAGCCATGTAAGTGGTCAACATTCAAAATTTTCTCACACACGTGTGAGCAAACTTGGAGAGAGAAGTGGGGGACAAAGCTTGCAAGAGGGAGTGGCCTCACACATGTGTGAGCACACACTTAGGCTTAAGAAGGATTTAGCAAGGTGATTAAGGTAATTAAGTGGGATTAAAGGGTGGATAGGCTTATGAGGATGAAAGTGATAGGTTGTAGGTTAGGCTTTAGGTTAGGCTTAAGATTAAATTAAACAAGATTTAATTTAATCATAGGTTTAGAGGAATTAATGAGATGGAGAGATTTAAATAAATATAATTTATTTAAGAGGGGGATTTATGGAGGATCATGTATTAGATAAATTTAACACATTAAGGCTGGAGGTATTTAAATTAAATTTAAATAGCTTAAGATAGTGAACCTATTTAATTAAATAAATTTAATTAAATAGGTAGAAGAATATGAAAAATATAATTAATTAATTATAATGTCAAAGATAATATTAAATAAATTAATAGTCTTTTGGGATGATTTTAAGCATCTACAATAATATATTATTATATATTAATAGTTACGTTATTAAATTAAATAATAATAATAATATAATTTAATGTAATTTCATATATATTAATATATGTTATATATTTATAGATTAGTCATAACTCATAAATTTGTTTTTCCCTCCAATATTTTGGTGCTGGCCAATATTGGATATCCGATTTCATATCGGATATCCAATTTGAAATCGGATACCCAATATTTACTGGCATTATTTTTCCAAAATATTCTTTGTCACTATAGACCTGACAACATCACTTTTTGTGGGCCTTTTTCACAGGTTTTAGGAAAAGTCACATTTTGGGGCCCAAACAATCGAAAAAAGTTTGATAATATATCCCTAGGTGTCTGATATTGTCATCTGAATGGGGAGTAGCAGTCGTCGAAAGGCTAAACACAAAAGGAAGGTATCCAATGAAGACATTGCAGCATATAGGGAAAGAGACAAAATAGAACACCAAAGGAAAAGACAAGGTATGTTGAATGTCAGTCAAGTTGACGATGAATTAGTCAAAGTTGAAATCATAGAGTTAGATAATGAATATGTGCAGTTAGGGAATGAAAATGATAATGCCGAAATTAAAAATTTAGAGAATAAAAATTTCGAGGAGGAAATGCTACCAGGTCATAATGTAAATTGCATAATTGACCATTCTGAACATGACAATGCACAAGAACCTTACATATCTCCTTATTATAATCAATATGAAGGTTCTAAAACACCAAAATGGATAATTAAAATTGATGAAACAATTATTACTAATTTAGAAGGGAAAAAATTAGAAAGAACCATTCAATTATGTGCTTCAAGACTATATAAGATATTTTTTTGGCAATAAGATAGTGGTGGAGCAATGTCAGCTTTTTATGCACTTATTAAAGATGCCAAAGATGAGACCTATGCTTTCCAAATTGAAGATTCGTGTCAATAAAAAGTTGGAAAGAAATGCCATTATTGTGAAGAATATTTTCAGTGCTCTCAATAGAATTGGGAAAAATAGAAGGAAGAAGGATAACAAAGCTGCTCGAAGGGTTATTATAACCTTTTTGGTAAGTCATCATTTGACAAAGGGTAGATATATGAGACAAACTTGTATTGATTTGAACCTAAATCGTACTAATTTGAGAAAAGAACTTAGTTGATGAGAGAGAATTGATGATCCTCTTCAAAATGAAACATGAGTATTTGGTCAGAGACTTCCACATTTTGATAAGAAGCTAACTAATGATGTGAAGGAAGATATCACACAATTTTGGCACTCTAGCTCACGAGTATCACCTAGTGCTAAAGATGTGTAAAAGTTGAGAATTGGCATTAGAGACTGCACACCACATCCTAAACACTATTTGGAGATAAGTCAAACTATGTTGTTCAAACAATTTACAGAGAGTCATCCAAGTCTTCATTTATCACAAAGGGATTTTGAATCTTTGAAGCCATTTTATTGCGTGCCACTTAAAATTAGAAATACATGTTGTTGCTAATATCATGTTGAGTTTTCTATGCACCATGAACTATTATGCTCCATCCGTTCTACTTTGCATAGTAAAAAAATGTTGGAGAATTGTGGTGCTAGTGGGCTTCCAAAATCATCAAGAAATTTGCTAGATCAATTTTTATGTCATAGAGTTGATGATTGTTTCTTTTATAGAAATGCTTACTTAAATGAGAAGTGTTTAGAATGTGGTGGCTTATCCAAGTTTGACACATGTTTCCATGAGGGGTGCGAACAAGATTTTGGAAAGACAATAGTAAAAAAAAGGTATATGAAATGTTGAAATACACATTGAAGAGTGGGGGTGAGGGCTCTAAATGTGAATTGGTTGGAAATGAAATTAGTGTGGCTAGTTTTATTTCAGATTTCAAGGAAAATCTTTTCTAAAAGTATGCAAGACATAGTCACAGGTCTCAATGGTTGGATCAACAATTTAAAATGTGTAAGGAGGATTTTTCCATTGGCACTATTATATCAGTTGTTGATTTTTCTGAGAACTACACATTGCAACCTCAAAATGAGACACAATCTCAGTATTACAACTCCATTCAGATTGCTATTTTCATCCACATAACATATAGACATGCCCCTAATAGTGCAGAAAATAATCAGAAGATTATTAGAGAGTATCATTTTTATACAATCGATGAGAGATCTCACTCTCATGAGTTTGTGCAACATTATTTCAAGAATTATTTTGATTTCTTATAGGAGCACGCAATTGCTATGGATAGACATATCATTTGGTCAGATAATTGTATAGGTCAATTGAAGAATGCTCGCATGTTTTATTGGTTGTGTAGGATGTACATAGAGAGGGGGTGCCTCATATTTAGAGTTTTTTTGAGTTTGACCATGGGAAAGGGGAACATGATGGAGCAGGGGCATGTGTGAAGAGAGCTCTAGTTAAGGAGCAATTGCAGATTTCAGCAACCGAGCTTCTTGATGCTTGTAGCATTGTTGATTGGTGTAGTTTAGCATTATCACAGGGGGGGACTCTTGATTCAATGGTATGTAGGTTCTTTTGGTTAGATGAGGAAGTTTCCATAGGTGATAGATCAGATTGTGCTATAGTGAGATACTCATCAAAAATGCATTCATACCGAAGCTTTGATTCTAGTACATGGACCATTTTGACACGAGAACTAGTTTTCTTTTGTCCTAGTTATTTTCAGTGTGATTAGGATCACTGTGAGTTGAGTGAGTGGGTGGATGCATGGGCTCCACATTATCTTATTCCATCATCTATCATACCCTCTATCAGAAATGATGACATGGAAAGTTCACTTGAACATAACCATCTATCAGATCTTCTTCAACCAAGACATGTCTTTGCATTGGTTGCACCATAGGGGAATGATGAGAAATCTAACTATTGGTTAGCATGTTCTGTAAGAGGTAAACAAAAGCTTACACAATCAATCACAGATGATGATGGATTGACAAATCCTACTAGTTCAGTGGTTGTCACTGGAACATGGCTGTGGACATACATGCTTAGAAGGAATGAAATTATTGCATTTGAAGACTATTAGAAGCACAAAATAATTATCATATATTCTCATCTTATTATAGCAAAAAATGTAAAGTTGTTGAAGCATCAAGGAAGACCAAAAGTAAAAGAAATTTTTACTATTACTAATGCTGATCATGAAGCCCTATAGGAGACCCTAAAATAGAGAGAGGACCCTACTAGAACACTCAACTAGGTATATTTACTTCTTATGTTATTTTCTTCATAAAGATTCAGTGAACCAATGATTATCTTGTTTAATACAATAAGTTAATAATATTTTTTATGATATTGGAATGCAGGTACATCATGAAGAGTGGGGGGGGGGGGGGGGGGGGTGTTGGGGAGAATTCCTAAGATTTATGATGTATTATGATGTAAAATGTGAAGTTTTTTTGTATATGGTTTTTGTAATAATGAAAAAGATAGGTTAAATTAGTTACACATTCTAATTTGTATTAAAGTTGGTTGTTATAGTTCAAGTCAAATTTTGGGTTCTATATATTTTATAGGCTCTAATTGTGTGACAACAATCACATAAACTTATTGAAATACTTGTGTGCTTTGATACATTTATCTAATCTATTTGTATAAACTCAAAGTATTGTTGTCCATATATATCCATTGTATATTTTACTCATTATTTTATTCTAATAATGTGATCTTATATATTGTCAAAGTTAAGCCCTTGTATTTTTATCTCTTTACCTATCTATGACAAGTTCTTGCATACATGTGTTCTTCAAGGTTTCATGAATTTATATTGCTCAAATTCTATAATGGAAAAAAACAAAGCAAGCCTACAAGTCACCCAAATTCCAAATTTACAACTCTAACAAAAAAAATGGATTGGGACCCAAATTCCCTAGGGAATAGGTCAACCTGGGTCATCCTATTTTGGAATAGTTGGACCTAGGTTAACCTATTCTAGACTTAGTCAACCTAGGTTAACCTTTTCTAGACTTAGTCAACCTAGGTTAACATATCCCAAAAAGAGAAGAGAATGAATTATGATAATAAAATTGAAAAATTAATCCTTATTGGTTATTATGACTCTAGTAAAGCCTATTGGTTGTATGATCCTAAGGGGAGTGAATTAACATCTCTAAAGATATGTCAAATTAAAATAAGTGTTTCACCTTTCAACCTTTTTCCATGTTGGTTTATTAGAAGAGAGACATGGTAGTGACACATCATCATACTTACCAAAAAATGTTGAGCTAGAATTCAAAATTCCTATTGAATCTATGTACAAGAAAGGAAAGATATTAATAATCCAAATTTAGGCTTAATGTACACTCCACAATTGACAAGTATTATACAAAGGTCACACTTGTAGCAAGCTTGAAAACTAACCTACTTTACCCTAACCAGTAACATGAAAAATACTAAATAAATTCATTCATTAGTTGGCTAAAATAGTTGACTTTATTCTTAAAAGTGCCATGATTAACATGCTTAAAGGAAAATACCAAAATATGGATAAATGAACAATATTGAATTGTTTGATGCAACATCTATTGAGGAATGAAAATGGTGTGACTTAATTCACATTGTTGATTGAAAGTATCAATGTTTGGAACTAAATCAACATGTTGCATTTGATCCTCTCCATAATCATCTTCATGTTCAAGTGTTGGTTTGAATGGTGACTCCTCCCTTGATTTGAGCTGGGCAAAATACTCAATTGCATAGCCTCTTGAAAGCACAATATTTAAGCTTGATTTGCTAGTTTCTATAGTGTTTCTCCTTTTTTTTGGTTCATCGTGGTTACCATGCATTATTACAACCATGCCAACTCTTCCTCCATGGTCAAGGAGTCCCCTCCTTTTGTTAAGGTAGCTCAAAGTTCATAACAACTATCAACCTCCTGAATGCTCTTGAGAAATGGATCCATCTTGCATTCATGCATAGAATCATTAGGAAAAATGCATATACTTTGAATTTTCAGTAGCAAGGTTCTCACAAAAAACTTTTACAATACTATAAAAATAATCTTCTAAGCTTTGGTTAGCTACCATCTCATTCATATTTTTTATCTTGGCATCGAATCGTTACCACCATTAGCTCTAAATGGGTGGGTGAACCTTAGTGACACCCTTGTTCTAGCAATGGAGACAATCCATCATCCATGGCCACCCTGTACCGAGTAGTCTCCAAGGTGCTCTAAGTTCATTTTGAGGTCAATCTTCTAAGGGTCATAACTTGGAGCTCATGAGGCTTATCGATGAAACATCAAATTCTACAGGACGGTGATGCCAAGGCCTAAAATAACCTATCTCATTTTTAATAGATCACATTCTATATAGATTTGACACAGCAATCTCGCTTGATGCCAAAACTCATAGTGTGCCTCAGTTCATAGGTGCACCACAATGTAACTTTGAACTGCTGATCTTGGAATCAAATTGTCAATTCCATTAGCTTCGGATGGGTGGTTGAACTTTAGTGACACCCTTGTTCTAGCCATGGAGACCCTCCATCATCCACGAGTAGCTCGTACTGAGTAGTCTCCAAGGTGCTCTAAGTGCATTTCGAGGTTGATCTTCCGAGGGTCATAACTTGGAGCTCGTGAGGGCTATTGATGAAATGTTGAATTCTACAAGATGATGATAATGAGGCCTAAAAATCTCATTTTGAGAGATCACATTCTATTTGGATTTAGCACAGTGATCTTGCTCGATGCCAAAACTCATAGTGTGCATCAGTTCATAGGTGCACCATAGTGTAAGTTTGAAATTGCTGATCTTGGCATCGAATTGTCAGCACCATTAGCTTTAGATGGGCGGGTGAACCCTACTGACACCCTTGTTCTAGCCATGGAGACCCTCCATCATCTACAGCCACCTCGTACTGAGTAGTCTCCAAGGTGCTCTAAGTGCATTTGGAGGTCGATCTTCCAAGGGTCGTAACTTGGGGCTTGTGAGGGATATCGATCAAACATCAAATTCTATAGGACATTTATTCCAAAGAATAAAATAACCTATCTCATTTTTGAGAGATCACATTCTATTTGGATTTGACATAGCGATCTTGCTCGATGCCAAAACTCACAGCGTGCCTCAGTTCATAGGTGCACCACAGTGTAACTTTGAAACCGCTGATCTTGGGATCAAATTGTCAGTCCCATTAGCTATAGATGGGTAGGTGAATCCTGGTGACACCCTTGTTCTAGCCATGGAGACCATCCATCATCCACAGGCAGCCTGTACCGAGTAGTCTCCAAGGTGCTCTAAGTGCATTTTCAGGTCAATCTTCTGAGGGTCGTAACTCAGAGTTCGTGAGGGCTATCGATGAAATGTTGAATTCTATAGGACAGTGATGCTGAGGTCTAAAATAATCTATCTCATTTTCGAGAGATCACATTTTATTTGGATTCAACACAGCAATCTCGCTCGATGCCAAAACTTGCAGTGTGCCTCAGTTCATAGGTGCACCGCAACATAACTTTGAAATTGCTGATCTTGGCATCAAATTGTTAGTGCCATTAGCTCCATATGGGCAGGTGAACCCTCATGAAACCCTTGTTCTAGCCATGGAGACCATCGATTATCCATGGGTAGCTCATATTGAGTAGTCTCCAAGGTGCTCTAAGTGCATTTCGAGGTCAATCTTCCAAGGGTCATAACTCAAAGCACATGAGGGCTATCAATGAAACATCAAATTTGATAGGATGGTGATGCCGAGGCCTAAAATAACCTATCTCATTTTCAAGAGATCACATTTCATTTGGATTTAGCATAGCGATCTCGCTTGATCCCAAAACTCACAGTGTGCCTTAGTTCATAGGTGCACCACAACGTAACTTTGAAACCATTGATCTTGACATCAAATCATCAGTTCCATTATCTCTAGATGGGTGGGTGAACCCTAGTGACATCTTTGCTCCAACCATGAAGACCTTGCATCATCCGTGGTCAGCCTGTACCGAGTAGTCTCCAAGGTGCTCTAAGTGCATTTTGAGATTGATCTTCCAAGGGTCATAACTTGGAGCTCGTGAGGGATATCGATGAAACGTCAAATTCTATAGGATGGTGATGTTGAGGCCTAAAATAACCTATTTCATTTTCGAGAGATCACATTCTGTTTGGATTTAGCACAGTGATCTCGCTCGATGCCAAAACTCATAGTGTGCCTTAGTTCATAGGGGCACTGCAACGTAACTTTGAAACTGCTGATCTTGGCATCGAATCATTAGTGCCATTAGCTTCGAATGGGCAGGTGAACCTTAGTGAAACTCTTGTTTGAGCCACAATGGCCCTCCATCATCTGCGGCCACCCCGTACTGAGTAGTCTCCAAGGTGCTCTAAGTGCATTTCGAGGTTGATCTTCTGAGGGTCGTAACTTAGAGCTCATGAGGGATATCGATGAAATATCAAATTCTATAGGACGGTGATGCTGAGGCCTAAAATAACTTGTCTCATTTTTGAGAGATCATATTCCATTTGGATTCAGCATAGTGATCTCACTCGATGCCAAAACTTGCATTGTGCCTCAGTTCATAGGTGCACCACATCGTAACTTTGAAACCGCTGATCTTGGCATCGAATCGTTAGTTCCATTAGCTTTGGATGGGTAAGTGAACCCTAGTGACACCCTTGTTTTGGCCATGGAGACCCTCAATCATCCGTGGCCACCTCGTACCGAGGAGTCTCCAAGGTGCTCTAAGTGTGTTTCGAGGTCGATCTTTTGAGGGTCATAACTTAGAGCTCGTGAGGGATATCAATAAAACCTTACCAAGTTTGGTGAACTTATCTAATTAATAATTTAAAGTTATATCAAAAATTGTTCAAAATTGCAAAAGTTGCGAAATTGCAATTTTGCAACTTTTGCAACTTTTTCTTGCAAAGTGAAAATGAGTGCAAAGAGTCAGTTAGGTGTTTGAGCATGACCATAAAAGGTTGGAAACATGTATATAAGGTGTGAAATTATAGCATGCATTAATGAAGCCAATTTTGTTAAGTGGATCAGTATGGGTTAGGTGAACCTTGTGTACAAGGTTAACAAGTGTGTTTATGTCATGATAGCACTTCAAATTAAACATTGCATCCAAATTTGATAATAAAAGTTATTAAAATGTTATTCACAAATTATTGCATTTGAATTGAATATAACAAACATGATCAAAATTAGTGATATTCCATAAACTTGAATGATATACATTATCCACAATAAATTGAACAAAACAACATACTAAATTAATATGTATATCATTGTGCACATAAATGACAAAAATATATATCAAAATACATGTATCCATAGAAAAATTACACAAATATATATCAAAGATCATGTATCCATAGACAAAGTACACACAAAAAAAATAAAATAAAAATATATATATATATATATATACACACACACACACACACACACATATATATATATATACACACACACATATATATATATATATACATATATATATATACATATACATATATATATATATACATATATATATATATATAT
This sequence comes from Cupressus sempervirens, assembly GCA_028749045.1. Classification (NCBI taxonomy): domain Eukaryota; kingdom Viridiplantae; phylum Streptophyta; class Pinopsida; order Cupressales; family Cupressaceae; genus Cupressus; species Cupressus sempervirens. The sequence continues at coordinate 820,314,412 of CM053789.1, read as the reverse complement.
ATATATATATATATATATATATATATATATATATATATATATATATACATACATACATATACATACACACATAGATCCATATACAAAATGTGGCTGATCATGCAGTCAGAATGTGTATAGTATCAATGTTTCTGTAAACAATGTGGCATATGCCATCTCAAAATGTCTCATGACGCATCCTATGACAACTATATTATCCTAGGGTGTTGGTGGATGATCAAAATGCAACCTCTTTACTACACTAGGTGGATCAAATGCCTCCTACATAAACACAAAGGAAAACCCAAAGTTAGACTACTAAATTTATATGATTCTTTGTATCTAACATTGAATTACTCAAATGCATAATGATCTTTTTTTTAATGAATATTTATACTATTAAAATTTCATAATAAATACCTCTCTCATCGACCTCCTGCACTAGTCAGGAGTCCTCTCGTATGCCCTCGACAATGCTCATACCTCGTTGATTGTGGGCTGTGTATGTTCAAATATGTTTGTCAAATGAATCTACAACTTAAAATATAACATTATAATTCATAGCATTCTAAATTTATAACACATTTAATCATGAATTCAAACTATGACTTACTAGTGTAGGCTCCTCCTCAGGATATAGTGGCTACATCATCAAATCTACAAAACTCTCTCGTCAAACCTCGTGTGCACTAGGAGTCTTCTATGAGATACAAAATAGTAGTTGTTAATATCATGGAAATCAGTTTTGAATTTATTTATGAAGATAAGGAAAATAAAAAATAAAGGATACTTATACATACAATGGGGCTCTCGATGCGAATGGAAATGCCTGAGCGTCTATGACACAAAATTTGTATGGGCTCATTGCTAGTAGCCACACCCTATATACAATAAAGAATGCAATTAAATTTTATTACCATATATGATACAATATCAAATAGAAAAAATAATGAGAACACAACATAATGTACTCTAGACGTCTCAAGGCCAAATGAAATGGCTGAGAGCATGGCATCATCAACTTGTCTGAGCTCCTCCTTAGTCATCAGCTAAACATGAATGAAGATCACATACATGTATAAGTTAGTATGGATTAGAAATTAAAATTACTCTATTATAAAAATTAACTTTAAATCGTATATGTCATAACAAAAAATGTATACACATATTGACACAGAAGGAGTCCATGTCTCTACATTCCCCTCCTCTCTCACATTAGGGTTTGTAGCCTCTACACATGTGTTTGGTGTATCCTCATCTAATATAAAATGATAGTTAGGAAGATCACCTATGGGACCCAGAAAAATATTCTTGCACGTAATGCAAGTGTGAGGCACACAAACATGTGATGAGCTAGCCGATGATGAACTACCGCCAACATCATCAACCTATGAATGTCTCTAATGGTCTGAGAGCTAGCCTCTGCCATAATATGAGGATACTGCACTCAAGGAGGGGGGGAGATATCAGTAGGGGGGACAAAAGTGCCAGCTTTCTTCTGCTAGGAAGAGGGTCTATCTTGAGGAGCTCCGAGTCCTACACCCATGTTGAGCTTCATGCTCCAATAGTTCACTTAGAGTTTCAACACAAATTTTGCATATAATTTTCTAAGGAAATAAAATGGCACCTCTAAATTTCTATGTGAAGGGATATAAAAAACCATCCACCAACGATCCCAAAAGTTTGCATGTATGGCATTATTTGTGCACCATTTAATCGATAGTTTGGGTTTTTTTTGTCGACTAGTATACCAGTTTTTGGGTTCACAAAAGGCTAGCCAAATCTTCTTTGGTTATATTGAGGGTCACAACCTCATCATAGGTTAAGCCATCATCAAACATCTCATGCATTTTATCGTGCCAACGAAGTGCAACATTTTGTTGGTTGGTAAGGGTTTCAATGTTATCCGCTATGGTGTTTAATGTGGATAACATAGGAGCCAATGCGGGTACATTATTATATGTTCTTTGCAAACCCCTCAATTCGGTGAGATTTTCATTTATCAAATCCTTAATTCAAGGAGGATTTTAAGGGGGTAAAGGATCATTTGGTGGATGGTTTTGCGAGGGCACTAGATCATTTGGTGGGGGTTACGAGGAATATTATTCCTTGCCTCAGTGTCATCATTTTGATCAGCCATTCCTATTAATTTGCAAAACATAATTTATATTAAAGAAAACCTTAATTTTAACAATTTCTATCAAAAAAACCTAAATTCTAACAAATTCAACTACAACTAACAAATTCATGATAAAATTTATTAAATTTATATTAAAATTGATTAAAAAAAGAAAAAAAACTTACTTATATCGGATATGCGATATGGAAGCCGATATCTAAAACCCTACGCATGAGATTCACTATGATAAACAACCCGCAGGTTGCTTTTTTATTTATTTATAAAAATTGGCAAATATTGGGTATCTGATATGATATCAAATATTCGATATTTGACACATACGTAAACCTGCGAGTTGTCTTTTTTGAAACACCCCGCGAGTTGTAATTTATACTATATTATACTATTATATTATATACTATTATCTTATATCATATTATACTATTATATTATATTATACTATTATATTATAATATTATATTATATTATATTATATACTATTATCTTATATTATATTATACTCATATTAATATTTGTGAATGATTTTCGAAATATAAAAATATTAATCTTCATAAATAATATAATATATATTTATTATTTTATAATTATATAATGTAATAACTAATTTATTATTTCATATTACTTTATATATATTTCATACTATATATTTTTAATTTTTTGTTATCGAGTATTCAATATCAAATCAGATATCTGATAAGGCTCAGGGTTACTTTCCAGGTTTGGTACCTGGATAGGTGAAAAAAAGTTAGAGCAGATTTTGAAATGCTTTAGATTTTTTCAAACTCTATTTTTTTCACATCGCCACTTTTTGGCACACCATGATCCTTCACATACCCATACAAAGAATCATATAAATTTAGTAGTCTAACTTTGGGTTTTCTTTTTTTGTTTATGTAGGAGGCATCCAATCCACCTAGTGCAATGAAGAGGCTGCATTTTGATCATCCACCAGCACCCTAAGATAGTATAGTTGTCATAAGATGTGTCATGAGACATTTTGAGATGGCATATGCCACATTGTTTACAAAAACATTCATATTATACACATTCTGATGGCATGATCAGCCACATTTTGTATATATATATATATATATATTTGAGTACTTTGTCTATGGATACATGATCTTTGATATATATTTGTGTAATTTGACTATGGATAAATGTATTTTGATATATATTTTTGTCATTTATGTGCACAATGATATACATATTAATTTAGTATCTAGTATTGTTCAATTTATCATAGATCATGTGTATCGTTCATGATTATGGAATATCACTAATTTTGATCATGTTTGTTATATTCAATTCAAATAAAATAATTTGTGAATAACATTTTAACAACCTTTATTATCAAATTTGGACGCAATGTTTAATTTGAACTGTTGTCATGACATAAACACACTTGTTAACCTCCTACACAAGGTTCACGTTACCCATACTGACCCTCCTAACAAAAATATCTTCATTAATGCACGCTATCATTTCACACCTTATATAGGTGTTTCCAACCTTTTATGGTTGTGCTCAAACCCCTAATTGACTCTTTGCACTCATTTTCACTTTGCAAGAAAAAGTTGCAAAACTTGCAAAATTGCAATTTTGCAACTTTAGCAACTTTTGCAATTTTGAACAAATTTTGTTATAACTTTAAATTATTAATAAGAGAAGTTCACCAAACTTGGTAAGGGGTTATCGATAGCCATCACGAGCTCCGAGTTATGACCCTCGGAAGATCGACCTTGAAATGCACTTAGAGCACCTTGGAGACTATTCGGTACGGGTTGCTCGTGGATGATGGATGGCCTTTGTAGCTAGAACAAGCGTGTCACTAGGGTTCACCTGCCCATCTGAAGCTAATGGCACTAATGATTTGATGCCAAGATTAGTGATTTCAAAGTTACACTATGGTGCACCTATGAATTGAGGCACACTACAAGTTTTGGCACCGAGAGAGATTGATGTGTCGAATCCAAATGAAATGTGATCTCTTGAAAATGAGATAGGTTATGTTAGGCCTCAGCATCACCATCCTATAGAATTTGATGTTTCATCGATAGCCCTCATAAGCTCCTAGTTACGACCCTCGAAAGATCAACCTTGAAACACACTTAGAGCACCTTGGAGACCACTCCATATGGGGTGGTCGTGGATGATGGATGATCTTTGTAGCTAAAAGAAGGGTGTCACTAAGATGTACCCACCCATTTGGAGCTAATGGCACTATTGTCACAAAGGTTTGCACCCTTGTCTAAAGTTTTTACCTAAGGACAACCTTGTGAAACATGGAAACAACCTCCAAGTTGTGGGACTTGAACTATGAGGTTGAGTCTCCGAAGAAGGCTGACTTCCTTTACTATCACGGTGCACCTAACTACTCTTGGAGAGGAAAAGGGAGAAGGAATGCATGAAAGAAAATCTACCTACTCTAACCTAAGGGGGTGATGCACCTAAATAGAGTGTTCAACAAATCTTTGCCCATACATACACTATTGAACCATCATAACACCAAAGATATACACATCCAGACTTGCTTTAATCTAACAATCACATGCAGATCAGAAAACCCAAATGAATGACACAAGGAAAGAGAAGATTCACTCATATATCATTTATAGGCCAAAAGAGATACAACCATGCAAGATTGCAAATCACTACAATACACCAATGAGAGGCAAATAGTTCTTGCACTTTACATCAATGGTTGAAGGAGATAGGATAGAATGTCATATAGTTCAGAGGTAAAGGAAATTTATAGTGAAATTGTAGAGCAATATTAGAGAAGTCAGAGAAGAGTTGAACAACACAAAATCTACAAAAATTGCCTTTATAGCTTAGGCATAACTGAGATATTTTCTAACTAAAGTTACTCCACAACCACTACCATTAAGTCCTGATAAGGATCTGGAGAAAATTTGATATTTGTTGAAATAGGGCCCTAATAGAAATGGTGCCATTAAACCATCTTGAGTAGATAGATGGATAAACTAAGGCAGTGGAGCATTTTCTTGCTATTTACTGGGTTCAACATTCATTTGGGAGTGGTTGGCATTGATCATAAGGATCAGATCATGCAAGAAAATTTGATCTTCCTCATTTCTAGCTCATGAATCAACAAAAAATAGCAAGTCAACTGAATACTGCAACCAGAATGGGCCACGTGGGCCAATAACCTTTTATTTTTTTGCCACCTCGCAAGGTCTCCACATGGTTGACCAACTAAATGAGCCACCTTGCAACTCCCTGATCATGATGGTCTCCCAACTGCCAGCCTTCATCACCAATGCTAACTGCATTGTATCTCCTCGGGCCTGCCAGGACACGTGTCACTGAATTGCTATCTCACTATACATAAAAAGTGAGCACCTTGCCATAGCGAGATAGCGGCGATCGTTGATTGATAAAATTCCTACGATCATGGGATACAGAGAAAAACAACCTGGAATTCCTCTTGACAATTTGGCTAGTTAATCCAATAAAAATTGCCTATGTACACAGCTCCTTCCATGTCATTTGAGGTCCCACCATGTGTTTATTTACCGACTGGGCGCTATGTCACTAATGGCGAGAAGAACAAGTTTCTCGATAGTGACATAGTGACCTCTAGTGCCGTCAATTTTCCTGGTGTATATGTGTATCCCATTAGATGCCATCATGTGCCAAATTGATATCTGACAGAGCATTGCTAGGACCCATCTTCTGAAAAAGTTACCGCAAGATTACTTTCCATCAAGGCGCTATGTCGCTAATGATGAGAAACACATATTTCTTGATAGCGATATAGCAAGCTTTGGGGACTTATCAAAATTAGTGTCGGACTTCATTTTTTAGTATTGCTACAAATTTCTAATGGTCACCATCTTGCTATGGCAAACAACCTCACAACTTTTCATAGCAAGAATGCAACATCCGTAGATCCGAGCAAGATCCAACGGTGAGGAAAGTTTTAGGCTAGCGGAAATAACTTAAGGAAATAGGAAATACCATAGAGTTTTAAATGTTTTATTTTTCATATTTCTAGGGCATTTAAATAATACTAAAGATGGGAAGTGGCCGTTGGGTGGGTTTAGGTATTCAAATTCAAATTTTGGTAGGAGGAAAAAATAGGTAACATTTCTAGCGACTCAAAGGGGATGCAAGCAAGCTATGTGTGTGACCAGTGACCTTATGCATCCATTAGGCTATAGAGTCAAAAAAGATTTGGATCAGTGCACTGTGAAACCCTGACCCTTCCTATGTGGGAACAAACCCTAAAAACTTACCCTCTGTCTCTACAATTGGAACCAGAGACCAAAAAACCTTTTGCAACCTTCAAGACTTTGAAAAAAATTGGCTATCTCATGGAGAGAAACTTGTGCTTGTGCACTTCTTGGAAAGTAGGAAAACAACAAGAAGAAAACTAAGCTACCTATGTACATGAAACCTCAAGCCCTATCAAAGACATGGTTTTAGATAGATCCCATTGACTGGGATAGGTAAAATTTCACCACCAGGCTTGGTTAATTGAAAAGCATTGGCCTACTTGCAACTGGCAATCAGATAGGTACCACTCCATAGTGCATCAAAATTTGAGTGTCTCCTTAGTTTTGCCCTATCTGCATCCCATTTCAAAACTAAATCACCCTCTCTGAAAGTTTTGACCCTAGCCTTCTTGTCAAAGCTCCTTTTCACCTATTTCTGATGTGTTTCTAGGGTCTGCATGGCCTGACTTCTTTTCTCTTCCAGCTCCATTAGCTTTGCCATTCTCACTATCATGACATCATCTTCAATTAGCTCTAGCTGATGAGCTAGCTAGTTCTAGGGATGGGAATTCTAATGAAATTGGGAGCCTTGCTTCTCTGCCATATACCAACATAAATGGTGAATTTCCTATTGACCTCTTAGGTGTTATTCTGTTAGCCCACAGTGCAGTCTTCAACAGTTTTTGATAGTTTCTGTTGGAGGACTTAGCCAACCAATTACCCTGAGGATAGTAATTTGAGGATGTGCTCAAGTAGATATTATGGTCAACTTCCCATGCACAAATCTAAGCTCTTACAAAAGATTTTGCATTATCTAAAATAATGGTTGAAGGGGCACCAAACTTGGTCACAATTCCATCAAGGAACTCAAAAACTGAAGATTCTGTGGCATCCTTCAATGCAACTGCCTCTATCCATTTTGTGAAGTAATCTATAGCAGCTAAAATTCATTTATGACCAAAATTAGAAGGAGGATTGATAAGGCCTATGAAATCCAATCCTCATTGAAGACTGGTCCACTTGAATGGGATGAAGAGGAAGAGCTGCAAGCTTTTGCTTACCAGAAAAGAAGGCATATTTTTCACACTTCCTCACATACCTATGACAATCATAGAATAGGGATGGCCAGTAGTAACCAGCCCTCATGATCTTCATTGCAGTTGTCCTTGCTGAGAAGTGACCACCATCAGGACCATCATGAAGCTCTTTGATCATTCTTTCAGCTTTGTCTATGTCAATGCATCTTAATAGGGCTCCATTAAAATCTTTCTTAAAAAGGATACCATCAACTATAACATAAGGAAATGACCATAATCTATATTGTCTCCTTTTAGTTTTATCTAATCCTTGAGGGTATCCATTGCCTAATAAGAAATTCCTCATATCATCCATCTAGTTCCTTGGGTCATAATTTCTTGTCTCTTGTTGCTCTGTTAGTATCATAGCAACTTCCTCATCCGATTCCTAACATGATATCATCCATTTACACAACCCCTTCCCTCTTACTAGCTTGGTGATTTGGATGTCAACATCATATTCCATTACTTTAGCAATCCAACCAACTCTCTTCTCACTAATATCTTTGCTCAAAAGGAAATCCTTCACACTGGCATGGGGTACTAATAGATGGATTTTATTATGAGATAGGAGGTGTCTAAATTTATTTAAAGCTCTGATGACTGCAAGGGCTTGCTTCTCTACATAGCTCTATTTGTCTTCATACTCTTTAAGCCCTTCACTAAAGAAGGCTATGGGCTTCTCTTCATCTTTATCATTTGTTTGAGTCAAGACAATAGAAATACTTGACTCACCACCTAGGGTATAAAGGATGAAATCCTTTTCAAAATTTGGATTAATGAGGGTGGGGGCTAAGGCCATGGCTACCTTGATCTCTTCAAAACTTTCCTTCCCCTCCTTGGTCCATTCAAAGGCCATACTTTTCTTAAGCATAGCTGTAAGGGGTTTTACCATGGTAGCAAGATTAGGGATAAATCTTCTCACAAAATTTATCCTACCAATGAAACTTTTCAACCCTTTCTTATGTTTAGGAAGAGGGAGAGAAAGTATTGCTTTTGTTCTTTATGGATCAATGGCTAAACCATCCTCAGATACAATGTGTCCTAATAATTTTCCTTAATTTGTAGCAAAGACACACTTGCTTGGGTTAAGGGATACCCCAAAATCTCTACACCTTGAGAACACCTATCTCAAATGATCAAAATGATCGTCTACACTCTTTGAATACATAGTGATATCATCAAGGTAAACTAATAAAAACTTTTCAATCACATTTTTTAAGGCCATCTCCATTGCCTTCTGAAATGTAGCACCTGCATTGGGTAGCCCAAATGGCATCTTACAATAAGCATAGGTACCCCATTTGGTGGTAAATGCAGTCTTTTACCTATCATACTCTTTGATCAGTACTTGATTGTAGCCAAAAAATCCATCAAGAAATGAAAACCTCTTTGAACCACTGACCTTGGACAAAATATGCTCCATGGAAGGGAAAGGATGGTGATCTTTAAGCGAAGCTTGGTTAAGGTCCCTAAAGTCCACACAAAATCTAATTTATCCATTCTTCTTCCTAATAGGGACAAGGTTTGCTACCCATGATGAGTTCTTGATGGGGAAAATTATATTGGCCTCAATCAGTTTGGATAACTCTTTTCTCATTAAGGGTTCAATTTTGGAATTCATTGGCCTCTATTTTTTTCTTACTCATTTGAAATTATCAATTAAATCTATGTTATGCTGAAATAACCTTGGGTCAAAACTCTTTAAATCATCATATGTCAAAGCAAATATATCATTAAATTCTTGACATAGATGAATAAAACTTTCTTGCTCAATCTTAGAACATACCATCCCCATGTTTAAGGATTTTCCATCAGCAACCATGACTAGGGTGTGATCATCTTCATCAGTAGCTAAGTTCATGACTCTGCCTCTTGCTTGGTCATCAGGATTAAAAACACTCTCTAAGGTAATGATACCCTTAGGTAATTTTTTGGAACTGAGATTAATGATTTGATCACCATACTGATCTTGCAGTCTCAACTGGTTTCTACCTGAAAACTCTGCTTTATTCTACAAGAAGCTTACAATTTCTTCATCAGATTCAAACACTTGCCAATGGATGTTGTTGTTAGGGATGGCAGGCCTTACTACCATTTTGATTTGTTGCTTCTTCTTCTCCTCAAGATTCCATGGCACATCATGAGATGCACCTATTGCTGCAAGTCTATTAGCATGTCTATTTTCTTTTCTAGGGATGCTTTGAATATTAAATGCATTGAAACCCTCAAGAAAATATCATACCCTATGTTTATAATACTTGAGAAAACTTTTCTTGGTGATATTCTGATTTCTCACTTGATTAACCACCAATCACTATCCCCATATACACTTAAGGCTTGAAATCCTCTTTTTTGAGGAAGTAGGAGGCCCTAAATCAAGGATTCGTACTTAGCCACATTGTTAGTGCAACTGAACTAGAGCCTAAAGGAGAAGTAGTACCTTACTTGTGTAGGAGAAATCAACATCACACTAGCCCCTAATCCATTCTTATTCCTTGAGCCATCAAAGTACATGCTCCATATCCCACTTACATTTTCTTTAGTCTCCACAAGATTGCTAACTAGAGCATCCTTCTCTAATATACAATATGTATTGAGGCCTATCTCAAGGGTCTCTTGCATAGGATCAAATTGATATGCATTAGCCCATTCATCTAAGAGAAAATTAGGTATCTCTACTAGGGAAGTAGTAGGCTCATTCATTATGTCATTCTCATCCATTTCTAGGATAGTGCAATTCATGTTGATGAGATTAGGAGTGTAAGGTTTAGTATGATGGAGGGCTAGAGGCTCTGCTCTAATTGAAGCTTTGGTCCCATATCTTGTTCTAAAAGAAATATATGACCAATCAGAAGATATGTAACCACCTATTTGGGCAGTGAAGTCTCTTGATAGACAGATGAAAAAATGTGGCTTGACTTTAGCAATGGATATATCTTGAGTTACAATACAACCAAGGCATGCATGTAGGGCCATTTCCAAATTCCTAAGGATCGCTATAGTCTTGATAGTACTAGCATCCAACTATAATACATCCCTAACAATGGGCTCATATTTCATTCCCAAAGCATTAGTAACACACCTAGCCATCACTGAACTACTAGCCTCTGAATCAATCATGCAATTGTGGACTAATTTATCCCCTATAATTAGAGAGACATAAAATGGAGGGGGTCTAACCTTTTTATTTTTTTCTTCCTCCCTTGATGGTTGTACTAGGCTTGTGACACTTTCCATGCTGGGTGGCTGGTCCTTTGGTTCAATACTTCCCAATTCTTGTTGTAGCAACCTCTTTTGCATGGGTATAGTAGCAACAACATCCCACATGGAAATATTCACATTTGTCTTCTTCATTTGTTCTACCACACTAAATGGCATAGTAGGTGTCTTGGTAGAAGCCTTGGGAGCTGCAGTTATAGGAGGTTGAGATGGAATAACTTGAGGATCACTTACATCCTTTCTACCATTATTTTGCCTTTTCTGTTGAAGGGTATTTGATTGATCATTTACTACTTGTTCATGAGGTATTGCATTTGAAGTTGAGGCATGATTGGGAGGAGGGGGGGTAGCATCTTCAATAGCTCTTCTTTTGCTCCTAGTTTTGTGAGCAATGGAATCTTGGTTTACATTACAATGTTCCTCCACTTGATGATTCATAAAGGAGAAATCACCTTGTCCTTGCATATATGAGGCATCTTTGAATTGGTCCTCCTTGTATGATTTTCCTACTACAGGCTCTTGGATGGTCAAAGCCAAATAAGATTCAACCTTCTGACACATGCAATGGGCATAGGAGTAGTTACAGGAGGGACAAAAATCCTGATCTTGGGCCATGTTGTTTTGAGGAACTATGGCCCTACTTTGGTTTACATTTGAGGTTGAAGCATGGCTATTCTACCTATTCTGATCAAAAGAATTGTTCCCATAATTATGGTTTGGAGGCCTATCACTTTTTAGAGTTTGATGTTGCAATTGATGAGCCTTACTAGCTTGAGCTTGTTGTCTCTCTTAAGTCACCACCTTGTTGCTCACTTTTTGCATCACAGAGAAGCTATCCTCCAACTTCTTCTCTTGGCCTTGCAATCTCTTATCTACGTTCTCTATGTTCAGCATCATAGATTGCATCATCTCCTTGATTTCATCTATTCCATTTGAAGATGTGGAAGTTTGAGGGATTAGAGCAAGGTATTGTGATGTGGAAGTTGTGGGAAGAGGAGCCATTGCTGGTTGGTGATTTGGAACATCAGGGAAGAAGGGAATAGGAAGCCTTGGAGCTAGCTTACCTCCTTGTATTAGGATGTTTTCTAACTTTATTGCTATGTCATAAGAATTAGGCAAGGTATCTCCTCCCATAGTTTGGATTATAGTTGCAATATCACTGTTAAAAGCTCTGAGGTAATGCAAGAAGGCATTACCAGGGGTAGGCTTTATTGAAGTAGGTATTCTATCCCATGTATTTTGAAATCTATAGTTGAAATCAATCATAAATTCATGGGGGGCTCTTTTTATAGTAGGAAATTCTTCTAAAACTGACAAATGGTCACTTTTGTCATCAAAGTGTTTGCATAGTCCTGTTCCTAATCCATCCCAATCTGTTATAGAACCATGAGCCAAGCCTCTATACCATTTTAATGGTTTTCCTTTCAAGGATGAGGCTAGAAGCTTGACTACAACATCATCCTCTGTAATACCATGGGTATTACAGACATTCGCAACTTCTTGAATGTGTTCTGAGGGAGAGATAGAAGTTTCACTAGTAAATTTTGGTACACTTTTGAGTGCAGGTATTGGTATGTCATGTCTTTGAGCCAATAAAAGAGGATTTCCACCATTAAAGGTGGAAAAAGTATGGGCTCTAGGCTGTGCCATATAGACAAGTGATCTATTGATATGTGTTGATGGTAATCTAGGCTAAGATCTAATAGTAGGAGGAGTAGAGATAGATCTTGCAGGTGTACTTTTTGCTATTGTGCTACTAACTAGTGATAAAGATACTCTAGCCTTCTTCTAGGATTTGAAAATGAAAGCTCTTGGTACTAAAATTTACCTCTAAAAGATGCCCTTGTTTCAGCTTTGGGCATGAATCACTACAACTTTGGTCTAGAACTAGATGTATTTGAAGCTTAGAGTTGCCAAGTACTTGAAGAATGAAACCCTTGAAGGCTTGAACACCGAAGCCAGTACTATCTCCTCAGTATTAATCTTGAAATCTTCCTTTTGACACTAGCAGACTTGAAATTTTTTGAATAGAGTCCCACTAGGCATGCCAAAAACTGTTGTCAGAAAGGTTTGCACCTTTGTCCAAAGTTTTTACCTAAGGAAAACCTTGTGAAACATGGAAACAACCTCCAAGCTATGGGACTTGAACTATGAGGTTGAGTCTCTGAAGAAGGCCGACTTCCTTTACTATCAGGGTGCACCTAACTACTCTTGGAGAGGAAAAGGGAGAAGGAATGCATGAAAGCAAATCTACCTACTCTAACCTAAGGGGGTGATGCACCAAAATAGAGTGTTAAACCAATTTCTAGCCATACATACACTATTGAACCATAATGACACCAAAGATATACACATCCAAACTTGCTTTAATCTAACAATCACATGCAGATCAAAAAACCCAAATGAATGACACAAGGAAAGAGAAGATTCACTCATATATCATTCATAGGTCAAAAGAGATACAACCATGCAAGATTGTAGATCTCTATAATACACCAATGAGAGGCAAATAGTTCTTGCACTTTACATCAATGGCTGAAGGAGATAGGATAGAATGTCATACAGTTCAGAGGCAAAGGGAGTTTATGATGAAATTGTAGAGCAATATTAGAGAAGTCAGAGAAGAGTTGAACAACACAAAATCTACAAAAAATGCCTTTATAGCTCAGGCATAACGGAGATATTTTCTAACTGAAGTTACTCCACAACTACTGCCATTAAGTCCTGATAAGGATTTGGAGAAAATATGATATTTTGTTGAAACAGGGCCCTGATAGAAATGATGCCATTAAACCATCCTGACTAGGTAGATGGATAAACTAAGGTGGTGGAGCATTTTCCCATTGTTTACTGGGTTCAACATTCATTTGGGAGTGGTTGGCATTGATCACAAGGATCAGATCGTACAAGAAAAATTGATCTCCCTCATTTTTGGCTCACGAATCAGCAAAAAATAGCAAGTCAACCGAATACTGCAACCAGAATGGGTCACATGGGCCAATAGCCTTTTATTTTTCTACCACCTCGCAAGGTCTCCACATGGTTGACCAACTAAATGAGCCACCTTGCAACTCCCTGATCACGACGGTCTCCCAATTGCTAGCCTTCACTGCCTACACTAACCATAGTTTATCTCCCTTAGCTCGCTAGGACATGTGTCGCTGAATCATTATCTCGCTATACATAAAAAGTGAGCACCTTGCCATAGCGAGATAACGATGATCGTTGATTGATAAAAATCCTACAATCATGGGATACAGAGAAAAACAACTTGGCGTCCCTCTTGACAAGCTGGCCAGTCAATCCAATGAAAACTTTCCACATACACAACTCCTTCCACTTTGTTTGAGGTCCCACCATGTATTTATTTATCAGCTAGGCACTATGTCACTAACGACGAGAAGAAAAAGTTTCCCAATAGCGACATAGCGACCTTTGATGCTATCAATTTCCCTGGTGTATACATGTATCCCACTAGATTCCATCGTGTACCAAACTGATATCTGACAGAGCATTGCTGGGACCCATCTTTTGAGAAAGTTGTTGCAGGATTACTTTCCATCAAGGTGCTATGTCACTAACAGTGAGAAACACAAATTTCTCAATAGGGACATAGCGAGCTTCGAGGACTTATCAAAATCGACACCATACTTCATTTTTCAGTACCGCTGCAAAATTTTGATGGTCGCTATCTCGCTATGGAAAACAACCTCACAACTCTTGACAAGCTGGCCAGTCAATCCAATGAAAATTGCCCACATACACAACTCCTTCCACTTTGTTTGAGGTCCCACCATGTTTTTATTTATCAGTTGGGTGCTATGTCACTAATGACGAGAAGAACAAGTTTCCCAATAGCGACATAGTGACCTCCGATGCTGTCAATTTCCCCGGTGTATACATGTATCCCACTAGATTCCATCGTGTGCGAAACTGATATCTGACGGAGCATTGTCAGGACCCATCTTTTGAAAAAGTTGTTGTAGGATTACTTTCCATCAAGGTGCTATGTCACTAACAGCGAGAGACACAAATTTATCAATAGGGACATAGCGAGCTCCGAGGACTTATCAAAATCGGCACCATACTTCATTTTTCAGTACCGCTGCAAAATTTTGATGGTCACTATCTCGCTATGGAAAACAACCTCGCAAATTTTCATAGTGAGAACATGACATCCGTAGATCTGAGCAAGATCCAATGGCAGGGAAAGTTGTAGGCCATCGGAAATAACTTAGGGAAATAGGAAATACTATAGAGTTTTAAATGTTTTATTTTTCGTATTTCCAGGGTATTTAAATAATACTAAAGATGGGAAGTGGCCGTTGGGTGGGTTTAGGTTTTTGAATTCAAATTTTGGCGGGAGGCAAAAATAGGTAACAGGCACTAACGATTCAATGCCAAGATTAGTAGTTTCAAAGTTACACTGTGGTGCACCTATAAATTGAGGCACATTGTGAGTTTTGGCATCGAGCGAGATCGCTGTGCTAAATCCAAATGGAATGTGATCTCTTAAAAATGAGATAGGTTATTTTAGGTCTCAACATCACCTTCTTGTAGAATTTGATGTTTCATCGATAGCCCTCACGAGCTCCGAGTTATGACCCTCGAAAGGTCAACCTAGAAATGTACTTAGAGAACCTTGGAGACTACTCGGTATGGGGTGGTCATGGACGATGGAGGGTCTCCATGGCCAGAACAAGGGTGTCACTAGGGTTCACTCACTCATCCAAAGCTAATGGTGTTGACGATTCAATGCCAAGATCAACAATTTGAAAGTTATCTATAAATATATTATATATTATATATATATATAATTATTATATTATATTATTATATTATTATTATTATATTTACTATATTATTATTAAATATAATAATGTAATATATTATATATCTTATTAATATTTAATGAGTTAAATGTATAACGAGTTATATGAGTATATTATATTATATAATTATGTATAATGAGTTATGAGTTATGTATTAGATTATAATGTATTATTATCTTATATTATTATTAAATATAATAATATATGTTTTAATTATTATAATCTATAAATCTATAATATATATATTAATATATATATGAAATTATTATAGGTTATAGGATAATATATATCTAAAATGCATCGAGAGGGGTCATAGGTTAACCTATGACCCTAGGGGCCCTAGGGCCCCTAGGGATGCATTTGGTTAGTTCCAATGCATCAAGAGGGGTCATAGGTTAACCTATGACCCATCTCAATGCATTTCATGACAACCTATGTCCCTAGGGGCCCTAGGACCCCTAGGGATGCATGTGGTTAGTTCTGATGCATTTAAGAGGTGTCATAGGTTAACCTATGACCCATCTCAATTTATTTCATGACAACATATGTCCCTAGGGATGCATATGGTTGGTTCTAATGCATCAAGAGGTGTCATAGGTTAACCTATGACCCCTCTTGATGTGTTTCATGACAACCTATATCCCTAGGGGCCCTAGGACCCCTAGGGAGGCATTCGGTTGGTTCTAATGTCTATAGAGGGGTCATACGTTAACCTATGACCCCTCTCGACACATGTCATGAAAACTTATGTCCCTAGGGGGCCCTAGGATCCCTAGGGATGCATGTGGTTGGTTCTAATGTGTCGTGAGGCATCATAAGTTAACCTATGACACCTGTTGATGCATGTCATGATAACGTATGTCCTTAGGGGCCCTACAACCCCTAGGGATTCATGTGGTTGGTTCCAATGTGTTGAGAGGGGTCATAGGCTAATCCTCATGACAACATATGTCCCTAGGGGCCCTAAGACCCCTAAGGATGCATGTGGTTGGTTCTAATGCATCAAGAGGTGTCATAAGTTAACCTATGACCCCTTGATGCATTTCATGACAACCTATGTCCCTAGGGGCCCTAGGACCCCTAGGGAGTCAGGTGGTTGGTTCCAATGCATCGAGAGGGGTCATAGGTTAACCTATGACCCCTCTCAATGCATTCAATGAAAACATATGTCCCTAGGAGTCCTAGGACCCCTAGGGACACATGTGGTTGGTTGTAATGTGTTGAGAGGCATCATGAAAACTTATGTACATAGGGGCCCTAGGACCCCTAGGGACTCATGCGATTGGTTCCAATGCATTGAGAGGGGTCATAGGTTAACCTATGACCCTGATTGATGCATTTCATAACAATGTTTGTCCCTAGGGGACCTAGGACCCCTAGGGACACTTTTGGTTGGTTATAATGCATTGAGAGGCATCATAGGTTAACCTATGACCCCTCTTGAAGCATTTCATGACAATGTATGTCCCTAGGGGCCCTAGGACCCCTAGTGAGGCTTTTGGTTGTTTCCAATGCATGTAAAGGGGTCATAGGTTAACCTATGACCCCTTTCGACATATTTCATGACAACCTATGTCCCTAGGGGCCCTAGGACCCCTAGGGATGCATATGGTTGGTTCTAATGTGTCAAGAGGCTTCATAGGTTAACCTATGACCCCTCTCAATGAATTTCATCACCACTTATGTCCCTAGGGGCCCTAGGACCCCTAGGGAGGCATTTGGTTGGTTCCAATGCATGTAGAGGGGTCATAAGTTAACCTATGACCTCTCTCGATGCATTTTAATACAACCTATGTCGCTAGAGGCCCTAGGACCTCTAGGGACACATTTGGTTGCTTCTAATGTGTCGAAAGGCATCATAGGTTAACCTATGACCCCCTATCGATGCATTTCATGATAACATATGTCCCTAGGGGCCCTAGGACCCCTAGGGACTCATGTGGTTGGTTCCAATGTGTCGAAAGGGGTCATAGGTTAACTTATGACCCCTCTCGATGCATTTCATGACAACATATGTCCCTAGGGGCCCTAAGACCGCTAGGGATGCATGTGGTTGGTTCTAATGCATTGAGAGGCATCATAGATTAAGATATGACCCCTCTCGACACAATTCATGACAACCTATGTTTCCTAGGGGCCCTAGGACCCCTATGGAGGCATTTGGTTGGTTCCAATGCATGTAGAGGGGTCATAGGTTAACCTATGACCCCACTTGATGCATTTCATGACAACCTATGTCCCTAGAGGCCCTAGGATACCTAGGGACGCATTTGGGGTGATTCATTGCATCGAGAGGGGTCATAGGTTAACCTATGACCCCTCTTGATGCATTTCATGACAATGTATGTCCTTAGGGGCCTTAGGACCCCTAGGGATGCATGTGGTTGATTCTAATGCATCGAGAGGCATCATAGGTTAACCTATGACCCCTCTCGATGCATTTCATGACATTATATGTCCCTAGGGGCCCTAGGACTCCTAGAGACGCATGTGGTTGGTTCCAATGCAACAAGAGGGGTCATAAGTTGACCTATGACCCCTCTCGATGCATTTCATGACAACCTATGACCCCTAGGGATACATGTGGTTGGTTCTAATGTGTCGAGAGGTGTCATAGATTAACCTATGATTGACGTGTTTCATGGAAACCTATGTCCCTAGGGGCTTTAGAACCCCTAGGGACTCATGTGGTTGGTTCCAATGTGTCCAGAGGTGTCATAATTTAACCTATGACCCTGATTGACATAGTTCATGATAACATATTTCCCTAGGGGCCCTAAGACCCCTAGGGATGCATTTGGTTGGTTATAATATGTCAAGAGGGGTCATAGGTTAACCTATGAGCCCTCTCGATGCATTTCATGACAACGTATGTCCCTAGGGGCCCTAGGACCCCTAGGGATGCATGTGGTTGGTTCTAATGCCTTGAGAGGTATCATAGGTTAACCCCTAGGGATGCATGTGGTTGGTTCTAATGCATCAAGAGGCATCATAGGTTAACCTATGACCCCTCTTGACACATTTCATGACAACCTATGTCCCTAGGGTCCCTAAGACCCCTAGGGATGCATGTTGTTTGTTCCAATGAGTTGAGAGGGGTCATGGGTTAAATTGTGACCCCTCTCGATGCATTTCATGACAACCTATGTCCTTAGGGGTCCTAGGGCCCCTAGGGATGCATTTGGTTGGTTCTAATGCATCTCTTGATTCATTTCATGACAATGTATGTCCCTAGGAGCCCTAGGAGCCCTAGGGACCCATTGGGAATGCATCGAAAGGGGTCATAGGTTAACCTATGACCCCTTTCAATGCATTTTATGACAATATTATATTTAATAATAATATAATATTGTATATTTTAATATAATAATATATTATTAGATTATATAATAATAGTCACACAATATTACTATATATATAATAATAATAATATTTATCATATATATTACTATATTATATTTAGTTATAATTATAATAATTATATTTATAACTATATTATATTTAATAATAATAATCATACATATTACTATAATATAATAATAATTATAATCATATATAATAATAATAATATCAATGTACACACTTCCCTTGCAAATAAATTTCCCTCTAAAAAACTCTAAAGTTTCCCTCTTAAATTTATTTCCTCTCAAATTTCCCTCCAAAATTTCAATTGAAAAATCACGTCCCTGATTGGATATCTGAAATCAGATACCCTATTTAATTTTGGGTATCTGATTGGGCTTGGTATTACCAAGTCTATTTGGTCATACCAAAAAATGTGTTTGAGAAGGGTTTCACTGACACTCAGACTTCGAGCAGCCATCTGACAATGTTATTTTCATCAAAATTGAATGAAATGAAAAGAGTTTTTTTATAACACTCTCGAGACTCCATCAATATAATTTCTGTCAAATTTTGAGTTTGATAAGTATTATTAGTTAATTTTCAATGAGGATGATTGTAAAGTGTGAATTGACATATTGATTGAAAAATAGCTATAACTTTCAAACGGTATAACATTTTTTAAATCCAAAAGTTGCATCACATTCTTTCCTTTGCCTAGTATAAGAATTTTTTTTTTGGTAAAGTTTTCTATTAGTTAAGATGGTTAGACATAGGATTTTTTTTTCGAAAAAGTTTTAGTAGAAAATTCATATTTATTTATTTATTTGGAATAAAAATACCCAAAAATATGCATCACATCTCGGCATGACTCAACTTTTTATATCTATAATTATATTAAAAAAATATTATCATTTGATTTTGATTAAGGTGGTCAGACATACACCTACTTTTTATTTTTGTCGTGAAATTTTTGTAGTACTGCATTAAAATCCAAACTTTTGACCAATCAATTTTTTTTTCTCTAGATAAGCTATAGTAGTTTAGAAACTACTTTCAATTTCCTACAAATTATTTTCTTAAAAAATTTTGATATAAAGTTCAGAACCACTTTAAAATTATGTGTCAAGTTGACATAACCCTGATTTGCTGGTTTCTCACTGCAACTTAAGGCCATAGTTTGGTTGACCATGATCCTACACACACACACACACACACACACACACACACACACACACACACACACACACCTTTAGTTATATTCACATAGTTGATTACATTGAGATTAGCTATAGAACTACAAAAAGTAATCTCATGAATCATTACAAACCATCATGTAGACATTCTACTATAGAGACGTGTTTATAGACCTTTCTATAATTATTAATTTATAATTCATGCATTCATGAACTTGATATCCTAGAATAGCTTGTATATTTAGCCAAGCTGTTGAATCATAGATTGTGTATTTCATTTAGTCCAAGCATCATGAGGGCCTTGAGATGAAGGAAAACATTAATGAAGTCGAGAAACACACTTGCACCATTTTCACAATAATCATTATTTTTTCATGTGTATTTAAAATTGATAGGAAATGTTCAAATTTGTATGAAAAATAATGATAAACTCTACCCATATCTTCAAATAAATTTTATAATAATGGATTTTCTTAACTCAACATCTAATAGTATGGAATAGTTAACCAATCTACTATAAACATGTCTCTAAGTGATGCAAGAGCATCTTGGGTTCCTTTGCAATCATGTATCTTGGTAGCATGGAACTATGTTTGTTTACCCTTGGGTTTGATTTATTTGATAGTTGTTCGACATGCTTGATGGATTATTCTATCACCAAGTTGCTCAGTTTCTAATTTCATTGAGGTGGTTGATTGTTGTTTTCACCAAGTGGCTTGATGTCTTCTATTTGTGGTTTCTCTTTCTCAGTCCCTTCTATCACCGAGCTCTTCAATGTTGGTCTTTGCTTTTTGGGTTGACTATGCATGTAATTTAGGTTATCATTAAAATAATGTGATCTTTCAATGGGAAGCGTGTGGACATATTTTAGGTCATTTCTTTCTCCTATAAAAGATCTAGAAGGATCTTTGAGTTATTTTATCTAATATAAATAGGGACCCATGTTGTAGGTTTTAGATAGTTCTAAGAAGATAAAAGAGTCAGAGTTTGGATGCTAGAGATCGTGGATCTCACATGTATGAAGAAGATTATTCAATTGTTTCATCTCTTTGTAATGGTTGTAAATAGGAAGGCCTCACAGCCTAACATGTATCAAGACTTTCAATGAATAAATGAATCAAATATTCTTTGTGTTCTCTCTCTCCACTGTGTTATTGACAATTGACTAATGAAGATATGTAACTATTGTCATTTATGACAACACATGATGTACATGCTTGTAGAAAACCTTAGAAATAAAGATTGGTACCTAGAAAATTGTCTAAGTATGAAATTGGTTTACACTAGTGTATTATTTTATATGTAAAATGTTTCTAACATCATATTATGACTAGAAAAGTTATATGGAGATAGTATACATGTTGATGATGATGTGCACAACCTTGGACATCAGTATAGATAGTACAGAAAATAGATATTCATGTTTTACTAGTGAAACAAAATAACATAATTAAAGGTAAAGGAATTATTTTATTTACAAAATAATTACTTGACCAATTCGGGATGGCATCCTAGATTTTACTCTAAGTTGGAAAATTATATTGTAGTCTTAGCTAACCTAGTAGAAATTTGTGAAAAGGCACGATATTTATACAAAGGATATGTTGGGAGAAGTTGTGTGCAATTGTATTGTGATAAATGATATGCAAACTTTTTGTGAAGCGATATATGCAAAGTTTTTGAGAACCTGATTTCGTGATCAGAGATCAAGTTGAGGTCAGGGATCAGTCAAGAAAGAGGATACAACATCTATATACCTAAGAACTAATTACCTATTTCAGTAGTGAGATCTTCTTGCATCCATTTCACTACAACTCTTAATAGGGTTGGAATCTCCTAATAGGGATTCAAAGTCTCCTAACAAGGACTCTCTATACTAAATTTTCTCATTGACTCCTAACAGGGTCCATTCTCTAACAAGGAACATATATATCAGTATATTATCTAGTGGATATCATCTCCACTAGGGTTTTCCCTTGGCCAAGGTTTCCCTAGTTAACAAAATATGGTGTTATGAGTTATATTTGTGCATGGTTATTATTACTGATCAACAGTACTTGTTTACTTTCTTATCTATGGTTCAAAGTAATAAATAATATTCAGTTGATGACTAAAGTTTGTAGATTACTGATTCACCCCCCTACCCCCCCCCCCCCCCCCCCCCCCCCCAATAATTTCTATTTCTAACAATTGGTATCATAGCACAGTTACTCAAAAGAGGCTTAAATAATTAAGTAAGATCCCTATGGATATGGAACAATTGATAAAGAATCTTGAATAGGCACTTTGAAAAAAATGATCTTCTTACTAAAGAAAGAGATAAGCTGAAAGATAGATATGAAGACTCCAAAATATACATTGGATAATTGAAGGACAAGATTGAGCATCTCAAATCCAAGCCTGAATCTACTGAATCTATTGATGATGATAATAATTCAAAATTGAAGATAGAGTAGAAGATCCTAAAGCATGAATTGAAGATTATGAATCTAAAGTTGACTTTGAAGAATGATCCTAGCAAAGTTGAATCTAATTTGAAGACTAAAAATTCGGATCTTAGAGCCAATCTAGAAAATATGTCATCTGAGCTTGAAGCATTAAAAGAAGATCATGAAGAACTTTAAAAGTACAACACTATTGTGAAAGGTGAACTAACTCAAAGAAAAGTACAACTTGAAAATCTTTATTCTAGCTGAGAAAAGCTTGATGACTCAATGTCAATACAGAGACCTACCTATGATAAGACTGGTCTTGGTTATTTATTTAACATGTCTGCAAAGAAACCTAAAAGTAGATCAAATTTAAAAGGAAAAGATAAATCTAATGATAAGATTGAATCCAATAAATCTTCTGATAAACTAAAATAAGTTGGACAAGACAAGGAAGCTGAGATATTGGATGAACCAAAGCAAGTTGAATCTCCTAAGAAAACTAGGTATGAATTTAGAATTAAGTGTTTTTCATGTAATGGAATAGGTCATATGAAAAGAGATTGTAAAAATAAGTCATTTAATAATGTTACAAATTTTTTTTATCATAATTGTCATGGTATGGGTCATAAAGCAATTGATAGTAGGAAACCTAAATATGATAATGCTAGAAGGAATAGTAGAATGTCTAGAGATACTAACCCTACATATAGAAGAAGATCTAATGAGAGGACATCGAGAGAAGGAAGACCTTATGAATAAAGAAAGGAGATCATGTGTTATAAGTGTAACAACTCTGGACACATAGCCCAGAATTATCATGCATCTATTGATTAGTAGAATCCTAGAAGCAGAACCCCAGTATGTCAGTTATGCAACAACTTCAGACATGCAGCAAAGTATTGTAGAATGGATAGAAACTTTACAGATAGAAGGAACAATGGAAGAAACTTTAGAAATAGAAGGAACAATAGAAGAAACATCAGAAATGATCTAGAAGGAACCATGAAAGGAACTCATGAACTAGCAAAGATAATGAAGATCAAAGAAATATAGTTAATGAACTTTGAAAAGAACTTAATGAGACATTTATGAAGGGATTTCATATTTTTGAAGAAAAATTAGATGATGCAGAGACAAGAAAATTGAAGTCAATAGTCAAGTTTTATTCAACCAAGTTGAATTAAGCTTGTTTAGAACACTAGAATTTGAAACTTCATTTAGAGATCAAACTATAGGTAGTAAAGTTGGGAAAAGGTGTATCGAGATAAGTTTAGATTCTAGCTAAGCTCACTTGCAATTTGGAGCTTATTGGAACTTGTTACAAAGGAATTAAGAGTTGTTGTTATAATAGAGAAAGTTAATTCTATAACAGAAGATGAAAACTATGTTTTTACAAAGAATTTCATGGAGCAAAGTTCCTTGGAGCATTGTCATGATAAAAGGTGGCTATGGTAAACATTAGGTAGCATTTGAAGATTGAACAAAGATTTTGAGCAAATATTTGATTTCAAAATGTAATTGACAACTTTTTCGCATTTTCAAAGTATGCAATTAATATAAGTTTGAATTGAATGAATAAAATGGAGTACAAAGTTGAGTACCACTTCATTGTGATCACATCAGAAGCGTAGAGCACTCGGAAGCTACTTGTCAAGGCAATTTCAAACTAAAACCTATTTTGGAAACAGGTATTTTGTATTTTGATGTCAAAGGGGGAGAAGATGCATCATAAAATTGTAAGGTAAGGTATGAAATCATATTGAAAGGGGGAGCATGTGTATGATGGATTAGCTATAAAATATTTTTAATGTATTGATGTTGTATTGTTTTGGACAAGTTTTTGATACTTAGCCAAATCTCCCTATTTTGTTGCCATCAATGCCAAAGGGGGAGATTTTTGACAATTAGATAATTAAGATATGATATCACTATCATTTATGGCAACATATGATGTACATTCTTGTAGAAAACCTCAAAAATAAAGATACTTAGCTTTTGGTAACTAGAAAATTGTCTAAGTATGAAATTAGTTTATAATAGTATATTATTTTATATGTAAAATGTTTCTGACATCATATTATAACTAGTGATGTTAGATGGAGATAGTACAGATGTTGATGATGATTTGCATAAAATTAGACATCAATTCAGGCAATACAAAAAAGAGATATTCATGTTTTGCAGTGAAACAAAACAATAGATTTAAAAGTAAAGGAATTATTTTGTTTACAAAATAATTACTTGACCAATTAGGGTTGACATCCTAGATGTTTACTCTAAGTTGAAAAAGTATATTATGGTCTTAGACAACTTGGCATAAATTTGTGAAAAGGCACGATATTTATATAAAAGATATCTTGTGAGAAGTAGTGTGCAATTGCATTGTGATAAGTGATATGCAAAATTATTGTGAAGTGATATATGCAAAGTTTTTGAGAACCTGATTTTGTGATTAGAGATTGAGCTAAGGTTGGAGATCAGTCAAGAAAGAGGATAAACCATCTATATACCTAATGACTAATTACTTGTTTAGGAAGCCAGCTCTTCTTGTAATTGGAAGTGCATGTTTGGGTAGTGAGCTCTTCTTGCATCCATTGTACTACAACTCCTAATAGGTTTGGAATCTCCTAATAAGGATTCAAAGTCTCCTAACAAGGACTCTCTATACTGAATTTTCTCATTGGCTCCTAAAAGGGTCCATCCTTTAACAAGGAACATATATATCAGTATATTATCTAGTGGGTATCATTCCCACTGGCGTTTTCCCTTGGCCAAGGTTTCCCTAGTTAGCAAAATATGGTGTTATGATTTATCTTTGTGCATGGTTACTGTTACTGTTCAACACTACTTGTTTACTTTCTTATGTATGGTTCAAAGTAATAAATAATATTCAGCTAGTGACTAAAGTTTGTAGATTACTGATTCATCCCTCCCCCTCTCAGTAATTCCTATTTCTAATGTGTTTGGTCCTTTCATGTGTTTGATAGGGCTTGTGTGTGTCACTAAGAAATGGTGTCAATAAATTAGGCCACTTAAATTCAACAACAATAATAAAAGGGACATGTGAAAAACATTGTTATTTTCTCCCCTTTTAATCTACACCTATAGATATCCAAATTATTTTTAGGTTTCTTCTAAGTTGATTTGGAAATTATAGATATCCACCAAGACCAATTTAGTGTTTTGGGTCATTTCATCTTTATTGCTATAACAAACATGCAAATTTAGGAGATAAGTTCAAACCTTCTACCATAGGAGATAAGTTGTATAAACAAAATTAAGAAAATAATTAATTGTATTGTTATTAAAATTATAGTGTGCAAACCCTTATGAGACACTCACACCATATTGAATTTGTCTTCCAATAGAAATCTAAAGTGTCTACTTGAAATTCATTCTAAAAGATAATTTTGGTTCTTTGTGTAATGATTGACTTTATATAAAAGTTTGCATGGGAAAAGGTCTAAAATTGTTAAATGTTTTCAAAACACTAATTTTAGGAATAACATACATAATTGATATGTATGGGAATTTTCCTATAGTCTTTAGTGTTTTGAATCACCCAATGTAAATAGTTCCTAATCAAATAAGAATACAAAAGGATAACTCCACAATCCACTTATATTGGCCTAGGACTTTTGCTCAAAAATAATTTTAAAAAAAAAAATTCAACTATAATTGCCTTCTCTAAAATTATAAATAAGTTTTATCAATTTTAGATCTATGAAAAAAATTTAATAATCTTTAGAATGGATTATATGTTCAATATTGGAGATCCCTTACATTAATTTTTTGAATGAGAATTTCCAAATTAACTAGCCCGTGCAATCAACATTACCTTCCACCCCATGCATCTCCAATACCAAGACTCATAAAACTCCATAGAAAAGAGGAGTTCCAAATCAAGTTTTGTTCTTATAGAGTCAATGTAGATTGGGGAAAATGTACAAGTAGTCACCATAGTTAAATTTATACACCCACAGAGAGCCTGGACTCTATGTCAGATTTGGATGACTTTTTTTTGTCTCTTAAAGTAACTTAACTATTTGAAAAATATTCTTTTCTGCTTAGATGGGCAGTAACAAGGCTCCCTTTAGAATTCATTAATCATATAAGGATGAAACCAACCATTTCAAAGTGTTTACAATAACCACTCACTTAGACAACCAAAAAGTTTGTACAACTAATCTAATGCTTTTACACAAATGTCCCAATAATCATGCAAATTTTTAATAAATGCCAATAATGGTCTACTATTGGTACCAATGAACTTGTACAATTGATATAATTACTAAATTTAAAGTCATTTATGATGTTTATACATCGACCTATAGGGGTTAGAGGTCCTAGATACAAGGGTTAAGGAATAAGTGCAAAGATGCCAATTGTAGCTAAAAAGTTGTCATGACAACATTTGCAATTATTGTGAATTTTGCATGCAACTTGGTTACCTTGGATTTCCTTAAGGATAGGGAGTGGGAAATAGAACAACATGCATAGAATGATGGAGATAACATATTATGGGAGCCAAGTCTTGAATCTAGAAGAGGGGAGTGATGCATTGTATTATTTTGGGGGGTGTGTGGAATAGAATTATGGACAGTGTGACAACAACATATCAAGCTTTTGTGTGAACAATACCATCTTAAACTATTGAGTGTATGGATAAAATGATTAGATCATGTTCTAAAATGCATTAGAAGACTTTTTCATTTTATAAGTTAAGGTTCTAGATTAGATTTAGTGTCTTTAGTAATTTTTTTTAGTTTAGAGTAGTCTACTGGTCTATGTTAGGCATATTTAGGAAAAATGGCTCCCACATGAGATTCAACCATGGGAACTAAAAATAAGTGGTTGAATATTCAAGTGGGGCCTCTATAATTTTTTAAATATGAAGGAAAGAGACTAGAGGATTTGTGCTACTATTTTAAATGTCAAGCCCTACATGAGCTAGGAAGGTCTGGTTAAGGGTTTGCCAATGTTGAATCAATGATTTCATGTAAGGGATAGAAGTACTATATAGAAAATGTATAGTTATAGGAAGGGGATAGTCATACCTTGACATATCCTAGAGATTGAGGTCTTACCAATCCATTTAGGCAAGTTTTCAAAAAAAAATTGTGGTCTAGTCCTAGAAAAATAGGCTTTTTAGTCCTGTTTGACCTATATAATAGGAATCACTTGTATGGATAACTTATGAGTTCAAGACCTAAAAAATCTCTTAGATAATCCAAAAGGGTGTTCAAATATGGAGTCTATTTTTCAAGGT
This sequence comes from Cupressus sempervirens, assembly GCA_028749045.1. Classification (NCBI taxonomy): domain Eukaryota; kingdom Viridiplantae; phylum Streptophyta; class Pinopsida; order Cupressales; family Cupressaceae; genus Cupressus; species Cupressus sempervirens. The sequence continues at coordinate 820,286,683 of CM053789.1, read as the reverse complement.
GTGTGGAGAGTTTTTGAAAGAAAGAGAAATTAGTGGATTACTAGGGCTAATTGGAACTAGGCCTAATTAGGCATCTTGAGTCAAAAACTTGAAATCATTAAGGAAGAGATTTAGAGATCTTTCCAAATGGCCAAGTGAAGTGGTTAATAAGCGATTGAATCCAATGGCCCTCACTTTATTGCTTTAGCCTGAGGCAAACTCTTTAATCTTCACGATGTAGTGGGAGCCATAGATCTCCTTCCACCTAGTAAGTTGTGGGCCCAAATCATTAATTCATCCTAATTGTCCAAAAAAGCTAAGATAGAATGAACCTAGTCATGTTTCAGGCCTAAATGTTGAACGACAAAAAGTTTTGGAGAAAGTATCCAGAATAATGACACTTGACAAGAACAAATTTCCACAATTAGATAAAGTATGAAGATGCATATTATGGATTCGGTTGTGTGTCATATTGTATGAAGATTATCTTTTTATTTTCACCTTCTTTTTTCATTTAATTTTTAGATTATTAAATTTTTTATCTCATTTTTTCTTTCAACCTCCTATTGTTATCTCTTTATATATGCTTACATTTTTTAGTTATATATATATATATATATCTTTATGGTGTGGCTTTGATATACATACTTTGTTACGTATATGTGAGTATGCATTTATACGTGCATATAAACACACACACACACACACATCTTTAGATATACATATATATGTATATATATGTATGTATGTATATATATACATGTATGTATACATATATATACATATACATGTATATATATATACATATACATGTATATATATATACATATACATGTATATATATACATATACATGTATATATATACATATATATGTATGTATACATATATACATATACATATACATATATATATGTATATATGTATACATATATATATATGTGTATATGTATATATATATGTGTGTATATGTATATATATGTATATGTATATATATGTATATGTATATATATATATGTATATATATATGTATGTATATAGATATATATGTGTGTATATATATATGTATGTGTATATATATATATATGTATGTGTATATATATATATGTATGTGTGTATATATATGTATGTATGTGTGTATATATATATATGTATGTGTATATATATATATATGTATGTGTATATATATATATATGTATGTATGTGTATATATATATATATGTATGTATGTGTATATATATATATATATATATATATATATATATATATATATATATATATATATATAAGTGTATATTTATACACACATGTATATAATATGGGTATTTGTTTCTTATTCCTCGTATTGTGCATTTATTCTTTATTACTTATTTCTTGTTTATTAGTATTATGATTTCTCTCTTTCTCTCCACGTTATTGTTTTATTTCCATCACTTCTTTTAATAATTTCTCTACCTCCTTTTGTTTTGTTCCTCCTTGTTTAATTTATGGTTACTATCCTAGTGGTGCCTTCTATCCTTCTTTTCCTTTGTATTTGGGTTGACTTTTTCCTATCCCTTGGTTGAACTTGTCTCTTTGATCTTCGTGTCCATTTCCTCCTCCCACCCAGGCTCTCCCTCTTATATTCTATTGTGGTCTGCAACTTATTTTTCTCCTCCAGCTATTCATATCTTGATGATGGATCACAAAGTGTGATTCAAAACATTGATGCAAAAATATGGCACACAATCGAATCTAGAATACACATCTTCATAATGACACTTGTGTACACTTAAATCCATATTGAGCCAAAAATTAAAAGGATAAAAAAAAACTTGAAAAGTCATCCAAAGATACATCCATGGACGGTTAAGCATAACATCATATGGTCAAATCTGAAGCTTCCCAGAGTAACAATTTTCTACAAAAGGCCATGTGTCAAGAAGAGTCAACCAAGGTTTGACTAATCTTGGAAAGGGCCTAATTTAGATTAAAATATATGAGTATTGTATATCAAAATAAAGAGGAAAGATGAGAGATTATTTGTACCAGCAATAGGATGAGATTTCAAGTGAACACTTTTCATGTATAGATCAGATCTGGGATTCCTCATTCTTCTGCATATTTCTCTTCTTTCTCATTGTAGAGGGGTTGGTTCCTATCTATTGAGTAGAGCTAACAATATCCTCATTCCAGGTGTCATGGAGATGAAGAATGTAACTGATGTAATAAAGACCTACAAAGCTAAATCTATAACTCTAAAGAGGAACTGATGCTCTGTCAAAAGCATTATATTCTCCCTGCAAGATGTGAAAAGTGTCACCCCTTCTTCCTCTCTCTTTTTCTAATATTTTGGCCATAGTTGGAATTCTCTTCATAGGCTAAGGCTTTGTAATAGATGATTGATCAATCAATCCTATTTTTAGAACATGTCTATGCTCTGTATGGTAATCATGAAATGTAACTGACTAGTTCTAAAGGGCCTATAAATGTAAGTTTTTGAAAAGTAAATAACATTGGCAAAATTTCTATTGGGCAAAACCCTGTAGTTGGGACTGGCGTGTGAGACTCTACGTCCATATTTTAATTCTATCATTCATGTTAGTCTAGTTTTAGTTCTTGTATGGTGCTTGGAATGAAATGTAATGTTAATGAAAGTTGTGGGATTACAAATAAACTAAGTTTTGTCTCTTTCTCTTTAGTGGTTATAAGCTTTATTTCCCTCATTTATAATATTATCTCATTTCTTGTGTTCTATACAAGTTAGTACGTGTGTATTTTCATGGCTATGTGAGGATTTCGACATTTGGTTGATGTAAGATATTGAGTAGGAAGTAAGTAGTTGTTGAGAAATCTTAGTAATTTGGGCAATTTGGGTATTGTTTAGTTGATCATACTTTCTCTTCTTATGTAGTATGCATTGTTGGATAGTCTTCCATTGTTGCATCTTTCATTCAGTAGATTGGATAAACTAAATTTAGGTGTTAGAATAACTTAAAAGTGGCTTATGTGCATTCATAGTTGTGGAGATTATGAGTCATCATCTGAAATCAACCTAGATTGTTTGATTTGTTGGGAAATCTAGTCATACCTCTTCTATTCTTTGATTAAGAGCATACCCCTAGATATTGTTGATCTACTAAAAACAATATTCATTGCAAATTTTTGCACATAAGGGAGTTGTACCTTTCAATTCAGGGGTCCTTGAACACCTACATTGACCCATTCTATTGCTAACTAGTTTGTCTTTCACTACATTGGGCACATTAAGAGTTATGGTATAAACAAAAATCCAAGGAAGACTAATAGTTAACCAACAATTTTTGGTGACTTTGTCAGGGATTTGAATCAATGTCTAGTGCTTGGGTTTTCATTCTTAGAAATCAATAGGTTCCACCCCCAGGATGGAGGATGGTGACTTTGTATGAAGGAACTACTTTCTTTGGTCTAGGAAGGTCCAGTGTAACTCAATGGCCATGCCAAATTCAAAAATTGGGAGAAGACCAAGGCCTAAATGCATGCTCCAAGAACTCAACGAGACTATTCATAAGTTTTTGCAAGAGCTCATGGTTCTATATAAAGCAAGCATCTCACATGTCATCCAAATGAATATCAACATTGAAGATGATCATGTTTCTACATCCCTATGGGAATGTGTGTATACCAAATTCTACAAGTTGAATGACACGCAAAGAGGGGAGTCAAGGTTGAAGCAAGAAAGGTTGAAGCTCATTGCCACTTTCAAAGAGCTCCATGCCATGGATGACAAGGTGCTTCGTGATCATTTTTCCCAGTATAGAGAGAGTATGTCCTACGCAGTCTGCAAAAGCATCAGTATTGAAAATGATCACATGTCAAAGATGTTTTGGAACCACATCTATGCCTATTTCCATAAACTAAGGATTTGCAAGAATGTGGAAGAAAGATGATGAAGCAAACATAGATAGTTGAACATGAAGGACTCCTGGTAAAGTCATCTGATTACATCCCTGATAGTTTTCCAATGTTTGTTGACCAGGTGAGCATTGTAGATGCTCTAGAAGAAAAAAGCAAGTCTTCATTAGATGCATCTAATGAAGAAAATCTCAAATCAAAGGTGGATGATCATCATCCTATCCTAAAGTGTCCATTCCATGATGAGAAACCAAGAGGCAAGACTTCAATATCTGTTTGAGAGATGTGCAAAGAGAAACCCATGAAGAAATCCTTCTAGTATGAAGAGGAGCTCCAGAAAGATAAGGTAATGCTTCTCACTAGTAAGAAATCTTCTCTTATGCAAGATTTTATTGAAGAAGGAAGTCTTGTTGTCAATTGCCAGTCTTTGGACACACACACACACACACCTTTAGTTACATTGACATAGTTCATTACATTGAGATGATCTATAGAACTACAAAAATTAATCTCATGAATCATTACAAACCATCATGTAGACATTCTACTGTAGCAATGTGTTTATAGACCTTTTCCATAATTATTAACTTATAATTCATGAATTCATGAATTTGATATCCTAAAATAGCTTGTATACTTAACCAAGCCCTTGAATCATAGATTTTGTACTTCATTTAGTCCAACCATCATGAGGGCCTTGATATGAAGAAAAAAATTGATTACGTTGAGAAACACACTTGCACCATTTTCACAATAATCATTATTTTTTCATGTGTATTTAGAATTGTTAGGAAATGTTCAAATTTGTATAAAAAATAATGATAAACTCTACCCATGTCTTCAAATATTTTCTATAATAATGGATTTTCTTAACTCAACATCTAATAGTATGGGATAGTCAACCAATCTACTATAAACATGTCTCTAAGTGATGTAGGAGCATCTTGGGTTCCTTTGCAATTGGTAGCATGGCACTGTGTTTGGTTACCCTTGGGTTTGATTTATTTGGTAGTTGTTTGACATGCTCGATTGGTTGTTCAATCACCAAGTTGCTCGGTTTCTATTTTCATCAAGGTGGTCAATTATTGTTGTCACCAAGTGGCTTGATGTCTTTTGCTTGCGGTTGCTCTTTCTCAGTCCCTTCTATCACTGAGCTCTTCGGTGTTGGTCTTTCCTTTTTGGGCCGACTATGCATGTAATTTAGGGCATCATCAAATAATAGAATCTTTCAATGGGAAGTGTGTGGAAATATTTTAGGTCGTTGCTTTCTCCTATGAAGGATCTTTGAGTCATTTTATCTAATATAAATAGGGACTCATGTTGTAGGTTTTACATAGTTTTAAGAAGATAGAAGAGTCATAATTTGGATGCTAGAGATTGTGGATCTCACATGTATGAAGAAGTTACTTTAATTGTTTCATCTCTTTGTAATGGTTGTAAATGAGAAGGCCTCACACCCTAACATGTATCAAGATTTTCAATGAATAAATGAATCAAATCTACTTTGTCTTCTCTCCATCCACTGTGTTTGGTCCTTTGATATGTTTGACAGGCCTTGCACATGTCACTAAGAATTGATGTCATGAAATTAGGCCACTTAAATTCAACAACAAAAATAAAAGGGACACGTGGAAAACATTGTTATTTTCTCCCCTATTAATCTACACCTATAGCTATCCAAATTATTTTTAGGTTTCTTCTAAGTTGATTTGGAAATTATAGAGATCCACCAAGACCAATTTAGTGTTTTAGGTCATTTCATCTTTATCGCTATAACAAACATGAAAATTTAGTTCACCTATTACATGATTTGGATACTTGTAATGATTTCAAAGGTTGCATTTATTTCACCATGGCTATGAAATTCATTTTTATCTATGTTCTCATTTGAGATGCAAATTTGTTTTGGAGTATAATAGTTAGTATCTAGTTACAATGCCAAAGCAACCATTAGATAATATTTTAACTATTTAACTTCCTCTATTGAAAATTGTCTATGAGTATGGCAAAAATAAGTAGAGAATACGATTTGGGTAGTGCAATGATTTTTTTACCTACCAACATTAATTTTTGGTGTGTAGGAAAATTCCTTTGAGAACTTTGACAAATTGCTAAGAAGCATTTCAAAGTGTTCCCAATACCCATTCACTTAGACAACCAACAAGTTTGTACAACTGATCTAATACTTTTTCACAAATGTCCCAATAATCATGCAAATTTTACATAAGTGCTAGTAATGGTGTACTATTGGTACCAATGAACTTGTATAATTGATCTAATTACTAAATTTATTTTTTCAAAAAATGTGTGGCTATTAGCACATGGGCGATTTTCTAGAGGATATTTTAGTTTGTGAAATGTAATGTACGACTATTAGAACACGCTTGACTACAAGTACTTTTTCCATAGCCATAAAAAACCACTTCCCCAACTCCAAAGAAAAAGGTGGAAATCACAACCCTAAAACTAAATATTTTCAATTAATGAGTTGAAAAGGTACATTTTTCTATTCCATAATCAAATCCTCTAGGACTACAACATCTTGTGAAAGAAATTTCTAGTACTTCCACAAAAGATTTCATATATCTTAACATTCCTATCCTATGAACACCCATGATCTCTTGGAGTATCAGTATATCAGGTTTACCAAGCAAACCCATTTAACACAAAGTTGTTTGTCTACTATAACTTCCCATGCCATGTGTATTTAGAGAAATAATTAACACAAATAAAAAATCTCTACAATTTTTTCTATCAAGTCATCATAACAAAAACATCCTTCAACTCCAACCCTAAAAATAAGAATAATCCATTGAGAGAGTAGAAATTTTAGATGATTTAGAAATTAAAGAATGAATGGCAAGAAGGTTATAGTACCAGTTTGAGTTCGTACTAAGTAAATAAAATTCTCAATATTCTTGAGAATGTAAGAAGACCACGTCTTAAATAATAATCTTAGGTTAAACAATTTTTGTTTCTCTCTTTAAATCATATAAGATATTTATTATCTGACTTGTCTTGTGCTTCAACAAGGTTTGAAATAAAAATATGTTATCAGTAGTTATGAAAGTGACCTCTCTTAAAGGAGAAAATTAAACTTGAGAAAAATAAATCAACTTTGACAAATTAACATTTTTAATTTAAAAACCCCCTTTTTTAATAAATAATATATAAGCATCAAATCAAAATACAACTTGTTTCGTCCACTGATCAATTAACATATGTAATATCGGTGCTTTTAAATACATGCATTTCTTGCTAGCCTCATGGGCACTCCTTTCATTTTCACATTAATGTAAATCCTTTGAATTATGAGGCCCTCTCAAGATTCTCTTGTTGACAACCATCCACACAAGTATATTGGGTGAGAGATTAGGAAGCTTGGATTTCATGTTTATCAGCTTTGAACAACTCTCAAAAGAGAACTAATGAAAGCATAAAGTTCTTCTATTTTAGGCATTTGATTGAATCGATTCTGTTGGCTATAAAGATCTCCATTGTGCAAATCTTTTGAACATCTTGCGGATCAATTTTCGTCTATATGGACTCTGCTGCATTAGTTTGAGGTGAATTTTAGTTAGATTTTATAGGTAGATTGTATGAATATCGATATTTAACATAAAAGCCCAAATCAGAGAACGACTCAGTGTTTTTAGAAATTATAAAACAATCTCACTCTTTGTCTTTGATTGCATCTATAAACCCACATACTTTGAACTTTAAGATTTAGGGACTGAAATATTGAATGGAGAAGCTCAATGTAAGACAACTTCCATTAATTTTTGTTTACTTTAAACTTTGAACTTAGCCAGATCTACACATAAAATTGTCTTGTGAAATGTATATTCTAAAGAATCTTTGAATTCAGTTGGAAGATGAAGAATATTTGAATAAATTCAGCCATGAAATGAGGAATATTTGACTATTTCAAATTTGGAAATCCATTTGTTATAAAGTTTAAGGTAGATATTGGATCTGAGAGTGTAAGAAATGTCATCAATTTCTACTACCATATACTTTTTCAATACTTTAAAAAGAGATAGAGGAAGGGCACACTTAGAAAATAGTTAGGAACCCTACATCTATATGGTAGAAAATAATTTTTTTGTTTTTATTGATCTTAGATTTCTGAAATTTGTGGTAAGAGATAGAAAAGGATAGATACATAAAGGGAGAAAGTAGAGGTACTAGGATAGAGATGGAGAGAGAGAAATGGAGTGAAGTGGGAAGGGAGAGAGGGAAGATAGGAGAGATATTGAATGTGGTTGATACTAAGAGATAGAGAGAGAAATAGATGGAGATGAGAAGACAAAGAGATATACCAAAGAAGAGAGAGAAGTGGAGAGAAAGGGAGAGATATGTTGAGATAGGGAGAGGTGTAGAGGGAAGAAAAAGAGAGAGACGCATATCTAAATGGAGATTGAGAAGCAAATGAGTATAGAGAGGAGAAGGAAATATAGAGGGAGAGAATGGAGATGGAAGATATTAACATATAAAGAAGAGAAAATGAGTAAGCAATATATATAAAGATAAAGATAGAGGCAGAAACATATATTTAGAGACTGAGGTAGAGATGGGGAAATATATAGGGATAGAGAGTAATGGAAAGCTAATAAGTTAAACATATACATATCTAGATAGATATAGAGATAGAGGGAGGATATAGAGAGAGATGGGGGAAGAAATATGGAGATGTGAATATTTAAAGGTATAGGAAGGGGGTGATGGAGAGATGAACATACAGTGAGAGGATGAGAGAAAAATAGATAGAGAGATAAAGATAGATCAAAAGGTACAGATAGAAAGAAATCAGAAGAGATAATGTCGAAGAAGGTATAGAAAGAGATATAGATGGTGAGATAGACTAATAGAGAGATGAATAGATAAAAAGAGGATGAAGGAGAGAGACAAACAATAAGACAAATACTTAGATAACGGTGTACCTATTGCACACCAAGTATATGTAATATCGGTGCTTTTAAATAATGTACACGTTTGTTCATTAAAAACAGGGTGGTCGTAATTTCAGAGTCAAGACAGAAATAGGGGAAGCCAGAAAACGAACAATAAAGAACCTAAAACATTGACAACGCAAGCAGATCGAAAGAATAAAGAAGGCTCCATGGGGATTAAGATGCAAATGCACAAGATATGAAGAATCAGATCATAAACAGAAACACAACATTAAAATCCCTCAAAAGGATCCCCGCTAAACGAGCTCAGGAGCAAATCAAAGGCACAAGCACTGGACACTAACATTTATTGCTCTGCAACCTCTGAAATCATTCCTTAGCTCCATTTTCGCAAATGCAATACTTTCAGAGTCATACACATCACGAAAATATCAGAATAATTTTTATTGGAGTTTAACATTGAACATCAAAGATGTCTTATTACATTCTACTACATAAGTCTTGCATCATCATTAATTTGATCTGGACAATGCTTTCTTCCTTGACTGAGTGAAATATTCATGGGCTGCTTCAACAGTAGGAAGAATTTTCACAACACTTTCTCTTTTCGAAACTAGTTCAATCCAACAGCTCAAATGTGGGCATTTCTCCAAAGGAATGCTGAATTCTCCAAAAATTTCTGTAGAATGCCACAGGAACACATAAGGAACAAGTACAATATCAAGATAACCAAATTTATCTCCACCCAAGTACGGTTTCCCGCCTGAGATTTTTGGTATCGCCTCTTCAATCAAAAGAAGTGAATCAATGAACTCTTTATTGGCGATTTTCTGGGATTCCCCCTCTGTCACTATAACTCTATATCCAGCATTCCAAAACTGCCAAAAACAAAAAAACCAATAACATAAATTTATAAGCACTTGAAGATAACAACTCCATAGATAAGAACAAGAAGATTTAGGATAGTTAATCAAAACCTTACCTTGTCGTCTATGAAATGGGCCCAGAACCTGGCAGTGGCTTTTTCATATGGATCTGTGGGTAGAATAGTTGAAAAAGAAGAGTAGGTTTCATGTATATATTCAAGAATAATCAGAGACTCTGACAATGGCTTCCCTTTGTGAATGATTGTGGGCACAGACTTGTAAATGGAATTGGCTTGTAAAAGCTCAGGGCTTTTGTTGTTGAGATCCTCTTCTTGTGTGTCATACGCCACACCCAACTCTTCCAATGCTATCAACACCCGATTGGCATAGGGACTCACCCATAGCTTTAATACCTTCATTTTCTCCTCTTGGCTGCTCATTTCTCTTGATCACTAATCAGTTCCTCCTCTGTAAAATGTATGGAGAGAGATGAATTGAAATGGTTGTTTCCATTAGTATATATAGAGAGACGGTGTAGAAGCAAAGATGAAAAGGTCTTAAAGCTCTCGCAAGCGCTGACGTCTTATTCCACCAGGAAGATATTTGACTGGACCAACACTTGCTTGGATCATCACTTGCGTCATCCGAAGGGCTGGGCTTAACCAGCACACTCGAAGCTTTGACCGCTTCGATAGCTGGTGTGGGCTCAGTTCCTTTCGCCGTCCGTCGCCATTCAGAAAGTTATCGTTGTTAATTATTCAAAATTCAAACAAATCGGTAGTGCCAGGCGGGGCTATTTGCCAGAATTATCTCGACGAGCGCCAGGAGGAGGAGCTGGGGACCAGCCAGAGCCACCACGGGGTGGGGCTACCAGCCCCACCGGGAGTGGTGGTGGGAAGCCTGGTGCTGTTGCTCCTGATGACAGCTGGTCTGTGCCCAGCCTGCCCCCCAATCCCACAAATGATTGGGGTTTCAATGACAAAGAAGATCCTGCCCCCTCGGCTGCCACTGCTTTGGCAGCCTGAGGTTGCTATATATGTTTTTTTTTATGAATAGTTGCTTTTTCCGGCTGATGCTGTGTGTTTAGTTCCGGCTTAGGCCGCTTGAACTCTCTCGCGGGGTGATCTTGTATCCCCCGACCCCTTTTTTGTGAATTGTATTCTAAGTATATATTTTAATAAAACAGGACTATTCATCCAAAAAAAAAAAAAATCAAACAAATCCTGCCTAAAGGTATGGTGAATGCCCGTGAGCCGGCCGTGACCTTTTGTTCTTTATTGGATTTCATATGTATATGCTCCCCAGCCATCAAATAGTAATCTTGCCACTCGAATCAGAGTTTCCTTGGAGTTTTGAATCTGAAGCGCTACCAACATTATTTTGTGTCATGGGTGTTTTTTTCTGCGATTGATGGCTTCTATTTATGAGAATGAGTTCTGTGGTGCGAACAATGAGAGCTTCGGAATAGGTTATGGACATCCATCGATTCATATTGGAAATGCCTGTTAATGTAAAATGTGGGCATTAAACATGGGCTCTGTTTGAAATAATCCGTCAAAGGAAATGTCATCTCGTCCGATGCCATATTTGCGATATTACAGGATATGCACAAAATACATTTGTTGAGGAGGATTTATAAATTTTTAATTTAATTTAAACGATAGATTACACAATCTTTCACAACTATATCTCTGCCTGTGCAAAAATCAGAACTTTGGAACAGGGTGTGGATTTCCCTTACAGGTATATATAGACCAATTAGGAACTTTGTCGGATGTTGTGTCTGCATTTAGAACTAGCTTATATATACTTATATATAGAATATGTCAAGAGTCATCCTTCTTGAGACACCTATTTTAATTTAAATCTTATAGCTCTTTTTGTGCGGGTTAGGATTTGAACTAAAATAGGTGCCTTGAGAAGAATGACTCTCAACATATTATATATATAAGTATATATAAGCTAGTAACAGTCGTCGTGCGCCATGGAAGATATTTTTGAAAAACTTTAATCTAAGTATATACTTATATTATATTAATATTAGCCCATCCATTATATGAATTATTATATTATTAATAGTAAAGTGACAATTACTATTATTTTAGCTTATATATACTTATATATAGAATATGTCAAGAGTCATCCTTCTTGAGACACCTATTTTAATTTAAATTTTATAGCTCTTTTTGTGCGGGTTAGTATTTGAACTAAAATAGGTGCCTCGAGAAGAATGACTCTCAATATATTATATATATAAGTATATATAAGCTAGTAACAGTCGTCGTGCGCCATGGAAGACATTTTTGAAAAACTTTAATCTAAGTATATACTTATATTATATTAATATTAGCCCATCCATTATATGAATTATTATATTATTAATAGTAAAATGACAATTACTATTTTTTTTTAATAATTATAATTAAATGTTATTTAGGCTAGGGTTATAATTATAAAATACAATATAAATATATCCCCCCCCTCTCTCTATTTGTCTATCCCCTACTACTAGTCTCCCTCTTTATAAATAAAATAAAATATGAATGTCTCTCTCTCTCTCTCTCTCACACACACACACCCCTTTATACTCTCTCTAGATATGTGATCTAATCACCCGCTCTTCCTATCAACCCTTCGTCATCTCGCCATACTATCCTTCTCTACCCCCTACTTCTAATATTATTGAAATCTCTCTCTCTCTCTCTCTCTCTCTCTCTCTCGCTATATATATATATATATATATATATATATATATATATATATATATATATATATATATATATATATATATATATATATATACGTGTGTGTGTGTGTACACACACACACACACACATAATCACCCTCTCTCTACCATATACCCCCTAATCACCTCCTCACTCAATCTCTCCCCTCTCTTTTCTTGCCATTATATGCCTCTCTCTACCCCTATCTCTAAGCTCTCTCTATTGAAAACATAATAAGATCCCTTACCTCACCCTCTAGATATTCTACCCCTAACCCCCCCCCTCTCTCTCTCTCATTATGCCTTCTAATAAAAATCTCTCACTCTCCCCCATTATTTCAATGCTATATCCCCCTCTCTCTCTAGATATGTTGTCTAATATCTATCTCCCTTTCTATCCCTCTCTCTTTTACCCCTTCCCCACTCTCTCTCAATCTCTCCCTCCCTCCCCTCCCCCCTCTTCCCCCCTCTCTCTCATTATGCCCTCTAATAAACCTCTCTTATTCTCCCATATAATTTCACTATTATCCATCTATCTCTCTAAATGTGTTTTCTAATATCCATCTCCCTTTCTCTCCATCTCTTTTACCCCTGCCCCACTCTCTTTGAATCTCTCCCTCCCTACCCTCTCTCTCTCTCTCTCTCTCTCTCTCTCATTTCACCATTGTATTGATCTCTCTAGCCCTATCTTTAATCTCTCTATTTAAAACATAATTGGGTCCCTTTTCTCTCTCTACATATGCTTCTCTCTCTTTCTCTAGTTATGCTCTTTAATAAACCTCTCTCTCTTCCATTATTTTATTATTATCCCTCTCTCTATAGATATTTTGTCTACTACATATGCCCATTTTTCTCCCTCTCTCCTTTACTTTTACCAACTCTCTCTCAATCACTCCCTCCCTCCACTACCCTTTCCCTCGCCTCTCTATATATGACCCCTAACCACCACCACCCCTCTCTCTCTCTCTCATTATGCCCTCTAATAAACCTCTCTTACTCTCCTCCATTATTTCACTACTATCTCCCTCTCTCTCTAGATATGTTGTCTAATATCTATCTCCCTTTCTATCCCTCTCTTTTACCTCTCTCAGTCTCAGTCTCAATCTCACTCTCATTTCACCATTGTGATCGCTCTCTCTAACCCTATCTCTAAGATCTCTCCCTATTGAAAACATAATAGGGTTCCTTATCTCTCTCTAGAAATGTCCCTCTCTCTCTTGATATGTTGTCCAATATATATCTCCCTCTTTCTCCCTCTTTCTTTTACCCCTGCCCCACTCTCTCTAAATCTCTCCCTCCTTGCCCTGTCCCTCTCTCTCTCTCTCTCTCTCTCTCTCTCTCCCTCCCTCCCTCGTTCCCCCCCCTCTCTCTCTCTCATTTCACCATCACATCACTCTCTCTAGCCCTATCTCTAATCTCTGTATTGAAAACATAATTGGTTCCCTTTTCTCTCTCTACATATGCCTCTCTCTCTTTCTCTAGTTATGCTCTTTAATAAACCTCTCTCTCCTCCATTATTTTATTATTATCCCTCTCTCTCTAGATTTTTTTTTACTACATATGTCCATTTCCCCTCCTCTCTCCATTACCCTTACCAACTCTCTCTCAATCACTCCATCCCTCCCTTACCCTTTCCCTCACCTCTCTATATATGACCCTTAACAACCACCACCCCTCTCTCTCTCATTATGCCCTCTAATAAACCTCTCTCACTCTCCCTCATTATTTCACTACTATCTCCCTCTCTCTCTAGATATGTTGTCTAATATCTATCTCCCTTTGTATCCCTCTCTCTTTTACCCCTCTCTCTCTCTCTCTCTCACACACACACACACACACACACATACACACACACACACACACACACACACACACACACACATTTCACCATCGTGATTGCTCTCTAACCCTAAGATCTCTCCCTATTGAAAACATAATAGGGTTCCTTGTCTCTTTCTAGAAATGCCCCTCTTTCTCTCATTATTTCAAACATTACCCCAAAGATTCATTTACAAGACCTGCTTGTACCCATAGATTTGATGTTAGCATGACCCTTGCATCATTACAAAGTAGCAATTCTAGATCAAACTCGTCATTTGAATAATCTTCCAATGCATTACCATTTCTTGCTTTTGTCACAACACTATGTGCAACATGATACTTTAATGAATGCAACATTTTTCTGTTATGACTATGAACATTTTCATTTTTTGAGAATAGATGGACAGAATTTTCAAACTGTAAATTTGTTGGAAGATCTATGTTGATAGGGGTTCTTGTCATTAGCAACCTCCAACCATCAATTTGTGGTTTTGCATCTCTTACATTCATCAAATGTTGTCGAAATCTTTTTTGATCATCATTTTCCCCATCTTGTCTGGATATCTTATCCAAAGTAACAACAATCTTGAATTCCTGCCCTAGCAGCTTTGCCCTTCTATTACTGTCATATGCTAGTCTGTCACTAACTGGAGGAAGCTGGCCCAAATCTCCTACCAAAATAATAGATACACCTAAATTATAGGAATGAAAATATTTATGTCAAAAAATATAATTTGAAAATATATTTTACTAATGTATTAGTCTATATTTTTTACATGGTGCACTTGTTAATGAGGAAAAGTGAAGCCTTTTACCCCCAAAGCTTATATTTGCATTTTGTGGGAATGCTTGTCGAAGTCGAGAGTCTATGTTCTCCAACATGTTCTGACCAATGAAGCTCATTTCATCAATCAAAATATACTTGATATGTGCCATTTCATCTTGAAAACTGGCGAGTCTGGTTCCTTCTAATTGAGAGAAATTTTGTATTGGTATTTTAAATTTTGAATGAACTGTAGAAGCTCCTATGTTGATTGCTGCAACTCCTATTGGTGCAAGTAATAGAAGCGGAGATATAGAGGGCATTGCTATATTTTGAAGAGATTGACTAATGGCACCAATTAGATAGGACTTTCCAGTGCCTGTTGTTCCTTGAATTATCATGAGCAATGGCTCCACATTTTGAGTTATGTGATAGTGTGTCATAATAATGTCAACTGCCTTTTTCTATTTTTCACCAAGGGTCATGTATTTGATGCATTGGGGAATGTCATCATATATTAGATAGCCATGATTCTTCATATTACGTATAAAATTGATTGTTGCAGTAGTGTACTCTTCTCCCTTATAATCAATAGACCAATTTGTATGTTTGTCAATGTCTCTTCTCCCCAACATGTCTATTTCTGAGCACTCTAGATATAAATTCTTATTCGTGTTTTGTTGTATTTCTTTGAACATTGTCATTGTCTTCAGTGTTAGAATCACTTGGATTTTCATCATTGTTTGTCACCATAGTACATTGAACATGCCAAGGAATGCAATTAAATGTCTCCTAGTTCTGTATGATGGTGTCATCATTATGACCAATATCTTGTTCTATATCATAGAATGGCTTGTAGAGCAATAATTCTAATAAACAAAAGTCAACCCATTTAGCTGATTCGTGTGAAGGCATAGATACAAATCTAGGAAACACTCTGACTATTGCTGCTTTGTCCCTTGGCTCCCATTTATTCTCTCTTCTTCTTTTAGGATTATATATCCATGATCTTGCTACATCAATTAATGTGATAGCTTCCATACATAGGGGCCTTTTTTTTTACCCATCAATGAAAGATTTTGTTTGTTTTTCAAAATTCTCTTCATCATTTCCATTTTCATTATTTACAATTACAGGTTTGAAGACCTCACAAGAGACATTTAGATTAACAAATCTTCTACTACACTCTTTTTGGGTGATGCGACGCACTCCCCTGCCCACAGGTGGTTAATTATGCGGTGTTCCATGTTCACTAACAGTCATGGCTTTTGGTGCAACGGCAAATGGGCCCTACAATTGGTATAAGAGCCTGGTTTTGGCTTGGTCATGGGTTCAAATCTCCCTGGTACCATCTCGACCCGCATAAGCACCTGGTATGCGCGTCGAGGGGGAGATTGTTGGGTGATGCGACGCGCTCCCCTGCCCACAGGTGGTTAATTATGTGGTGTTCCATGTTCACTAACAGTCATGGCTTTTGGTGCAACGACAAATGGGCCCTACAACTCTAGCAATGGAAGCTGTAATAGCATATGACATGTTTCTTGAGAACCAATGTCTCTTTCTATAATTGTCTTAGTTACAAGTTTCCTATATGCACGTGTAGCTAAATCATTCGAGTTTTCCATGTTGGAGAGGCGCATCAACATTTGGTGGTATGTTTTCAATCTTTTCTATGCTTTTGCTGCATATTTGGCAATGTATTTCACTACAACATGTTTGGAAAGAACAGGTTGCCAATCTATATTTGCTCTCCATAGTTGTAGTATGTAGTGATTATGTGAATTGACTTGTTCATCATTTCTGGTTAGTTCAAATTTCTTTTCACCTATTTCTTTGTCTTCATATAATTTTGATCCCTCTAGGTTTAATAGCCAAGGTGCATTATACCTATAATAAATATAAGAGAGTTATGTAGTTAGTCATGTGAAGGTAGTGACCAATTTGTAATTTTGGTTTAAATATCACACTGTAATGAAATGATTACCTGCAAACCATATGCCCCCCTTTTTCTTTGCAAACATGCACCTTCCTTACAAATTGTGTGTCTTTCTACACAATTTAGGATCTCCTCATAGTCATGATCTAGATTGATCTCTACAAGTTGTCTTGTGTTTTTGAGACATGAGTGTCATTGAAAATTAATGAAAGGCTACAATGCAAAATAATTTGAATGAGTAAATCAGGTCATATCAAGTTATACCATAGAATACATATTTATAAACATACCTGTATATTTCACTGGTGAGGATCTTCTCTAGGGTTCCATGCATGAACAATAGAATGAAAATATCTTTTAGCACTTTTGCGTTCATCCTCATTTGACCAATCAATGTTGTCCATATTAGGTGCCCCTTCGATCCATATGAATCCATGCACATGTGGGGACCCCCTATGTTGCCATTCATATCTACACCAAAAATCTTTGACATTCATTCCATTTTCTAGAATCTCTTTTCTAAACATAGAGTGTCTCAAGCGCATACAGTGTGCCACAATGTGAGCATAATCAGTTATATTTTGCCTATGCCAATTTTGAGCTTCGCGTGGATTAGTTGGCATTGTTCCTGGCATTAGCGCATGTAAATCAGGCCAATACATATTTGTTGAACTCAATGTGAAAAATATTGTAGGACAACCAATTTGATGAAGCAAATCTGTCAATTCTGCATGAAATTTTGCCCAATATGACCTTGTTCACCTTAGTGTTGTACCAAACCGCATCAATTTATCTACCAATCTGGAGTGAGGTGTAGTTTCCATATGTTGTCGTAACTCATTGATGGTGATTGGCATGTCTTTAAAGTTTCTCTTTACAAACATAGAGGTTGAACTCTGTGCACGATGTCTCATGATCATGTTATCCATGAAATATCTAAATCTAGGATGTTTGCAAAACGATGATCCCTATATCGCACAAGATGCTTTACAAATTCATGAAGATATACATGTCACAACTGTGGTTCTAACCAATCACAGGTACCATTAGGAAATAGTGTTGGGAATGCCATATCCAATAATCTTGATGTGACATACTCATTAATAGGTGACACACCAATACTCGGCCAATCTATCAATGATGCTAGATTTGCATCAGGATTATTAACCCATGCATGGATAAGTTCCATTTCTTTTTGTGCATTAGGAGGTCTTGAAGCCATTGATGTTGTGTGTTCAATTACATTCCCTTCATCTATCTCCATAACTGGACCAAGGAAAACAATATCATTTGCATTTGTATCAAACTCCATATTTACTGTCTTCAATCTATGAAAAAAAATTCATCTCTATTTCTAGGCAGATCATTGAGAGCGTCTTCATTAATTCGAACATCAGAGTAAAATTTAGCATGTTCTATTTTTTATTTGAGTGCTTTGTATACACGATCTCTATTCACAATAAAGTTATATTGTGTCCCACGTTGATCTCTCCTTCGAACAATAATAATTGGCAACTTATCTATTGTATGTGGCAATATGTTTGAAACATGATCTATGTTTTGTGGGAAACTTATTGTGTGTCCTTTGTACTTAAATTGGCCACCAGTTACATGTGTCACTTGCAATATGGGACTCACTTGTGCAATTAACATTTCCTCAACTTGTGTCAAGTTTGCAAGCTCCTCTAGTTGAGGTCCTGGATCCATATTATTTGAAGCTGAGAATCTGTTATTTCCTCTCTCTTGTCGGCATCTATTACACACTGGACCTTCTGAGGTGTGTGACACTTTCATTCTTAGATAAAATTCTTGACAAATATAACACATGTTTGGCATTCTTAAGGTATCCAATTTTTGGCGAAACTACATTTGGAATCTATAGAAATTATCATGAAGATTTTCATTTGGGTTTTGTGTATTTTCTACATTGCGTTTTCTAGCTAAATTTATGCCAACTTGAGTTGTATGATGGGGTGTTTCGAGAACATGTTCAATTGTCCTTGAAACTTCATTTTGAAGATCCAATTCCATATTTGTAGTCAAGGGTTGATTATGCCTCTCACTGTACTGTAAATCCACTTGATGTCTTCCTTGTATCTCACAATGTGATACTCCATCAAATGTTCTTTGACAACAACTTCTGTTACTATTTTGTTGATCTCTATTTTCAGATTCTAATTCTTGTACTGATAGTTGTGCCCTTCGTCTAGCATAATTTTGTCTTTGGAGTTCATTACTCCTCCTTCTTTCATCTTTTCTTTGAACTTCTGTCATTTGTTCTCTCGGACGTCTTTGATATTCCCTTTGATATTCTCTTTGATACGCCCTCCATTGCTCTATTTGATATTGTCTCCTTTCCTCATTAGATTGAAAATTTGGTGCTAATAGACTCATAGCTATAAAGTGAATAAAATCTTCAATTAATGAGAAATATCTTGAAATTTATGTTGACAACAAACATCACGGATAAGAAATGTGGTGATATTTAATTTATTACCAAATATCCAAGAATTGTAAAAGTAATATAAAAAAGATATTTTCTCCATAGGAGAAATGCATACATAAATATATAAAATGCTAAACTCCCATTTATATAGAAACATATATTTAATTTATCTAAGAATCCATACCCTTTAAAGACAAAGTATATAGAAACAAAATTTCCTTAAACATTGTAACTCCAAAATATTAGACTGGTTCACTATTTCAAAAGAGCAAGAATTTATTGCAGTGGTGTAGAAACACTTGGAGTTCTTCAATGATGAAATGAAAAATTTCTCCATAAAAGAACTACATACATAGATATATGAAATACTAAAACCCCTTTTATCTAGATACATATCTTCAGTTTTTGTAAGAATCCATACCCATTAAACATGGATTGTATAGAAAAAAATATTCCTTAAAATTATTAATGCAAAAATAGTAGAGTGGTTCATTATTTCATCAGAGCAAGATTTCATTATAGTGGTGTAGAGACACTTGGAATTCTTCAGTGAGGAAATTAGAATTTTCTCCTTCCTTATATTCCTCATCATAACGCATGTCTTTCATATATTCACAAAATTGGACTACTTTCCTCCATGCCTCATGAATAAGCTTTGTATAGTCTTCCGTCTGTAGGATTTGAAGATCTTGCAGATCTCGAACATTTAGGCTTGCGCCATGCATTTCATTGACCATTATTTTGCAACACTCTGCAATGACTCTTCCCAATCTATCCAAATAGGTTTCATCATTTCCATCTGATTCAATAGAAGCATCTTGAAGTAGTGGGCTACCAATAGTTATTTTAGATTCACTTTGGTCAACATCCATTTTATTATTTCTGATCTATATAAAATTATGAAACACATTAGAAATTTTAGCTTAAAAAAAAATAGTCAACTTACATAGAAATTTAATTACTTTTTATTTATATAATTTATACATATGGGAATGAATATAAATAGAAATAAAAAAACATACAAATGCAATTTTACTAAATGATAGAATAATCAAATTAAATATCCAACAATTTTTTTAATTTACTAAGTAAATATAGAAAACAAAGTTGAAGTTAAGTACATTATTTAAGAAGTAGTTGAATGGATTTCAAAAGTACTTGATTTCAATAGAAAGGAAATAGTGAGTGATTCAGGAATACTTCAAATAGTAGTTTTCAGTTCAAAGACAAAAGAAAACCCAAGATTATCTATCAAGTAGTTAAATCATCTTGCCATACTATCCCTCTCTACCCCTACCTCTAATATTATTGAAATCTCTCTCTCTCTCTCTCTCTCTCTCTCTCTCTCTACACACACACACACACACACACACACACATAATCACCCTCTCTCTACCATATACCCCCCTAATCACCTCCTCACTCACTCTCTCCCCTCTCTTTTCTTGCCATTATATGCCTCTCTCTACCCCTATCTCTAAGCTCTCTCTATTGAAAACATAATAAGATCCCTTACCTCACCCTCTAGATATTCTACCTAATCATCTCTCTCTCTCTCTATATATATATATATGTCCTCCCTTAATCTCTCTCTCTCCCTCTCTCTCTCTCCCTCTCCCCCCCTCCCCCCCCTCTCCCTCTCTCCCTCCATCCCTCCCTCCCTCTCTCTTTTTCTCACATTATGCGTTCTACTCTTACTCTTCACTATTATTTCATTATTATCTCTCTCTCTCTCTCTCTCTCTCTCTCTCTCTCTCTCTCTCTCTCTCTCTCTCCCCTCCCCCTTATTTCACCATCGTATTGCTCTCTCTAACCCTATCTCTAAGCTCATTCTATATTGAAAACATAATAGGGTCCCTTGTCTCTCTCTAGATATGCCCCTCTCTCTCTCTCTAGATATGTCCTCTAATAAACCTCCCATTCTCCCTGTATTATTTCACTATTATCCCTCTCTCTAGATATATTGTCTAATATCTATCTCCCTTTTTCTCCCTCTCTCTTTAATCCCTTCCCAACTCTCTCTCGATCTCTCCCTCCCTACCCTGCCACTTCCCTCACCTCCCTATATATGACCCCCTAATCACCCCCGCTTCTTTCTCTCTCTCTCTCTCTCTCTCTCTCTCTCTCTCTCTCTCTCTCACACACACACACACACACACACACACACACACACACACACACACACACACACATTCACACACAATATGCCCTCTAATAAACCTCTTACTCTCCCCTATAATTTCACTATTATCCCTCTCTCTCTCTAAATATGTTTTCTAATATTTATCTCCCTCTCTCCATCTCTTTTACCCCTGACCCACTCTCTCTGAACCTCTCCTTGCCTGCCCTACCCCTCCCCCCCCCTCTCTCTCTCACTCTCTTATTTCACTATCATATCTCTCTCTCTAACCTTATCTCTAAGCTCTCTCTATTGAAAACATAATAGGATCCCTTGTCTCTCTCTAGATATGCCTCTCTCTCTCTCTCTCTCTCTCTCTCTCTCTCTCTCTCTCTCTAGTTATGCCCTTTAATATACCTCTCTCTTCCCCATTATTGCACTATCATCCCTTAAACTAGATATGTTGTCTAATACCTATCTCCATTTTTCTTCCTCTCTCTTTTACCCCTTCCCAACTCTCTCTCAATCAACCCCTCCCTCCCCTACCCCTTCCCTTGCCTCTCTATATATGACACCTAACCCCCCCCCCCCCCTCCCCCCTCTCTCTCTCATTATGCCCTCTAATAAAAATCTCTCACTCTCCCCCATTATTTCAGTACTATATCCCTCTCTCTCTAGATATGTTTTCTAATATCTATCTCCCTTTCTATCCCTCTCTCTTTTACCCCTTCCCCACTCTCTCTCAATCTCTCCCTCCCTCCCCTCCCCCCTCTTCCCACCTCTCTCTCATTATTCCCTCTAATAAATCTCTCTTATTCTCCCCTATAATTTCACTATTATCCCTCTATCTCTCTAAATATGTTTTCTAATATCCATCTATGTTTCTCTCGATCTCTTTTACCCCTGCCCCACTCTCTCTGAATCTCTCTCTCCCTACCCTCTCTCTCTCTCTCTCTCTCTCTCTCTCTCTCTCTCTCTCTCCCTCCCTCTTATTTCACCATCGTAGTGGCCTCTCTAGCCCTATCTTTAATCTCTCTATTTAAAACATAATTGGGTCCCTTTTCTCTCTCTACATATGCTTCTCTCTCTTTCTCTAGTTATGCTCTTTAATAAACCTCTCTCTCCTCCATTATTTTATTATTATCCCTCTCTCTATAGATATTTTTTCTACTACATATGCCCATTTTTCTCCCTCTCTCCTTTACTTTTACCAACTCTCTCTCAATCACTCCCTCCTTCCCCTACCCTTTCCCTCGCCTCTCTATAAATGACCCCTAACCACCACCACCCCTCTCTCTCTCATTATGCCCTCTAATAAACCTCTCTTACTCTCCTCCATTATTTCACTACTATCTCCCTCTCTCTCTAGATATGTTGTCTAATATCTATCTCCCTTTCTATCCCTCTATTTTACCTCCCTCAGTCTCAGTCTCAGTCTCACTCTCATTTCACCATTGTGATTGCTCTCTCTAACCCTATCTCTAAGATCTCTTCCTATTGAAAACATAATAGGGTTCCTTGTCTCTCTCTAGAACTGCCCCCCTCTCTCATTATGACCTATAATAAACCTCTCTCACTAGCCCCATTATTTCACTTTTGTCCCTCTCTCTCTTGATATGTTGTCCAATATCTATCTCCCTCTTTCTCCCTGTTTCTTTTACCCCTACCCCACTCTCTCTGAATCTCTCCCTCCTTGCCCTGTCCCTCCTCCTCCTCCTCTCTCTCTCTCTCTCTCCCCCCCCCCCCCCCCCTCTCTCATTTCACCATCATATCACTCTCTCTAGCCCTATCTCTAATCTCTGTATTGAAAACATAATTGGGTCCCTTTTCTCTCTCTACATATGCCTCTCTCTCTTTCTCTAGTTATGCTCTTTAATAAACCTCTCTCTCCTCCATTATTTTATGATTATCCCTCTCTCTCTAGATATTTTTTTTACTACATATGTCTATTTCCCCCCTCTCTCCTTTACCCTTACCAACTCTCTCTCAATCACTCCCTCCCTCCCCTACCCTTTTCCTCGCCTCTCTATATATGACCCTTAACCACCACCACCCCTCTCTCTCACATTATGCCCTCTAATAAATCTCTCTCACTCTCCCTCATTATTTCACTACTATCTCCCTCTTTGTCTAGATATGTTGTCTAATATCTATCTCCCTTTATATCCCTC